>CM074723.1:101358463-101958463 GCA_037306005.1 Rhinophrynus dorsalis
CAAATATTATGAAGATTAATTGTAGCTGCAGTTTTTGTGAAACATTAATATCACTTTAAAAACTAACAGCAATTGTTATGTATGTGACAATGGACATGATATGCAGGACTAATTGAAAATGTTACTGGTTACCCAAAGCTACAAGGGGAAAAGCTATAGGGGCTCTTAGGATTTTATGGCTATAGTAAAGGTAACTAGGAAATCATGTAATGCTTGAACTAGGAAACATATGTTATATTCTTTGCATGCTTGTTTACACTCACTTGATGTTTATCTAGTTCTTGTGGGTTTCTATAGCCATTAATTGTTTCTATACTGGTGTGTTTTGAATTGTTAATGGTCTGTTAAAATAATATGAATATATTTCATCTTTAAGGTTGCTCTTGTGGAGTACAAAAATATTCTGATAGAAAATGTACATTTGACTTTCAGTTTTTAGTCCTTTTGTAGAAGTCTTTATGCAGAGCTTTTTCATATTTCCTAACTGGTTTCAAATTCTGCATATATTAGTATTTAGCTTATGAGAAGTCATTTTGTATGGATTTCAATTTGGTAAACTGTGTGACAGTCAAAGTGTCCATCTATTTGATCCAAATATGTGCTAAATATATAGGTAATAATGTTTCTGTTGCAACAAACTTACTCAATAGATTTTTAGTTTAAAGATATTTACCATATCCTCACTGTGTGTTTCAGTTTAGCAAAACCAGATAAAAATCCATTGTTTTAAATGGGTGTTTAGGTATGGGATGATTTGTTTAAAATTCTTTATTGACTGTTAGCCAGTTGGTTTTCAGAAGAACTAATCTCATGATACATACACAGCATAAATAATTGTGAACCATTTCTCATGCATTTTTTTCGATTTGGCATGGTGTATAGGTTAGCAGAGTAACATTAATTTCCTAAAGGTGCACATTAAGCATAGCAAACAATTGAATTAAATATATTTTATTTTGTTTTTCTGTAGTTTTATATTGTTTTAAACGCATGTACATTTAACCCAATATAATGCAGTTCCTCAATGTATATCAGCATTGTGAGCAACTGCAATATGCTACAATATTTTACAATTTTATTTTGAAATGTTCATACATGGGGTGCTCCAGTGACTGAGGCTGAAAAACTGGGCAACTTGATATTTCTAATCTTTCCGCCTCAAACTGAAATCTGCTTGGCAAAAAATGTCCTGCAAAAAGTGCAGTTTTTCCTTTTTTTTCTGCTTTTTTCTCCCATTGAAATCAATGGGAACATAGAAGTTACACACAACACATTACAAATAATATTTTATTTCCCAAAGGCATTGTATAAAAGGGGCATGAGGGTGCCTGTGTTGGTGAGGTGTGGGGAAAGAATCAGTTGAACAGGGAATGTTTTTGGGGGGTTGTGTGCTGGGATCGGGGGGCACTTAATAAAAAAGAAATCCAAAATAAAATAAAATAAAATAAAAACCATAAGAAATGGTTTAAAGGGGTCTGAGGAGGGTGCCTGTGTTGGTGAATGAATGAATCAATCACTTGAACAGGGAATTTGTTTTGGGGGGCTTTCTTGACTGCTATTGGGAGGACAGTTAATAAAAAAATAAATCAATAAAATAAAATAAGACATTTGTATTTAAAGTGACAGAGACAGGAACCCCCTGGCATAAGCTGCCACTGGGGTGGACTGATACTTGACTTGATAGAGTATTTTGTAGAGGATGATTTGTTAGATTTCTTGTTAGAGGCCTTTGTAGGACTTAGAAACATTGATTTGTAAGACTTAAGCTTGTTTGGCACAAGCCCTAAGGAAACATTGATTTGTAGGACTTAAGCTAGTTTGGCACAAGTCCTAAGGAAACATTGATTTGTAGGACTTAAGCTACTTTGGCACAAACCCTAAGGAAACATTGATTTGTAGGACTTAAGCTACTTTGGCACAAGCCCTAAGGAAACATTGATTTGTAGGACTTAGGCTTGTTAGAAACAAACCCCCCAAAAATTGTTTATTTTTTTGTAGGACCATTTTTTTTTCAAAACACAAGAAAAAAATACAAATGTCTTACTGGCCTAATGCCAGCAGGTAATGTTGGCCAGTGGCCAATGTCAAATGTTCTCCTGAGTTGCAACTGCTGTTCGCACTGCTGCTGCTGAGTTGTTTAAGCAGCAGGATGATTAGGCAGCTGAAAGGGAATGGGATCAACAATAGCAGTAACATGGAAGATGGATGATGAAGGTTCCACTTGCCACGACTTGCTCCAGTGATGAGCCTGAGGCAGTAGCAGAAGAATAAGTAACCCCCAGTATATGTGGAGAAAAGAACAAGTTGACCATTAAATCTTCTCCACCTGCCCCTCCTCCAAAATCATTATGGGTGTGTTGTTATTAGAATATATGTTTCCCTTGAGAACAGGAACTGTGGCTTCCATCAGCAACTTTAATGTGCACAGTGTTTGTGTGGTAAATAACATCTGGGAGCACAACTGTATCCAAATACCATGACACCCGAAACCATGTACTGCCGCTGTCACTGTACCACTTGACCAGACCTTGCTAAGGACATATGACAACTTGCTGACAGAGTAATAGTAATGATGAGTCCTCCCTGCCAGAATCCTAGCATATTCTGCAGGATGGAATCTTCTCAGATGCCACCTGATGACCTGGTATCGATTCTCCTCCACCACACTGGCATGTGTGGTCAGTGCACCACACAGTGTGCAATGGGTAGAGATAAACTGCCATATCCTAAGATTAACAGAGTGGCTATCATTTGGTCGGGGAGGTAACGATGAATGAGGTGGATTGGCAGGAGATGTACTTGTTACCCTAGAGGAAGAACGTGATGTTGATGGTGAGTTAGTTGTTTTGCTTGTCATGGAACTTCCAGTGTCTGTCTGGGTTTATTTATTCCTCTTTGATCTCCACCTTTCTGAAGAGTCAGGGGGTACAGTAACAGTTGTGCTAGATTTCTATAATGGGTGTTTGGCTTTAACATGTTTGGAGTAAATGTCATGGTGTCTGTGTTTCAGGTGTGTTATCAGGGCGGTTGTGCCAAGGTGTGTTCCCTCCTTTTCCCTTCTCACTAACTTGTCACAAATTTTGCACTGTGCCATTGTTAATGATGACTGCACTGAGCCTGCCGGAAGAGAATAATAGTCCCACATCCATGACTTCTGGGGGGAGGGATAAGGAACAAGTGGAGAAGAATGGCCTCTTTCTTTTTGTCCTCCACATTCCACTTCACTTTCTGTGGCAGCAGATAATGTTGCTGCTGTTGCTGCTACTGCCTCAGATTTAGCACTGCAACTAGGATCAGGACGACTATTGCTACTGCTGGCAAGTGGAACCTGTCCTAGTGTCATATTACTTGTTGACCCCATTCCCACTGTGTCCACGGTGGTCTGTGGCACACTAACCTGCTCCTCAGCACCCTGCTGCCCTTTCATCTCAGCAGCAGCAGAAGTTAGAGCAGTTGCAATTTCCGCTAATTTCAGAAGCTGACTGCTAGTGGGGGTAGTGATGCCCATCCTCATCCCTGTCTCCCATTCCTTCTCAGTTTATGATAAAAAGGCCATCAATGTCTCTTCTACTGCAGCTTCTCCAACACCACCACCACCACCACTAGTCCCTATGTGCTGCTGCTCTATTCCAGACATCTCACTGCTACTTGGAGGAGGTGATGAGCAATGTGACAGAGGGTCCCCTGCTGTCACACATGGCATAATTTTCTCCCCCCCCCCCCAGATACTACAAGAAACACTAGCATCAGGCAAAGTATTGGTGGCAGCAGTTTCAGCACTGGCAGCAGGTTTAGCACTGGCAACACTAGTGGCAGCACATCTGACAGCAGGTACAACGCTAGTGGCTGCAGGTACAGCAATGGTGGCACTGGCAGCACATCTTGCAGCAGGCACAGGCAGCTGACCTGTCCTGCTCTCACTAGTACTACCCTTTTCTCCCTCCCTTCCCATTCCCTTTTCTCCCACCTTTCCCATTAAATTCCCCAAGATCCCTTGGGGTGATTTAGGGGGAGTGGACAGCATTGGTACAGTAGTGGTCCCTTCCTCCTCAGACTCAGTGGACACATAATGGTCCTTCCAGCTTCTCCATCAATTATTTTTTACCCTGCTCATAGTGATAGGAGTCACTATGAACCTCTCCTGCCTCACTTTTCGCAAAATATCGCAAGAGAACAGCACAGCACGTCTATCTCGCTATGTAGCTGCTTCTATTGTGTCTGCCTTCATCGAAAACATCACGTTTTTATAGCAGAAGTGTGAAACAAAGTAAATCAATGGTCGTAAACTTTATAGTCATTGAAAAAATGGCAAAAAATTTTGGCCAATTGGTGAAAAATGTGAAAATTTTAACTGCTAGTTTTAAAGCATATTTTCCAGAGAAAAAGTGGATAACAACGTGGTTTTCGTGAAATTTCCCACGGGAACACGGTGACAACTTTCACCCACCCCTAATGATGAGACTGGAGCTCAGAGGGTTAATACAAAGAAAGTTACATAAGATATTGCTATATATTGGTTGAGGTTGAAGGGGGAAAGGGGAGCTATCGGAAGGGCATATAAAAGGGAATATAGAATGCAAGGTGGAGACACAAGCATCAGGGGAGTTCAGGGGGAAGTGGGTTAAGGCAGAGGAAGAATTAATTACTGAATGGAGACCCAGATTTCGTGGGGCGGGGTGAAGGAGGTAGTCCCCTGATGCCGGGTCTCAGTTGAAAAAAAAACAAAAAAAAAAAAAACCATAACATCTTTCACCTTTCAATTAAGTCAAAGAAGGGGGGAGTTCAAAGAAATCATATATGAGGAAGTGGATTAAGGGCAGGAGATCGAGTATTGGGGGGAGGAGTGGAAATTTCTTGGCCGCCAGATCTGACAAGAGAGCAGGCTGGGGGGTGGGGGGGAAATACAGGACATAACAATAAGTAGCTGAAATATACTAGTGCATACACCATAGAAAGCAGGCCCCTCCTAAACATAACATCTGCATGAAGGGGCTTATACCTAAGTGTCATTTACTATATATTGGAGACACAGGCATCAAGGGAGAGCGAAAGGCAAACTAAGGGATATGTAAAAGTAAATCTGGTGATGGGAAGGAAGGTGATATGAGGGTGGGAAGGGGAAAGGGAGGCTAGGGAGTAGTCCCCTGACACTGGGTCTCCGCAAGACAGCAAATCTAACAATAAATAAAACAGGTCAGATAACATTTAAGTAAGGCACATAATATACCTATACAGCTGCTGGTCAGAGAATAAGATAACGTAGGCTATAAGTACAGCAGACAGTAATAGTTGAGGAAAAGTAGGTCTAAGACCTGCCCCATAGTGAAGGAAAGGCCCAGGGATCAGTCCCAGTCTCTCGGATTCGATCCAGGGGAAGTAGCAGGTGGTCTTTTCAGTTTCTTAGGATCCGGGGATCCCCATCTCTCTCATCTGTCTAGAAGAAGAGTCAGTAGATGGTCTGTAACTGGTCTCAATACCCATCTTCTCTGTAGAGTGTAAGGAGATAGATCATTGTAGAGTTGCACAGAACAGCCAGAAAAGCGAACCTCAGGCATATTTCTGCACCTCACCATTATCTTATCTTTGTCTGAGTAATGGTGTAGGCAGCAAATAATGTTGAGGGGTTTCCCACCTGGCGGTCCTTTAGGTTTTAAGGCCCTGTGCGCTCTTTCTATTTTGATGTGCTGGTCAGATGGTAAATCCAGGATGGAGGTGAACAGAGTCTGCAAAGAAGATATCAGGTCCTTCCCCGGCACTAACTCTTGGAAGTCTTTGATGAGGATGTTACAATGCCTTGTGCGGTTCACGTCATCCAGTTTAGACGTGAGCACAGCAATAGCATCATCATGATGTGTGGCGTGTTGCTCAAAGTGGTGTATCTGCGTCCACAAGACTTCACGGTCATTCTCCAAGATATGTAGTCTCTTCCCCAGAGACGCCAGGTCTTTTTTGAGATCAGAACGTTCTGTTTTGACCGCCATTTTAATTTCTGCTTTCATGTCGGCCATGAAGGAGTGCATATCTTCTTTAGTGGAGAAAGCAGGCAAGTCCTCTTCGGTCGTCGTCAGCGGGGTTTCAATGTCTGAAGACATAGCGAGGTCTGATAAGTCCACAGGCAGAGTGAGCTCCAACGTAGAAAGAGGGGTGACCGAGGTACAAAAATCAACCATGGGTGTTGTCTTGGGAGTAGAGACTATAGGCCCAGGCAGGTGCCGAATGGCAGGCAAGAAATCAGAAATCTTTTTCGTGGATGGCCGTTTTTTGGCCTTCCCTTGCAGGTTAGGCATCCACAAATGCAGTAGAGGCTATAGTGGAACAAAGCAGGACCCTTCAAAGGGGTCTTGAAGGCTAAAATCACCCAGTGAGCCGGAGAGCACAAAGTTCAAGTGCCCATCTTGGTCCGCGGTCGTCTCCACCCCCACATTCTGCTTTCCTTAATCATTTTCTCTTACTTGTCATCAGCAGCCTCTGGTTATGTAAATGTCCGAGGCATAACTAGAAGCCTCCGGGCCCTGGTACAAGAAGTGCCAAGGGCCCCCCACCACATTGGCCCCCCCTCGACCACATTGACCCCCTCCACAATGCCCCTCAATCTCCACAATGCCACCATCTCCTACCTCCTACCTGGAGCTCCCGCGCGGTCCTCTTAGTAATTATGTCATCTCCCAGAGCTCTGCATTACTAGAGCGCCGGTGGGAGATTGCGGGATCCAGGTGGAGGGGTCGCAGGGGGATGCTGGGCCCCTGGAGTGCATGGGCCCGTCGCAGGTGCGACCCCTGCAACCCCTATAGTTATGCCACTGGTAAATGTATAGCTTTGAAGCTGGTAAGAAACTGCCATGACTTTCTACACTTTTTCTCTTTTTCAAAAATTTAGAAATAAGGTTGGATCTCAGGTCTGTTTTTTCTTTTAAAGACTATTTCTAGATCGCAATATTGTTGCAATCAATTATGGGGGTTTTTCTGACAATAGTATTTATGAAGTGAGTTTTGAAAATGTAAAGGCTTTAAATATTTGAAGGTACATTGCTTTTCAGCCAATAAAAACCAGTTCAAATAAAAATATATCATATCTTACCTCCGCTAAGATTTCAGCTGAATCTAGCTCTTGAATCATGAGAAGAAGATGACTTATAGAGAGACATATCGAGGATTTCCAGTGTCCCCTGCCTGGCTTTGACCCTGGCAGTCCCATTTTTGGGGTGCCTGTCTGGGTCTTTAAACTCTGGCTGCCTTTCCTTGGTCCAGAAACTTGAGCAGATCCCTTAGTTCCATGCAGTCTCACCCAGTGCAAGAGTAATCTTAAATTGGGCAGGCTTCAACTTAGCTGTGTCTGGATGCTTTTATAGGAACTGTGTAGATATGTCTCTCACCAGCCAAACCAGAGGTATTATGATGTTAAGCATGCTCCAACTGCATTAGTGGAACTCTCTTCAGTGATCTCACATGGTGGCATTGAGATTACAATTTACAGGTAGCATGCTTGAATCACACTATGGCAAGTATGACAGGAGGATGGTCTCTTGCTACCACTGCAGTGGGACAAAGCTATGGGGTCAGTATGTGTGCCTTTATGGCTACAATGCAGTGGGACAAAGCTGGGGTCAGTATGCATGGTTCTAAGTCTATCAGTGCAGTGCGACAAGGCTACTCTACCAGTGCACTGGGACAAGGTCAGTGGGTCAGTATGTGTGGGTCTCTGGCTACCAGTGCAGTGGGACAAGGCTGGTGATCAATATGTGCAGATTTGTGGCTTACAATGTATTGGGTGAAGGTATTGGGTCAGTACAAGGTTGAGTACCATTTCAGTTGTAAGTTCTCTGGTTTCACTAATGCAGCTCCATTTCAGTTGTAAGCTCTGTGGGATAATTTGTAGCTCCATTTCAGTTTCAAGCTCTGTAGTATCACTTGTGTGAATCTATTTCAATTGACAGCTCAGTGGCATCACTAGTGTAGCTATATTTCAAATGTAAGGTCTGTGGCATCAGTAATGTAGCATCATTTTAGCATCATTTCAGTTGTAAACTCTGTGGTAGCTCTAGAGTAGCTCCATTTTTTGTAAGTTCTATCACTATAGTAGCTCCATTTCTGTTGTAAGTTCTGAGTTATCACAAGTATAGCACCATTTCAGTTGTAAACTTTGTGGCATTACTAGTGTAGCTCCATTTTAATTGTAAGCTCGGGAGCATCACTTGTTAGCTCTGTGTATCTTTTCTGTAGATACATTTCAGTTGTAAGCTCTGTAATATCACTAGAGTAGCACCATTTCAACTGTATTACTAGTGTACACTTCCCCGTGCGTTACATGATAGTCCCTTCTATTGCCTCCCTTTGCCTGCACTCATCTTACTCTATTTCGTGGATTCATATCTATCATCATATATCAATTTTTCAACAGTATGGTTTAAACCCTTCTCTGCTTCAAATAATTTAAAAAAGTTATGGTTTAATACAAATGTCTAGTAAGTAAGGCTACATAACCATATACATATATGCATAATTGGAATGTGACAAACAAAGGAAACAATTTGGCACTAGGTTTTCAGGTTACTAAAAGATGGCAACACTAAACCTTCATTATCTATCTTATGTTGTTCGACTAGTAGGGGCACTGGTAATACTAGGAGTTATACATCAAATGAAAATTTCCATGAACATAAACAGTTGGACAAGAATGTACAGAATTCCCAATCCACCAATATAGTTAGCCTAAAAGAATAATGTGTAATTGCCTGAAACTTTCTACTCTACTATTTGATTAAAAAAAGTAATAGATAATAATAGAATAATAGCTGACAATAATGGAATAATAATAGACTGATCAAAGTTATGGTGAATTGACATTGGATATTAGTACCATTTGTAAAAAATGAATGAGGAAGATGAGAATGATGATGGCAAAATCTCCAAATATTCCATTGAGTTTGATAGAGTTTTAAACTCAAAATGAATGATTGTTTCCTCCTATTGGCTCACTCTCCTCCTAACGCCCCTTTTCCCATTGCTTACATTAAAACAAAATGTCTTTGTTTACCCACCACAATACAATACTGGCCATCCTATTTAATAATTCCCTAAAACGTGTGTAACGATGCAGTCATGCACAGTAGAGACAGCTGCGAGCTGTGGCGTGGGCAGTCTCTACTGAGCATGACTGCCCCAACAGCGGCTGGCAGTGGCACTGTGGCCCGTGTAACTGGCTCTTCAACTAGTTCTAAATAATTTCATAAAAATCTTACAATTATTCCTTATAAAGAAGACAAAGAAAACAATGGCTTGTTTACTCATGTTTGAACGTAAACAGCATATCTTCATTTTGAAATAGTATTGAATATGTCAGCATGATAAGCAATATTTAATTTAAAAAAAGATATTATTCCAAAATGCTGTAAATATCCACTTAAAATGTGTTGTGCCATTTACATTCTGCATCACACTGTGTAAAAGATGTTGCATAGTATCATGATTTGCTACAGCGGGAATTTTCTGCTCTAAATATTTATAAACAGAGAAATCAATGTATACTAATGGCTTATATTTTTTGCAAGAACATATAAATACATTTCATAATAACATTTTAAAACATACTGAACATATATTTTTTATTTGACACTGTATTAAAATGATTACCTTCCAGTTCGTACAGACAGATTCTGTCCAAGGAACCTCATTAAATATGTTGGACCATGATCCCAAATACATGCGGCAGCCCAAGCTTCAGCTGATTTTGCCAGGGTTTCATCCCAGACCTGGATGAAGAATAAACTATAAGAAACAACCAGAAACATGCAGCTGCATATATACTAAATGGGACACTGTTTAGGTTAAAAATTTATTTTAGAATACTTGTACATAATAGACCACATCAGCTTGCATTGTTTGACATCTGCTATTATTTATAAATAGTATTCCGGGGATACCTTTCACTAAATACTTGGTTATAGCTTATTTGTAGTATACAGTACAGGTTTGGGCATCAGTTCTTAAAAAATAGATATTATGGATCTAGAACTTATACACAGATGCAACAAAGTTAAAAGAGTGAATAGAAGCCTTTCGTCTTGTAGGGTGAGGATTGTAGAGGAATATTATGTGTAGTTTCTTCTGTACTATGTGTATTATAGCTTATATTTACCTTGTGTATTTCTACCCATTGTCATTACTTTGGCAATGAAAGCTAATCCCAATCCAACACAATGGACTGAATTACTAAAATGACTATCACTTTGAACCATTGTCCAAGAGATGAAAATATTAAAATCTCGGGTATAATACACACCTGTGTTTAATATGCAGGTGTAATATAACCCAATATTTTAGGGGAAAACAAAAAGTATCTATGTATAATATGCACCCTTGTTTTCCTTGCCTCTATCCACCAAACAAAATTAGTTTATTGTCTGTTTCCCTCCCTCCATTCACCTCAATATGCTGCCTCCTTCCCCTCCCTCTGAACTGAAGGTCCTCACAAGGCACTACTGTAGTTTGAGTGCGCAGAGCTCTATACACTGGATCTACAGTAGTGTCTTGTGAGGACCTTCAGGTCCTCAAAGGGCACTACTATTATCTTGAATTAACACAGGTTCTCACAGGGTGATGTGGGAAGTAGACTACAAATGCAATCATGCCACCTACTGAGAGGGTGAGTAGAGGGAGGGAAGATGGCAGTATACGGAGGTGGGTGGAGGAAGGGAAGCAGACGTGGATATACATTTTTTTTATTCTCACCTGTATAATACGCACTCCCCACTTCACATAAGGGGCAAATCTGTGAATATTATACATGAGCTTTTACAGTAATTGGGTTTTATGTGGGAACCAATATCAGCTCCCAGCCACGGCCCTTATAGCATCAGGCTCCTGGACTTGAAATGCCATTATTAATCTGTTGCACTAACCAGCCCCATTTCAGATCACTCTTTTATTCATACTGACCCCTCTGTTTCTGTAAAGTATAGGAATTTCTTAGTGTCACCCAGTATCCTGTGGTCTTTATTGTTCTGTATTCTGCTATCCAGCATTCTGAAGTTTGCAATTAAAGACTTGCTCCTGCTGAGTACTTTATTAAGAGTGTGTGTACAATGTACAAACTCAGAGACTGACCGGCTCTTAATTGGCCTCCTCTCTCAGCACCTAGGGTGATATTTGCATCAACCAAGACATACGGTCACACCACCCACCAAACAATGCACAATTCTCAGGAACAGTAGCTCCAAGGTCAGGAAGCATTAAACTCTGTGAGGCAATCAAGATCTCCAGTAGCTCTGGGATAAATAGTCCTGCTTTCCCATTTGTTGGTCAAGATAACATGAACTCAGTCCTCCATGGAGCTGAGACAGACACTTTAACCCTTTGATTGCCAGAGGGGTACGCAACACATAGCAAAGCAATGCGTTGCATACCCCTCTGGCACTCAAAGGGTTAACAGACTATCTTCAGAGAATGCAAGGGAGTCCTTCCAAATGTTCCTGTTACATCCATCCCCTGGAAGACGCTTGATGTCCCTTGACAAGGTACAACTAACAGGTTGTAACAATAAAATGTGAATAACATAAATGAAATATACACCTATCGCAAACCTAATCTGAAATGGTTAAAAGCATATGAATTATTTTGGAGTGGGCAGAATTAACAGGTTCATAATGAGGAACCCCTATGATATTGTATACCAGGCTCACTGGCAATGCCTAACCCATTGCCTCTTTCTACTCTACTGTTTCAGTGTGGCAGATACATTTTCAGAGATGGGGAGGTCACCACTCGTTTGAGGTCCTGGCTTTGCCATAGAACATGAGGCCTTTTTGCTAGCAGCAGGTACAAAACATGGACTTTCTTGATTTAGCTGCTGCATTGAGGGTTTGAGAGGGAAGGCATCTGTTGATAAAGTCTGTTGGGTAGAATCCACATTCAGAGGAGATGGGGGTTCACCATGATCATTGTTGAATTATTAGAGCACTTTTATAACTGCCATAGATATGAGTCCATGGGATTCTCCCCATATTTCCTTTTGTTTGGCAGAGAGCCACTGAATATCAGACTGGGAGTATCTACTGATGATACCTTAATCACTGGCATAGCAATATGCACAATTTGAGGTACAGTTTGTAGAAGGCTTGCGAATTGGCTGAGGAAACAGCCTGTCAGCTGAATCAGAATAACAAAAGGTGACATGATGCAAAAGGACACTGTCAGTTCCAAACTGCAGACAAGGTGTTACTATGAAATATGGGGGTACCAGGAAACCACAAGATGGCTGACAGGTAGAGGGACATCCATTTAATGTGGTCCACCTGGACAATGATGTGGGGAAAGGGACTCCCAGGGTCAGGGGAATGGAGTGGGCTCCCTTGACCGCTAGTCTGGGTGCTCTGCATTACTTCCCCTACTACCCCCTAATGCAATGCTTGTCCTGCCAGCTGCTTCACCATCACTGTTGCTACTACTAACACCAACCACATCAATTTCAGTCCCAGAGTCTTCCTCCTCACAGTCACTAGTAATATGATGATCGCAGCACAACAGCTTAGCACCTCTCTCATTCTATAGCCCCTTGTATTTTGTTTCACTTCCTGGAAAACAGTATGTTTTTATAGTAAAAAAAGGTGAAAAACACTTTAATAAAAGAGTGAAAACTTACAGCCATTGAAACAGCAAAAACGGCAAAGATTTTAATTGCTGTATTTAAAGCCGACAACCACATGGTTTTTGCAGATTTTTTCACTGGAACATGACGGGACCTTTCACCCACCCCTACTCTTGAGCTCACATTGTGATGCACACATTACCTACAGTATACTGATAGACAACCTCTTTATGACTGTATAAATAGCGCCAAGATAATGGCAATTTCTACTATAAGCCCGTGATAAAGCTGTCTTGCACAGAGAAATGCTTTGGGCTATCTTCAAGGGTGTCCCTGGTGTGATTATTTGACTACTTTGTACTTCTCCTAATGTGGTTGTTTGGTTGCAATTTAAAGGGATAGTAACACTTCGTTTTAACTTTATTTTATTTTGTAGGCATTAAAAAAACATGAAGAATGATATAAGTCTTATCTCTCAAACCTTTATGGTTTATGAGATATTCACAAGCAAAGTTTCCCCTCCCGCCCCTTTTTCCTAGTGTAAGCCATCTCTTCTCAGATGTGAATCTGGTTGTATGACCAGACAGATAACAGAAGGGGACAATTTTCTTTGTATGAAAACAATGAAAGCCCTTCCCCCCTTGACAAGTTTTCAGCTTTTTCCCTTATCTTAATTGAAGATTGTCCCTCTCTGCAGTCTACCTGGGCACCTCCCTTCTGATCTGGTTGAACGGGGGGGGATACTTTGCTTGTGAATATCTCTTAAACCATAAAGGTTTGAGAGATAAGACTTATATCATTCTTCGTGTTTTTTTAATGCCTACAAAATAAAATAAAGTTAAAACGAAGTATTACTATCCCTTTAAGCATAGACATGTGGAATACTCTGAGCAGATAAGCACAAGGCATAGCATTCAGTGACCAACTATTCAATCGCATTATGAGTACTGTGATTTTATAAACTTGCTCACCCATGTACTAAGGACATTGTTTCCCAGCAATATGATTGGCACCCATTGCAGTTGCTATATCAGATGGCAATTGAATAGATCCTTTGATATTAGAATGATATCTTGATCTCCGAAGCACCAGCTATACCATACATCACTACAGCTACTATGCTATGTGATATTTCTATGTGGCTACATGATATTTCTATGTGGCTACATATTGATTCACCTATTTGATAACAGTTGCTGATTAGGCCAATCTGTTACAAAGCATTCTGGTGTACACATTCATTAACTAAACAGCATCTGCATATTCTTATACCTATATTAAAGTGTATTGTACCCTTGTCTCAACAATTATAGTCACAATATATGTGTTAATATGGTCATTATCTGATATATTATTTATATGTGATACTAAACGACTTGAGTATAAAGCCGCTATTATCTTACATCCTGAGAGCAGGGTATTACATCTTGGGGAATAAGAAGTGACATTAAAAGGCTCACATAAATACTTGTCGAGCCATCATTATGCAATATTCAGATTGTAGATCATTCTATCAGCTACACTAGTCAGAGTTTAAACGGCTTTTTTGAGATATTTTTGTAGCTGTTATTATTTGATATCCTCGGTGCAGGGTGCCACGTTTTAGTATTTCCAAATGGCTCTCAGAAATATTTGTGAAGTCATCATCACTATATTGGCATTGTAGGGCATGAAACTTATAAGTACAAGAATAGATCCATCTTTCAGAGCTACTTTAGACTACTTGGCAGTAATTTTATTTCACCAGTATCCTCACCTGGGGGGCATTAGGTGCATTTGTTTTTATTCTTTATTCCTTATATCAAGGGTTTACTAATTATTGTAATTTTTAAATATATTAATAAATGCTAAATATTAAAGGGATAGTAATGTTTCACAATAAAAGCAGCTCCAATTAATCTTCATATATTTGGGCCATGGAGAGTGTTATTTCAATACTGTCCACGTTGTAGTTCAAGAGTAATTTAATGAAAAGTATCCCCCTCCAGCCCCTTTTACTGATGTAACACTGCTCACCTCAGAGAAGCAAGACTGTCCAGATGGATCACAGAGAGAGACAGGCTTCAGTGAGCATTAGGAAAAACCTGTCAATGGGGGCAGGGTTTTCCTTATACTCATAGTTAGAAGATTGTCCCTTGCTGAGATCTGTCCAGTCTCAGGACAAGATTTTACATCTGAGGGGAGGTGACTTACACTAGGTAAAAGGGGTGTGGGGGGATAATTTATCATTCAATTACTCTTGAACTACAACTCTGACAGTATTGAAATAACACTCTCCATGACCCAAATACTATGAAGATTAATCAGAGCTGTTGTTTTTATGAAACATTATCTGAGACATCAAACTTGTCTTCTCCATAGGGTGAATAATTATTTTGGACACTAATATAATGCATGTACATACATATTTCCCTTATTTCTTTTTTTTTGAGTCATCTACATTAAAGTACAAATCATTCTTCACTTTAGAGTTAAAACCATGAGGTAAATTATATACATATGAACCCACCTTTGAGTGCCAGAGGGTTACGCAGAGCAATGCTTTGCATACCCCTCTGGCAGTCACAGGGTTAACCTTTTGAGTGGCCAAGGGGTAATACATTGAATATTCCACCGGTGCTCAAAGGGTTAGAAGGGGAATGTAAATATGTTAATTTGAAAATATTATTCTTTAACATAAGCATTTTTTTATTTCCCTTGACAGAAAATGCTGTATATTTTAAGTAAAATAATGGTTAGAAAAATGTTAGCTTGCATAAATAAATATCCTCGAAACAACCCACTAACATCCCCTAGAGTGACTTGGGAAGTATCCAACATACCAAGAATGTGAATAATTCAGGATTGCACCCAAGTCTTTATCATCGCCCACATAAACTTAGATATTGGGGTTTAAAAGCTTTATGAAATTGGATAGTAAGTGTGGGAGTCCAAAAACAACTTACAGTTTGCCAGTAGCAACTATAATTTGCAGTTGTATCACTAATACATTGTTTAATAATGCACATTTTTTTCATCAGTGAACAGAAACACTGATTCAAGTACTGTAAACAGAAGTTCTATACATCACTGAAATTTTAAAATTACTTTGTACCAAATTAGTGATTATTTAAAGTTATTGGAGTGACTGTATAAATGTACCATCACAGCTCTCCTGGCTGCACTTAAGGGTATACACTATAGAGAAGGAGCACTTTAGTGCATGCCAGCAGACACACTCTACTGTTGTTAATACTTCAATACAAGGTAATCTCCTATGGCTGCCCCATAACATGCACAGGAAAATGGTATAAAGTTACAACATTCCTTTGTGACTTGTTTAATAAGGAAAGTGGGATAAAATGTATTCCAATACCCGATTGGCATAAAATTGTATTTATACATCCCTCCTTGTGCTATTAAGACTATGTACAAAGCTGTTAAAGCCACTTAGAAGGTGACAGATAATTCTGAATGAAGAAGTACACTTCTTACACTTTTATTATTAGTCAGTGAATATGCAGGTATGGATATTATATCTGACCCAAAGCAGTACACTGGATAATCCCCATTCATTTGAATATGCTGCTTCTCCTCTTCATGTTCTCTCCAAAACTGCAAACCCAATGTATCAAAAAGAGAAAAGGGGGGAGCCACAATAGTGTTATATTGTACAAATATTTGAAACACAATGAAAAGAAATTGGCTTACATGATGTGATGTCAGCAGGGCTAGGGGGGTACTCCTAGCTTTGACTAAAAAGGAATACACAGATAACTACCGCCTTAGCTTGGACCTCCATGATACACTGCAATTGCTGCACCTCGATGTAAGAAATGGAAGAGTCACTGGTATCACAATAGTTAATAAAATGTAATTAAAAATAATAAATGTATCCATAATAAAGAGTTTTAAAAAATCAGGTGATTAGCTAACTTGTTTTATAGTCTATGATCCGAAAAAATGTGTTATCTAATCAGCTGATTTTTTAATTCTTCATTTATGGATGATTAAATTTATTATTTTTATACAATTTTAGTAACTGTTGTGATACCGCTGAGTCTTCCATTTCTTACATTGTGGTGCAGCAGGTTTAGTGTATCATAGAGTTACGAGTGAAGAAGGTAGTTATCTTCATATGCTTTTTAGTCAGTGCTAGAAGTTTTCCCCTGCTGACCATCTGTCACACATACCAAGGTAAATCAGAACACGAAACAGGTACAGTAAGATCAACACCACTTTATTAAGGAAATAATACAGGTAGAAAAAAGCACTTCCCCAAACTTCCCCAGAGACAGGCATGAGGACAGCACTACAGTCCACTACCCAGGAGCTGTACACTGAGCCGAAGCCTGCACTACCCACGAGTCCACACAGAGGCAGTAAGGAGAAAGAACCTAGCCTACGGTTCTCCCTGGAAAGGGGACGCAGCCTACCCGAGATGGAGAGAAGGTAGCTGGTAGGTGGACTCACTGAACCCTAGACCGCTAGGGCCCAAGGCACAACACATGGTACCCTAGAATGCTAGGGTCAAAGGCAAATACAAATGGAAATAGGCCAAAATGCTGGCAAACTCTGGAAGGCAACAGACTAACCCGGAGACCACACTGATTGAAGTTGCTATAGCTCAGGTCAGACCAATGTGGGTAGTCAGACAATGCCTAAAGTAATACATGGAACAGGTAGTCAGCCAAAGACACAGGTCAGAACTGATATGGGAATTTGGACAAGGCCAAGGGTCATACACAGAGCGGGTAGTCAGACAAGGCCAAGGGTCATACATGGAGCGGGTAGTCAGCCGGAGCCACAGATCAGAACCGATACGGGTAGTCAGACAAGGCCAAGTAACGTACATGGAGGAGTATCAGAAGCCAAGAAAGAGTCACAACGGAGAGCAGACACAATAAGCTAATGCACTGGTACATCATGAAAGGGCAACTAAGCCCAGTGTCCAAGCCGTTTAAGTAGTCTGTAAAGGAGGGACATGTGAACACCAATCGCACAGAAGGCTACAAAAGCAGAGCAAAGTTACTGGCTGAACCCAGTATACGCGTGCATAACTCCGAGAGGCAGCAGGAATGCGGAACTGACCGTCACCATGCCATCAGCCACCAGCTTCCCGCCGGGAGGACCAGAATGAGGACAGGAAATAGATGGGAATGCCAGCAGTCCACGGCAACAGTGATACCATCACATCATGTGAATGAATTTCTTTTGATCTTGTTTCAAATATTTGTACAATTTTATGATATTGTGGCACACTTTGATATCATAGCTTGAGGTATCATTTTAAACTTGTTCACTAATACGGATCGGTGAAAATGTTCACCTCAAAATAGAGAAAGAGGAGAAAAATGTAATTTTTAGCCAAGCAGTAAATTTTTTGTGACAAGTGCCATTTTTTTGCTTTTTTTGCCAAATCAATAGGAATCAATATCTCCACACCACATAACAAGTTTCCCTTCTTTTCCCACAGACATAGAGTCATGAGCTTTTTTGCCTCAGTTTCTTTCCTCGCCAAGACTTCCGGGTGGTTGTGAATGCACAGGCACGCAAACCTGGAAGTTCAGGTTTTTGGAACGCATATGCATTCCAGGACTCTATTTTGATGCCAGTTCCAGGAACCGCACTATTTAAACTTGCGGTTCTGTGTGTTGGATGTGCTGCATGCCAAACATACAACTCTGCAGAAAATGCTGCGTGAAGAGATACTTTTGAGGAACATTGTCAAATTGTACCACATCTTTGTCCTAGAGCCTCTTGGCCTGTTCACTGCATATTGGGACCATAGATAGAGAATAAGTTTCTGCCACTAAGAGGTTAATCAGGAATGTGACAGTACATATGAGCCTCTATTATGGATCCCACGGGAATTTCGGAGGCCATTACAACTCTTACAACAGGGAACAAAAGATGTGGGTGCTCTCCAAAGACTTCAATGAAGAATCAGCAGGCATACAAGATATAAAATTCACTTGTATTTATCTGGAATATTAAAATGACATCCACATATACAAAGATGAAGTGGGACATGCAAAACAGAGGTGCTGGAAGCCCCCCACACCGTCTAATGCATTTCACGCTATCAGTGCTTAATAATAGAGTCTGTGATTAAGCGCTGATAGAGTGAAACACATTAGATGGTGTGTGGGGGTTCCCAGCACCTCTGTTTTGCATATACCCCATTTCATCTTTTATATCATGCATCCCTGCTGATTCTTCATTGAAGACTTCGGAGTGCACCCCCATCTTTTGTTCCCTGTTGTAAAGCGAGCCGTTTGAAGGAGGACTGAGGTGGCTTTTAGCACCTGAAGCACAAGCGGTGAGTCACTTAAGCAGGAAGGACAAATGCATTCTGCATGCCAACACATTTTTCAAGGTATATGTTGCTGTAGGACTCACAACTTTGACTTCCAGCTACTTTTTCTCCACTACAGCCCTCAGAAGACATAATATTGTGCTGGTAAGTGTTGCAGCATATTAAACACAGGAGAAAATGTGTTGAAATAGGAGAAAAATGTGTTAGAATATGAGAAAAATGTGTTGGAATAGGATAAAAAAGTGTTGGTTCAGCGAAAAATGTGTTGGAATTGGATAAAAATCTGTTGAAATATGATAAAAAGGTATTGAAATAGGTGCAAAAATTTGATGGAATAGGCAAAAAGGAGGACAATTTTGCAATGGAGAAAAGGAGAAAACTAATAAGAGATAATAAGAGATAAGAGATAATAAGAGAAAAAACATCCAGTTTTCGCAAAAAGTCATATGGGAAATTTTTATCTATTTTCGCCCACCCCTATATAAGATTGAGAGATGACATGGCTAGAAAGTTAGCTGGAAGGCAAAGGCTCAATCTTCCACCACTGAAAAGGAGAACAGTGCTTGTCTATAAACTGTTTGAGAAAACAATTGGACAGTCTGACCCTGGACAAGTAAATATGCCAAAAATACACAGTCATCCAGTCTGTCATAATAAGCAGCATCACCACTTCCAAATTCAAATCACACTTAGCTGTACACACTAATAGTATTGCATAACCAGCAATAAAATAGGTTATCAGCAGTTACAGACTTAGCTATAATGATTGCCTCTTCTACTGCTGAAAGTGCAGCACCTGTAACACCTAGTAGTAGCACAATTTCAGCAAAATCTAGCCCCAGTAGTAGCAGTAGTAGTAGTAGTAACAGCCTCTCAGCAACCCCACAAGCTATGAACTCCACAGTAAGGAGATACTTCACTCACGATCCAAAAGCTAAGCATGTTGCTCTGTTGTCTGTGCAAAAAGCATGTGAGCAAGGGGAAAGCAGACTCACACCTACCTAGGCACCACTTCAATGAGATCCCACCTGAATTACAGCCACAGGACTAACTGGGAGACATGCCATCAACAGGTCAGAGGTACAACAGCTAGCAGCAGAAGTACCACCCATGGCTCTGGGGTACATTATAGGAGTGCTGCTGATATGTCAGAGAGTGTGCCAAGATTTTCTGCTCCTGCTGCAGATGAGTATGACTCTGTGTTAGTTTTTTTTGAGTTGACAAGAGTGATAGTGTGCTCACACATACCATCACCACCACCTCCACAAGTTATGTTGTTAACAAATAAAGTTACACAGTTCTTAAGCTATGTTCTGCCATCCCGCACCTACTAAGTTCTTAGAAAAAGTTAAAATGTGCAGAAAAATAATGCAATATGTCCGTGTAATAGGGAATTTGCCAAAATGTTGGTGGCTGACATGCTGCCCTTTGCTTTTTCTGCAGGAAGTTTCTCTGACTTTTTGACCATCCCTATTCACTAAACCAGGAACAGAAAAATAAGCACAGGTGAACTGGTAGTGAAGGGAGGCAACAGCAAACAGGAACAGCAGCCTCTGTAGATTTAGACATCAAGCAGATTGCTTTCAAATCATAATCACAGTTTTTGAAGAAAGTAAAATATTGCAAATCAAGATACATTGATCTAGCTGAACTAGACAGTGCAGCCAGAGTAAAAGTTATCAACAAGTTATGGGAGCATCATTCTTATCTGGATTCTGGTATAAATTGTGGCATCATCACAAATGCACACCATTGGAGTGGCAAGGAAGTCAGAGATCAACCAATTACTGGATGAATGAGAGCTGACCAGTTGATGTAGACAAATCATAAGCATCATTCTTTACATGTTATTTTACCAGCCTTGATTTTACAAAGTGATTTGGTATTATGTACTAAGTTCTACTAAATATACATGTGAGGCAATGTCATAGTAGCATTTTGGCAATATATGTATAAGGACATGTAGAGCTAATCTGATTTATAAGCTCTTGACACATACAGTGTAATGCTACTTTTATGTGTTTTTGTACAGTTATAGTACTAGACTCTCCTGCACCATCTCAACTATGTACATAGAGGAGAGTATAATAGTTTAATAAAGACTTAAAATATATGCATGCTATCTAATTATGGAGGGGTGAAGCATATTTGATATAGGCAAACAAATAAGGGCTCATAGTCTGATCTCAGACAAAAGAGTGCAGGAGGTTAAAGGGAAATATGAAGTAGTAAAATAAAAGGTTCTAGATGTAGATAACATTATATTGTGAGTATAAATAAAGGACAGAATGTAACTGGGTATGAGATTTTTAGTATACCACATTCTTCTGCCAATCAATGCATGGCCTCAATAGATCATCCTTGTGCTAGCCGCTGATTGATCTAGGTGGAGGATGAAACTCAGTTGCATATAGAACTGAAATGCGTTTGTCAAAATAATCAGAATTTCTATATGTATGAAACTTTCTAGTACAGTGTTGAATTTATCTTGTGAACGGGGAGCAAAAGACAGATGACATACCATCACCTCCATACCTTCTACTACAATCTCTAGCCTGCACCTTAATCATCTATTCATACACTACTACATACATCTCTGGAAACACCAGATGCTGTTCATTGCAATAGTTAGTTAAATCATACAGGCATCAAGTCTATTGGAGATAGTAGAAAGAAGTAATGGACTTCAAATCTTTGATTTAACCACTGTGAATCATTTCAGAGTCCTAAGGACCTGATGTACAAAATGCAAGATAACTTAGTAGGGAGATACACAGTTAGTCCCTATGGGTGAATGGTCATGAACATCGAAAGAACCAGAAATCAATTAAATAAAATATTACATAAATATTTTATAATACAATATGTAATATTTTTCAACAAGCAGATGTTGTTGTAAGAAAATGTTGTTAATTAAACTAATCCATCACAAATGTATGTTGCAAAAATGTGAGATATTTTACTTGTTTTCTTCAAGTTTCCCAGAAGTTATATTAGTAATGTGTAACTGGAATGATTTTGTTATATTGTTATCATTTTGAAGCAGCTGTGTACTTTTTGGAGGGTGAAGAGAACTAATATTTAAACATTAGAAGTGAGAAGTTTGTAATATATTTTATATTAATTACAAGAAATATTTTCTGTGCACAGCAATGTAGGACCCAATATTAGATCTATGTTTACCCAGTAACCAATGAGAGAACACAGGTTATGGCTGGTAACGGTATGTAACCTGTAGTCAATCACAGAATCC
Source organism: Rhinophrynus dorsalis (assembly GCA_037306005.1). NCBI lineage: Eukaryota > Metazoa > Chordata > Amphibia > Anura > Rhinophrynidae > Rhinophrynus > Rhinophrynus dorsalis. The sequence continues at coordinate 101,380,597 of CM074723.1, forward strand.
TCAACCATCAGGACTGATATTGTTTTTACTCTAAGTGGGCGTGGTGGAGGATTATACACACAATTTGGTATTCTGCTGTGGGTTCAATGATTTGACATAAAAAACAACTTTACTGTACATATAGAAACATATACCAGCCACGTTTGAATACCTGTCGACTATAGCTTTGTAATATCTTGCTGATAAATGAGCGAGAACAAATCTGTGAATGGCAATATGTAAGTATTTTCCTTCATGGATGTGCATAAATAAAAATAGATATTATGTAGACAATATGTATTCTGTTTTGTAGACAGTTATAAGGTTAGAGGTATATTTGCCAGCACTACCACATACACACAGGCAGGCAGAAAATAAAATAGTTGTAAGTGAAGTACTGTTGTGTAGGGCACACACACACAGGGCAGTTTAGAATATCTGTCAGACATTAGACTCCTCACTTAGCACTTTGTGAAAACTGTGTGGCACTACAATAAGCTCTCATTCAAAGGTGTTCATTATAACAGGAAGGGAAAACCAGTGTAGGTCCACTCTCCAAAGAATCAAGAAGAAATGCATTGGTAACACATCACTGAGGTTAAATGGGACCTCTGATTCATACCTTGCCCAGAGCCCAGCACTTATTTAAAACCACCCTGGGAGTACACAACAAAAGGTATAATGCCCTTAATGAAAGCTGGAATGGATTCTCCTTTTGCTTTAACTATAGCTTGTCAAAAGTAAAGCTAACTGAAACTGCATTTATAGCTTACTGATACCAAGGAGCAAATCACCCCAGCCAGCTGCAAACCTTCAATACTGTCTAGAGCTGTGTATTAGTCTTCAGTTCATCTATGGACAACATATGTACATGTTTAGTGGCATCTGCAAAGCAGCTGTGATTGGCTGTAAAATAACAGGTCTGAAACAACACTTTGTGTAAAGATGCTTCTCAAGTTACAGATGACTCTTGTGAAAATGACTGGAAAACAAACTTGCATATGTACTCACGATTAAGTGAAGCATAACTAAGAGTTTCAAATAATTCAAAGGTTGTATAGATATATAGACAGATAAATAGATAGGTACACATTTTATGTCCACTAGTACTCATACAGTTACCCATGCAGTGTCTGATACCCCAGCCTTGTTCCACTGTCCACTGGTGGTCACAGAACCATACATACACTGTTTGGCACCACAGCATTGATCTGTTTTCACTGGTAGTCATAGAATCACACACACACTTATTGACAGCCCATCTTTGTTTATGATCCATTAGTCGTCACAGAAATACACATACATGGTATGACATCCCAACCTTTTCCATTGTAGTCACAGAACCACAAATACACTGTTTGACACCCCATCCTTGGCCACTGATAGTCACAGAACCATAGATATACTGTCTGACACACTAGCCTTGTTCCTCTGTCCACTGGTAGGAAAAAAACTGACACATCCACTGTCTGACACTTAGCCTTATTGCGTTGTATACTGTTAGCCATAGACTCACACGTAGAAAAATCTGATACACACACTGTCTATCTCCCCAGCCTTGTTCCACTGTCCACTGGTAGTCACAGAACCCCTCATACAAAGTGCTCTCCTGGAGTGTGCATTAGCAATTAGCAGTCCTTGATTTGGTGCTGGACTACAACTCCCATCATCCTCAGCCAGCCAGTTCCAAAATGGAGCACCCCAGTTTTCCCACTCTGCTTTGACTTCCCCAAATTTTCTTTGAATTAAAAGGGCTTTTAACATCTTGAATACTAGAGAGGTCTCTGATGAATTGCATTGCAATCTGTCTTCTTTTGTATATAAAACCTTAAGTGCATTCTCTAAATGTGCAGGGGGAGTACAAATGCCACACCCCAAAAAAATACAAAACCAAAGTGCAGTGTGTTCAGAGATGCATAGCTTGTCTGACAGATTATGGTGGTTATGAACTAAGGCGTGATTATGAGGTGATAAAGTGGAGCTGACTTCTCCAGTGATATCACTTCTCCATTTTCCATCTTATTCTATAGAGAAAAGTTGGAGAAATCTTAGTGCATTCACTCCATATAGTAACATAGGAATTGGAGAACTTATATCACTGGAGATGCTATCTCCATGTTATCACCTCTGTATCATTCTTTAGCGCATCTCTCCTTAGGTGTCATCATAGCACTCAGGAACCCAATCTGTCAGATGAGCAGTACAGCACTGAGCACAGCAGCAGGACTGGAGAAGACAAGTGAGGATGGCTTATTCTATTTCTGTGGGCTCCTGCACTACTGGCATGTTATTTTTTTATGCATTATTTTTGCAGAGGGAGTATTCAAGTACCTACTGTACATTTAGAGAGGCACTTAGTTACTAGGACAGGCAGTGGAACTACGTGGTTACTGCAACCTGCCTGATAAAGTGGGGTCAAAGGAGAGTGGTCTGGGAACAGGCATCTGTGGGGGCCACAGTGAAAGAGTGATAGGGCCACGTATTTGACATGCCTATTCTACTAGTTTTTGGTTGTTTTACTGTGGGTTTTTTCATGCTAGCGAAATCTCCAAACCATTGTTAAGTAATGAGATGTCTAAGATGTAGTAATTCTTGGCCAAACCAGATAAGCCACAAATAAAAAACACCAATATGGGAGGATTTCAGTTTATTCGATTTTCCTTTTTTCATCTTGCTATTTATATCCTACATAATAATTCGCTAAAACGTGTGTAATGATGCAGTCATGCGCAGTAGAGACTGCCCGCACACCAGCTCTGTATCAGCCGTGGCCCGGGCAGTCTCTACTATGCATGACTTCCCCGCGACCGTCTGTCAGTGGCACTGTGGTCCGTGTAATGGGCTCTTCAACTAGTATTATCATATTTCATAGGTTTGTCTTTTCCTTTCTTTTCTTGATTGTGAGCTTTTGTATTCCCTGTAGAATTGGATTCACTTATAGTTTGACCCTATATCTCTGATTTATTTTCCAAAGCTTAATATCTTTTGGTAATAGTGATAATTTTTTCTGGATATAGAGATGCTGCAGGTGTTGAGTGACTGGTTTCCTTGTTAACCTATTATTCAGTTGGTTAGTTTCTAATGTTCTGTATATTCTTTGCTCCCTTTTTGAATCAGGACTAGTATGTTTTTCCTGTTTTTGTTATTAATATGGTATAGTCCCTGTTGTTGATTCGTTTTATAGGTGTTCCTTGAGATCTCGCTTGAGTTCCAGTTCCTAATTCTATTATTTTTATAATCTTCCTCATCTTAAAACAATTTCTTCTTTAAAGTGTATCACTTTTATTATCATCATACTCCTGGAATTGATTGCTAGAAATGTTCCAATTGTCTCTTTTTGGACTATATATTGTCTGTTACATTTAGTAATTCATAGACTTGTGCACGGGCAAAATTTTCGGTAAAATTCGAATTCAGACGAATTTTTTTTTTTCTAATTCGGATGATCCTAATTTCGGACCGGGCCTATTCGTTTCGGACGAAATTCTGATCCATTCCGAATTATTCGGCCTAATTTAACATGGGTTAAATTATAGCAGTGCGCCTCCGTGCACGCTGCTATCATTATTTACAGACAGGGTGTGCATTTAGAAAAAGATCCATCCCAAAAACAGACATTGTCGTACATTGAAAGCCTGTGCATGTCACCTCTACTCTAGCATGGGATGCCAGTCACAATGCAAACGTCGAACATCGAAAACCCATGCCTGTCATTCAATTTAGCATGATCGAACATCGAAAACCCATGCCTGTCCTTCAATATAGCATATGTTCGAACATCGAAACCTCATGCCTGTCATTCAATTTAGCATATGCTCGACATCGAAAACCCATGCCTGTCACATCCTACTCAACATAAGTGGTCGACTCGAATATGGACAAACTACATGTCACATTCTATGTTAGTACATGGGTAAAGATTAAGGTTTCATTTTCTGGTACCAGCCTCCTACCCTACTGTCCCTCTTTAGTACCCAAATTCCTCTCTTTCGTTTTCCTATCCTGATTTCCCCTCATATCAGATAACTCTATATGTATATACATTGTAGAGTTTCATACTATATCAAGAATAAACATCAATGATTGTAATGTGATAGATGTAATGTGTTAAAAAGAAAAATTGAGACATTCTGTTGTGAACAAACTGCAACACAGGAGAGAAATAAAAAAAAATGCTTGACATCTATACTGAAGAGGGGTCCACAGCATTGTCTTAGTATAGCAATATCACCGTTTTCCGTGAGTGTGCAATACAGGGCTCTACGGTAATTGCTGGGCATTTCCCAATGTCATAATCAGGGGATGATGGGAGTTGTATTCTAACTACTGTTAGGAAACACATAAGTGATGCACATTCATCTCCCACCTAGAAATTATTTACACACGAGGCAACTCCCCCAAGTAATACCTAGCCCCTTTCCAAGTGAAAGGACTTCCAGAAAGGCTTCAGATCTCTTAGTGACTCACCTGTTATTGCCAGTCAGCGGGACCCGGAGAGTAGGAGGGGGTGATGCTATGGCTGAACGGCACGGTGCTCTTAGTTGGTCACTTGTCGCAATGTTGAAGCTCAGCCCGGCCAGCACCTTCTGGGTGGAGACACCTCACAGCAATCCTGTTCAGGACACATCATGCACTGTTGTGCACTCATACTAGGGATCCCAAATGTTTAGACTCATTTTGTACAGGGGGCACCCTCCTGTATTTGTAAAACCTCTCTAGCAAATCTGGGACGGTAGACCTATTTACTCAAGTCTTGACTTTAGGTGGGCGATAAACAATACAAAATAGGCATAATGTTTCACTATCACATAATTCACGTCACTGAAGCAGCCAGCAGGCATCGCCACTGAGTGAGCATAGGGCTGCCCGGCTGCTGACAGTCACACTGATGGGACACCCTGCAACACAGAAATGGTGGAAGAGCACAAAATAAACATGCTATGGGACAGCAAATTGCCGCCCCTGTCAAAGTGCCGCCTGGGTCCATGGACCCACTGGGACCCATGTAAGGGCCGGCCCTGTATTCGAAGAAATACCTAATTTTTTTTTATATTTTGCACAGGAACAAATATTACTTGCTCTTGCAGTGGCAATAACTGGAACTAATGCTGGCTGCCTACCTATGCGTAGCCTAATGCTGCCTGCCTGCCTACACAACAACTGTACACTCTCTCATCTCTTCTTTCTCTGAGCTCCAACAACCCAATGAGGAAATGCAGGCTGTCTATCTGTGTGACTGTGTCATTAGTCCAACCCCCATCGAAGAAGGCTATTCGAATACAGACAAAAGAGGGAAGTAGTGCATGAAACGGAGAATGGAATTGGACTAGAGACATGGAGGGAAAATTATGGAGGGAAAGTAATTGAGCGCGCACAGGAAGTACAAAAAAGTCCTGGTCAAAAGTAATCAAAACTTTTGGAAATGTGTCGATTGCCGAAACTTCCGAAAGTTTCGACGAATTTCGGACCTGGGCTGTTCGGAGTCGGATCATTTTTTCCGAATGACCATTGAGTTTCGGATTGGCCAAATGTCTCCGAATGACCCCATTTTCGACGAAATCCGAATGTCTCTGAATGAATTCGCACATGTCTAGTAATTCACCTTCCCCATGTTTAATTATTAATTGCATTAACTGAATAGAGCTTTCATCCAGTATATTTGTCCATTTGGAGTGAAATTTTGTGTCTGCTTTCCCAAAAGCTGGTTCTTTAGTGTAAACTGTGACTAGGGCAGACTAATACTTGATGGGATAGATTATTTTGTAGAGGATGACTTGAAGGACTTAAACTTAGGTTTGTTGTTGGAGGCCCAAGCCCTGAGGACATATTGATTTGTAGGACATTGACTTTTAGGCACAAGCCCTGAAGAAACATTGATTTGTAGGACATAGCCTTGATGTTAGAGGCCCAAGCCCTAAGGAAACATTGTTTTGTAGGACTTAGTCTTGTTAGGCCCAACCCCTGAGGAAACATTGATTTGTATGACTAGATTTTGGCCCAAGCCCTGAGGGAATAATAATTTGTAGGATTTCCCCTTGTTTGACACAAGCCCTGAGGAAACACTGATTTGTAGTACTTATACTTAGACCCAAGTCCCAAGGAAACATTAACTTATAGGACTTAGTCTTGTGAGGCCCAAGCCCTGAGGAAACATTGATTGGTAGTATTTTGGATTTTTAGAGACATAAGCCCTTAGGAATCATTAATGATTTTTTTAACTCAGGATTGTTAGAGGCACAAGCCCAGAATAATCAGTTATTTTTTGGGGTTTCAGGACTGTTAGAGGCACACAACCTGAGGAATCAGTAATTTTTGGGACTGTAATTTTAATAATAATGATGAATCTTCCCTGTCACTAGCTTAGTATATTTTTCAGAATGGCATCTCCTCAAAGGCTGCTTGATTCCATGCCTGCGATTACACTTCACCACATTGCCATGTGTGGTCAGTGGAGCACCACACAATGTGCAATGGGTGGACATGAATGGCCACATCCTTGCATCTGCAGAATTCAGTTAGTGGGGGAGGTAATGAGGTGGATCAACAAAAGACTTTGCTAAGCCTGTCTGCTCCCAGTCCCTAGAATCAGAAGGTGATGGCAAGTCAGGTGTTTTGCTCACCATAGAAATTTGAGGCTCAGGCTGCGTTTCTCTATTCTTCCTCCTCTTCGATTTCCAACTTGACTCTTGACGCCCTTGGGGAGAGACAGGGGGTACTGCAACAGTGGCTCCCGGTTTCCTTTGTGGGGGTTTAGCTTTAATATGCTTCACATAAATGTCACAGTGTGTATATTTCAATTGTATAATCAGTGTGGTTGTGCCAAGGTGCTTTCCCTCCTTTCCCCTTTTCACTGATGTATCACAGATCGTGCACAGTGCCATCTCTGAAGGCTGCACTGTGCCTGCCCCTCAGCAGGTGGATCTACATTGATCACGCTAGTTCCACCACCAACTGCTTCACTATCATCATCTTCACCATGACACCCTCTCTCAGCCCCAACTCTATCTAGCTGCTGTGTGGTGGTAGTAGTAATAGTAGTGGGACTGCTTGGGGGTGGCAAGTGTGACTTAAGGTCCTCTGCTGCCACACTTACCATCATCTCCTCATCCTCCTGAGTATCAGTAGGTGCACTGGCAGAATTAGCAGCAGGCACAGGTAGGTGACTTGTTCTGCTCACATTGCTACTCACTTCTTCCTGTGCCTTGGATGATGACAACACTATTTACCCCAGATGCCTAGGGATGATGTAGGGGGACTGGACATCAATGGGTTTGGCGAATCTGGGCTCCCAGACCCTACAATGCTGGTGGTGGTCACTTCCTCCTCCTCCGACTCACTGGATGCATAATGGTCCTTCCAGCTCCTCCTTTATTTTTTTCAGATGGCTGCTCATCTTCTTCAATCTTAGCGTCAGCTGCCCTTATTTCACAATGTAAATCACAGCAAATTTGCCTAGCACCCTCTCTATCTCTCTAGCTGCTTGGTTTAATGTCCTGGAAACAAACAGTTTTTGGCACAAAAAAAAACATGAAGTACGCATAAGTAAAGGGGTGGGAAGTTTGTAGCCATTGAAAAAAAAGAGTGAAAACACTTTGACAATAGGCTAAAAAGCAAACATTTTAAGGGGTTTGTTTAAGGTGAAGTTTTCCACAAACAAAGCAGACAACCACATGATTTTAGTGGATTTTTTTTGTGGGAACACAATGAGACCTTTTGCCAACCCCTAATCGCCACCACCATCACCACCAGCAGTGACATTCTGGCATTTGCTGCAACTGTAGTTACTGCTGATGAGTCTTCAAAGGCAGGCATTCATCTGTCACAGGAGCAGGCTGATGACCAGATTAGTGTGTCACAGACCACCAAGGCCACCATGGATTGGGTCCAACCAGCAGTGATTTGTTACTAAGACATGTAGTAGTGGTTCTTCTTACCACTAATCCTGGTGCTGATGCAGCATCTGCCCCAGCCATTGCAGGTAGGGGTGGGCGAAAAGTGAGAAAAATTTCCTGCTTGACTTTTCGCAAAAACTGACAATTTTCTCTTTTTTGTGGCAATTTTCTCCAATGTAAAATGTTTCTTATTTTCGCCTATCCTAACACATTTTTCTCCTCCTATTCCAGCACATCTTTCTCCTGTCCCAACACATGTTTTGCCTATTCCAACACATTTGTCTCCTATGTTTAATATGGTGCAACATTTCCCAGCACAATGTTACTTCTTCTGAGGGCTGTAGTTGAGAAATAAGTAGCTGGAAGTCAAAGCTGTAAGTCCTACAGCAACATATATCTTGAAAAATGTATTAGCATGCAAACCGCATTTGTCCTTCGCTCACAACACTTACTTCCTGCTTAAGTGACACTGGCACATTCATGATGATGTCAAGTGATTAAAAAAAAAATAAAGTACAACCTACAATGTGGCAGATGTGTATGGTAGTGGTGGTGGGGGACTATCAAGGTGTGATTGGTGGGACCTTGACAAACTGCATCCACCCCGGGAGGAGAGAGATCATCATCATTTATTGCACATGCTGCAGCAACCATTACTGCAGTCACTTTTTGTACTACCACCTTACGCTCACGTTCCTGCACTTCTCCACCTTTCCTCTCCCGCGTTTGCTAGACATTACTCAACTACTTTGTGTTTTCACACTCTACAGTACACAACTGATGGAGTGTGATATCTTGCCTTGGCCATAAACAAAATTCTCAATGTTGTCTGCTGTTTTTCAGGTCTGCCTCAGTCACAGAACTCACATCAGGCTCCCAGTCAGCTGTCTAATATATTTATTTGTTTCATTATTTATGTATTTTTTAAAATGTACTTAATTTTTTAAAGTTGTCCATGCTATCTTATCACAGTTAGTCCAAAACAATGTATATAACTAATAAACAAAATCAACAGTTTCTTTCCCAGACTTCCCCAGCACACAGACAATAAAAGCGAAATCAGCAAGTAATTTGGACCCCAGCTGCCTGTGTCTTGCCAGTCAGTCACACTAAATTTTGGGGTATTTTGGGTCAACCTCCTTACTCCCTTCCTCTCTCCCATGCGCCCACAGACTCCCCTAATACAGAGAACAAATGTTCAACCTAAATGACTGCCTAGACTAAGCTTCAGTTCCCCTTTAATTGCATATCTTCTCTAGCTCAAAAACATGCTGCTCTCTCCTCTCACAAACATAGAATGGCATGCTCCTGTGATGGAGAAAAAATTTTCTTCCCATGGATTTCAATGCAATGAGCTAGGCAAAAAAAAGTGGGAAAACTGCGGTTTCTACTGGAAATTTTTTGCCAAGCGGAAATTGCCATTTTTCATCGATTTCAGTTTGAAGCCAAAATTTTCACCCATCTCTAATTGTAGGTGCTTCTGGAACAAAAATAATAGGTTTGAGAATATTTCTTCTTTGGGTCAGGCACAGGGTAATCATTATCAATTGCACTGTGAACTCTGCTCGATAAAGTAATTAAAAATGGGAAAGGATGGGAAATACCTTGGCATATCTACCCTCAGTAAGCACATGCAACATAAACATCCTGATGTTTGTGGTAAGCATGTGAAATTGTCCCTCCAGAAAAGGAACTCGAGTGCCCACCCCAAGGGCAAAAATAACAGGAGAAAATCCCAGAGAAAGACCAGCAAAATCCCTCACCCTCGTGGAAGTTCAATGATGTCTGTAACACCTGTGTCTTCCTGGTTAGGGCCTGGGAAAACATCTCCGTTGCTCTCTGGCCCCTTAAGTATCATCTTCATCCTCAGCAGTACCACAGTATCACGATGCCCATGATTTGTGCAGCAGGTGGCGACATTCTGACTGCTAGTTTGCATTGCTGGTTACTGATTGGCTAACACATTTTGTCGCTGCCCAGTGATGGCCTTTATATACCCTGTCATTTCCTCTGTATGGTGCCCTTTCGTGGTGTTTGTGTTCCTGCATTCTGATCCGTTATTGATTACCGTGTATGACCTGGCCTGCCTGACGATGTTCCTGATTCTGCTGCTTTAGTCTTCTCCGTTGCTGACTGTATCTGGTTGAGAACCCGCTCCGTTGCTGACCTGGCCTGGCTGAGAACCCGCTTCCGTTACCGACTGCATCTGGCTGAGGACCCGTTCCCGTTACCGACTGTATCCGGCTGAGTACCCACTCTGTTACTGACCTGGCCTGGCTGAGAACCCGCTTCCATTAACGACTGCATCTGGATGAGAACCCGCTCCGTTGCTGACCTGGCCTGGCTGTGAACCCGCTTCCGTTACCGAGTGTACCTGGCTAGAACCTGCTTCCGTTATTTGGTGCTCGTCTGTGTACCAGTTCTGTAACTGACCCCTCTGGCTGCAGGTTGCCCTGTGCGCTTCCTTGTCTCTAGTACCGTGCATCTCAAGCATACCACTGTGGCCTCGCTGTTGCCTCCGTTACAATCAGTGGTCGCTGTAGGTTAGTCTGTTGTGCCGCGAGGCGCTGTATCTTGTCGACCGTTAGCTAGGCTTAGTGCCCAGTCTCTCTCCATACCGCTTTGGCGGAGTGTACAAGCAAAGTACCGGTGCAGTGTTCTATTACTGTGTTACTCTGATCTCTCTGTGTCCACCTCTCATACCTCGCTGGGCTCACTCCTTCTGGGAGTTGCAGTATTCTGGGCATTTCCGATTGACCCCTTGAGTACCTGGACATTTCGGGTTGCTTATGTCATCTTCAGGAGCCTCCGGCTCAAGAGCCAGCGTTAAGTTGCACCATCCTCATAGAGGGGACATTGGTTGTTTATACCACTATACTTGCTGTGCTGCAATCCACCCCTAGTGCTCTAGGGTTATTTCTGGGATAGTTATCTCTGTCTGTTGCCATCCGGTGCCAGGGTCAGTGGTGCCTCGATCCGTGGGTTCTGTACCGCCCAGGCATCTGGGTTGTGCCAGTAGTGTTGCCTCACTCCTTGGGGTCCGTACCTCCCAGGTGCCTGGGTTGTGCCAGGAGTGTTGCCTTACTCCTTGGGTTCTGGGCCTCCCAGGCGTCTGCGTGTGCCAGCAGAGTTGCCTCGCTCCTCTGGGTTGAGCCAGTCACCCTCCTCTGGACAACCTACGATCTAGGTCCTGTGGTCAGCCCGCTGCCTACTGATTCTGCCAGCTGTCCTGATCCAAGCCAGGACCTCTACTGTCTAGAGATTGTCATTTTCATCACATGTAACTCCTATATTGGCCTATACTGTTGTATTCACTTGCCTGTATATCTGCTCTGTTGTATGGGCCATAGGCCTATCTATGTCTTTGAACTTTTCTCTAATAAAGTTATTTTAACCTTACCAAACTGTTCTGAGTGTTCATCAAAAACCGTGACACACAGTTGCCTTCATTACTACCACCATCAGCTGATATGGAGTCATTAGATGTGAGGATCTGGCAGTTCTTCTGTACCCATTGCACCTTGTGTGGTGCACTGAACACACATGTCAATATGGTGGAGAGCAATGGAATGCAGGGTATCATCTGCAAACATTCCATCCCTCTGAATATGCCAAGCTGGTGGCTGGAGGGTTTCATTATTTTGATTAAATGTTCTTGTCACCCACCACCACCATCCTGTCTCTTATGTTTACTGGAGCAAAAAAAGGCCATCATAACAGCAGCATCTGATTTCTTGGGGGATGATTTAGCATTGCCGACACAAACTTCAAGGTCGTGGTTATATTTGTACTTAGATTACTTAATATAGAAATTAGTGTTGAGCGAGCATGCTCGGCCGATGCTCGGATCGGCTCGAGCATCGCTCTGCTCGGCACATGGCGGTACTCGTACGAGTACCGCATGTGCTCGCCCGCCATGTTCGGGTCTCCTCCCCGCACGTTTTGCGGCTGCTGCGCAGCCAATAAACGTGCAGGGAGGCTCTGACATCGGTGTAATGCCAGCAGCCATGTTGGCTGCTGGCATTACACTGATTGGCTGGCCAGAACCCGTGGTCGGGTGCTGTATAGCACCTGACCATCGAGTTCGGCTCAGTCTGAGCCAGGGAGAGCTGAGGATAGGAAGGGAAAGGCAGTGTAGGGAGGAAAAAAACAAAAATTGTGAAAAAAAAGAACCAAAAGTCCTTTTTAGGACTACTGTGTGTGGGGGCAGCAGGTTATTTTGTGTGGGGGGAAAAAAAAAAAAAAAAAATATTCTGTTTAGTGTGAAAAGTTGCAGATTAGAGCACATTCTGTTTAGTGTGCACAGTTGCAGATTAGAGCACATTCTGTTTAGTGTGCAAAGTTGCAGATTAGAGCACATTCTGTTTAGTGTGCAAAGTTGCAGATTAGAGCACATTCTGTTTAGTGTGCAAAGTTGCAGATTAGAGCACATTCTGTTAAGTCTTCAAACTAAAATATCAAAGTCACATATTCCATTCAGTGTGCGTCGCCGCAGTTTAGCAGCACATTCTGTGTACTGTGCAGAGTTGCAGAATAGGAAGAAATACTGTTAAGTTTTCAAACTCAAATATCAAAGTCACATATTCCATTCAGTGTGTATCACCGCCGTTTAGCAGCCTATTCTGTGTACTCTGCACAGTTGCAGAATAGGAAGAAATACTGTTAAGTTTTCAAACTCAAATATCAAAGTCACATATTCCATTCAGTGTGTTTCACCGCCGTTTAGCAGCCTATTCTGTGTACTCTGCAGAGTTGCAGAATAGTAAGAAATAGTGTTAAGTTTTCAAACTCAAATATCAAAGTCACATATTCCATTCAGTGTGTTTCACCGCCGTTTAGCAGCCTATTCTGTGTACTCTGCAGAGTTGCAGAATAGTAAGAAATAGTGTTAAGTTTTCAAACTCAAATATCAAAGTCACATATTCCATTCAGTGTGTATCACCGCCGTTTAGCAGCCTATTCTGTGTACTCTGCACAGTTGCAGAATAGGAAGAAATACTGTTAAGTTTTCAAACTCAAATATCAAAGTCACATATTCCATTCAGTGTGTTTCACCGCCGTTTAGCAGCCTATTCTGTGTACTCTGCAGAGTTGCAGAATAGTAAGAAATAGTTTTAAGTTTTCAAACTCAAATATCAAAGTCACATATTCCATTCAGTGTGTATCACCGCCGTTTAGCAGCCTATTCTGTGTACTCTGCACAGTTGCAGAATAGGAAGAAATACTGTTAAGTTTTCAAACTCAAATATCAAAGTCACATATTCCATTCAGTGTGTTTCACCGCCGTTTAGCAGCCTATTCTGTGTACTCTGCAGAGTTGCAGAATAGTAAGAAATAGTGTTAAGTTTTCAAACTCAAATATCAAAGTCACATATTCCATTCAGTGTGTATCACCGCCGTTTAGCAGCCTATTCTGTGTACTCTGCACAGTTGCAGAATAGGAAGAAATACTGTTAAGTTTTCAAACTCAAATATCAAAGTCACATATTCCATTCAGTGTGTTTCACCGCCGTTTAGCAGCCTATTCTGTGTACTCTGCAGAGTTGCAGAATAGTAAGAAATAGTGTTAAGTTTTCAAACTCAAATATTAAAGTCACATATTCCATTCAGTGTGTGTCACCGCAGTTTAGCAGCCTATTCTGTGTACTCTGCACAGTTGCAGAATAGGAAGAAATACTGTTAAGTTTTCAAACTCAAATATTAAAGTCACATATTCCATTCTGTGTTCATCACCGCAGTTTAGCAGCCTATTCTGTGTACTCTGCACAGTTGCAGAATAGGAAGAAATACTGTTAAGTTTTCAAACTCAAATATTAAAGTCACTTATTCCATTCAGTGTGTGTCACCGCAGTTTAGCAGCCTATTCTGTGTACTCTGCAGAGTTGCAGAATAGGAAGAAATAGTGTTAAGTTTTCAAACTCAAATATTAAAGTCACATATTCCATTCAGTGTGTTTCACCGCCGTTTAGCAGCCTATTCTGTGTACTCTGCAGAGTTGCAGAATAGTAAGAAATAGTGTTAAGTTTTCAAACTCAAATATCAAAGTCACATATTCCATTCAGTGTGTATCACCGCCGTTTAGCAGCCTATTCTGTGTACTCTGCACATTTGCAGAATAGGAAGAAATACTGTTAAGTTTTCAAACTCAAATATTAAAGTCACTTATTCCATTCAGTGTGTGTCACCGCAGTTTAGCAGCCTATTCTGTGTACTCTGCAGAGTTGCAGAATAGGAAGAAATAGTGTTAAGTTTTCAAACTCAAATATCAAAGTCACATATTCCATTCAGTGTGTGTCACCGCAGTTTAGCAGCCTATTCTGTGTACTCTGCACAGTTGCAGAATAGGAAGAAATACTGTTAAGTTTTCAAACTCAAATATTAAAGTCACTTATTCCATTCAGTGTGTGTCACCGCAGTTTAGCAGCCTATTCTGTGTACTCTGCAGAGTTGCAGAATAGGAAGAAATACTGTTAAGTTTTCAAACTCAAATATTAAAGTCACTTATTCCATTCAGTGTGTGTCACCGCAGTTTAGCAGACTATTCTGTGTACTCTGCACAGTTGCAGAATAGGAAGAAATACTGTTAAGTTTTCAAACTCAAATATTAAAGTCACTTATTCCATTCAGTGTGTGTCACCGCAGTTTAGCAGCCTATTCTGTGTACTCTGCAGAGTTGCAGAATAGTAAGAAATAGTGTTAAGTTTTCAAACTCAAATATCAAAGTCACATATTCCATTCAGTGTGTTTCACCGCCGTTTAGCAGCCTATTCTGTGTACTCTGCAGAGTTGCAGAATAGGAAGAAATACTGTTAAGTTTTCAAACTCAAATATTAAAGTCACATATTCTGTGTAAGATGAAGAAGGCGGGTAAAAAGGGACGGGGAAGTGGACGTGATCCTGAAAGTTCAGGGCGCGGGTCAGGACGCGGAGAAACTGTGCCTGGTGCCAGAGCACAAGAAAGAAAGACATCCACCATACCTAGCTTCATGTGTAATTTTACAGGGCGTCGCAGGACATCACTCTCGAGGTCCGACCACTGCGAACAGGTGGTCGGTTGGATGACAGCTGATACTGCTTCCAGTCGGTTAAGCACCACCCTGTCTTCCACCAAGTCCACTCTCAGTAGCCAAGAGTCTGGTCAAAATAATCCTCACTCTGATCATCCTTCCTCCCACCATACACGGTCTGGTCAAAGAAGTGATCCCACACTGGGATATAGTGAGGAGCTCGTCTCATCACCAATCCTTCATTTGACCCTCTCTCCAAGCACGCTTGCAGAGGAACATGACATCTTGTGCCCTGATTCACAACCTCTAGAGGCTACCCAATCACAAGAAGATGACAGATGTGAACGGCATTTAAGGTCAAAGGAAGTAGTGGATGATGATGATGATGATGAGACACAGTTGCCATTAAATCAACCACTATTTCCGTCTCAAGACCTTGTTGAGGAGAATGTTATACAGTTGTCAATGACTGAGTATGTGGTGGGATCAAGACTTGAGGAGGATGATCAGAGTGAGGAAGTAGAGGAGGACTTGGTGGACGATGAGGTGACTGACCCCACCTGGGAAGGTGTAGAGCCGAGCGATGTCAGCAGTCCTGAGGGTGAGCCATCTGCAGCACCGCAACAGGCTGGAAGAGGCAGTGGTGTGGCTACAGAAAGAAGGCGGACCGCACCAAACCGGCCCGCAAATGTTCCACGGAGCACCCCCTTGCGTAAATCTACCTTGCCAAAGGGTAGGTGTTCCGCGGTATGGCGTTTTTTTAAGGAAAGTGCGGACGACAAAAGAATTGTAGTTTGCAACCTGTGCCACACCAGAATGAGCCGAGGCATGAACACTAGAAACCTCACCACCACCAGCATGATCCGACACATGGCATCCAAGCACCGTAGTAAGTGGGAGGAACGCCTGGATCGCCCATCTGTGTCTGCAGGCCACACCACTGCCTCCTCTTCCCCTGTTTTCGGTGCCGGCCAATCGCCTGTCGAAGGCGCAGGCCCGCATACCTCCCGCCCTGCACCTGTACCATCTGAAGCACCATCAGCGACCACATCCACTTCCCTGTCCCAGCACAGCGTCCAAATGTCGTTACCCCAGGCATTTGAGCGCAAGAGAAAGTACCCAGCCACCCACCCACAGGCCATAGCACTAACCTCACACCTTTCAAAATTACTGGCCATCGAAATGCTGCCATTTAGGCTTGTGGACACTGAGTCCTTCCGCAGCCTGATGGCAGCAGCTGTCCCTCAGTACGCGGTCCCCAGCCGCCACTACTTTTCCCGGTGTGCCATCCCCGCATTACACCACCATGTGTCCCGTAACATCACCCGTGCCCTGACCAACGCAGTTACTGGGAAGGTCCACTTAACGACTGACACATGGACAAGTGCTTGTGGCCAGGGACGCTACATTTCCCTGACGGCACACTGGGTGAATGTCGTGGAGGCTGGGAGCGACTCGGACCCTGGGATGGCACGGGTGCTACCCACGCCGAGGATTGCGGGCCCTACCTCCATCAGGGTTTCCACCAGCACCTACGTTATTGGCTCCTCCTCCTCCGTTTCCACCTCCGAATTCTCTACACGCAGCGCCACTCCCCCATCAGCCAGTAGCTGGAAGCAGTGTAGCACTGCAGTGGGGAAGCGTCAACAGGCCGTGCTGAAGCTGATCTGCCTTGGGGACAAACAGCACACGGCCTCAGAGCTGTTGCAGGGGATTTGTCACCAGACCGAGCAGTGGCTCTCGCCACTCAACCTGCAACCAGGCATGGTTGTGTGTGATAATGGGCGTAACTTGGTGGCGGCTTTGGAGCTCGGCAAGCTCACACACGTACCATGTCTAGCGCATGTATTTAATTTAGTGGTGCAGCGATTTCTAAAAACCTACCCCAATGTGCATGATCTCTTGACCAAGGTGCGCCGCGTGTGTGCACATTTCCGTAAGTCATCAACAGCTTCAGCCGGCCTGTTGAAGCTGCAGCAGCGCTTACAATTGCCAGCTCACCGGCTGCTGTGTGACGTGAGCACGCGCTGGAACTCCACCTTCCACATGTTGGCCCGGCTTTGTGAGCAGCAGAGGGCAGTAGTGGAGTACCAGCTGTTACACGGTCGTCGCCTCTCCGTTCAACTTCCTGTAATCAGAAGTGAGGAGTGGGAATGGATGTCAGACCTCTGTGAGGTTTTACGCAATTTTGAGGAATCGACACAGATGGTGAGCGGCGATAACGCTATTATCAGTGTAACCATCCCACTTCTGTGTCTACTGAAACGCTCGCTGCTCACAATTAAAACCGACGCTTTGCATGTGGAAGAGGTGGAAATGGGGGAGGAAGAGCTTACACAAGGTGATAGCCAGAGCACCCTCACTTCGTCTTCTCAGCGACAATTGGAGGAGGCGGAGGAGGAGGAGGAGGAGGAGGAGGAGGAAGACACGGTTGCCTCCGCTACAGAGGGTAGCCATGGAACTTTAGTTCCATCTCTTCAGCGTGGGTGGGCAGAAGAGGAGGAAGAGGATGAGGATATTGAGAGTCATCCTCCTGGTGAGGACAGCGAAATCTTGACTGTTGGTACTCTGGCACACATGGCTGACTTTATGTTAGGCTGCCTTTCCCGTGACCCACGCGTTATACGCATTTTAAACAACACGGATTACTGGGTGTTCACCCTTCTGGACCCCCGCTACAAAGAGAATTTCTCATCTCTCATTCCTCCGGTGGAGAGGACAAGCAAAATGGTGCAATACCAGAAGGTTCTTGTTGAAAAATTGCTCCAAAATTTTCCATCTGACAACGCTGGCGGCAGAGTACGTGCTACCTTGGCCAACCGAGAAGGGGAGAAAAGGGGAGCACACAGCAGTTCCGAGAAAGGCAGGGCAACACTCTCCAAGGCGTGGGACACCTTCATGACACCCCGCCAGCACCCTCACCCTGATGCGCAGCCTAGTGTCACAAGGAGGGAAAAGTTTTGGAAGATGGTGAAGGAGTACGTAGCAGACCGTGTCAGCGTCCTCAATGATCCCTCTGTGCCTTACAACTACTGGGTGTCCAAGCTGGACACGTGGTATGAACTGGCACTCTACGCCTTGGAGGTGCTGGCCTGCCCTGCCGCCAGCGTTCTGTCTGAGCGGGTATTTAGTGCTGCTGGTGGCATCATAACAGATAAGCGTATCCGCCTTTCCACCGACAATGCTGATAGGTTGACACTTATAAAAATGAACAAGGCCTGGATTTCCCCTGACTTCTCCACTCCACTGGAGGAAAGCCCCGGGGGAACATAAACTCACTTTATATATGTTATTTACAATGATGGGAATACTCTGTATTCCCATTCACCCCTTCCACCCAAAAAACGGGTATATGGTTGACTCTTAATCTTCTCATCCTCCTCCTCCTCTTCCATATGCCCTGTGCTATAATTTATATATAGGGCCAGCTCACCAGCGGACCCTGTGATATAATTTTTATATAGGGCCAGCTCACCAGCGGGCCCTGTTTGACAATTTTTATATAGGTCAGCTCACCAGCGGGCCTTCTCATATAATGTTTTATTGGGTCAGCTCTCTAGCGGGCCCTCTCATATAATGTTTTATAGCGTCAGCTCACTAGCGGGCCTTCGCATATAATGTTTAGGATGGTCAGCTCTGCAGCAGACCCTCACCCATAATGTTTTAGATGGTCAGCTCAGCGCACGTTTCCCTCTTAATCATGGCCTCAGTTCAATAAAATCAAGGAAATTTTTGGGAGAATTTGCCTCTGTGCACGTTTCCCTCTTAATCATGGCCTCAGTTCTGAAAATCAAGGAAATTTTTGGGAGAATTTGCCTCTGTGCACGTTTCCCTCTTAATCATGGCCTCAGTTCTGAAAATCAAGGAAATTTTTGGGAGAATTTGCCTCTGCGCACGTTTCCCTCTTAATCATGGCCTCAGTTCTGAAAATCAAGGAAATTTTTGGGAGAATTTGCCTCTGCGCACGTTTCCCTCTTAATCATGGCCTCAATTCTGAAAATCAAGGAAATTTTTGGGAGAATTTGCCTCTGCGCACGTTTCCCTCTTAATCATGGCCTCAATTCTGAAAATCAAGGAAATTTTTGGGAGAATTTGCCTCTGCGCACGTTTCCCTCTTAATCATGGCCTCACTTCCGAAAATCAAGGAAATTTTTGGGAGAATTTGCAGATGATATACAAGTAAATATACAGCAAATACTGTTTGGTAACAATTTTTCGCCTAAAGTCGTTTTTATTTTCCTTTTTGTGTGTTTTATGGTCAGTCTGTAAAAATGGCGTACTACGGGCGAAAGATCGTTCCCAGCAGCGATGTTGGAGTCCAAGATGCATCCAGACATCCTCCCTATGCTGTCCCTGAACCATTTCTGTAGTGTTTCCATCTTTTTCTGCCCTTTTCCTATGGACCAGGCACCCTCCCCTCATCAGAGCAGGGGGTGCCTGGTGTAATGCTCGAGTCCTCCCATTGACTTCAATGGGGCTCGGGTGCTCGGCCGAGCACTCGAGCCTCAGGGGGTGCTCGGTCAGAGCACCCGAACACCCGAGCATTGGGGTGCTCGCTCATCACTAATAGAAATATTAAAACATAGACTTTGATGGCAGATAAGAACCATTCGACCCTCTAATATACCCATTTTCCTACTGTAAAAACTTCATACCTTATTTGATCCTTGGTCTTTTTATGAGAGCAGGTGTGCCAGGTGTATTTCTTCTCAGTCCTTGCCCTATTTCACAATGCTTTGACACACTGTAATTGCTGGTAACTGCTCTGATCCTACCTGCTTTTGAGGGAAATAATAATATTCCAACAGACCCGTGCTTTAGAGGAAACACAGGAAGATAAGCATATCTGGCTAACTTCTTCTAAGCAGATGCTTCTGACATAGTTTTTTGGGTTATTTGGGGGCTGCTGCTACCTCAGCAGCATTAGGGCTAGTGGCAAGTGGAAATATCATTGTACTACAAACAGTTTAATGTTACTGCTGATGATCCCAGTCCCATGAAGCAATCTCATACCTCTGATTCTTTGACAATTCATCAGCAGTATTACATCATTAGCAAATGCTAGACTGTAACTATTGGGTTCTGCTGTTTGGTATAATGTTTCTGGTGGGAGGTTGCTACCACCATCTAACATTGCTGACAACAGGCCAGTAGTGCATACTATTTTTATTCAGGGACTGTTTTTTGCAAGCCTGAAGTCTGCAAATGAATTTTATTTTAAGCCCACAATCAAGGTTAGCCCTGCTGCAAGATAATGAAGATTTCACATTCAGTAAGCCTGCAAAAAATTATTTTGAAGGCTTTTCTTTCAGTACATGTCACTACTGGCCACCCATACTTTTTGTAGAAGAAAATAGCTATCCTGTAAATATGCTGTAACCAATTCAAATGAAATGGGACCACTTTTAGGAGCTCTACAGTGTTGGTGTGTATCAGTTACCAGCCCATACTCTGCTAGCAAGTGCTATAGAGATGTGCCACCACCACCACCATGAATGCTACATTGCCATCACTGAGACACATTAATTGTGTTCTGTAATGATTACATTTGTTCCGAAAAATGTTGAGATGTTCTTGATGTTGTTGCTGATGCTGCTAATAGTATAACCCCTTAGTGTTGGTGTACTTGTTTTTCCCTATGCTTTCTACTAGTTTTTTTTTTGCCCCTGCCTTTTTCTCTGTCATGTCTTGTGATCCTGCTAGAACCTGTCATGTCAGCCTCCATAGACATGACATCCAGGACTTATTAAATATTTTATCGCCTGACAAATGCACAAGGGCAACATTTTTCAGGGACTATTAGGAATTTTTGGCCATAGCAAAGTAATGGAGGTGGGGTTAATATTAGGAGTCTTAACTTCTCATTTAAAGTCTTAACATTGAAGAAGTATGTGAGTTGGTATGCATTAAAGCAGACTCTAAATACTCAAAAGTGCAGCTGCGTGATTTTCTTTTTTTCTGTTTACAGAAAAGTAGATGCTTTGTTGGATGAATTTGTTCCCCATGATACTTTAAAGTGTACCTGTCAACCTAAGTCCAGTTTAGTTTGCTCTACTGGAAATAAAGATGTATATATGTTTTAGAAGCCATTTTATTATAAACAATTCATTTTTGAGAAATTAGCCTTTATATTTTGTTGGCACAGATTTGCACTTTATGCTAATTCCCTGTGCTAATTCATTCTATCATTGATAACACTTTTCACGTGCTGTGCTATTAGACATACCCCCAAATGTGGGTTTCGTCTAGCACATTGGACAGTAATATTAGACTGGCACATAAACTGTTTGCACAAAATCTTCCATTGTGCCACTCACAAAACATTATATTACAAACTAATGGTACAAGATTTAGGAAGGTTTTAATTTTTCTTTAAATGAAGTAAACCTGCACTAAGGTGACAGGTCCACTTTAAAAAAATGAAAGTACTTTTCTTACCAACATTTATAGCCTGCACATTTTCAGTTTTTTGCAGAAAGCTAATGATGAGAATTCTGGAACAAACCAATTGCACCAGTGGGTGGAAAGAAACATCAGCATTTATTGAGCATCTATACATTAGAATGCTAAAGAGGTCTTCAACACATTGCTTCACAGTGCAATGAAGATCTCACTACCACTCAAGACGTTAACAGTCCTATTGAAATAATTGTAATAATTTGTAGTAGCATTACTTGTCCATTTTTAGTAATAACCATATCTTTGTATTATTTAAATCATTGAGAATTTTGGCAGTTTTTAACCCCCGTCCCATGGTGCATGGTTTGCTCCAGAATTGATTGTCTTTTGTTTGCACAATGAATAATGGGGGAAATGTATAAAAGCTTTCTTAGTGTATGTTTAACCCTTTGAGTGGCAGAGGGGTACACAACGCATTGTATCGCACGCAAAGTGTTAAGAATTGTCACTAAAATTCACAAGAAAGGGTAATATTAAGCTGGAGAGATGGCTCAGTTGGTTAATGCACCAGCTGAAGCATTTGTACAGACCAAGAGGTTGCAGGTTCTAATCCCGGAAAGGTCAGCTCTGCCTTTCACCTCTCTAAGGTACATAAAATGAGTCCAGGACAAACTTGAAAACGAGATATCTCAATGTATTATTCCTGGTAAAATACTTTCACAAAAAATTACAATATACAGAAGTCAATTTTATAAATATATCTATCCGAGAATTTTCAGAGACAATTACAGAAAATTCGCTAATGAAATATTTTTTTTTGCATACATAGCTATCATTATATACTTCCATTAAGAACATGTTATGCCTTGCGATGGGCGGCCGACAGTTAAGGACCACGGAGCATATTGTTTTTCGCCATTGGATTCCATGATGTGCCAGGACCGTGACTGGTACAGTTGTGACAGTCCAGGCACGTCATTGGTCCTTAAGGGGTTAAGATTTAATCAATAAAACTGCCTTTATTTTTGGTGCAATGAGGGAATTTCTTTATACATACCTTGCTACACAATTCTTATTTGGACAAGAACATTTCTACTCCACTTTTCAAAAAAGTTGGCTAACTGGATTTAGTACTTAGTGAAACTGATGTGAAATGTTTAGAGATATCCTTATGTTGCTTTGTCACAATATTACAGGGAGTTACTTTGTTAAAGGGATTGTAATACTTCATTTTATCTTTATTTTATTGGCATTAAAAAAGCATGAAGAATTATATAAGTCTTATCTCTCAAACCTTTATGGTTTGAGATATATTAACAAGCAAAGTTTTTCTCTTCTCAAATGTGGATTCCAGTCCATAGACCAGACAGATAACAGAAGGGGACAATCTTCTTCCTATGAGAACAATGAAAGCCCTGCCCCCCTTGACAAGTTTTTCAGGTTTTTCCCCTTATCTTAATTGAAGATTGTCCCTCTTACCTGGACACTCCCTGCTTCTCTAAGCTGAGCAGTGTTACATCAGTGGAAGGGGCAGGAGGGGGTACTTTATCAGTCAATTACTCTTGAACTACAACTCTGACAGTACTGAAATAACACATTCCATAGCCCATATACTATGATGATTAATTAGAACTGCTTTTATTATTAAACATTACTATCCCTTTAATCCAGTGTTACACATTTCCCCTATGTCCCTTAATTGAAACTCAAGTTCTGACACAGAGGTGGTTTGTTATCCTTATGTTGTGCTGGTTAGTCTGTTATGTACAGTGACTTATATTGTTTTCATTGACAAAAAAAGTTTGGCAAAAATCAAATCATAAAAATGAGAAAAATCTCAATGAATTCTTCATAGTAAAACACTTTCTAAATAAAAATAATTATATTAAATACTTATGGAAATGTACACCTCCAAAAGATGTTCTCATGACAGGTGTCACATGTTTACTTTTCTAGGAATATGTTAGAACTTCCCTTGACACCTTTATAATGTTTGAAATGGCAGTTTTAATGACACCAGATGGCTAACAGGTTAGCTCAGACCACCAGGTTCTGTACAATGCAGATGGCAGATACATTGATGAGTAAACTTTTTGACTCTCCACTTTCTCTTGCATGTTGGCACACAGAGCATTCATGTTGTCTACATTTCAAAGGTCAAAGTAATAAAAAAATAATGGGCTTTAAGAAGAGAGAAAAAGTTAAATACTTTTGGAGCAAACCGAAAGTGGTTTTGTGAAGAAATAAAAGGTCTCAAAATTGGCATTACTTTAAATGCTTCTTAGTGTGTTGGAAACGTCTTTATCATCCAAGTGTTTAACGCTTTGAGTTCAAGAAAGGTGTGCTAGGCATTGCTTCGCAGTGCATTGCATACCCCTCTGGCACACAAAGGGTTAAAAGGAGACATGTTTACATTAATGGAAATTGGTATTTTTTTCACCTATACTGCAGTTGGTTTACTCCTATTTCAACATAAGTCCCAATATGGTACCAGACTGAAACCTTTACCAATCACATCAGGAACTGACATTTATGTACTATTGGTTTTGGTTGAATACACTTAAAAACTCCTAAGATAAAGCTAGTCCTATGGCCTGCTGAAAGTGTGATATATGGTGTATCAATATGTTTTAGTTATCTGAAATGTTTCTTTAATAATTTATTTGCCCCATATTTGTGTCTCATGTAATTCAATAGTAATTTGGCAAATTGTCTCCCTTATGGTGCAGTTGGTTTTCTCTAGAACAGCTCTTCTTTTCTGAAAAGGCTTTGTAACTTTTACTTTTTCCCATCTCCACTATCTCAGCTATACCATTCACATCTACTGCATATGACTCCCACATCAACCACTTTGTCTCTGCCTTAAAGGAGTAGTAGACTTTTTTTAATGAAAAAATATATATTGTAGGTATTTTCCTATTGCGTAAAATAATGGTACTCCCACTGCAGAGAGTTATTACAGTTTAAACCCATGCTTTTTTTACATTAGCAGTGCCCTCTAGTGATCAAATTCTAATTAGATTTCCTGGTAGATTCTAATGGAGAGGAAAGTCAGAAAAGTCAGAGACATACAGTTCTCCATAGAATGTGATAGAAACTTCCTGTCAGTTAGATCTATCATGGAGTAAACACAGTAAATTCACTTCCTGCCATTCAACAGGTGAGGGAAATGAGCTGAAGAGTCAATCAATACCTTACCCTACACCTCCTTCCTACATTGGCTGTGTATGACATAGCCCAATCAGAACAGCCATGTGACTGGGTGGGTTATGATTGTGTGCATACTTGCAGAGGACTCACTATTCATAATCAGCAACTTCGCAGGTTACATTCTTCTTCAACCTGCCACTCAGATGATCAGGGTTAATTTTTGCTTTTAAAAGCACGGTTTGGAATAGAAGACATTGATGTTGAGTAGCTATTCTTTTTTACAGATGAACTCAATTTATTACTAATATTTACTTTCAGATTTCAAAAACAGGCCTGGATTCCATTGCAGTTGGTAACTTTATTAAGGGTTTAATCTGCAAATTGCTCCCTTGGCATCAATGGTAATCTTTTAGATAAAACCATTTGATACTAATATGTTAGATAAATCCGTGATAGCAATCAGCTGAAAAGTAATCAGGTCATAGTACCATAGTGTCTACCTTGTGCAATTCTAACGCATACCAATTGCACCTCAGGAGGCAAAACCCCTCTATTCCAGGCCCCAAGCTGGCAGCAACACTTGGTGCTTTAAGCATGAGACTTGTGGTGTAATGCAGGAAACGTGCACAATTGCTATTTCCTGTGTGAAAACCACTAGGGAATAGGTTTGTGCATGATTTTGTTAAATTGCGCATGAAAATTCAAGATTAGCGAACGGTTGCGTACATTTTTTTTTGTGGGTGTGGTTAAGATTAATGAATCTGTGTGAGTGGAATAGCGAATGCGTCTAATGCAGGAAGTGGTATTGTGAATGAATTTATACATCCATGTACTGTTGTCATAAAATGGAATTTTTCATGTGCAATTCAAGAAGCATTCGGTATTTAGCTTCCTAGAATAAAATATGCGCAACATCTATTTGCGCACAAAAATGCCTTTATCTGATGCGAATGTATCTTGAATCGCAGAATTGGAGTTTTAACAGTAAGATCTTGGGGGTTATGCACTAACATGTGATAAAGAGGTGATAAAGTGGCGATGAATTCTACAGTGACATCACTTCTCCAATTCCTATGTTATTCTATAGAACCTATTCACTAACATCTCCAAAGTTGAAGAAATCTTAGTGAATTGGCTCCATAGAATAACATAGGCATTGAAGAAGTGATAACACTGGAGAAGTCCCCTCCACTTTATCACTTCTTTATCACTCCTTAGTGAATGCCCCCCTAGAGTTTAACACACACCCCCAGACTTAGCAATGGCCATGGAGTTTATGCACAATTTAATTGTAGACTATACCCAAACCTGTCCTTAAGTATTACTAGCAAGCCAGCACATAGGGCTTTACCTACTTGAACATAGGTGAATTAAGTTAAATCACATTTACAACAAATTGTAAACTATAAAGAGAGCCACAAATTAAAAGTAGTGTCTATCAATGTTAAAGAGGTAATAATATCAGGTGATGAAATAGTAACTTACATACCTGGGAACTCTCTGTATCCTTCTGCCCATTCTCCATCTCTCGTGTCCCATTCTATTCCCTCCTAGATAAGACCCTGCCCCATAAATGCAACAAATAGATGTGCTCACATCAAGGGAACTTCAGTACACTTGAGAAGACCTATAGCATGGGTAGTCAATTATATGACCTCTAGCTTGGGCTACAACTTCCATCATCCCCATCTAGATGGCAGTTGTAGTTCCTAACAGTTGCCCAAAATACTATTGATTTAAATTGGTCTTTTAACCCCTTGCATGTCAGAGGGTTGTGCTGCCCACTGCTTCACAATGTCTTGCACACCTAGTTTGACAATCAACGGTCAATCCGTTGTATAGTATTGATGTCTCCAACACATTGTATCACAATATATTAGAGACAATACTAGGGGTTAGAAGCCTAGTTTAAAGGGCAACTATCATCCCTATACGAATTTACCTTACTGTAATCCTTAGTTAGCAATAAGCTTAAATTGTTGGTTATTTTTGTTAAAAAAAAAAATGCTGTGTCGAAATGTGTATTATTAAAAACTAGTGTAAAAACCCTTGTACACGGGCCAAGGTCCAGGTGATGTTAACCCTTTGAGTGCCAGAGGGGTACGCAACACATTGTTTTGCAAAGCGTTGCGTACCCCTCTGGCACTCAAAAGGTTGAGAGGCCGGTCCTACTCTGCGTCCTGCCACTGATGCAGTCATGCACTGTAGAGACTGCCCAAAAGCACAGAATGCTCCCAGCACAGAACTCCCAGCATTCTGAGAGTTCAGGCGGTCTCTACTGCATATGACAAACATCTTATTATATAGGATTAGCCTGTGTCTAACTTCGGACAGAGTGCGCTTACAGCTCTGTACTGCAGTCTGTCAATCTTTTGTTCCCTCCCCAATTATTGTCTCATTCCAAACAGCTTACAAGGAGAAATCCTCCGTCATCGTAGGAGGTTGGAACGAGACCATGATTGGGGAGGAACAGAAGAAGACTGACAGATGGTACAGAGCTGTAACCACAGTCTGTCCAGAAGTAAGGCCAAAGCTCATTTTTAATATGTACGTTTTGCCACAGCATCCTTTTTTTTAACAAAATAACCAATGATTTAAGCTTATCGCTGGATAAGGATTACAATAAGGGAAACTTGTATAGGGGTGATAGCTCCACTTTAACTAAAATTGTACTTGTATATTCTGGTGAAGTTTGCTTGCCAAGAATTGATCCACTTTTACTTTGTGCATATGGTCATTATTGGTCAAAACCCTAATTTGTTTACAGTCATTATCAGTATTTTTAATACTTTGAGTGCCAGAGTGGAATGCAACACATTGCTTCACAATCTGGTGTATATTCCTCTACAAAGAGTTAATGTTTTCTTGTGTATGTTACAGGACTGCTACAACAAAAATAGAACTTTTCATGATATGGAAAAAGTATGAAGTAACATTTAAGTTATGAAAACACTGATCTGCAGATGTAGCAAGAGTTTTCTTTTTCCTTTTTTTTACTCCAGATCATGAACACATTCACATTACTTGCTGTATAGTTTCTGGTTTCTGATGAACTTATTAGAAAAACTGGAAACATTCTGAAGCAAACCAACTGTACCATAGGAGACAAGAAAAACTATGCAAAATTCTGATTAATTTAAAAGGGACTTTTAATGCCTTAAAAGGATAGTAATACATGAGTTTGACAAATGTTCATCTTGTAGGTATTTAAAAAAGAAATGAAATGCCCCCAGTCCCATCTCTCATACCTTTATGGTTTGAGAGATATTCACTGTGAAAGTTCCTCCTCCCCTGATGTCAGTGCTCTAGCTGACTGCAGGGGAATCCGGTCCCGGGATCGGCGGAGGCTCTTCAGCAGAGCCGAGATCGTGTTATTGAAGAAGAAATCCTTCACTGGAACGGTCTACAAAGCGTGCTGGAGAGCTAGAGCTCTGACGTCAGGGGAGGGGGAAATTTCACAGAGAATATCTCTCAAACCATAAAGGTTTGGAAGATGGGACTGGGGGCATTTAATTTCTTTTTTATATACCTACAAGATGAACCATTGTAAAACTCATGTATTACTATCCCTTTAAAGCGAAACTTTCACCTTGTATAAAATCGCCCTCCAATAATTAAGCATATGGCTACTAGCTTTATAATAGTTCTATTAGCTCTCAGAAGTACCCGATTTTGAAGTAATCCTTAATCTTCGGAGACTGATGGTCAGGTTAGTGCTGTCCATACGCCTGCGCCATCAGTCCCTTTCTGTGCCTTTCAGAACAGTGCAATGCCTCCTAGAGGAGACCAGGACTGATAGCACAGGCGTGTAGATGTCTCTAAGACAAGATTTCTGCGCTGATGCCTGGCTTCCGGTCTCCTACGATTAAGGATAACTTTAGAATCAGGTGCTTCTGAGAGCTAATAGAACTATTATGAAGCTAGTAGCCGTATATATTTAATTATTGGAGGATGACTTTATAGAAGGTGAAAGTTCCGCTGTAATGCTGGAGAGGTTTCCAACCCACTGCAAAGAGCATTCAAATGGTTAAAATCCCCATTTGAACAAATGGGTATTTTTATATGTCCCTTGTGGGTGTGTTGGTTTGCCCTAGAATCGCACGTGCTTTCTTAGTACATCAGCCTCACTGTGTACCTAAATGGGAATGCTAGATAATATTAAGTGCATAAACTGGAACACTGAGTACAACAAACACCTGCTAAGGTCTAGTTCACACCGGTGACTTTGTTGCAGTAACACTAGATTGCCACTGAAAGTTACTGAAAACTACTACTGAAAATGTCACCTATGTGAACAGCCGCATAGAAAATTTGTCGTTTCAACAGTTGCTGCAACAAAGTTGCCTTAGGCCATGGGTAGCCAACCCTGGTCCTTGAGCTACCAACAGTGCAGGTTTTCAGGACATCCTAGCCAGAACATAAGTGAATTAATCAGATGATCAATCTCTTTATTTTATTCAGCTGTCCCCAAACAGGCAAACACTGTCAGTAGCTTGTGAGAACCAGGTTTGGCTACCCTTGCCTTATGCCTTAGGCACAAATTAGTAAACAAATTAGGCCTCGAGTGTTCTCCACTCAGCTACATAATGCGTACCAGATTAGGCACAGAGAATACAGTGAATGCCTGATTAAGTGTAGAATATGCACTTGGACAGGTGCCCACAGAAAGAAACGTGTTTTTTTCTAATACTTCTTATTTCTGAATGTTGCAGGTTACAATGTATCTTAAAAAAGGTTCAATATAATTTTTACATTTCTGTATCCTTGAATGTTACATAATGTTATTTCATATTCAAGAAACTTGGATTTAAGCACTAGTTCTTCTTAATATATCAAGTATTTTCTGTTGTTTCATTCATTGGTAGTATTTGAAAAAAGGTCCTGTATAAGTACAGTCACACAATGAGAAATGATTGGACAATCAAATACATAACATATTGCTCAAGTATATCTAACTAGATGAACAGCTTGTGTACACAGGCCACAGTGCCAGGCAACAATGGCCACAGTGCAGTCATGCACAGTAGAGACTGCCTGCGCCGCGGCTGATAATGGAGCGGGGCACTCCGAATTCAGATTGTAAGGTGTGCAGAGAGGACTACAGTCTGATTTTGGAGCACTCCGTTCCGTTATCAGCCGCGGCGCGAGCAGTCTCTACTGTGCATGACTGCACTGTGCATAGCTGCCTGTACTGTACATGACAGCTTCTGACAGACATACATTATGGAATTATTATATAGGATGATTCCATAGAGATGTGCTGACTCTTAGATGGTTCACCAGATACAGGCCCTTCACTGATTGGTTGTCATGCATAAAGGAAAAGATTAACAATTCTGGAGCAAACCAACTGTACCATAGGGGAAAAATAAAAATTCCCAAATCTCCCATTGTATTAAATAAGTCTTTTACTCCCTTGAATACAATGCAGTGTGCTGGAAACCTCTCTAATGTTCAATGGTTTAAAATTAACAATTAAATCAACAGGTTTTTTTTGTCCCATTGGTGCATTGGTTTGCTCCAGAATCATTCCTCTTTTCTTTTGTGCACAAAACCAAATATATTTAGAATATGACTCTTTTATCCAGCCCTCCTGAATTATACCATGTGATCTATTCTGGCAAGACTCTTCAACCCTTTGAATGCCAGAGGGATACCCAACACATTGCTAAGCAATGCCTTGTGCAGCCATCTGGCACTCAGAGGGTTAACCTTTTCAGTGCCAAAGAGGCATCCAGCTCACTGTAGCACAGTGTGATGGATGCCTCTCTGGCATTCAAAGAGTTAACAACTCAGGAATATACCCCGTACCTCACCGCTATATCTTGTACAAGAAAATGAACTAATTTATGTCAGTTTCTTTTGTACTGAAGCACCAATACACTTCCTTACTGCTTTCCCTTTGGAACATGTGGTATAAAGAGGTGAAATTTTGTTGGACAGCATATTAACCCTTTGAGTGCCAATGAGGTATCAAATGCATTGGATTACAATTCAATATATACCTCTCTGGCACTCAAAGCGTTGAAGAGGCACATCACACGTAAATCAGATACAGACCCTATTTTAGCACAGAATTATATAACTATATCTACCCTAACATAAATTGCGTATGTAAATCATTCAGATTCTTAAAATGATCCATTCTATTTTACTAATTGAACCCCATGGAAAATAATGAGTATTCCAAGGCAGCACACTGCAGACCTTACTCGCATGCAAGTGGAAAAAAAATATATATATATAATTTGTATATATAATATATATAATTCTTATATTTAAATAGTATAATAGGTAACTCACCATGTACTCCATGTTTGCAGCAGGTGGAAATACTTTGCTTCTTACTTGATTGTGATATTCAAGAATAGCTATCATGTCATTTTGGGAAATATAGCGCTTCCTTCTGGATTTGGTTATATTTGCAGAGTCCAGCTGAGCATTTAAACCTGGTTTCATGGTAGAGTAATTGTTGGCTGATGATGCTAAGTCTGTGGAATTAGGTAACACTAAACCACATGTTTCACAGAGAAAGGAAAGCAGCACAGGGGTAATGATAGAAATGATTTCTATCATGTTTGTAAGGCAGTGGACGTCTTGGGTATACTGTCTGGGATCTGCAAATTAAGAAAAAAGGTAAAATTACATTTCAGAAACTGAGTCATATGACAACATTGCTCCACAATGCAGTGTACAACCCTCTGGCCCTTTAAGGGATACAATTAAAATGAACTAGAGCTATTGTGGAGCAAGTGAAATGTACCCTAAGGGACAAATAAGATTTTCTAAAATTTCCATTATTTAATGCTAGAAGAGCCTCCAACATATTATGAAGCAATATATTGGATACTTCTAGCATTCAAGGGCTTCAATGCCCATTTAATAAAAAATAATTTGATTTGTCCACTGTGATGCAGTTAGTTTGATGCATAATTTCTCCACTTTTGTCTTTGTAGCTATGTCCCATTGGGCCTCCAGTTAGCTTTAACCCTTTCAGTGCCAGAGGGGTATGCACCACATTGTTTTGCAATGCGTTGTATACCCCTCAAGCACCGAAAAGGGTTAATTCTATTCAATTCAATTGTATAAACATATTTTAATATACATATAACATTTGCACAATTAACCCTTTGAGCACCAGAGGGTGGTCCAGCCCATTACAAAGCAATGCTTTGGGATCCTCTCTGGCATTCAGTGGGTTAAGCCAAAAAAATAAAGACTGAAGTGCTAATAAAAACTGGGGGTTATGCACTAAGGTGTAATAAAGAGGTGATAAAGAGGAGATGACTTCTCCAGTGACATTACTTCTCTGATTGTGATGTTATTCAGTGGACCCTATGCACTAAAAACTCTCCCACTTGAGAAAGCTTAGTGTATAGGCTCCATAGGATAACACAGGAACTGGACAGTTTATCACATTGGAGAAGTTATCTCATCTCTATCACCACTTTATCACACAGGGAGTCATTCTTGGGAAAATCAACTACACCAAAGAAAATTAATAGAAATTCACCAAATGCCATCAATGCTACAACAATCTCCAATGCATTTCTCAGCAGTGTGATTTAGACCTTTCTAGCAATCAAGGGATTGACCCTCTGAGTGCCAGAGGGGTATGCAACTCATTGCTTGGCACTATGTTGCATACCCCTCTGGTACTCAAAGGGTTAAAATACCTTTTTTAAAGCAATGGGAACTTTGTTTGTCCCCCTATGTCACAGGTGTTTTGCACCAGAATTGCTATTTCTTCTTAGTACTACTGTCAGCCTCACCATTTCTCTATGTTGCTGCTAGTGTTTATCACTGTATTAACTTCTTCTTGAGCTAATTTCATATTTCTAATAAACTTGCTGTATTATTACAGTACTATTGTATGATATCTTATCTGACCAAACAAGTGTTCTAGTGTAATACTCATTTAGAATTGTTAGCCGGTTACCTTACCTTTCAACAATGGTAAAGATGGATCAAAGTCTTGCAACTGGTAAATGTGTATGCTGTGTTATGAAGTGTGCAGCCTGTTAAGGGGAGAAGAATATATCCTGTCTGTCATATATTCAGTGAAAGCAAATCTCTGCTAGCTAGAATGTTTTGGCTGCAGGATTTGCTAAGTGATAACAGCTTTTATACGTTACAGCTTGGATTCTGAAGAGAGGGCAGTCTTTCCAGAATTCTGCTGCAAGCAGAGCTAACATAGGAGGAGTTAAATACCACATGCACCGATTGGATGGCATCTTTTCAGCTTGGGAGGAGCAAAGAATGGTGTACAGTCTACACATTGCACATACTATCCCACAACAAAGTAAGGAGAAAAGCAAACCACCTGCTTTAACCCTTTGAGAACTAGAGAGGTATTCAACACATTGCAAAACAATGCACTGGACACATCTCTGGCACTTAAAGGATTAAGCACATCCTTCTTTTTTGTAGTCAACAAATCTAAGACAAATGGATTTAACTTAGACTCCTGCCAGACTCACCAGCATCAAAGCAAAGATAAAAAGAGTACATAAATACAAATTGTAAGGATTTGTAATCTCATATACAACAATTAAGAGGAGAATTAGCACCTCATAATAATACCCCACTTACTTAATAATGACCAGGAAATTCTAATGTCATTTGCCCTTATGCCTTTGTTCAATAGGCAACATTTTCAGACAGTCCTGAATGTAATGTTCATGCAGGAGGAATTGAGAGTTGCTGGCAGATTTTTTCAAACTGAAGCAGCCAGAGTGCATATGCCTACTTAACCCTTTATGGACCAGAGGGACACCCAGTCCTTTGCAAAGAAATGCTTTGAACGTCTCCAGTGTTAAAAGAATACCATGTGCAGTATTAGAGTTTGAGGTCTTGTGGTCCTGTTTGCAACCGTTATGCCCGCTTCCATGGACATGAGATCCAGGACTGACTGAATATGTTATCTCTTGAACTAAGAAGCAAAGGTGAAAATTAATAGGGGCCATTAAGATTGTATGGTATTACTAAGATAAATGGGTTGTTATTAGTTCTCTTTTACAATAAATCAGTGTACTTTTTTTTACAGAAAAGACATGATAAAGCAGTTACAATTACACAACATTATCCTTCTCTCACACATGTTTTTGTCAGAAAGGGTAGTTAGTTTAGAGCAGGACTGTATTTTCAGTATAAATAAAATGTTTGCAATATGTCATATATAAATGTGAAATGGTAACCTGCCATGAATAAATGACAATAAAACTAATAATATGACAGCTTGCAATAAATTCACAATGCTTTTCAAAATTATACATGTTAAATTATACATGTTGTTCCATTTAAATTAATATTTATAAATTCACACTTCTAGAAATCATGGTGAGTTTACAGCTCATCAGAATTTACAAACTAGAAGAATGAGAACAAGTTACCCCTTTAAGGACTTGAACAAAATAAACTCCAGTCTTCTTTATGTATTCATTCATTTCATATCATTGTGATGTCATTGTTTGATGGTCTCTGGGTGACCTTTCCCTTTCAACAGGTGGCCATTCATGAAACCGTTTACAGTAATTGCCCCTGATTGATCTGTTCTTCCCCAGAGGTGGGTGGATGGGATACAATGTTTCACCAAAAGGCTAACGATGGGGTTACTTGGTAGCCTCTTGTTTTCACCCCCTCTGTGCTCCAGTGACCCTGTCTTTGCCTCTTTTTCAGCATTAATTCTGGTTTCATTAAATTCCAGCTTTAGCTGTTTGCAGCACCGTACCTGTATTTGTAGGTACATCTTTATTCTTCTCAGTTTTTCCGTACTTTATATTTTTATATCATGTAGTATTAGGTTCTATGTGTACAGTTAGTATGGATCTTTAGTGTTTAATTTTGTCATACTCCATGTATCACTTGGTTTTAACTATCATAATTGTCACAAGGTCAGGATGATGAAGGGGATTCATGTTTGACATCATTTTGACACCTCCTATAGCCTCAGCTTTTGGCTTTGGTGACAATGTAAAGTGTTTTTTTTATTGCACTGTTACTTTTGTCTTGATAAAGGTGTTGGTGGGTACCCAAATGTTGTCTTCGCAATAAACATGGCATTTTTACTTTGATTTTTCTCTTCACAATATGCCCAGTGTGTGCTGTTTATTCCTTATTATACCTGTGTTCCTTTGACACCTGCACTATGGCAAATGGTTATATTATCTGGAGTGTGGCCGCTACTATCACCTGAGTTTCTTGGTCGATGTCTTATCATGGCAGGAATGTTTCAATGAAGAGAAGAACTTGGGAGCATATACTTCTGGCAGTGTCACTCAAGGGGGACAGATCAAAGCCAAGACACCTGACTAAATTGAACCAAAATTTGCCAACCCGCACTGGATGAGTGTGGCAGATTACGGTCCATTCCCTTAGCATGGTTTCACAACAAAAACAATGGCCCTCCTTCCCCAAAGGCCTGTGAAATATTCCTACTGCAGAGGGAAGACCAGTGTAGTGGTAGAGGGTACTAAGAATGACCAGGTTCTATCAGGCTGCCTATGGTCTTTAGACATTGGAACGCTTAACATTCGATCTATGAGTATGGTTTCATGTTTAAAGGAACTCATACAAGAACTAAACAACATCAATTGGGACTTTATCGGGTTATGTGAGACTCATAAAAAAAGACAAAGATTTAGTCAAATTAGAAGATGGACACCGGCTATGCTATATAGCAATCAATAATGGACGATGTGGAAGAATCATATTCCTGATTAACAAAACACTGACAGACAATCATAAAAGAAGAAAGTATTTCTGAAAGAATCACTTCCTGTGCTATCAAACTAAACAGTTGCTATGTTCTTCAAATCATTCAAGTTTATGCCCCTACAAGTAACCGCAGTGATGATGAAGTTGAATAATTTTATGATGATTTATTACAACTCTAAAAACAGGACAATTATCATTACAAATTTATAATGGGAGATTTCAATCCAAGAATAGGTGAGTTCCAAAATGGCGAAAAATCGAACAGACCAGATGGAACTGGAAAAAGAGATAATAGAGACAACCAACTGATCGAATCTGCAGAACAACAAAATTTGTACATCATTAATTCATTCTACAGTAAAAAAGGCCCAGATAAAATGGACATCGAAAAACCCTACTGGTAATACAAGGGAAATCGACTTCATACTTCCAAATAATAAAACAATATTCACTGTCTGCTCAGTATTAAATAGTTTTAACTCTAGAAATGACCATCATCTAATTGGAAAAAAATCAAAATTGACTGCAAGAAAGAAAGACAGACAGGAAGAAAATGAGCAAGTCAACAAACATGAAGATTGACACAATAGCCAACTACTGAAAAATCATAATAATTTTGAGATAGCAGTTTCTAATAGCTTCAGTGTGCTGCAAAACCTTCCAGACACAGACATTTCAACCCACAATGAAAAGTTATTGAGACTATCGTAGACACTGCCCATGCCCCTGAACCTACTGAAAAACAAGAAAAAACAACCTGAATATAAAATATAAATAGTTGACATGATGAAAAAGCATATTAGAAACAGGGTAAAATATATAGAAATGTGCAAGACCATAAGGAAGCGCATAAAAGAATGAAATGTGCAAGTTTAATGTTGAGATAAAAAAGGACACTAGAAGAAAATCAAGGGCTAAAGAAAGCAAAATGAAGGATGGCCACACATAGGTGCTAAATGTTTGCATTAAAGCTTGAAGATGATACAACAACAAATACTAAAAGGAGTGGAAGAATGTTATTCAATTCTTTATAAGTATGAAGGACAACAACTACATGGAGTGCCAGAGGTTGAAACTGTGCCAGAAGTTTTGGTAAAAGACATTGAAGCTGCAAAAATATCAATGAAAAATGGCAAAGTAGCTGGACCTGATAAAGTTACTATTGAAATGTTAAAAGCTGGAGCTCAATCCATATTCAAAGCCCCAGTTGAACTATTTTCAAAATGCCTACAACTCTGCAAAGTCATCCTACTGCATAAAAAGGAGGAGGATAAGGTGTATCTAAGAAACCACAAAACAATAAGCTATTGCCAGTCCACTGCAAGGTTTTCACAAAGGTACTATCAAGAACAATGGACACGAAACTTAATGTAGCACAACCTATAGAACAAGCTGGCATCAGGAGCTGTTTCAGTACAATTGGCTAAATCCAGACGGTGCAACAAGTTATAGAGTGATGTAATGAATACAACCTTCCATTATGCATAGCCATCATTGACTATGAAAATGCCTTTTACTCAGTGAAAATGCAAGCGATAATCAATGCTCTGATCAACCAATGAATAGTTAGAGCTTACATCAATATCCTTGAATCAATATATGAACTGCATCAACACAGGTCAACAATGATAAAATCCAGATCCCCATAGAAAAAGGGTTCCGATAAGAAGACACAATCTCCCCAAACTACGTTCTGCTTGTTTAGAAGAAAATTTTGTTCTGAAGATGAATATCAACAAAACACAAATCATGTTTAAAAAATGTACCATACTAAGGAAAATCACCGTAGATGGACAAGAACTAGAAGACATAAACAAGTATGTTTACCTTGGCCAGATGAAAATACCATGATGGAAATTGAGCGACTAATAAAACTGAGATGGCAAGTATTTGGAACTTAGTAGTACTTAGTAGTACTGTTTTTAAAACAAATTTACCACACTGCCTCAAGTGAAAGGTTTTTGACCAGTTTTTTCCTATGGCTGTGAAACATGGACACTGAATGCCAAAGCCATACAAAAACTTAAAGTCACACAGAGAACATAACAAAACGTGACCAAAAAAATCTTAGCATGACATCTTTGAGTAACGCACCTTAAATGGACATGGGCAGGCCATATAGCAAGAAGACCTGATGGTAGATGGACCAAACACATTTTGGAATGGATTCTTTTAATACTTAACACCT
This sequence comes from Rhinophrynus dorsalis, assembly GCA_037306005.1. Classification (NCBI taxonomy): domain Eukaryota; kingdom Metazoa; phylum Chordata; class Amphibia; order Anura; family Rhinophrynidae; genus Rhinophrynus; species Rhinophrynus dorsalis. The sequence continues at coordinate 101,417,928 of CM074723.1, forward strand.
AAGAAGAATACCAAAGGCAAAATGGGTAATCCAAACCAAATTTGTTGGTACACAGTGGCAACAAAAGGCACAGGACCGAAGTTGTTGGAAGCTTGCTGAGGAGGCCTTCATCCTGTAGTGGATAGACAAAGGGTGAAGATGATGATGATTAGCATTCATGGGACTTAAAATCAAATACATTTTATCGTATATTCGATATGTCTATCCGGTAAGGACCTTTATCAAGAATAACTTTATCAAGAACAACTAAAGATCCTTACTAGATCGAAACGTTGAATATACAATAAAGTCTATTTGATTTTAAGTCCTGTGAGTGCTTGCCATTCTGCTACATATGTTACTCTTTGCAGTGCACCTGGGCAAGATATGAATCAATGGTGATGTGACTTTTGTTAAAGGGTTAAATAAATCGAACTTAAGGGACAATTCTATATGTGCACCTACTTACAAGACTATGGGGGAGACACACTAAGGTATGATAAAGAGGTGATGAAGCAGAGATGACTTCTCCAGTGATCTCAATTCCTATGTTATCTATGGACTCAATGCACTCCAGCTTTTGAGATGTTAGTGCATAGACTCTATAGAATAAGAAAGGAATTGGAGAAGTTATATCACTGGAGAAGTCATCTCTGCTTTATAACCACTTTATCACAAATGAGTGCATAACTCCTTATGACTGCTATAGAACACAGTGAGGCTAGTGTAATAAGAAGAGCAATTCTGGGACAAGCCATATTCACAATAAAGGCAAATTAAAATCACATTGATTTAAATGGGGCTTTTAATCCCACAAATTCTAGATAGCTCCCTAATACATTGCAAATCACTACTGTAGTTATCTTTCTATTCCATTACAGGTGTTAAAACCCCAGTTTTAATTCTCTAAAGTTTGGGAGGTTTTACTTGTTCCCTATAGTGTAGTAAACTATGATTTCAGTTAACCCCCTTAAAACCAGAGGGGTGCCTAATACATTGCAAAGCAATACATTGGACACCCCTCTGGCACTCAATGGGTTAAATGTGTTCTTTATCTGTATATTTAATTGGTGATTAGACAGAGTAGCATATGATTTAATTATCCAGTACTTCATTTAAAAGGCTTATCTCACAGCTGAAAGTAAAACATTGTACATTAAAAGTCCTTAACATTGAACTTATTCCAAAAGATAGAAGCTGCCAACATATTTACGCAACTTTAGGAAAGACCAAAAACAGACCATGGGAACTACACATGTATGAGCTCATTACAGTGTTGAAATGAAGTACTCTTACGAGGTATCATGGCATCAGTTACTGGTAGACTTGTAAAACCAAGAATTACACATTTTTTATTTCCTTCTTTCTTAATAATGGTGTAATATACAAATTAAAAATGAACATATGTTATTATTTAACTTTTCACAAAAAGTCAAATGTGTGATCCCTACTTTGGTAAGGTCTAGTTATGTTAAATAATTGTGACCTGTATATTGTATGACTTTTTGCTCAGAATGGTTCCCATACTAAAAATGTATACTGTAATCTAAGCCAGTGGGACTCAATCTTTGGAACTCCTAGGGTGGGGGGTTATGAACTACGTTGTGATAAAAATTAGATAAACAGTTGGTAAAGTAAAGATAACTTCTCCAGTGTGATAATATCTCCATTTCCTATGTAATTCTATGGAGCCTATGCACTAAGATTCTTAATTTGGAGATATTTTAGTGCATTGGCTTTATTGAATAACATAGGACTTTGAGACTTTATCATACTGGCAAAGTAACCTCCACTTTATCTCTTCTTTATCAAACCTTAGTGCATCTCCCCACAGGATGGGGGGGATACACTGGAGTGTGATAAATTGGTGATACACAGAAGTTACTTCTCCAGTGATATCACGTCTCCAATTCTTATGTCAATTTATGGAGCATATGCACTAAGATTTTCAAATGGGAGATATCTTAGTGCATAGGATCCATAGAAAATAAAAGAAATTTGACAAGTGGTGTAACTGGATGTCATCTACACTTTATCACCTCTTTATCATAACTTAGTGCATAACCCCCCCAGAGGTTGGGATCTACAACACCAATCATACCCAACTGACCAATGGCTGATATCGGGGGGTGGGGGTGGTATGCACTAAGGTGTGATAAAGAGGTGATACATCTGAGATAACTTCTCCAGTGATATCAGTTCTCTAGTTCTTATGTTATTCTATGGAGCCTATGAGCTAATATCTCTCCCACTTGAGAAATATTAATGCTTAGGCTACATAGAATAACTTTGGAACTGAAGAAGTCATATCACTGGAGAAGTTATCTCTGCTTTATCACCTCTTTATCACACCTTAGTGCATCTCCCCCCATAGGAGGTGTATTGTATATTTCAGTAGCTGAAGGTACAGAGTTTGATTATATAATCAAATTCCATATCATATGTGTACATTTAAGTACTATGTTATTTCTTACAGATGTTAACAACTTAACGACCCTTGACGGTCATAGTACGTCATGGGTCATTCTGACTGAACGACCCATGACATACTATGACCGTCATGGAATTCCGGGCTCCCCCCGCGGCTGCACGCCGTTCGGGGAGTCCGGAACCGGAAGAACAACAAAAAAAAAATGCTCCGTGGTCCTTAACTACCTGCATTAGAGATTTATCTAGAAGCTAAATGGTTAAGAGAAAGACTTTGAAATGTACATAGAGACGCAAACAACCCCAAATAAATTGCTTGACCATACCTGTCGATCATCTCAAAGAATCATTGCAGTATTGTAAAACCCAGGAGTAAATCTTGTTCCTACAACTATTCCACAGATGGAAGGAAAATAAAGAAAATCATATAAAAGAAAGCTAGAATTGTAAGCTGACTGCTTTGTTTTCTAGTTTATGCTTCCATTCCAGCCAATTGTTTGTTTGTTTTTTTTTCAGGAAATTTTGGTTTTAAAGAGTAAACATATCTGTAAAATTAACATGTCACATTAAGGCAGTTTCTCTGTCATCTAATGTGCAGCACAGGAACCCTGGGTAAAAACCTTCGTTCAGGGTGCAGGGCACTTCAAAAAAATAAAGCCTTTCAGGCGAAGACTGTCATTTTACCTCAATTTTACCCCTTCTCCTACTTCTAGTTTTAAATGACCTCCCCCAGAGTATATTGGCAGTGTTCTCTTAGTCTTCTTTTTTATTTCAATTCCTAGAATACATGATTGTGTAATCTCCCTTTAGGCAGGCTCCAATAAACTGTAAACCTTGTTCATGGATTGCTCAGTTCACATGTTTGTTCCAGGAGGTTGACTCAACTTTCAAAGTCTTTATATCATTGTTGATTTTCTCTGAAATGCTCCATTATACTGCAGTGGGAGACTGAAACTGCAAGTAAGTTAACCTCTTCAGTGCTTTTATCCTATTTTATATCCCTATTCTTCTGGCACCCATTGGAATGTGGTGTTTTGCCTGTAATGCATTCTATTCTTAATTTATATTGTAAAATACGTGTGTTTCTACTATGGTTGCGTCTACTGCAAGAGCTATTAACTCCCTTCAGTTTCTGTTTTTACACTGGGGCATTCTGCTTCCTTTTTTGGAATGACTGGAGAGCTACCCTTTGGTTTGTATGCATTTCAAAACTAAAACCCCCATTATTCCTATTTCTGAGGTTTTCTAGGATGGAAGGGGTTGGTCTTTCAATAGCCATTTTTCTTTGTGTTTGCACATGCTACACAGAGGCTGGTCTCTCCCTCCTTCCTGCCATTTTAACTCTTTTCCCTTACTTTTCTGCTATTTGGACTACAGTAGGGGGCTCTTCTGAACACGTCAGGATCCAATGGACACATCTAAAGCCAAGGATTCTGAGATCCTCTAAACCCTTTAACCCATTGCTCCTTATGCCAGACTGCCCTTCCTAGGGAGTATTCTGGTACCCTATGTCTCTCTTTCACTGTGGCTCCCATCCCACCTCTGGGACCCTCATCAGCTGAGCAGGTCTTAGTATCTTATCTCGTAAGTCTTTTCTATCCCCTCTTTTGATTCAGGAGGCATTTATGTCCTATTTTTGGGATCATTCTCAATTCTTCTGCCAAGAAAGGTGAGACTGATTGGGGAATTAGATTCCTTTCTGTCATTGGTGGTATATCTACAAGGAGGACTTGTGCACCACTGCTTATCAGAGTGGTCCTGGAAACACTTCAGGTCTCGGAGGCCTCATACTCTAGCACCTCTTCTTCAGATGTCTTTCAGAGATGTAAAAGGAGATACACAGTTTTCCTCAGCATCATCCTTTGGACCAGTTTATCACTGAAGGCCCATGACAGACTACTGTTTTTTAATAGGAACATTTCTTATCCTTATCCCTTTTCAGCTGAGGCGTTGATGCAGTGGGCTCCTCCTCTTGAATTTGATCCCTCTCCCCTTGCCAGCAACACTGCTCTGCCTCTGGCAGATGCTTTGACTTTTAAGCATCAAGCAGATAAATACCCATGGGTGGCACCCAGTGGCCCACTTTTGCTACTGCCTGGGTTACTAGACCTATGGCAATCTGGGATGAACAGCTTTCAGATGCCATCCAAGGGGATGTTCTCAAAGAGGAACTGTTCACCAAAATTGAGGCAAATGTTTACCTTACGAAAGTGGCCTTTGATGCCTTCAGGTTTTCTGCAAAAGCCTCAGCTTTTTCAGTGGTTGAGCTTCACAATCTGAGGCTCAAGATTTGGTTGGCTGACCAATTTTCCAAGAAGGAGGCAAGAATACCTTCGGGGAGATTCACTAAGTGGTGTTAAAGAGGTGATAAAATGGAGATGACCTCTCCAGTGATATCACTTCTCCAATTCCTTTGTTATTCTGTGGAGCCTATGCACTAAGATCTCCAAAGTCGAAGAAATCTTACAGCATAGGATCCATAGATTAACATAGGAATTGGAGAAGTGATAAACTGGAGACTTCATCTCCATTTTATCACCGCTTTATCCCTACTTAGTGAATCTCCCCCTTGTTACTTAAATCTCTCCAAAACATTTTTTTCCTATCAAGACACATTGTTTATTATTTACCCTAGCTAATATGGGGCTCCTAGGATTCAACCCCCTTAGGCTTTCCAAGCATTCCGTACCCCAAAGCCCAAACAGGTGGGGCAGAAAAGAAAACTGTTCAGAAGGCTGACAAACCCACTAACGCTTCACTCGCTGAGTCCTGGTCTGTCTCTTCTTTTTGGGGAGTCACCTCTGTCTTGTTGAAGATGCATGGGTGACATCAGTGATGGATTAGTGGTGTTTGCGGGTAATTTATGATGGTGCTGCATAAACTTCAAAAACATTTCTTTTTATCCAGCATTCCTCTGGACCCAGTTTGGGAGTATCTGTTTTTCAACATAGGATCTTCCCTGGTAGAAAAACAGCTGTTGGTCCCCATTCATTCCTGTTCAAACCTTTTCATCAATCCAATAAAAGACAATGGCTGCAGTCCTATTCTGGATTTAAAATTCTGCAACCATGTTGTGCTTTACCTGTGGTGCAAAATTGGGTTTCTATGCGCTTTCATCATTGTTATGTGTACCAGGAAGTTCTTTGACTCCCTAGACCTCCAGATGTTTATCTACAGGTTCTGATTCATTGAGATCATTAGCAATTTCTGCACTTTGCCTTACAGGTCAGCAACTTTCAGTTCACTCCCTTTCAGTCTGGTGTCTGCTCAGAGATCTACACAAAGGTTACGTCCACTTTGGCAACTCAAATCTATACTCAAATGATCTCCTTGACCTTTTACTCCAGGCTTCTTTAGAGGCTACTATGTCTTCTCAGTTTCAGGAGAGTGTCTCTATTCTCGAGCAGCACAGTTTTATTTTCAACTTTAAGAAATCCTTTTTGGTTCCTACCAAGGTTCTTCATTTGCTAGGCATGAACTTTGATACTCTCCAAGAGAGAAAAGGTATTTCTTTCAGAATCCAAGGTCCAGTCGTTCTCCCTTGAGGTGTCTCAAGCAAAATCCTGGCCATAGGAGTAACACTCCAGGGAAACTCTGTGCAACAAGAAGTTTGTGTGTGTGTGGATTGTGAACATTGAAGGTCATGGAAGTTTTCTTCAAGCCTGATTAAAGTTGCTGGAAAGGAAGTCATATGTCAGGCCCAGGAAGGAACAACTGTGTACCTTACGTATTGCACAGAGGACTTCCCCAGAAACACTTGAAGAATAGCAGGAACTTGTATGGGCTGACAGAGGTAGTTGCAGGCTGAGAGTAGGACTGACCCCCAATAGATAGTTCTATCTGTCTCTGATACAATTTGGTCAATGCTTGTCTGGTGAATGGACACAGACAGACAATTCTCGACAGACGATCCATCTCTGACATGCACTGGTGGATGCTTGTCTGCAGAAGATTTACAGATTGGTGAAAATCACCACTGATGATCCAAGTGAACAGCACTGAATGGATGAAGGCCTGGTGAGCTTACACAAATAGGTGAATCTATACAGAAGAAGAAGAGAAATGGCGTTGAAGGAGGAAAACTCTGTGAGCTTTCACAGAATAGAGAATCTTCTTGAATATAAAACAGTTGAATGAAGGCCAGAGTATGTTGGAAGAGAGCTGAGATCAGAACTGGTGATGGTCAGATGGTTGATTACAAGCCAAGGTCAGGGCTGGATATAGGTGTATGGTCCAGAACAAGCCAAGATCAGATCAGGAACAATGCAATCAATAGGAACTCACTAAACAGACTCGATAATTGGGCATCAAAGGATAGGTGCCAAGGGTAGAAATAGGAGCTTCGACCAATGGGATCATAACCCCGATGGAGGAAGGGAGGAATTTAGAGAGGACAAAATAGAAATTGGGAAAGTGCCCTGCTTCCCTTTAATGGGAAACTTCTGGGCAACCAGGTTTGTTAGGAAAATGATGATGGATCAACCTGGGAACATGAACTCGAAAATAATCTAAGACTGATCTTCAGGATGGAAACCTTTCCAATCAATTAAATATCATATATGTCCTCAAACAAGGCTGGAATCCAAAATCTTCTTCACTCCGAATTCTTGATCACCATCATCCAACACTGGGCGAGGCATCTGGTTAACAGAAGAAAAGTGGCCCAGGACCACTGGCTTCAGCAGAGACACATGGAATACTTGCCTGATCTTCAAATTAGATTGAAGATCTAGTAAATATTATACTGAAGATAGACATTTCACCACGCAAAACGGGCCCATAAATCTGGGACCTGATTTTGCAGTTGATTGTTTAATCCGTAAATTCTTACAGGACAGCCAGTCCCAATCGCCAGGAGGAAAAAGACAAAGGAGGATATCTGTCAGCATTTGCTGACTGCTTATAGCAAGAGGCTGCTCTAGTAAGCCATGCTTGAATGGTCAATGCAAACGTTCTATACAGTGCTCAAATCCTCGATAAAACTGTGCTACAGTACAGTACACAATCCCTATAAGTCTAAAAATCAATCTACATGAAATCCAGATGCTCAGTCCTGATAAGCCAAGCTGTGCCCACTTGAATAGGCTTTAAAGAAAACCTGAATATATAAAAAGGAAACAGGAGAGAAAAAACAGGAAATTGAATCTAAGTGCAGTAGTTCCATTTTAATTCAATAAAAATAAAATTAAAATAGTGTAGAGGACATGGAACTAGAGGTCCAAAGGACAGTGTGGGTGAATCCTGTTAGAGCACAGAACTGAGGCTTTGAGCGTAACGCAACGGTCCCGTTGGAGTGACGTCATCAAGGGGAGACCGGCTGTGTGATAGCTCGAAGAAAGCCTGGGAGAGTGTCGCACAACTGGGGACTTTTTTAGATTTAATATGCCTAACTACAAGAAGTTATCTTGTGAATAGACACCCTGAAGGGGTGGTCGTATTTTAATTATATTTTTATTGAATTAAAAATTGAACTACTGCACTTAGATTCGATTTCCCATTTTCACTCTCCTTTTTCCTTTCTATATGCTTGAATGGTCCACCAATTAAATTATACAAAATAGTCTTCTACCAGAAATCTACTGGATGGTAAATAAGAAGTAACATGATACCCCTATGCCGCATAAAAAAGGGAGCAGTGTGGAGATTCATGTCAAGAGTTGTTGAAAATGAATTCCTACTGGTTGGAGTGATACTTATCAACAAAATGACTCAGTAATTGTTCCAACAACTGATTTAGTGTGATCTGTCTGACTGTTCATTTTTGGATGGTAAGCAGAGCAAAGATGCACTTCTATGCCCAAGCAGAAACAAAGAGCCTTCCAAAACTTTGACATAAACTGGGAGCTGCTGTCTGACACAGTATGAAGAGGTAGCCCATGAAGCCAAAAAATTTACCTGACAAAAATAGCCATCTGAGGAGCAGTATGAAGCTTGGGCAGTGGCACAAAATGAGCAATCCAGGAAAACCAATCAATTACCACATAGATAATGGTATTTTTGGCAGAATTGGGTAAATTCACCACAAAATACACCACCAAATGGTTCCAAGGAGAGTCTGGGATGGAAGAGGAGCCAGGAGACCAAAAGGACTAGAACGGAAAATGTTATTACAGGCACATGACTCACAGACCTGCACAAAATTCTAAACGTCTTGTTGGACAGAGGGCCACCAAAATTGACATAATATAAACTTGAGTGTTGTGGAGCTACCCAGATGACCAAAAGAATAGGAAGTATGGTCACAAAGTAAACTTTCCAGACTACGACGAGGCTAGCGCAAAGCAAATGGGAGGGTTTGGAGAGGGTCACATGCAGGGTATCTTGTAATTGTTGAATCTTAACCAAGGTGTAAGTTATGATTTGATCTGAAGGAATGAGGGGTTAAAGATATAGTAATACTTCCTTTAAGGTCACTGTAATATTGTAGGTATTCATTAAATAAACCAATCCATCTTTGTCTTATTGTTAAAACTTTTATAATTTGAGTAATCCCTATGTAAAGTTTATAACTCCCGCCCTTTTAAGCTATGTCAGCACTCTGTGAGACTTGGATTCTGGTCCGCAGACTGGACAGCTCATCTGGAGAGCTGAAATAGCAGTACATACAAAGGAAATCTTCATGACAACAGTTAATATCTATAATATTATAGCCACCTTAAAATAAGTATTACTATCCCTTTAAGGTTGAAAGGGAGCAGCTGCTTGAAATTGTCCAGAAAGGGTGTCTGCCTTAACATTCTTAGATCCTGTAATGTAGGCAACAACATATTGGAAACAAGTAAAAAACAGTGTTGTTTCCTGAAATTGCAAGTTCTTGGGATCAGTTAGGATGAAGACTGGGAAACTAGCACCTTCCAGTAAATGTTGCCATTCTTACAGCACCCATGCAATAGCTGGAAATTCATGGTTGCTTGCATCATAGTTTTTCTCTGCATCTCAATTAAAAGTAGCAAGGATGCATCTGACCAGCCTTGGGATGTTTCTGATACAAAATGGCCTTGGCTATCAGCTCAGATGTGCTCACTTCAACTATGAACAGCTGGGAGGTGTCAGTATATTAGAACACTGGTGCTGATGTAAAGACTTGTTTTAGGCAATCAAATGTGGTTAGCACTTCAGGAGACCATTGTTTCAGATTAGCTCCAGCCTTAGTCAGAGCTGTAATAGGAGCAACTAGTTTAAAGAAATTAATAATACATTTCCTATAATTGGCAAATTACTGTATACCCTTCAGAGAGGTAGGGAGGGGCCAATAAAGAACAGCCAAAAGCTTAGAGGGATCCATGTGAAGGTCAGAGTGCAAAATTACATATCCAAGAAAGGCATTGGAGGACCACTCAAACATGGACTTGATGAACATCAGGATCAGGAGAATACACCAGAATGTCATCAAGGAACACCAGAACATGGGACATGAGCATATCTATATCTATATTGTTCATAAGTGCCCAGAATACTGCTATCAAGGTCCCCGTGATTCCCTGTCATTCTCTGTGATGGTACCTGTGCATTGGAGGAGGCTGATTGGCCCGCCCAGGATGTTCCTTTATATACTGGGTCTATGGCACCTGTCAGGTGCCCTTTCGTGGTGTTCCTGATCCTGCACCTTTGTTCCTGCGTTCTGTGTACCAACTCGGCTCGTCTGACTATTCTGCTGTTCCTGCTCCGTGATTGACCCAGTTCCGGCTGATGTTCCTCCTCCGTGATTGACCCGGTTCCGGCTGATGTTCCTCCTCCACGATTGACCCAGCTCTGGCTGACGTTCCTGCTCCATGATTGACCCGGCTCTGGCTGACGTTCCTGCTCCGTGATTGACCCAGCTCTGACTGACGTTCCTGCTTCGTGATTGACCCGGTTCCGGCTGACGTTCCTGCTCCGTGATTGTTTCCTGTGTTCCAGCGAGACCTCGATCGCCTACCGGCGACATTCTGAACTGTGCGGGTAGTATTGCCCTGACTGATCACTTCTCTGCAGCTGAGCTGTTGCCTCCGTTACCGAGCCAGTCTGCTTAGTGTTGCTGAGCTGTTGCCTCCGTTACCGAGCCAGTCTGCATTCCTTGCTGAGCTGCTGGGTACCGAACCTGTCAGGTACCCTTGCTGTGCTGGTTGCCTCCGATATTGAGCCTGTCTCTGTACACTTGCCAAGCTGGTTGTGTTATATCCGAGCCATTTAACACTTTATGAGACTGTTGCCTCCGTGACTGAGCCTATCCGTTAACACTAGCAGAGCAGTTATCCATCTCGGTGCTCGTTCATTACCGTTGTTGCACCGCGTGGTGCTATTGGGCATTCCGTTAGCTCTTGCACTGCAGTTGCTCCATAACGGCACAGGAAGGGTGTCTTGGCTCTGGTCTCCAAGTGCTCACTGTGTTCTGCTACTGTATCTCACTAGACAGTGCGTTGGCTCCCAGATCGCTTGTGCAGTGTCTCCTCCGTTATGGCACCCAAGGGGTGCTCTTGGCTCTGGTCCCGTTGGCACATGCAGGGTCTCCTCCGTTGACGACCTAAGGGGTGTTCCAGGCTCTGGTCCCATTAGCTCCAACAGTGGCTCTCCTCCGCTATATCGCCCTAGTGGTGTATTGGCTCTAGCTCTAGTCAGTCCTTGCTGTATCATTGGGCGTCTTACTGTACAGCTATCTGAGAGTGATTCAGTTCAGTCGCTTACTGCACCTTCCTTTGCACTACCTCAGAGACTGTTAATACCTACTGGGCGTTGGCTAATCACCATCACAGAGACTGATCAGTTTGCTCTAAGCATTAACCCTTGTTCCTTCATTTATTCTGTTTGTTACTATTTGCTCCTACATTATTGGGCCTGTATTACTGCCATTACTTGTTTATACCTGTTCTGGCCCCCAGGGGCGCTGTTAATTTTATTTCAATAAAACTGTGTTTTACTTTTAACCTTGGTCTGAGTGTCAGAAAACCGTAACAACTGCCTGGACATCACGTAGTACAAAGGGCATGACGAACTACTCATAATGCCCATAACACATATTAAAGACAGTCCCTTCAGCAGATCTTACAGTTCCACAATTAGAGGTGGTGGATAAGTGTTTTTATTAGTGATGACATTGAGACCACAATAGTCAATGCATAGTCATAGTAAACCATCTTTCTTAGTAATAAATATAAATCTGGTACCAGCAGGGTGATGTAGAGGACTGAATGAACCCATCGGCCAAGTTCTCCTGATTCTGAATATATGTAAAGAGCAATCTGTTCTCTGGTTCCAACTAGTTGTAAGTCTTGCCTTTAGGTAGGGTCGTGCCAGGGTAAAGCTCAATGGAGCAATCATAAGATCTATAGGGAGGAAGTGTATTCACTCTTTTACTTTGAGGAAGTCTTTTTCACTCAGAGGGAATTTTTTTTTGGTGCAGACTCTACAACCATGGTAATCGGCTGGACCTTTGTAAGACAGCTTTTGTGTCAGCTTGGATCCAAGGATTCAGGAAGTCAATTGCATGCCTGGCCAGTCAAAAGTCTTTTTCTGCAGCCATGGAAGACCCAAAATGATAGTGGAAGAAGGGGACTGGTGTCACGGTTTGTTTTGACTCTCAGACACAGAGTTATAAATACACAACTTTACTGAAAAGTTAATAAGAACCCTCATAGGTCCTGAACATACACATATGATACAGACACATGATACATGATACAGACATATGACAGGTTCAGGGAGATAGCAAACAATGATACAATACTTGTAGGCTTTACCGGCCTTGCCAAATACCGGGTAAGGCAGCCTGGAGACTGGCACAATGAGATGAAGTAGGCTCTCCCGGCCTTACCAATATACCGGGCAAGGCAGCCTGGAGACTGATACAAGGAGATAACGTAGGCTCTACCGGCCTTACCAATATACCGAGCAAGGCAGCCTGGAGGCTGGTATCGCAAGATAAGGGAGGATCTACCGGCTTTGCCAATATACCGGGCAAGGCAGCCTGGAGACTGGCATAACAACAAGAAGGAGGCTCTACCGGCCTTGCCGATATACCGGGCAAGGTAGCCTAGCAAAGTGACACAGGGTATAGAAGCCCCACTGGTGCTGTAATGGATGTAGCATCAGCAACCGGTGTTAGAGTGGAGCAAACTGGTAACACACACTGGACAACAGGGAAGCCCTACCGGTGCTGTAAAGTTGGTAATACAAGCAACCGGTGTAGTATTGGAGCAACACGGACAACACGGAGGCCCTACCGGTGCTGTAATGGAAGCAGCAAGCAACCGGTGTAATGTTGGAGCAAACCAGTACCGCGTACTGGACAACATGGAAGCCCTACCGTTGTTGTAATGGAGGCAGCAAGCAACCGGTGTAGTATTGGAATGAACCAGTACAGCGTACTGGACAACATGGAAGCCCTACCGGTGCTGTAATGTAGGCAGCCAGCAACCGGTGTGATATTGGAGCAAACCAGTACCGCGTACTGGACAACACGGAGGCCCTACCGGTGCTGTAACGGAGGCACCTAGCAACCGGTGTGATATTGGAGCAAACCAGTACTGCGTACTGGACAACACAGAGGCCCTACCAGTGCTGTAACGGAGACAGCTAGCAACCGGTGTGATATTGGAGCAAACCAGTACCGCGTATTGGACAACACGGAGGCCCTACCGGTGCTGTAACGGAGGCAGATAGCAACCGGTGTGATATTGGAGCAAACCAGTACCGCATACTGGACAACACGGAGGTCCTACCAGTTCTGTAACAGAGGCAGCAAGCAACCGGTGTGATAATGGAGCAAACCAGTACCGCGTACTGGACAACAGGGAGGCCCTAAGCCGAGTACCAGAGGTACAACCAAAGGAAGAACCCAGAAGTCAAAATGTCGCCCAGGCAACCAAAGTCCAGAGGAAAGAATGCAACTCAGGATCCAGGAGCAGGAGCGACAGCCAGGCCGGAACAGGATACCGGAGCAGCAACGACAGTCCAGCCGGGTCAGGAATGGAAGCAGGATCGTCAGCCAAACCGGATCAGGAACGGAAGCAGGAACGTCAGCCAAACCGGATCAGGAACTGAAGCAGGAACGACTCTGAAGTATTCACAGGCGGTCTAGGTAGGTATTCTGACACTGGAGCAGTAGAGGATTCAAGCAGGACCCAGTAGACACAGGAATCCAAAGGCAGGTGATCACTGACATAGAGACACCACGAAAGGGCACCCAAAGGGTGCAGGAGCCCAGTCTATATAGGCAATACTGGGCGGACTAATCACAGGCAACCAATGGAGAGCCCTCACAGCTAACTGACAGAAAAAGCCAGCAATCACGGGCACCGTGATAACTGGATAACATCCAATACTATTCTTTCAAAGTGGAGGAGAGATGTTAGCTTAAATGATGCTGATATCAAGAGATACTACCCCTTTACCTAAAGGTTTTCCATCCACAGTAGTGACTGGGAAAGGGGAGGTTTTCTGACCAGAGGGATACCTTCTCTAATAGCCCAGGTCTAATCTACAAAATTTCTTGTTGTCTCAGAGTCCACAAAAGCATCCGGCTCATGAGATACTGATGGGAAGCAGCACTTGTTCGTTTACAGGCTGAGGGATCTGGTTACTGCTCAGAGACTGGTCTCCAGATGTCTATAAGCCAGATCATTTCCCAGGTGAATTGGATAGGCACTTTTTGACCACAATACAGGAATAAGCCTAGTTGTCTTCTCCTCTTTCTTCCTGATCCTAATAACTTAGTCACCGCAATGACCGCCATAGGTACTGGTGACTCGGTGGTGGGGGGGATCAACTTCTTCATGGTTGATGTTTCATTTTATCTCCAAAGATGTGGGACTTCAATGGGGGCAAAATTTGCCCGCACTTATGCCAACCTATTTATGGGTTGGTGGGAGGAGTCCTGCGTCTTTGGAGATTTGAACCCTTACAGGAGTGAGATAGTGTGGTTTGGCAGATTTATAGATGACCTCTTGATATAGCTCATGACTTTGCTTTATATTTGAATAGAGGGATATAGAGACCCTCTCACTCCATCTGACGCGTTTCACACATTGAGCACGAAACGCATCAGATGGAGTGAGAGGGTCTCTGTATCACTTCAAGAATACCATTGCTACATTGTGTCACCTCTGATGGTCCATGTGGTTTTATTTGGAAGAAAATAAAGAGAAGTGTTTTTACGAATTTTCCTCTATGGATGTTTGTTTGTGGATTGGAGTGCGGTCGTAACAGTTATATGAGAAGCTCAAGCAGTTGATAGAGCCATCAGCAGCAGAAACAGTCAGCTTTCAAGCATTGGGGCACAAGACAGTAAGCTATTTATCAATCACTTCATGTAGTTTTTTTTTAAAACATATGCAGCTTTGTGGGACTGTCTTTCAAAGCTCTGTTTACATAAAGTAGCATGCCAATGGTAAGGGCTAATCTGCTGCAGCTTGATTTAACTACTACAGACAGAGGAAGCAGTGGGGGTGGTAGTGACACTGATGGCTTGCTGCTGCCTGCTGGTAGGAAGGATACTCAATGAAAGTAAATAAAAATAGAACACACGCAATGTAATGTACAAATATATCAGCATACATGAAATTTTATTACAAATACAAATGAAGACCTTAATATTAAATGTTTCTTATGAGTCCTTTTTTTGCAATCCACAGGAAGAACAGGATGAATGCAAGCCTAGGATAGATTTATTCAGATATGTATCTCTTCCTATTTATTCAAATGCCTATTCGTTCTTTTCTTTATTACTTTTGAATTTTGTTAGTTTTCCTTTACCACCATTTACACAGGGTTAGTTTATGGCTCTATATATGAGTACATTAGTTCTGCATTTTACTTGCTATACATACTTTTGTTCCGAGCAAGATCTGCCATTGGACTATTTCAATTTGGATTGTACTAATTAAGATTATGTACGCATAATGACATGTGTTTATTGGTGAGTTGTGTCTGAGTCTGAGTTCATTTGTGGTTATGCCGAATGAAGGGAAGAATTGAGTACCCCTGAAACATTGCATAATACTTGCAATTGTACATTCAGTGTATTCTGATATCTTTGCACAACACTTTGAATGTGCTCTTGTATATCTACTTTATATGAGTATCTGATTTGTGGGAAACCTAGCTGAGATTCTGCTCCAGATAGTATATGTACAGGCTATCACAGTCACTTAGAGACTGTAGAGTGTGGGTAAATCTCATTTATCATTTGAAGGATACGCATTGGGCATTCACAGTCATGTAGTCTGACTCTAACCACTTCTGTATATATCTGTGGTCAGGTGAACCTTCTTGATATATTTCCAACTCTTTGCCCACCAGACTATTCACCTTCTTGTATAATGCAGTCCTTAAAAAAACAGTTGTAGCTTACGATATTCCAGCAGGATGCAATACAAGATATCAGTTCTTTAAAACCACTCTCCTCAACAAATGAATATGGCAAAATGCCAACTGCTAACCTTTTAACAGGCACACTTTGGAATTATTTTTGTGCATATTTTTGTCTTCATTTTATGAACTTAGTAATTGTGAAATGGCTGCATGCAGAAGAAGAAGTATCCTCACTGTTTAAAGTACATGATGACTAGTGGTGGTGGAATTGTTGATGGTAGTGTTGGTGGCAGCAGGCATTCTTGCCATTGCTACTGCTAAATCAGAATCATCCTCCTTCATACTTTGTATTTGCATGAAAACATCACTATGAAACATAAGTATTATTGTTACAGAAGTTAATGTTATCTAACTTCTTGACAATTCTCTAACACTACTAACAGATGCCCTTTGGTACATTCCATTTTTAGTAGTGCTTCTACTTTTTCTAGTCGTAGCCTCTCAAGTGTATCATTGGTGTTCCTCCTAGTCAGACCTGTGATTGTATTTCAGGAGGGATCTCAATGAGGAGGTGCCTAGATGGGATATTGGTTTCCCCTGCTCACATGTTTTTACATTGATGACAGGTAACAACACGTTTAGCTTTTGGATCATGAATGAAGTTTGTCCAGACTAGTGATTTTATAGAGTAAGGCATTATTGAGAAACTGCTAGAATGGTCATAACAATAGTCTCTACACCTTCAGCAGCAACAGAAACATGCCTAGCTGGGGGTATGGACGTTCATGATCACTGGTGCTACTTAATAAAGGTGATGAGCATAGCTTTTTTTGGGGGGTTGCACTTCCAAACATTGATACTAATGATGATGAACAAGATGATATTTGTTTTATTTTATTTTTTTAATTATGCCCCAGTCACTCACTCATAGACACCCACACTCCCTACTACTGCAATGATATTTATACAGTACTGTACAGGATAACACTTGGTTTAGCTTCATAAATCACAGTCTTTACAATTTACAGTAAAATAATGAAGTGCACAGAAATCACTGATATGCCATTGTAACACCCTACCTGTCTTTTCTCCTGGTTTTTGCAGATGTATTGGAATGCTGCTGTATATGGATGGAACAAGCAGTATGTCTATATTTGTCTTGATTGTTATGTCAGATGTATTGTCTGATGTCTCTCACTCAGTTTCAGGCTGGCTGGCTGCTTGTCATTTTTTAACACTTTTTTGGTAGAGTGGTTTAACTCTCCCTTCTTCTTATCCACACACTCCTTTCTAACACCTCCACTAACAGCTCATTTTATGTATTTGGCTAAAGTCTCTAGGAATCAGATTGTGTAACTTTCTCTCCCACTTCCAATCCCAAGCACAGATGCATTGTCTGCTATCTTTCAATGTCGCTTCACTCAGTCTCAGGCTGGCTGGCTGCTTGTTGTCAATCATGCTAACACTTTTTTCAGGGGGATCTAACTCTCCCTTTTTCTCACCCATATCCAGAAAACAGCTGGTAATGCTATCCCCAACACTCGCCTAATGTCTTCACAAACAGCTCACTTTATTTGTTTATTTAGCTAAAGCCACTAGAAATCACAGCATACGCCTTTCTTTCTCATTCCCAAGCACAGCATTGGGGGAAATTTAGCACTACCATTGATTTCAATGCAATACATAAGCCAAAAAAAGGTAAAAAAAAAAAAAAAAAAAGTGTACTTTTTTTGCTTGTTTCACTTTTTGAGGAGGAAAGTTTCATTGCATCCCTACTTTTAACTATGTGAGTGCTAGAGACGTATCCGCTGCATTGACCTGCAGTGCAATGAAGACTACTCTGACATTCCAGGAGTAAAATTTAGATCGATGGGCATTATTTATTCCATGTGGTGCAGTTGGTTTGCACCAGAATTGCTCCAGTTTACACGTATACATAAAAACTATTGGAGAGATTTTAAAAATGGAGTATTGAGAAATGTGGCATAATTCTAACATTAAAGTTAACTTCAGTATTTAAAAAGAAAGATGTTTTGGAAGTCTTTACCATGTATAGTTGTGATTCTGGAGAAGTGACATTAGTGCAGGTGAAAATTCTTGCACAATGAATTCATATGAAAATGCTGCTAAATGTTACATTTTAAGCATCAACATTTTTACCAGTATATTAATATCAGGTATAATCTGTTCTTAAAAAACTGTAGGAGCTAATATGTTAATTTGCCAAATAATGCCACCATATTTATAATGCTGCCCTTGTTCATTTATATATAATATTGTTATATTGTATCATTTTTATAAATCTCCCCATTGTGTCTATGTTTTACTTCCTTTTTACATTTTTAGTCTCTATCAATTCAGTGACTATGTATGAATAACTTTTGACTGTTCTGCATTGCTTGTTCAGTACACAAGATAACATCTTATACTGTTCTTCAGAAAATGATGAATTTCTTCCATGGTCGTCTGCAAATAATTATAAAGACAAATAAAAAAAGTCTAATAACCTTGTAGCACACAGTGAGGCTGATGTACTAAGTAGATCTGGAGAAATTGTGGGGCAAACAGCTATTCCACAGGAAACAAATAAACATTCTGATTGTTTTAAAAGACACCTTTAACTCCTTAAATTCTAGAGAGGTCTCCAATGCATTGCAAATTTTGGGGATGTTTTGTTGTGTGTGGTGCAGTTGGTTTGCTCCAGAATTGATCCACTTTTACTTAGTACATCAGCCTCACTATACATTAACTCTTTAAGGACCTGAGGGTTATGTGATTACACATCCCTTTGAGCCTTAAAGGGTTAAATAGACAAATTGGTGATTTGCAAAACATGTGTTAAGGGCAAGTAAACTCTGCTGACCTTCAGACTGCAATTCTGTCAGCAGCTGCAACATTCTCTCCACACTTACAAAGTCTTTGTTTATAAAACCTGAATGTTCTCCATGTTCATGACCGTGGCGTACTGAAACAATTTAAATCCATGCAGTAACTTCAGATCTAGAATTGGAACAAGGCATAGTAAGCAAATTACATATGTAAAGTGTTTGTGTAATGTTTATATAAACCTCTGGGCAAGGAAAGTGTTATTAAATTAAAAGTTTAAGCTCAAATGAACTAGAATATTCTGAAAACAATTATGTGCTAATGATAATATACTTAAAGAGTCACCTCTATAGGACAACTGAGACCGTGTACTCCAAATCTCTGGCTATGAGGCAATGACCACGTCCTTATGAAGGTAATATAACAGGGTTATAACCACATTCTCTCTTTATTAAAATTAATCTTGATTAACTTGCTCATATATTATTTATATTTGAAGCGTTGTCCCCCTGTCCAGTAACTTCCAAAGTGGACAACCCTGTTTTCTCCTTTTGAAGGTATCCATGGATGGTAAATTCTGGAATATTATTTATCAGTTACTATGTCATGCTGATTAACCCTTCAAGGACCAGAGAGATGTGCAACACATTGTAAAGCAATGTTGTTGAACACACCTGTGGTTCATAAAGTATTAAGAGAATAAGCAGTCATCCTAACTTGAAAAAGCAGATTATTTCTGGAAAAATAAAAATGTTAATTATTATAATGCTTATTAAAACAAGGGAACGTGCTCTGTTTATATGTTTGCATGTATGTGTGTATATATGTATCTTTATTTATATAGCAACATACATAGAAGTAGAACTTTACATAAAACAAAGTGATAGTTTCAAGTGCAGCAGACTAAAATTACAAACAATGCATTATTCATTGGGAGTTAGTCCAACCATGGAATCATTCATTGGCAAATGGAATCCGGTCTCAAAAAACATAACAAGTAATTAATGATTGTGATAACATTGAGAGAAAGGAAGAGCATGATACAGATACAAGGTGGTTGTAGGGGAAGTACAGAGTGATTTCGATGTAAATGCAGGTGTGCATGAAGAAAATGTTGTTACCAACATGCCTCCCTGAAAAGGTGGGTTTTCATGAGTTGCTTAAAAGAGGTGAGTGTGGTCACATGATGAATGGCTGTAGGTAAGTGTGAAGGTGGTGTAATAAGATATAAGAGCAGAGTAGAATCTGTGTACATGTATGTAGACAATACTATATTCTACACTAAACATCCGAATGTGTCCCAGCTTGAGGCAATATTACAGAATGAATTATCTGAAGTAGAAAATGGATTGCTAAAAATAAACTGTTCTTAAACACTGACAAAATGGTCACAATGGTATTTGTTCAAATCACAAATTACTTAGTCAGCAATACCCATTTAACCATTGTAAAAAAGTGTAATCCGAACTTGGCCCTGGTTGACGCCTACAAATATCATGATATGTGGCTTGATACCAATCTCACTTCTGATCTTCATATTGAAAAGTTAATATCCAAAGTTTATCCTAAAACAGGTGCTCTGGTTAGAAACAAATTCTGGTAAGAAAACATAATGTTCAGCAGATGTTATAGACTATGGTATGCGCAAAAGGTCTGTTTTTTTTCTTGAACTGTCCATGGAAAACCGTTTTACACCTTTCTGAACATAGAAGAACATAACATTTCTACTTTTTCTCTGTCACCAATGAATTTCATGCAAGAACTTTGCTATTTTCTGCTTCTACAACAACAATAGTTCCTACCTCAGTACTATAAAATACCACCACCACTATAACAATATGTAACACAACAGAGGTAACACCACATTACCGTAAATATATGAATCTTATATAATTTATGATTATAAAATGTCCACGCTAACAAATCTACCGAGAACAGACACTTTCATTGTCACAGTCTATAAATCTCACCCACACTCCCTACAACTCCAGCTCTCCTTATTTTCTTGTCTGCCTTTACACTACTAGCTAGCTAGCCAGTTTCAAAATATATCTCTCTCCCAAGGACTGCAGTATTAGCGTTTACAGTACAGTATATGATAGATATGTGATATGTCCAGAATCACCCTTAGTTTAGAATAAAGTACATAGCAGACCACAGTGTATTCTTTTCTTTTCCTTCTTATTCTTGTGGATGTAGGAGTTAATGTGTGTAAGTAACACAGTATATCAAGTTGTACCCCTTCTTTATATGGCTCTCTGTCACTTATCAGTCATTTTTTTAAAACCCTTCCTTCACCCCTATACCCAGAGAACAAATGGCAATTACTACCACCAATGCTCCCTTCAAGCCACACTAGGTTACTCTGTTTGCCTATTTGCTTATATTACCTAGCAATCAAACCTCAGCTGTTTCTCTCAATCCTCCAAGCACAGGCTGACAACATGCAGGACTCTGATGTACCTTTTATACTAACATGGCAGGAATACATGGAGGAAACTCCACTTTTGAGACAAAAACTTCATCCATCCTTATCCTTCACTTCACTATTCTGTATACATAACTGCTTTCCATATTCTCATCCCTCTGTAGTCTGCTTATGTATAGACTATTCTGGGATGGGGTCTTCCCCTTTACCTGCTGACTATCAAGCATTTGCCAACAAATTTAGTTAAAAGGAAGCCAAACTTTTCCACCACATCAGATATATGATTATTCAATTGAGCTCTTTGATGGTTCCAGTAATTCTTATGAACTACAATTCCTGTGAGAATATCTACAGGAGAATCTCTGAAAATGATTCAGCATTCTTCTACTTTGCATGCAGGTGCAAGCATCTTTTTTATAAGGAAAAAGATAAGTTTATGTATTTGTATGGACTATCATGAACTTAACATGATTAATATAAAAAAATGTCACCCATTATCACTTATTTCTGAGCCATATGAGTGACTTTAAGCAGCTAAACAATTTACCAAGTTGTACCTTTTGAAGTCCTTTTGAAGAGAAAGAAACAACTAGTAATCCCCAGACATTATGAATATCTCTTAAACCCATTTGGGTTGTGCTATGCACCAGGAACTTCTCAACATGGCATGAAGAATATATTACAGTGTGTGATTGTCTATCTTGATGACAGCCTGAGTACTCAGTCTTTCTTGCTGAGCATTGCCTTAATCTCAAAAAGGTCTTCTCTAATTCAGGATTCACCAATTGTACTATAAGCTTGAGAAATGCATTTTTGATGAAGCCAC
The DNA here is from genome assembly GCA_037306005.1 of Rhinophrynus dorsalis. Taxonomy (NCBI): domain Eukaryota; kingdom Metazoa; phylum Chordata; class Amphibia; order Anura; family Rhinophrynidae; genus Rhinophrynus; species Rhinophrynus dorsalis. The sequence continues at coordinate 101,439,701 of CM074723.1, forward strand.
AAATGAATTCCTTGAATTTATCTTATCACCTTCTGAGATTAGTATAGATACACACAAGGTTTTTGAAATTCATGATTGACTTGTATGCACATATCATATGTCAACACAGAATATTCTTAGCTTTGTTAATTTCTACAGACAATTCATCAGAGACTTCTTCCAAACTGTGAAACCAATCACAGATAGGACTAAAAAAGCAGGTTTGTCTGCACCCAGCAAGCACAAGGGGCCTTTGATTTACTTAAGGTCCATTTTGCTTCTGCACATGTTTTGGAACTACTTGATTTTGTTCTTTTGGAAGATGTTGCCTCTACCCCCAAATAAAGTACTCCTGAAGGCATTCTTCATCCAATGTCCTTCTTTTCATTGAAGATGAATTTGTCTTAGCGCAATGACAGTATCAGAGTCTATGAGCTATTAAACCTGCCTTTGAAGAGTGGAGGTATTTACTTGAAGGCGCTACTCATCCTATGACAATTATTTCAACTTTCACATTACCTATAGGCCTTGTTATAAAGAAAGCAGATGTACTCTCCCAGAGGTTTCCATCTAAGCAGGAGGACACTCACTCCCGAACATTTTCTTATGGTCTCTTTTTCTTTTGTGAATCACCTTAGCCATGCTACCATCATTTTCACATACATCTCCTACTTTGTAACTGTATGAAAACCAAGCACTATATTATCAACAAAACTATTTATCCCTGAATCTCTTCACTTAGAAGCTCTACATGATTCTACTATTCCGGGTCATTCAAGTATCAGGAGACTACAGTCCTCACTCATCGTTACTTCTGGTGGCATAACCTTTCACTTGATATAGAGAACTATATAATATTCTGTCAGATTTGTGTCCATCCTAGTGGTCTTGAATATCAATTTACATTGATTTTACAGTGACACTGGTTCCCTCTCAGGGACACAATACGATCTGTCTAGTTTTTGACCAGGGCTCACAATATACATCCCATTTTGTGGAAACATTATGTCAGTTCTAGTTTATTAAACATATTACATTTGTAGTATTCTATAACAGACAAATGGTTAGATGGTGTGAGTTCATGAGAGGTTAAGATGTACCCTGTTTTTATGTGTCACTTTTGAAACCCTTCTAATCTGCTCCATTATCCAAACCTACCCTACCTCCACCAGACCCAGTTGTAATTGATGGTGTAGAAGCGTACAAGTTGGAAGACATTTTGGATTCTCACCTTCTATCTGGAAGACTGAAGTATCTTATCTAAAGGAAGGGGGTGTGGCTCTCAAGAATACTTTTGGGATCCAGAGTCTGAGGTTCATTCTTTGAGACGAGTCCACACTTTCTGTTCAGCTCATCCTTAGACCAGCACCTAGTTTTCGCCCTTTGGAATGGCAATATTGTGATATTTTATCTGATAAGTGGCATCGTTATCCTTGCTAGGCCACTGTTTTCTGACAGGTTGGTATCCACAAGCAACCTCCAGGCCTGGCAATTGCATAAATGCTTAGTATTGCATATTCTTGTTTATGGTGTTCTTAACCCTTTGCCTTTGTTTGATTTTGGGGGGGTTTTCTGTGTTTTTTCTGAGGGAGGGTCTGTTTTTTTCTGTTTTCTCTGTTTTTTTTTTCTTGTGTTTGCAAGCTGTCTCACACCTGAGAGTCCTGATTTAGTGTGCTGATCTTCCATATCCTTACTTAGTTATCTTGTTTACCTTGTTACTTTGCATTCATTTTATTCTGTGATTTCCAGTGTGACCCAAGACCTGTTCCTGTTTTCTGCTTCTGCATTTTGACCTTGGTTTGTCTATTGGACCATGCATCTGTTTGCTGCCTGTCTTAAAAATGGCCTGTACCTCTGACTATGCTGATTTGCTGCCTGACCTGACCTCCGCTTGTTGTCTTGTCTTTTGGTTGGTGATTCAGCTCTGGCACTTTGGGTTTATCTTTGGTCCTGTACCACAGCCACAGAAAACTTGTGGCTCAACCCCTCGTGGTGAACATTCATCCTACACGGGTCACAGTTGGTAACCTTCAACACATTTGATCTCCATTTCCATTCAGTGTCCTGACACATGTTCTTATTTGCATTATTTGCATTCTCAAACTCCAGTTTATTATGTTCAGCTGGTGTGATATGCTTTACCGCATGAATTTTGGATACTTTTTCCATTCCTCTGTGGTACAAGCAAAAAGGGGTCCTATTTCATTAGTCCCTCCTATTTATATTTTGTATCATACCCTATGTCCATCCTAATATATAGTTAACCAAAATCTTGATTAGAAGTGTTGTAGCTATTTTCAATAAATTAATATTTTAAAAGAATTCATACCCTAATTCACATCCACAAAACTACATACAAATCAGGATGGAAAAGATACACAAACGAACACATAAACATTTTATATGTTTTCTACATGTATTGTCTTTTTCTCATTCAAACACTTTGTCAGGATTCCTAGATGATATTATGAGTTGTTAAATATGAAACATCTTGTCATTCTGTTGCCATTTTACACTCTTATTATGAGCACATCTTCCGTTATATAACTGAAAGATCTTCTTTTAACCAGTTGGGTACCATCGCTACTGAATCTCCTTCTATTATTGACTTCATTCATATTGGATGACTGAGTACCACTGATGAATGAACAATCTGATACATTTGTTGAGTGGATGATAATTCACATACTTAACCTCCTGTGAGATTAACTATCATCTATATTTAATTTATAGCGGAACTTTCAGCCTCTATAAAGTATCCATCCAATAATTAGGCATATGGCGACTAGCTTCATAATAGTGCTATTAGCCCTCATAATTATACGGTTCTGAAGTAATCCTTATTTTTTGAAGACCAATGGCTAGGCTTCTTGCTTTAGTGCCATCTGAGTTCCTGCACCGTCAGTCCCTTTCAGTGCCTTAAGGCACAGTGTAATGCCTTGTAGAGGCGACCGGGACTAAAGCAAGATGTCTGAGCTGATGCCTGTTTTCTGCTCTCCATAGACTAAGGATTACTTCAGAACCAGGTACTTATGAGAGCTAATAGCACTATTATGAACCTAGTTGCCATATGAATAGTTATTAGAGGGTGACTTTATAGAGAATGAAAGTTCTGCTTTAATATCCCATATACATTATTTATTCTGCATTCTATTTATTTCATATATTTATGCTCTTGGTAGAAGCCAAAATTTGACTTTAAAGATTTTATATTTTTATTAATTGATTTGTATATATTGCTTTTTATAGTTTATTTGTTACTTATTTTGTGGTCATAATTAAATGTTATGTATGTTAAGAAGTAAAAGCTTTGCACAGTATATTGAAGGTGTATTGCTATTTACTTTTCCTATAGGGCACTTTATTTTATGAAGGGTATCCAGGTATCCTACAGACTTTTTCAAGATAAATTTAGGATTATAATAATTTAAGTATATAAAACACATTAAATAAATTAAAGCAGATAGGATGCCGATCCAGGGAAATATTCAACTGCCTTTTGGAGTCAGGAAGGAATTTTTATGGACTTAAACCTTAATTGAAATTGACTTCAGCTGAGTGTTTTTACTGTTCTCTGGAACAAAATGGGTGATATGGCATGGTCTGAACTTAATGGACACATGTCTTTTTTCAGTCTTATCAACTATGTTACTATGTTTACAGATGGTTACTATAAGTACATGCCATTTAAAGGTATATGAACCACGTTGAAGGTTAGTGTCCCTTTAATTTGATACAATATTTCTCATTTGGCATCACACCATGCCAAATAAAAAAAACAATTTTATTATTTACTTAGATAGATAATAATTTTAATATGCTTATTTTTTTTCTAAACGGCTGAAGCCACAAGTTTCTTCAGTGCACACATTCAAGGCTATGCACGTCTATAACACAATAGCACATTTTGAGGAAGATGAAAGAGAATGTGCCAATTAGTAAAATGGACTGAATATCAACATTCACAAAATGTCCACATCTCTTCTATTAAACAATAGGGGCTACTAGCAACAAAGTATTTGATCTAGGTAGCAACTTAGTTCAGCAGAGATTGATTGCATCTCAGAATACACTTGCAAAATGAGGTGTTGCATACAAATCTCTTGACAGTGTTCTCAACAGTTTGCTTTACAATCAATTCATAATTTTGAGTGCTTATAAACTGTGGACTCTTTGAAAAAATATTCTTCAGATTTAACAACATTATTGTGCTCCCACTATGTATAGCATGGAAAAGGTGCAATAACTAAAATAGTAAAAAAAAAAAAAAAACATATTTTTATTTTAAATTACACTAATAGCAATGATGCCAGCTATTTTACAAAATGCACTCCATGGAGGATACAATGACCTGGAGAACGTACCAGAAAATTGCAGTTCGATTAATAAAAACATGTTTGAACTGTAAGTATTGTCGAATGAGAAGCTTTATTGTACTCAAGGAACAGATCGCATTGGATTTTGCCAACCTTTTCTCTATCCTCTTTTCCAGATTCATATACATTTTTTAAGAATGCAAGCTAAGAGTACATAATATTTAAAATTAAATTATTCTTTGTTTTTAGTTTTTGGTGATAATGTCCCATGCTTTTTAAAGATGATCATAATTTTGGGAAGAATTAGTCAAAATATGATAATTATCCATGAGGCTGATTAACTAATATGAAGTGGTGTAATTTTGGAGCAAAGTAACTACACCACAGAGAACAAATAACATTACCCAAATTTACACTGATTTAATTAGGGTTTTCAACCCATTGATTGCTTCCCATGCATAGGAGGACTCTTTATCATTCAAGAGGTTAGATGCCCCATTTACATCAGTGGGGATTTTTATTTGTCTATTATGGTCTAGTTTGTATGCCTCTGAATTGTTTCATTTCTTCTTAGCACATGAGCCTCCACTCAGTACACACATCTGCTCTAGTAAAATGCAATCTTGGCTGTTCTCTTTGAAACACAGGTGTTCACTCCAAGATGGGCTTGTCCTTGAACCGCTATCTGTCTTTCTGGCCATGAGAAACGCTTGTCTTATTTTGGCTGTACTTTATAGACAGATGTCAATTGTGTGTTTTATTTCAGCTTCTCTGTCTCAGCCAAAATAAAACAAACTTTCTGTAGTAATTCTGGAGGAACTACCTACATTATAGGAGACAAGTACAAATGCTCAAAATTCAGAATGATTTAAACAAGCAATTTAACCACTTCAATGCTTAAGAGCCCCAACACACTGCTTCTCAATATGTTAATGATCTCTGTAGAAAGAAGGGGTTAATCCTCATTAGAAAAGATTTAGAAGTACTGCGAGATGATAGACTTCACAGCAGTGTGCATTCACTCAGCTGCTGCAATAGCAAATAGGGTACTATCCTACATAAAAAGTAGTATAGAAGCATGGAATGCAAATGTGCTTCTACCTCTATACAAATCCTTGGGGAAGTCTCATCTAGAATATGGAGTACAGTTTTGGGCAAAAGATCTTAACAAATACATTATTGGACTGGAAAAAAATGGAGGATCTGAGGTATAAAGAGAGACTAGCCAAAATGGGTTTGTTTACATTAGAGAAGAGATGTCTTAGGGGTGATATAATTACCATTTACAAATATATTCAAAGTCAATAAAATAACTCTCCAATGAACTATTTACTCAAAGAGCTGAGTGAAGAACAAGATGTCATCCATTAAGACTAGAGGAAAGGTACTTTCAGCTAAAACAAAGGCAGGTAATGTTTACAGTAAGTGCAGTAAACTTATGGATACTGTAACTGCTTTCAAAAAGTAATGTATACCTCTCTAGCACAGTCCCATATTGATACATGACTTCAAAGCAGATAGGATATTGATCCAGGGAGATACTTGACTGCCATTTGGAGTCAAAAAGGAATTTTTTTACCCACTTAGAGCTTAAATGGAAATGACTTAAGTGGGGGTTTATTTTGGCTTCCCCTGGATCTACAGGGGTGATTTGGCATGGGCTGGACTTGATAGACATGTCTTCTTTCAGCCTCAAGAAATATGTCTGTTACTTTGTAAAAAAAAACTTACATTCACTTTTATTGGTCGTTTGGTGAAGTTAGTTTGCTCTAGGATTACTTCAGTTCTTCAGCCTCTCTGAATTTGTATATCTTGTAAGGAACACACTGTATCTTTGAAACCCTTATTATTATGTTTTTTATATTTTTATTAACAAAAGCAGCCTCAAGGTACATACAAGAAGTAATCTGACAAAAGGGTAACATTGCATTTGATGTAGACAGCAGTTGATACAGCTTAGAAAATAAACAGGAGGGAAGTACCCCAAGGCAAAAATCCCATTTTTTGGGGGGGGTTACTAGCGGGAAATAACACCCACAAAAAACAAAAAATAATAATAATATTAAAACCTCTCCCCGCCACCAGAGAGGCCTCCGCTACCCCCAGCACCCCCTACATCCGCCCACTCCAAGATAAGTACAACCCCTCAAAAAGACGAGGAGTGCTCAAAATATTGTAGCCACAGTCTCCAAATAACAAGGAACTTGTGCGGGGCTCCCGGATGAGAAAACACCAAGCAATAGTGTGGAACATTCTGATTAACAAGGTTAATCCAATGGTCATGAGACAGCAGAACATCAGACCACCTTATGTGCCATGTCCAGGGTCCCCTGCAGGAGAGACTTAAGAGGCCTCGAGTCAAGATCATCAGGGAAGATAGAAAGGAAACCCAACTTCGGTAAAGGGGGAACCGGCCTCTCCAGGACAGCAAATAGAGTAGTGAACACCTCGTTCCAGAACCTAGAGACTGCAGGACAAGACCAAATAAAATCACCAGTAGCAGTAGGGCATCTGTCGCACAGGTCAGTGTCACGCAACCCCATCCGGAGCAATCTCACCAAAGTGAAATATGCCCTATGCAAGATTTTCAACTGGATCATGTGATATTTAGAGTGTAATTAATCCTCTTGTGGGCTAAGTTTGGTTAATAACCACTCCCAGTCCTCCAGCAATCCCAGATCCCCCTCCCATTTCAGTGACAAAGGAGCATCATCCTGCGGCATGTGAGCACCCAACCAGCCGTAGACAAAGCTGAGTGGCCGGGTAGGCTGCCAGGCCATGAAGGACGACAGGAGGCAGAACTTTTCAACAACGCAAGCCCAAAGAGCATGACGAGGCTGAAGATAGGAGTAGAAGAGGCTGTGTGGGAGACTAAAGTCCCAGTGGAGCACATCAAATGTCTTAAGATAATTATCAGTATACACATGCCCCAGTTCTGTAATACCATAGCCAGCCCAGACGGTCCCAAAATCCAGACCATGTAGATGCCGAAGAGTCGGATTAGCCCACAAGGGGGTAGAGGGATAATATCCCCTCCATCCCACCAGCTTCTGCAGCTCAACCACACCCCATACACTGCAGATGCCATAGTCATTATTGAATTGCTCAACACTGGGCCAAGGGTGAAGAGCTGGGACAGGCACTGGCCATCCTTCAAAAGCAATGCCTCCAAAGTGAGGAACTGATAATGAGAATCAGGTTCAGCCCACGTCAGGGCAAGGTGCTCCTGTGCCTCCAAGTAGTAACAATAGAAATCAGGAAGAGCTAGCTCGAAACCCTTATTGATTATTGTGTGCAAAGAGTATTCTCTGATAGAGAAGGGTAAAAAAAGCCAAGACTTGCTGCATTCTCTGTGAAAATTCCTGTCCTTTGAAAATTCATATAATGTCTGCCTTGTGGCAATACTTTCTACTGGCCAGATAATTCTCTCCCTACTACTACAAAAATCCTGGACTTCCCCCTGTTATATTAAGTATATTTGAGACAGAGAACTGTACAAGCAGGTAGAAATAGAAAAAGAAGAAAAAATGTAGAGTAACTGTGTGGTTAGTGAGAGTTAGCAAGCACCACCAATATATATGTTGATGCTATTGCCTTCTGCATTGTATGTGTGAGGGGATTGTGAGTATGAGGAGATGGAAGAATGCTGCTGCTGATGGGGAAGAATTCAGTAGCAACAGCAGCAGTCCTAGTAGTAGCAGAGATCAGCAGTAGAACCTAGCATAGAGTGCTGCTACCACCCCCACCAAATCCTGTGACTTGGAAGTTCCAGAGCCCAGCAAAAGCAGAAAGTGCTGCTATCACCTTGCCTTATCATCTGTGAATTAGAGACTCCAGTATCCATCATCAGCATATAGTGTTGCTACCAACAAAATGTGTTTTTCCGGGGGCGGAGTTAGCCGCCGAACAGAATGGCCGCATAACAGGGTAGCTCCGGGTATTTCAGCTTATTCTACTGCTGTTAATAGTCCCTTGGCATTTTATTTTCTACTCTTCTACTATTTAAACCATTGTTTCTCTACATGTCAAACAAGAAAAAGGGGAAGGGTTCACCACCTAAACTGTTGGATTCTTATTAGGCCAGAATTTCACTCCAGAACAAAGGTGCAGGTGGGACTGGACAGTCTACAGATCCATCACCTTCACTGAGTGCTGCAATTTCCTCTACCGTTATTACTTCTGAGGATCCTGGCATGGCGGACTTACAATTTGTGCCCTTCTCCACTCTGGCAGCATTTTACACTAAGGAAGACATCAAGGGGCTCACAGTGGAAATTAAACAACCCCTTGCTGATTCTATTGCTGACCTTAAGGGACTTTTACAGGCTCTATCTGCCCGTGTGGATGCTGTGTAGGAAACAAACACAGATCTTTCCAACCATGTACAGGGACTTGAGCAGCTTCTATCTGACCAGCAGGAATCATGTTGAGGCTAGATGACCTTGATAACAGTGGCCTGAGGAATATCCTGCGGCTCCTCGGAGTACCTGAATCCATGAGCCAGAAGGATCTGCCAGCCTTCCTACAGTCTCTTTTTACACATGTGCTTCAAAGTGACATGGAGATTCACTTGGATAGGTCTCATAGAGTGCTGAAACCAAAGGGCCCACTGGGTGACAGCCCCAGAAATATAATTTGCCATTTCCACTGCAACAAGGAGGAGGCCATAGTCTCAGCGTGCCACAACCTGGATTCTGTGTCTTATGCTGGAGTTAAAATCCAGGTTTTCCAGGATCTTTCTCCTCACACTTCGTTCCTTGGAAGACAACTGCAACTGCTCACTGACCAACTGAAAAAAGTGGAGATTTATTTTCTCCCTCCAGGTTGCTCATAATGGACTGACAGTGTCATTGCTTCCGGCACCAACCTACCACCCCCGGCTCCGGAGCCCTCGCCTTCCTTGGGAGTCCGGTTGGAGAAGAACCAACACGTTCATTGGCACCTGGTGGTGGAACGACTGTGGAAGAAGAGGAAGACCCCGGATGATCCTGGTCCGGACTCTTAAACTTTGCTGGCTCTCAGTGGATGGACATGGGCCACTCATCTTGACCCTCTTCAGACTGGTGCCTATGCATGTTTGTTAACTACCTTAGCTACCTACCTGGCCTGTGGTGCTTTAAACCTTGCCCACCCAAGCTCAATTCCTTTGGACTTGGTAACGTGCTTTGATGGCCCTACTAGATCAAAATCTACACATGTCAGTGAGACTACTAATATTTTCGGCTGGGGTTTGTGGTGTTGGCACCTCCCTACCCGGGCAGTGGGGCTGTCTGGTTTCCCGGGGTGGGACGCGTTAGATGCTCCAGTTCAGTCCGTGGGTGACACTGTTAATTTTTGTGATGTCTTTGCTGTTAATGAGGTTGGAACTGGTGCTGAGGTGTAGATGCCTCCAAGCTCAGGCTCCGGGGCTCACCCCTTATCGGATGCTCAGGCCCTTGGGATGGGATGCATGGCATGCCTCAGACATGACTTTGGTTCACTTTCTCATTTTGTGTTACTGTTTATGTGTTTGTTGGTGATGGGTGGGAGGAGTGTGCTATGGCATGGCTGGCTTCTGAGTGCTTTGGCCTACCCGGCTTCTGAGTGCTTTGGCCTACCCTTTGGCTTGGCCTAGGCTATCTGATCCCGTATATGCTGTGGCTTCACTGGAGAAGGGATGTTTATAGCTTGGTTTAGGTATTGTCACAGTTCCCAGGAATAAACCAGGAGTCAGTACGGTAAAGGAAAACAATCTGTTATTAGAAAAATCACAGTAATGCACGAAAACAGATAACACACTGAGGGTGATCAAAGAGGCAAGCACTGTATCAGAAATAGCAGTCCGCCAATAGATCCACCATACAGTCTGAGACTAGGCCTCAGCCCACTGGAGCCTCGATTACTAACTAGCCTGCAGTCAGTAAGCTAGGAGTCTGATAGAGCCCCAGGTCCGCACTAGGATGGGTGTCTGTGGAGCAGGGACCAACACATGGAGGAAACAGACAGAGCCCCCTAGTCAGCACCAGAAAGGATAGTCAGACAAGCCGGGTCATACACGGAATGGGTAGTCAGCCAGAGCCACAGGTTTGCACCAGATAGGATATCCACTGAAGCGTTGATATGCTGAATGTGCAGTGGACAGAGCCCCAGGTCAACACCAGAATATCTTTTTCCTGCATCTTGGAAACCCATATTCTTGTTTAGGCCTCTTGTCTTCCTAATTATGACCACCCTGAGTGCGCCTGTTTGGTGCTCTCTCCCCTCCTTTTAGTCCCCAGTAGTCCCAGAGACTTCAGTTGGTCACAAGATCGTCTCCCCTCAGGGATGAAGTACTATTCAACTGACTCTACTTTGGGTTTGTTCACTATTTAAGTCCCAGAGATTCTTCTTTATCTCTCTGTAATTTTTGTCTATCACGGCGCCCGTGATCTAGGCGACATTCTGACCATTTTGCTATTGCTGCTTTCCTATTGGCTGTGCTGCACTGCTCCTCCCAGTGACAGCCTTTTTATACCCTGGGCTGTCACTCTGCTGTTGCCTTTTCGTTGTGTACCTGATGCCTAGCACTAGTTTTGCTGTCTTGATACCAGTGTATGACCCTGGACTGCCTGACCACGCCATTGTCTCATTCCTGACTCTGTGTACTGATTCGGATTGGCTGACGTTCCTGCTTCCTGTTCTGACCTGGCCTGGCTGACATTCCTGCTCCATGTACCGACCCGGCAAGACCGTTGATCCTGCTCCGTGTACCGACCCGCTAGTCTGAGGTTCCAGTGCTGTGTACCGAATCGACTTGGAGGTGGTTCCTGCTTTCTCTGTACCCGGCTGGGCTTCTACCGGACTGTTCCTGCTGCTGCCTGCCTGGTACCGTTTCCACATTACTGGGCCTCCCTGTATTCTGGTACCCCGGTGGCCGGTTCTATTCTGTCCGTGGTTCAGAGTCTCAGTGTGCCCTCACACCGTGCTGCAGTCGCTTGGTCTATACTTGGTTCAGTTGGGCGCCTCCGGTGGTTGCCGTTATCCAGACCATAGCGCTATTAACCCCTTTGGGGAAGGTGCCTCTTTCCGTTACTACTACCCTGGTGCTGTTGGGCTCTGTTATTCTGTGCTATTGTGTCTTTATTAGGTTCCGTTGGGCGCTTCCGGTTGCCATCCATTTTATACTATTGCACATTAACCCTTGAGGGTAGTACGTGCACACGGTGGTGGATAGTGTCGGTAGGGCCTCCGTTCTGGCACGAGCTCTGACCAGTCCTGTGTAGTCGTCGGTGGGCGGCCACCTTGAATCCTCCATACAGGTGATCCTTGCCTGTTGTTTGCAGTCCTGTCACTGTCGCCTCCCGCTGCCTATAGGCGACATTGGGCCTTCGCTATACTCTCACTTTACCAGTGGCTCCACTGGCCACATTGGACTTTCATACACTGTATCAATCTGTTTACCTGACCTGTGTCAGTATTGTGTGTGTTATTAATACTGGACCTGTGTGGGTTAACTTGCTTGTAACCTGTCCTGTGTCAGTTATTGCTGTTGTTACTGGACCCGTGAGGATTACCTTATTCCTTGTGTGTTTTAATAAAATTGTGTTTTTACCAACATCTACCATGTCTGAGTATACTGAAACGTAACATTCTCTCTCTCTCTTATCTTCTCTTTCTTGTTAATACCCTTTTTTCTTCCTCACCTTCTCTTCTCTTTCTTGCCATTCCACCTACCCCCCTCCTCTACCTGCCCTCCACCCCTTTCTTTCCCTTTGGACACTCTCTGTAAAGTATCACTGTGGTGTAAGCCCTTTCAACAAGTCATCATGCAGCGTCCTTCCTTTTCCATCATCTCCTATAATGTTAATGGTTTGAACAGCCATCAGAAGAGATCTATGGTCCTTTGGGAATTGCTACACTTTAATGCTGACCTAGTTCTTTTTCAGGAAACACATTTTGATCATAAGTCCCAACCAGCTTGGTCTCCATGTCATTATACGCATATCTGGACTGCCTCGGCAGAGGAAAAAAAGCATGGAGTGGCCGCGTTTTGTTCTTGAAGGGCTCCTTGAATGGCAAGGTCTTCACTTTAGCTAATTTTTATGCCCACAATTCTGCCCATTTCCTGTTCTTCCATTCCACACTAGCCTCTTTGGATTCATTTAGTGAGGGTTATGTAGTGGTGTGCGGGGACCTCAATATTGCCCTTCAGCTTCATTTGGAGCATTCTCTTCCCCGTGCTGACCTTGTTCATGGATTTGCTCTGACAACTGGAGAGCTCTGAATCCCGGTTCCAGAGATTACACTTTCTTTTCTCATCATCACTCTAGTTACTTACACTTAGACTATTTCTTCCTCAGTCATCATCTTCTCAGTTGGGTCTCCAGAGCAGATATGCACCCCATCACTTTATCAGACCATAGCTTGCTCACTCTTACCATCCAACAGTTTCCCAAATTCAGGTCTTTGTGGTGACTTAATCACACCCTCCTGTCCAGTTCTTCAGCTTGTGACAAGATCCGCAAGGATCTTGAGGCTTATTTTTTTGTCAACAACAAGGACGTGGTTCAGCAACTGAGTGTTTGGGAGGCACATAAATGCTTTATAAGACATTATTTTAATTCACTTGCTGCCTGGAGATCTAAGGTCAGGTTACGCAATATCTCATTCCACAAAAAAATGCACTGCTGCATAGTGTTTAACGGGTAAAGCAGGTCATGCCACAATATATCTTCTTAAAATCATTCATCTTTATTTGAGGTAAATAAAAAGATCATACCTGCTTCCCAGATGTCTCCAAAAAACAAATAAAGCTTACTTACAGAGTGGACACAACAAGTATTTGATTGAAGTATCAATCAACGCGTTTCGCGCTTATACAGCGCTTATTCATGATGACACTCATCGCTCTACAAACCGACCATTTAATTACTTTTCAAATCCTTCGTGTCCAATCGGCATCTCCGACCAAAAAGAGGCTAATTAAATATATCCGTTACATTTAACATCGCCCACATTACAATCCTATCACAGTTCTCTGTATCAACAATTCTCTGTGTCAACAATTAAAGGTACATTGCCTCTCACTATTCGAACAATGTACCACCATGACATCAATCACCCCTGTGCGATGCAACAAAGTAACGGATACTCTGCCAAACACAGAGAACATATACATCAATGAAATCACAAGCCATCACTTCAGTCACAAGACGCCGACCAGACAATAAAGAAAAAGCAGATGAATCAATGATAGGGTGGCTATGTGACGCTCTAAATAGAATATAAAGGAACAGCCTACATATCAAAGCATAAGGACAATAAGTCCTAAATAAGCATACTACAGCAGCAACATTCATGCCAAATGCACCAATGCACTGCCATAGCGGCACACCAAGGTGGTTCAACGTGACCGATTCACCCCATCCATGCCACACTGTTCCAGACACTCAAATGGAGCCCCACAAAACCAGCCATCTCACAAATGGTCAATATGTATCATACACATATATATATAAAAATATTAAAAACATATGACATATGGCAGTTTGGGGTAATCTTCCACAAAATGTTATAGGTTCGTACTTTACATCTATAACACTTAAATCCTTCCACTTTTAAAATACCAAGACGGATTATTAGTGATGGAACACCAATATAGAATCTATCCTCCCAAATTCAAATATAACACATTACATCATATTCTTTATTGAAACCTTTAGGATACCGGGTTTCAAGTGTGAATATCCAATATACTTCACGTCTCAATAAAAGAGCATCCAAATCCCCTCCTCTTCTACCTAATTTAGCTCGCTCTATACCCTGTATTCTTAGTGTATCTGTTCGTCCATTGTGTAAATCTTTAAAATGTGAGGATAAATAAGACTTAAACTCTTGACTTCTGATATTACTGAGATGCTCATTCAGCCTTTCACGTAACGTTCTAAGAGTTTTACCAACATATTGCAATTGGCAGTCAACACAACTGATCAAATATATAATACCTCTGGTAGCACAATTAATATAACTGTGCATTTTAAATGATGCCTTAGTATTGAATGCAATAATTTGTTTTGAGATATTAATATATTTACAGCAACCACATCTTTGACTACCACATCTAAAGGAACCATTTGTGGTAAGCCAATCCTTTTTATATTCATCCTTTTTCTTATACATGCTTGGTGAAATTTGACTGGCTATACTCCGTGCCTTTTTAGAGACAAACTTAAACCCCCTAGAAATAGCTTCATGTAATTTCTCATCCCCATATAGTATAGGAATATGTCGTTTGACTATCTTTACAATTTGATTATATCCTTGACTATAAGGGGTAGAGAAAACAATTTCTTGTTCAGTATCGAATCTCTTATTCTTCTGTTTGTCATGTATTTTATAATGAAGCAAATCTGAGCGTTCTTTACTCTTCGCTATTTGATAAGCTCTCTCAATCATCCACTCTGGATAACCTCTATTCAGAAATTTGCTCCTCAAAACTACAGATTGATCTTCAAATCTATCCTCTGTAGAGCAACTTCTCCTAAGCCGAATAAATTGACTCACTGGGATGCCCCTAATGGTGTGGAAGGGATGACAGCTATCTGCACGTAATATAGTATTCCGTGCTGTACTCTTTCTATAAATATCCGTTTCTATCGTGAAAGCTAAATTCAGCTGGTTTTTATTCAAATAGGCAAGGAACAATTCTATATCAGCTGTACTTCCCCTCCACACCATCAATAGGTCATCTATATATCGACCAAAAAATGCAATAGACTCTGTAAAAGGATTCTCATCTCCAAAGACATGGAACTCCTCCCACCAACCCATATAAAGGTTGGCGTACGAGGGCGCGAACTTCGCGCCCATTGAAGTCCCACGTCTTTGGAGATAATAAGTGTCACTAAACAAAAAATAGTTATGTGAGAGCAAATATTCTACCACTTCTACCAAATATTCTTGTAGTTCGATACTATAGGCACTATACCTACTCAGATGGTATCGTAGTGCCTTTAAACCTAAATGGTGTGGTATGCATGAATAGAGTGACTTAACATCACATGAAATCCACGTGTAATCTGCTGACCATACAATTTTACTTAATTTTAGCATCACATCTGTACTATCTCTCAAGTAACTAAAGAGTCTAGACTAGATGTGGTAGTCAAAGATGTGGTTGCTGTAAATATATTAATATATATTAATATCTCAAAACAATTTATTGCATTCAATACTAAGGCATCATTTAAAATGCACAGTTATATTAATTGTGCTACCAGAGGTATTATATATTTGATCAGTTGTGTTGACTGCCAATTGCAATATGTTGGTAAAACTCTTAGAACGTTACGTGAAAGGCTGAATGAGCATCTCGGTAATATCAGAAGTCAAGAGTTTAAGTCTTATTTATCCTCACATTTTAAAGATTTACACAATGGACGAACAGATACACTAAGAATACAGGGTATAGAGCGAGCTAAATTAGGTAGAAGAGGAGGGGATTTGGATGCTCTTTTATTGAGACGTAAAGTATATTGGATATTCACACTTGAAACCCGGTATCCTAAAGGTTTCAATAAAGAATATGATGTAATGTGTTATATTTGAATTTGGGAGGATAGATTCTATATTGGTGTTCCATCACTAATAATCCGTCTTGGTATTTTAAAAGTGGAAGGATTTAAGTGTTATAGATGTAAAGTACGAACCTATAACATTTTGTGGAAGATTACCCCAAACTGCCATATGTCATATGTTTTTAATATTTTTATATATATATGTGTATGATACATATTGACCATTTGTGAGATGGCTGGTTTTGTGGGGCTCCATTTGAGTGTCTGGAACAGTGTGGCATGGATGGGGTGAATCGGTCACGTTGAACCACCTTGGTGTGCCGCTATGGCAGTGCATTGGTGCATTTGGCATGAATGTTGCTGCTGTAGTATGCTTTAGGACTTATTGTCCTTATGCTTTGATATGTAGGCTGTTCCTTTATATTCTATTTAGAGCGTCACATAGCCACCCTATCATTGATTCATCTGCTTTTTCTTTATTGTCTGGTCGGCGTCTTGTGACTGAAGTGATGGCTTGTGATTTCATTGATGTATATGTTCTCTGTGTTTGGCAGAGTATCCGTTACTTTGTTGCATCGCACAGGGGTGATTGATGTCATGGTGGTACATTGTTCGAATAGTGAGAGGCAATGTACCTTTAATTGTTGACACAGAGAATTGTTGATACAGAGAACTGTGATAGGATTGTAATGTGGGCGATGTTAAATGTAACGGATATATTTAATTAGCCTCTTTTTGGTCGGAGATGCCGATTGGACACGAAGGATTTGAAAAGTAATTAAATGGTCGGTTTGTAGAGCGATGAGTGTCATCATGAATAAGCGCTGTATAAGCGCGAAACGCGTTGATTGATACTTCAATCAAATACTTGTTGTGTCCACTCTGTAAGTAAGCTTTATCTGTTTTTTGGAGACATCTGGGAAGCAGGTATGATCTTTTTATTTACCTCAAATAAAGATGAATGATTTTAAGAAGATATATTGTGGCATGACCTGCTTTACCCGTTAAACACTATGCAGCAGTGCATTTTTTTGTGGAATGAGTCATTGTGTTATGAGATAGAAGGAAGTCTTTATATTTGCACGCTGGGATAGTTTGTTTTATGATCTCCGACTATTTATGCATGTGTGTGAAGAGATCTAGCCCTGATATCCATCGTACATCTATACGGAGCCGCAAAATCTTTTTCGTTGTGTCAGGTTACGCAATATGACAGCATTACCACGTTGCCTCTATGTGGGAAGCCACAGAAGAAGCGTTTAGGGCTTAATACTCCAAGCTTTATAACTTACACTCTAGCGAAGGACTGACTGCTCCTTCTCCTTTTGTTAATTTTCAGGAATTTTTGGATAGTACTGGACTGCCTAAATTACCAGCATATGTTGCCTCCTGCCTAAAGCTTCCATTCACAGAGAAGGAAATTGCCAAGGCCCTCAATGCTCTTCCATCTTCTGGCCTCGTACTACAAGCATTTGAAAGATCTTCTGCTTTCCCATATCTCTATAACCTTTAAATCCATATTGCAGGGTCGGACTTGGCCCTCGCAAGCACTCCTGGCACATATTACTGTCTTGACCAAGAAGGACAAGGACCCCCTACTTTGTAGCAGTTACAGGCAAATATCGCTGCTAAACACAGACTTGAAACTGTTCTCCAAACTTTTTGCCGACCGCATAAAGGGGATCCTTGCTGTACTCATTGGTCCTGATCAGGCGGGCTTCATGCCGGGTAGGGAGACTAGAGATAACATCATTAAAACAATTTTACTTCTCCAATGTTTCAGAAAGATGAAAGTGTCCACTTTGCTCCTATCTTTAGATGCAGAAAAGTCCTTGGACAGTGTTAATTGGGACTTCCTGAAAGAGGTAATACAACATGTAGGATTTGGCCCTGGATTATTCTCTGTGATATTCTTATTTTATACAGAACGGGTTTGGGTCAATGGGATTCTATCAGACTCTTTCAGATTACAAATGGCACAAGACAGGGCTGCCCTCTGTCCCCCCATTTCTTTTATCTTTGGAGTCACTTCTGTCCACAATAGGTTCTAACAGGGGTATTTCTGGCATTTGAACTCCCGTAAGGGAAAATAAGTTAGCAGGTTATGCTGACAATATCCTCCTATTTCTCTCCAATCCACTCTCCTCGGTTCCATCCTCTTATGGTGCCCTTTCTTTTTTCAAGATAAATTATTCCATATCTGAAATTCCATGGCTCTGTGATTACAGGCAAATCATCCTTTCCAATGGCATCCATCATTGATTAAATATCTAGGTAGTCAACTTAACCCCTTGGTAAAGGATATGATTACCACCAATTTTGTTTTCTTGGAAAGTTCCCTCAAGGCAGATTTAATGGCTTGGAAATCATTGTTTATTTCTTGGATCAGATGCTCCAATCTTATTAAAATGGCAATCTTGCCCAAAGTTCTTTATCTGCTACAGTTTCTCCCATTACACATTCCTTTTCTATACTCCATCCACACTCAGACGTTGTTTGGGATGGTTGCAAACCCAGGCTTAGCCTCTCCACTTTATCCAGGTCAACATCCGCTGGGGGTCTAGGCTTGCCCGACCTGTCTATATACCACAGAGCGGTAGTCCTTTCCATGTGGCAGGAATTGTGCTCCCCGACTGTCTGTCTGGATTGGACGGTACTCTTGAGGGGAGAGCTGAGCCATTACGACCATGAGCAACTTCTTGGGCAGACTCGTTTAACTTGCCGACTCCTCTTTGTCAGAATATGATTTTGTCTCATTTACTCCATGCTTGGTCTGTCTGTAATAATTCCCTTAAGCTAGCCCCTTCCCCCTTAAGGTCAATAGTGGGCAACCCTGATCTCCAACCTGGGGTATAGGATGTTAAGTTCCAGGGTTGGATGGATAGTGGACTAGGAGAACTAGACCATTTACGACATGACAGCTATCTCCTATCCTTTGAAGTCTTGTCTTCCTCATATAATCTCCCTCCTGGTGAGGCCTGGAGATATAGGCAAATGCAACATTTCCTAAATACTTCCAAATATAGGAACTATAGGCAGAAGTCTTTAAGAACCTTTAAATCTCTCCTCTTTAATCACTCCCCCATGGGCAGTACGATTTCTAAGATGGTCTCTATCCTGCAGTTCACACTTAATTCCATTCCCCTACCACAGAAATGTTCTTGGGAACTCTAAATGAGTACCACTTTTTCAGAAGAACAATGGCTAAGGCCATTCAGAATTCACAATAAGCTACTACCCAATATTTGGTAATTTAGTGTTATCCGGAACCATTTTCAAAACAACCGTTTTCAAAACATTTTTCAAACATTATTAAACAAAATCTTTATTCTAATATTTTTCAAACATTTTTAAACAAAATATTTAATATAATATTTTTCAAACATTGTTAAACAAAAAACATTATTGTAATATGATATGACAGGAAAGTACCGACAAAAAAACAATGGAAAAGTGGACTGCAAAGTTGAAAATGGACTGCAAAGTTCTTGTGTAAACTAAGGTTAGTGTGTAAAGTAGATTCGATGACAGGAAACAACAGATTCTGACAGGAAACAACAACAACAGATTCTGACAGGAATTAGTTTTGAAAACCGTTCTAAACAGGAAAGTACCCAATATTCTTATGAGATGGTATAGGACCCCTTAAGTCTTGGCAAAACGCTTCCCGGGAATATCCCACCTCTACTGGATATGTGGCATGGAGACAGGCTCCATGTTTGGTGGACATGCCCATTGCTTCAAACTTTCTGGCCTTCAGTGTCAACCCAGATAGGACGACTCTCTGGCTTACAGGTCTTATTATCCCCCTCTTCCTTTTTCCTCTTGATTCTACTTGATGACCTATCTGCCTTTTTCCAGAACATTGTTCAGACAGTGGTTAATTCTTGTCTCTCTGAGCAGGGCTTGTATCCCTCAGTATTGGAAATCTGTGTCCCCTCCTCCCCTGCATGATTGGAAGGGAAGGATCAAGCACTTTCTAGATAAGGAACACCTCAACGTTTTAACACATGATCTCATGTCTGCCTTCCATAGTGACTATGTGGACTGATTGGACTATGTGAGTTAAATTATCTCGCTTAGTCCTTGTGTCATATAGAGAATCTCCATTGTCTCCGTGTCCTTCCCCCACTTTGTTTCCCTCCCCTCCCCCTCCCCTACACCATTCCCCTTCTGAAAATCTTTTTTATTTGGCTTTACTTACTCTTTTCCACTTCTCCCTTGTACATCTCATTCTCTGTTTCTTCCCATTTCTCTCTTCATCTCTCTCTCTCTCTCCTTTTTTGTTGTCCTCACAAGGAGTTACTACATGACTCACCTGATAGTTTAGTATATACTTACCGGATAGTGTTCATTTCAGCGCCTTCCGAACAATTCCTGTCTTGGTTGTTCAGGTACGAACCCTCGCTCAGCTCTTTTGACAAGTTACTGTTTTGTTAATGTACTCTTGTTGTTTCACACACTGAATTTAGATGATATACTCACTGAATAACACGTATGCTCCTCTTTGTAATGCGATGATTGTTATATATATTGTATTGATCTTTTATTATCCTCAATAAAACCTTTTTCAAAATAAAAAAAAATGTGTTTTTCCCCAGTGGCTCAGAGGTGTTGCCTTAAGGACTGATGACAGTCTTGAGACATTAAGGGTTAATGACTGCTGAGCACCACAGGGTGTGCTGTGATCAATGGGAGGAGGCTATGACGGTCAGATTCATCCTTTCTCTGGTGGTTCAGCTGCTACAGTGATCACATGTGCCAGTGGAGCCCCATGACAAAGACAATGTAAGTATACATTGCATTTGTCAGTGTTTTCTGCCTCTCTTCTCCTCACTGTGATTGTGAGGAACAGTGAAGCAGAGAACAGAGCTCCCAACATATCAGATGGCCAAAGAGGGTGTGGGTACTTTTATTTTAATTTGTGGTGTTGGGGTCTAAACTAAAGGCAGAACTAAAGGCAAAACAGGTCTGATCACTTGATGACCTATTGCCACCTCTTTGTGTAACTGAATAAATGATTTAGAACAAGACTTAAAGGCATAGTAATACTTCGTTTTATCTTTATTTTATTTTGTAGGCATTAAAAAAACATGAAGAACAATATGTCTTATCTCTCAGACCTTTATGATTTGAGAGATATTCACAAGCAAAGATTCCCCTCCCGCCCCTTTTACCTAGTGTAAGCCATCTCTTCTCAGATGTGGAATCCAGTCCATAGACCAGACAGATAACAGAAGGGGACAATCTTCTTCCTTTGAGAACAATGAAACCCCTGCCCCCCTTGACAAGTTTTTCAGGTCTTTCCCTTATCTTAATTGAAGATGGTCCCTCTCTGCAGTCTACCTGGGCACCTCCCTTCTGATCTGGCTGAACAGTGTTACATCAGTAAAAGGGGCGGGAGAGGGATACTTTGTCATTGAATTACTCTTGAACTACAACTCTGACAGAATTGAAATAACACTCTCCAAAGTCCAAATACTATGATGATTAATTAGAGATGCTTTTATTATGAAACATTACTATCTCTTTAAAGGGATAGTAATACTTCGTTTTAACTTTATTTTATTTTGTAGGAATTAAAAAAACATGAAGAATGATATAAGTCTTATCTCTCAAACCTTTATGGTTTATGAGATATTCACAAGCAAAGTTCCTCTCCCCGCCCCTTTTTCCTAGTGTAAGCCATCTCTTCTCAGATGTGAGTCTGGTTGTATGACAGTACAGATAACAAAAGGGGACAATTTTCTTTGTATGAAAACAATGAAAGCCCTTCCCCCCTTGACAAGTTTTTCAGCTTTTTCCATTATCTTAATTGAAGATTGTCCCTCTCTGCAGTCTACCTGGGCATCTCCCTTCTGATCTGGTTGAACAGGGGGGGGATACTTTGTTTGTGAATATCTCTTAAACCATAAAGGTTTCAGAGATAAGACTTATATCATTCTTCATGTTTTTTTAATGCCTACAAAATAAAATAAAGTTAAAATGAAGTATTACTATCCCTTTAAGTATTTTGTTTACACAGCCTAATGTATACAGCCAAGTACTGAATTTTAGCCAAATATTAATATGAGTTGTATTGCTGTGAAGCAATATGATACACATATATTCATACCACACAGTCTGAGCTCCTAAAAGTGGGATGACAGGGAAGGGAAAGGGACATAGGGATTTTCAGCTCAGAGGGACAGCTCCTTCATATTTTTTTTTCCATTCTCCGTTAAAAATGAACTAAGTGAGCAAAATTATCACAGGAAGACCTATAAAAATGTGTATTTTTCATTTTTTTAATTTTATCAAATTAAATGTTAGATTATCCATATATATGGGGTATCAAAAGAAAGTCATACTTATAATTTGTGTGGGTATACTAAATTATTTAGTGAAAAAAGGCATATTAAAAAGGCCAATATTGCATTAGTCCTTTAGTGCAGGGCTGTCTAAGTTCAGTCCTCAAGAGCCACCAACAGGCCAGTTTTAAGAATTTCCCTGCTTAAGCACAGGTGAGTCAAAATGAATGATCCACTGATTACCTCACCTGTGCTTAATCAGAGAAATCCTTACATCCTGGCCTGTTGGTGGCCCTTGAGGACTGCACTTGGACACCTCAGCTCTAGTGTAAAACATATTTCATAATTCCTAGTTAATTCATTTTTATGAAAAACAGTTAGTAGCATAGGTACATTTTCTTGTAAAAGAGAATATACAGACTGCTTTTATATTGTTTGATGACTGTTATCTCCAAAGTAGTGCTTTGCAATGTGTTGGAGACCTCTGTAGCATCCATGAGGTTGTGATGAATCCCACTGCTACTCTAATAAAGAAACCTGCCTTTCTTCAGTAAAATCTTCTCTAGTGAGATGTTTATGTTTGTTTGACCTCGCTTGGCCAGGGAGTAGAGAGAAAAAAATATTCTCAGAGAGAAAGATTGGTGACTCTCCTTAAGCTGGTTCATGCGTCACTCTTCATGAGTTTGTCCAGCTGCCAGTGTAAATTATGATCTGTTGAAGTGCATCTTTTTTGGCTTGGACTGCTTTGGCAAGTGATTTTGGATGATTACATGGTGTAATTTATTGAACAAGTGCACCATTTTGTGTACAAAGTAAAATAAAATGCAACAAGTCTCAATAAACATTCACTGAATTTTCATAACATATAGTGCGTGTTTGAAACCTCAATAATCAATTATTGTCTACAATAAGATCTCAGTGGGACTAATCTACTCAAAACAGAAGCAATTCTGCTGCAAACCAACTGAAACATAGAGAGCTGGGGTCCAATTTGCTTGCTGATCTTGCTTTTATTGTCTCTGTGCTGGGGAAGTCTAGGGAAAGAAGTTGTTGATTTTGTTTTAAAGTTATACTTTTTTTTTTGGACAGACTGATAAGATAGGATGGATAACTTTAAAAAATATAAATACATTTAAAAAAATGAAATAATAAATAAAACAAAAATGTTTTTAAAAATAATAAATACATAAATAAATCAATAAATATATTAGGTGGCAGATAGCAGACTGAAAGTCTGACGTGAGCTGTATGGCTGAGGCAGACTTGATAGACAGCAGATGACATTGAGAATTTTGTTAAAGGCTAAGGAAAGAAATCACACTCCATCAGCTGTGTACTGTAGAGAGTAAAAATACACACAGTAGTTGAGTAATGTTAACCAAATGCACAAGGGGGAGGGGGAAAGGTGGAGCAGTGCAGGCACATGGGAGTAAAGTGGTAGTTGGAAAACTGACTGCAGCATTGGTTGCTGCAGTGTGTGCAATAAACAATGATAATCTCTCTCCACCAGGGGTGGATGCAGTTTGTCAAGGTCCAACCAATTATATCACGTCAGTTGCCCTCCATCACTACCATAGACATCTGCCACATTGTAGGTTGTACTTTATTGTCACTTGACATCATCATGAATATATGCCAGTGTAACTTCAGCAGGAAATTAGTGTTGTGGGAAAGGTAATGTTGCACCATAGGAAACAGGTGAAACGTGTGTTGGAATAGGCAAAAAATTTGCTGGACTAGGTCGAAAAGGAGGAAAATTTTGCATTGGAGAAAAGGAGAAAACTTCTCTAAAAAAAGTATTTTCCTCATGCAGGAAATTTTTCTCACTTTTCACCCACTCCTAGTTAAACAATTAATTTAAATAATGGGAATTTGGGGAATTTCTATTTTTACAGAATTACCCGTTATCCTTTGTAAATCAGCCTCCCCTGTCACAATTTAACAGACAATTTGTTGGGATATGACATTTTGTTTCTGTGCATTTCCTGTGCTGTGATAAATACCTCAAATTACCAAGCACTGATGTGTCACCATGCATCATGCAGTGCTGTTAACCCTATGAGTGCCAGAGATGCACTGAATACATCTTTGGTACTCAAAGGATTAACCTTAATGCCAGAGTTATACACAAAGCATTGTGAACATCTCCAGCACTCAGAGAGATAAAGCAGAAGTAAACATTTGGTATGAAAACAATATCTTTAATCAACAAGACAAATTAATTTTTGAAAGGAATTTTGACTGTAAGCTTTTTAGGACAGGGACCTCTTTCCTCTTCTTTATATGATTGTGACACTTATATTATCCCCATTTATTTTTTGTAACATGCTACTTTTGTAAAGTGCTGCGTACCCTGTGTGGCGCCATGTAAAAAAACCTATAAATACATAGATACTTATAAAATGCATACTGTGGATCCCCATGGTAAGTAAAAGGAACAGCACCACCTGATGTCAAAATAAAAAAATGCAGTTTAATTTAAAAACCTAATATGATGTGTAAAAACATTTTACTTAATATCCCAGCAGTGCTGGCACCTTTGTATTTCTAAGCAGGGGAAATCCCTATTACAGGTACATTTATTTTTTCATCAAAAAAAGTTTTCTGTTCCTTCAGTAGTTGTAGACAGTGAATTGCAGTTTGCACTCTTCTAGTAAACACAAGGATATATTTATCACGGTGCTCGTGATCCTGGCTGCTGCGTGGCGACATTCTTACTTCCTTATTTTACGATCCTGGATTCTTATTGGTCCCTGGACCTGACTCCACCCAGGGCCAGCCCTTTTATACCCTGTCATGTCGTTATTCGGGCGCCCTTTCGTGGTGTACCTGAACCTAGCACTAGTTACTGTTGTTTCTCTGTTCATGTATGACCTGGCCTGTCTGACGACGTTCCTGTGTATCCTGTACTTCTGCCGCATCTGTTGCTGATTGGACTGGCTGAGAACCCGCATCCATTGCTGATCGGACTGGCTGAGAACCCGCATCCATTGCTGACCGGACTGGCTGAGAACCCACTTACGTTGCTGACTGGACTGGCTGAGAACCCGCTTACGTTGCTGACCATTGGCTGAGCACCCGATTCTGTTGTCATAGTTAACTGGCTTCTACCGCCTCTGTGGCGGTGTGCACATACGGAGTACCAGTTGTCGGGCTGAGTTACTCGTTCACTTTGCTGACATGTCCGGTGTTACCACTGTTACTAGCTGTGCTCACTCCTGGTTGAGAGTTATAGGCAATTCACTGGGCGTTACCACCCTTGATGAAACTCATCATCCTAGAGTTCTAGGGCTGGTTCACTATCTCGCTCTGCCTTACCGTACCACTGTGGCCTAAGGGCTCTAGAGCCAGCTGTAGTGTGGTGGTTTTTCTCCTGTACACATCTGTACTACCGGACACGCGTTCAAAGGTCCTTGTTGCCCGTATCCGTGGGTCTTGTGCCTCTGTACCACACTAGCATTGTAGGGTCCTTGCTGCCAGTAGCTGTGAGTCTTGGGCCTCCATTCTACCCTAGCATTCTAGGGCTCCTGTAGAAGCTACCAGCTGGTCGCTGCCTCCACCTTACCCTAGCGTTCTAGGGTTCCTGCTGTCAGTCTCTCTGTCTGTACATTGTTTAGGTATACTGTTCCTACCTGACCTGTGTAAGTTGTGGGAAGTACCTGTACTGTCTCCATCTGGGCCTTTGTGGGTTGGGAAAGTATTTTTTGATTATTGCTTTATTTTCAATAAAGTTAATTTTAACCTTACAAGTATTTGTCTGAGTGTTCTTCAAAACTGTGACAATGTTATTTTGTTTTCTCATCACGCAAATGTCGTACTGTAGCCTGCCTTGAAAATATCATCAATGCGTAGGCATAAACCAAAAAAACCTGACTTTAGAAAACTCTGATTCTAAGGGCCATATGTAGTGATGATCGAGCACCCCAATGCTCGGGTGTTCGGGTGCTCTGACCGAGCGCCCCCGGAGGCTCGAGTGCTCGGCCGAGCACCCGAGCCCCATTGAAGTCAATGGGAGGACTCGAGCATTACACCAGGCACCCCCTGCTCTGATGAGGGGAGGGTGCCTGGTCCTTAGGAAAAGGGCAGAAAATGATGGAAACACCACAGAAATGGTTCAGGGACAGCATAGGGAGGATGTCTGGATGCATCTTGGACTCCAACGTCGCTGCTGGGAACGATGTTTCGCCCGGAGTACGCCATTTTTACAGACTGACCGTAAAACACACAAAAAGGAAGATAAAAACGACTTTAGGCGAAAAATTGTTACCAAACAGTATTTGCTGTATATTTACTTGTATATCATCTGCAAATTCTGCAAAAAATTTCATCGATTTTTCGGAACTGGGACCATGATTAAGAGGGAAACGTGAGCAGAGGCAAAGTCTGCAAAAAATTTCATCGATTTTTCGGAACTGGGGCCATGATTAAGAGGGAAACGTGCGCAGAGGCAAATTCTGCAAAAAATTTCATCGATTTTTCTGAACTCGGGCCATGATTAAGAGGGAAACGTGCGCAGAGGCAAATTCTGCAAAAAATTTAATCGATTTTTCTGAACTCGGGCCATGATTAAGAGGGAAACGTGCGCAGAGGCAAATTCTGCAATAAATGTCATCGATTTTTCGGAACTGGGGCCATGATTAAGAGGGAAACGTGCGCAGAGGCAAATTCTGCAAAAAATTTTATCGATTTTTCTGAACTGGGGCCATGATTAAGAGGGAAACGTGCGCAGAGTAAAGCAGGTGTTCAACGTGGTTATGGCCCGGGCAAGGTAAAGCATTCAGGAACGGAGGCCGCAGCTACCACAGGTTTTACAACATGTCCGTTTGCCCTTGTTAAGTCCAAAATTTATAGTCGGAACAGTGGGGTCTGATCCATTCAGTAAAAGTGACGAAGTGACTTAGTGGATGAAGCCAAGAACTACCTTCTGCTCTGTCGAACACCCCAGCCCTATTTAATTCAATGGGAGGACCTGAGGCACTCCGATACAACCTGTATATCACAAAATGGAGGGCCTCATTCACATTGTGGTACAATAGTTCAGGTAGTGGTCCAACACTCATAAAGCCGATGCACTAAGTGAAAGGGCTGCCAAAAATTAGACTGAAATGTCACTCCAATACACCCTTTATTACACATAAAGGAGGGCATCATACACACCCTTGAAAAATTAGGATTAATAGCCTGCTGGTGACCCTCTAAAACATTAGGGGCGAGGGCATGCCGCTAAGCTGACCATCTAAAACATTAGGAATGAGGGTCTGCAGCTGAGCCGACCATCTGAAACATTATGGGTGAGGGTCTGCTGCGGAGCTGACCATCCTAAACATTATATGTGAAGGCCCGCTAGTGAGCTGACGCTATAAAACATTATATGAGAGGGCCCGCTAGAGAGCTGACCCAATAAAACATTATATAAGAAGGCCCGCTGGTGAGCTGACCTATACAAAAAGTTGTCAAACAGGGCCCGCTGGTGAGCTGGCCCTATATAAAAATTATATCACAGGGTATATGGAATAGAGTCAACCATATACCCGTTTTTTGGGTGGAAGGGGTGAATGGGAATACAGAGTATTCCCATCATTGTAAATAACATATATAAAGTCACTTTATGTTCACCCGGGGCTTTCCTCCAGTGGAGTGGAGAAGTCAGGGGAAATCCAGGCCTTGTTCATTTTTATAAGTGTCAACCTATCAGCATTTTCGGTGGAAAGGCGGATACGCTTATCTGTTATGATGCCACCAGCAGCACTAAATACCCGCTCAGACAGAACGCTGGCGGCAGGGCAGGCCAGCACCTCCAAGGCGTAGAGTGCCAGTTCATACCACGTGTCCAGCTTGGACACCCAGTAGTTGTAAGGCACAGAGGGATCAGTGAGGACGCTGACACGGTCTGCTACGTACTCCTTCACCATCTTCCAAAACTTTTCCCTCCTTGTGACACTAGGCTGCGCATCAGGGTGAGGGTGCTGGCGGGGTGTCATGAAGGTGTCCCACGCCTTGGAGAGTGTTGCCCTGCCTTTGTCGGAACTGCTGTGTGCTCCCCTTTTCTCCCTTTCTCGGTTGGCCAAGGTAGCACGTACTCTGCCGCCAGCGTTGTCAGATGGAAAATTTTGGAGCAATTTTTCAACAAGAACCTTCTGGTATTGCACCATTTTGCTTGTCCTCTCCACCGGAGGAATGAGAGATGAGAAATTCTCTTTGTAGCGGGGGTCCAGAAGGGTGAACACCCAGTAATCCGTGTTGTCTAAAATGCGTATAACGCGTGGGTCACGGGAAAGGCAGCCTAACATAAAGTCAGCCATGTGTGCCAGAGTACCAACAGGCAAGATTTCTCTGTCCTCACCAGGAGGATGACTCTCAATCTCCTCATCCTCTTCCTCCTCTTCTGCCCACCCACGCTGAAGAGATGGAACTAAAGTTCCATGGCTACCCTCTGTAGCGGAGGCAACCGTGTCTTCCTCCTCCTCCTCCTCCTCCTCCGCCTCCTCCAATTGTCGCTGAGAAGACGAAGTGAGGGTGCTCTGGCTATCACCTTGTGTAAGCTCTTCCTCCCGCATTTCCACCTCTTCCACATGCAAAGCGTCGGTTTTAATTGTGAGCAGCGAGCGTTTCAGTAGACACAGAAGTGGGATGGTTACACTGATAATAGCGTTATCGCCGCTCACCATCTGTGTCGATTCCTCAAAATTGCGTAAAACCTCACAGAGGTCTGACATCCATTCCCACTCCTCACTTCTGATTAGAGGAAGTTGAACGGAGAGGCGACGACCGTGTAACAGCTGGTACTCCACTACTGCCCTCTGCTGCTCACAAAGCCGGGCCAACATGTGGAAGGTGGAGTTCCAGCGCGTGCTCACGTCACACAGCAGCCGGTGAGCTGGCAATTGTAAGCGCTGCTGCAGCTTCAACAGGCCGGCTGAAGCTGTTGATGACTTACGGAAATGTGCACACACGTGGCGCACCTTGGTCAAGAGATCATGCAAATTGGGGTAGGTTTTTAGAAATCGCTGAACCACTAAATTAAATACATGCGCTAGGCATGGTACGTGTGTGAGGTTGCCGAGCTCCAAAGCCGCCACCAAGTTACGCCCATTATCACACACAACCATGCCTGGTTGCAGGTTGAGTGGCGAGAGCCACTGCTCGGTCTGGTGACTAATCCCCTGCAACAGCTCTGAGGCCGTGTGCTGTTTGTCCCCAAGGCAGATCAGCTTCAGCACGGCCTGTTGACGCTTCCCCACTGCAGTGCTAAACTGCTTCCAGCTACCGGCTGATGGGTGAGTGGCGCTGCACGCAGAGAATTCGGAGGTGGAAACGGAGGAGGAGGAGCCAATAACGTAGGTGCTGGCGGAAACCCTGATGGAGGTAGGGCCCGCAATCCTCGGCGTGGGTAGCACCTGTGCCATCCCAGGGTCCGAGTCGCTCCCAGCCTCCACGACATTCACCCAGTGTGCCGTCAGGGAAATGTAGCATCCCTGGCCACAAGCACTTGTCCATGTGTCAGTTGTTAAGTGGACCTTCCCAGTAACTGCGTTGGTCAGGGCACGGGTGATGTTACGGGACACATGGTGGTGTAATGCGGGGACGGCACACCGGGAAAAGTAGTGGCGGCTGGGGACTGCGTACCGAGGGACAGCTGCTGCCATCAGGCTGCGGAAGGACTCAGTCTCCACAAGCCTAAATGGCAGCATTTCGATGGCCAGTAATTTGGAAAGGTGTGAGGTTAGTGCTATGGCCTGTGGGTGGGTGGCTGGGTATTTTCGCTTGCGCTCAAATGCCTGGGGTAACGACATTTGGACGCTGCGCTGGGACAGGGAAGTGGATGTGGTCGCTGATGGTGCTTCAGATGGTACAGGTGCAGGGCGGGAGGTATGCGGGCCTGCGCCTTCGACAGGCGATTGGCCGGCACCAAAAACAGGGGAAGAGGAGGCAGTGGTGTGGCCTGCAGACACAGATTGGCGATCTGGGCGTTCCTCCCACTTATTACGGTGCTTGGATGCCATGTGTCGGATCATGCTGGTGGTGGTGAGGTTTCTAGTGTTCATGCCTCGGCTCATTCTGGTGTGGCACAGGTTGCAAACTACAATTTTTTTGTCGTCCGCACTTTCCTTAAAAAAACGCCATACCGCGGAACACCTAGCCCTTGGCAAGGGAGATTTACGCAAGGGGGTGCTCAGGGGAACATTTGCGGGCCGGTTTGGTGCGGTCCGCCTTCTTTCTTTAGCCACACCACTGCCTCTTCCAGCCTGTTGCGGTGCTGCAGATGGCTCACCCTCAGGACTGCTGTCATCGCTCGGCTCTCCACCTTCCCAGGTGGGGTCAGTGACCTCATCGTCCACCAAGTCCTCCTCCACTTCCTCACTCTGATCATCCTCCTCATTTCTTGATCCCACCACATACTCAGTCATTGACAACTGTGTATCATCCTCCTCATCAAGGTCTTGAGACAGTAATAGTGGTTGATTTGATGGCAACTGTGTCTCATCATCATCATCATCCACTTCCTTTGACCTTAAATGCCGTTCCCCTCTGTCATCTTCTTGTGATTGGGTACCCTCTAGAGGTTGTGAATCAGGGCACAAGATCTCATGTTCCTCTGCAAGCGTGCTTGGAGAGAGGTTCAAATGAAGGATTGGTGATGAGACGAGCTCCTCACTATATCCCAGTGTGGGATCACTTCTTTGGCCAGACCCTCTATGTCTATGGGAAACCTGGAGATAAATGCAGAGATAAAATTAGCACCTGCAATTGAATCCAGCCCCACATGCCTACAAAATTCCTGACTTTTTGCAAGTCTGAATTAATGCTGTTTTGAAGGAAAAGTGTGGTCACACCAAATATTGATTGGATTTATATTTTTCTTCTGTTCACTCACTATGCATTTTGTTAATTGATAAATATAAACTATTAACGTGTCTATTTTTTAAAGCATTTTTACTTTACAGCATTTCTTCACACCTGCCTAAGACTTTTATACAGTACTATATATGTGTATGTGTGTATGTATATATCTACCTATATGGGCACAAGTTGTATATAGGCCTGTATGCCCATACTGGATTGTTGGCATTGTAGCATTCTTAATATGTGCAATCTTTTTTTAACTCTCTCCCCTCCAATACCATCTCCTGTATTTTTCTTCTCTTTCTCCCCCCCCACCCTCTGCCTTGCACAGGGTATTTACGACCCTCTGGAAGAAGAGTGTGGATTTTGTCTTGACCCTGTCTTATCAGCAGTCCCACTGTGTTAACCCCAGCAAACAACACAGCTTTGAATTCAATGTATTAACTGTATTAACTGGTTTAACTGTGAATTCTGTGTCCTTATGCTCAGAAATGCTTTAGACTTGAGAAAGGGAGTTTATCCCGAAAGTGTGTCAATCCATAATTCTGTTAGTCCAATAAAAAAGTATTACATGATATTAATATTGTTTGTTATTTTACACACACACACGCATATATATATATGTATATATATATATATATATATATATATATATATATATACACACATATATATGGTTGGTGGCATCATCCCATGCAGCTGGATCATTGACTGCACACAGGTGACATCACTACTCAGGTTGGGACCATATCGAGCAGCGTTATAGCCTTTAAATAGCTTGCAAGTCTGTTACTGGATTATCTTTATAAAGGTCCATTTCACACTGAAACGTCGCTAAATAATTTCTTCTGCATAAGACCCATTGGTGCTGCCCTCCTTCTTTCTTTTGATGTTCATTCTCTCTAGGGATGTGCACCTGGGCAATTAGCATTTCAGAGTGAGTGCCTCCAGCATCCATCACATATATGTGTGTGTGTGTGTGTGTGTGTGTGTGTGTGTGTGTGTATATATATATATATATATATAATATATATATATGACTTTCAAAGAGCCAAAAAATAATTTTTATTAGGTCAACGTTTCTGTCCTCATGGAGACCTTCCTCAATACGACTGTCAATTCTCAAACGCAGATGCTAAATAGTTAAATAGTCTCCAGATACCAAGAGGGCACCCAAAAAAATGTCATATTCCAGCACTTGAGTTAACTGCAGGAAAACACGTCACCACTGAGGATATACAGTAATAAAGGGCAGAGATCTGAAATAAATGGAACTTAAAATAAACATTGCAAACCTAAATACATGTAATAGAACAGTACAAACGGATCCACTAAACTAATTGTATGTGGATACTGACTGCAAAAAAGCGGTCTCCATCACATCACATCTCAATGCATATAGTAGGAATGAAACAGAAAGTATACATGATGCATACAAGTCTGTAACATGTGAGGAGTGTATATTAAATACAATAGTGCCACAATTGGAGAATTATATATGACAAAAATTATTTGTAGGGTTGATCGGTTTTTATGACACACTATCTGACAGCCCAGCCTTGTTTCACTGGAAGTCATGAAAGCACGCATACAGTGTCTGACACGCCAGACTTGTTCCTCTGGTTTCCCCTCTCTACTCTCTAAAGCCTACTCTCTCCCACAGAGATGAATCTCATGATCAGGTTCAAAGAGGTCAGCATAATCTGCACCTCTCCACCCACAGTTCTCTACTTCCCTATCTGGGACAGTCTCTCACCCCTACCCCCCCATCTTCACCCTAACCAGGTCTCTCTATCCACTCTTTTCTAATCATAGTTCTCTCCCTGTCCCTCCATCCTTGTCTCTTTCACATCTTCATCCATGCACAAATGTCTTCCCTGACCAGAGATACCAACCAGTTTATTTACTGACCGTCAATACAAATGTCCTAAAATTGGAATCTGCCAATAAAAAAGATTGTGGCATAATTAAAATATAGCAGTTCAAAAAAAGGTGTAATTAAAACATATTTGTCTATATTTTTTCCTAGTAGTAACAGTAAAAAACATTTTCAAGGGTTGAGAACTTTATGCCCATCACACACATTCACACGTGCGCACACACACACTCTCTCTCTTTCTCCACCTCTCAGGCCACAGTCTCTCTCAACAAGGTCTTTCCCCACTTCTCTGGTAAGGCTTTTCCTTCCTCTGCCCTCACAAACCAGAAAACAAAACATTTTCTAAACCTCTGACGGTCCCACCTTCCACTAACACATATTACCACCCCCAACAGATTTCACCCACCATATACATGTGCCCATTCCCCCCAACACCAGCCAGACACTTACATTACCTAGACATGAGGAAAAAAAAAGAACAGGAACAAGGAACTTTTCTATGTGCAACAAACTCTGCATGCTCAGATCCATAACAGATACCATAAATATCTTAAGAATGGTGGTGGGCACCATTTGTACACTTTAAAGAGATGTGACTAGCAGAGATGGGCAAACAGTCAAATGTTTTTCCAGAATTGAAAAGTTTCACCTATCCCTAGTCACCAATACTGCTAAAAGCTTTATGTGAAAAATTATGTGTTGATCCATTCAATAGATTTTGCTTCATGTTTTAAATATCCTTTGAGTGCCAGTGTGGTACGGAATGCATTGCTTTGCAATGCACTCCGTACCACTCTGGCACTCAAAGGGTTAAGAAACAAAATCAAAGCAACATTAACATTTACAAATGAAAAGTCTGATTTTACTTCCTTTGTTCTCAAACTGTTGAAAGAATTTTAAAACATGGTTTGTAGTAAATTGCATGTAATATGAAGTACACATTTCAATCGATTTGTCATTTGAACATTATAAACATTTGGAAAATGTCATTAAGCTTAGATCTTCCATTCAAACGTATGTACTGCAGTGCAGCTACTCTGCTATCATGATCTATTATATGTGCTTTTTTCGGCATGCTGGATGAAGCTATTTTCCACTGCACTCCTTACTTCCTGTTGTGGACTGCATGCTGGATGAAGCTATTTTCCATTGCACTCCTTACTTCCTGTTGTGGACTGCATGCTGGATGAAGCTATTTTCCATTGCACTCCTTACTTCCTGTTGTGGACTGCATGCTGGATGAAGCTATTTTCCATTGCATTCCTTACTTCCTGTTGTGGACTGTCTTGGTTTGGAAACATTTACACGGCTATCTGTGAATGTCACACTATGATCTTTCATTTAAAAACAATCTGCATTTTGTCATTCGTGTTTATTTAATTCTATTATATGAGTGTTAAACAGGGTATATTGTACCTTACTTTGGTCAGTTATAGGTAATTAAACATATTTACAATACTTATACAATACAAATCCCATTAAACATATTCTAGGTCACCATCAGTCTTTGAAACAGATCCAAAGTCAATTTTTCTGTCAAACAGGAATTGTTCCAGAATAAATACTGTTTAAGCCATTTTAGGTTGTATTACATTTCAAAAAGTCAAGTAGTTGGCCAGTGAAAAAAGGGAATTAATGCTGTCATGAGATGATTTTTAAAATGGACATGCTTTGAAATTACTATAATTAAATAAATATATTCTGCATCACAAACATTTAAGTTGTTAAAACTTAAATAAAAGCACTATAGATAATACTGAATTAGTTTCCCCAATAAACGTAACAAAGAGCTACAGTTTGCAGCTGCATCACTTGGCAAAGAACTCGAAAAAATAAATCCAACATCATAGCTCCTGTTATTAAAAACATTTTGTCAAGTTGAATTAATAAATAAATATATTGTTTAAACATAAGAGATAATTGTAACTACAGTATCTGTATTATTAACCAAATAAACTATATGTACAGATTGAAGAATTTGTGTAAATCCTAGTCTTTATAGAACAGTGCTGGTCAAAAATGGCTTTCTTGCAGTTATTGGATTATTGAAATTAAGAAGATAGAAAAGCTGAAACCCGAAGTTAGCATTGTAGCTGACTGAAAGGAAATCTGGTCATAGATCATCAGGTGGTTCTGCAGCAGAGCCGTGATCGCATTAATAAAAAAAAAAATCTTTCAGTAAAACGGTCTTCTACGAGTATTTCGGTGTATTTGGATTCCCTTTGTTACCTGCAAATACTGATACTATTGTGTGCGATATCAAGTATCTTATTACAAAGGGATATTTTAACCCTTTGCATGCTTGTTTTATACATCTTTTGCATGTCGCTCACTTTAAAAGTGATTTAATCCCTTTGTGTGCTTTGTCAATAGATATTCTTTGATAGAAAAATGTATTTGTTTGATTTATCTAGTTTATTTAACTAATAACCTCATAAATGTATTGATTTTTCATTCGTGAAGTATCACAGCACACTGTGCTGCTGAATAAGCCTCTTTCTCATGTCATTTGCGATATTAACTTTTTGTCTGTTTTCTCAATATGCTTGCTTTGATCTGGCAACACATATACTTATTTCATTTAGCATAGTTGAGTTATAGCCACATATGGATATCAACTTTTACTTATTGGCTTATTACAGCATAATGAATTTACTTGCAACACATTTTCTATTTAACACAGAATATTTTGATTCTTAGTATCTTTTATGATTCGCATATGTTTAAGGGACCCAAAATGCAACTAATAATCCTTTCAATCTTTACTAGTATGACAAAATCAAATCCTGACCTATCATTTATAGCAGATTTCCATCTATATCTATACAGACACTCTCTCCAGCAGATCTAATGATTCTCTCTGACCTTAAAGCAGAACTTAACTCACTCTTACAGCAGGACATTACTAGATCTCTGTTACGGTTTTCAAGACACTCAGACCAGCCAATAAAATAAAACACAGTTTTATTAAATAAAAAGAAATAGAAAGGAACACCCTCTATAGGAGAAATAGAAATAGCAAACACAATAGAGTTTCTATACAGGTAAGCAGTTGAACACAATGGACACTATAACATATCACTGTGAGGTACACAGTAGCCAGGTTACTCAAGGGTTAAATAACAATAAGTCTGTCTCAATTGTGGAGTTGGCACCCCCAAATTGGTGATAAAGCTGTAGATGGTAGTGCACAGAAGGCTAAATGCACAGTCAGTACTGCCTTGGATTATAACGGTGCATAGCCCCCACGGGTGTATTTGAAAATGAGAGATAAAATATAGGGGGTGCGGTGTTAGTAAGGGCTCTATAAGTTAGCACCAGAATTTGTAATTTAATTCTATATGCTCATGGAAGCCAGTGTAGTGATTGGCAGAGGGGACTGGTGTTAGATAAGTGATGAGTGAGGTAGATTAATCATGCAGAGTAGTTCATTACAGACTGTAGTGGGGTTCCTTACATTGCTAGTGAGGAAGAGAGAAGCAGAGAATACACATCTCCATGCGAGAAAGGGCCACAATGGGGAATATTTTCAATACATTGTATATGCTGGGGACAGATCTAGAGGTAGAGCAGGTTTGGTCACTTGATGATTCACTGCCACCTCTTTGAGTAACTGAATAAATTATTTAGATCAAGCCGAAAGTATTTTATTTACACAACCCTATTTATAAACATATATACTGAAGTTTCAACAAACATTTTGGAAGTTCTGTGGAGCAATGTGAAACACTTATAGACACACACTACATAGTCTGATTGCCTAAAAGAGGGACACCAGGGAAGGAATGAGGGACATAGGGATTTTGACCTCAGAAGGATAGTACCACCTAAAAAGGTACATTTTGAAGGTATGAATGACCACCTTTACCCTTTATCCAGTCCCTATTAAACATGAACCAACTGAGCACAAATTATGACAGGAAAATGTATACAATTGTTTCCTGTTTTTCTCTTTTTTATTTTTATGAAATTGAGTGGTGGGTTTTCCCATATATATGTGGTATCAAAATAAAGCCTTACTTTATACTATATAATTTCTGTGAGTGGACTAAATTAATTAGTGGAAAAATATGGTGGAACAAAGGCATAACAAAAAGGCTCTTGTCATTCAGGAGTTAAAGATAAAATAAAAAAACTAACAGCTGAATGTGGCAAATGTGTAAGGTGATGGTGGACTGGTGTGGTGGGATTGATGAATATATCCTCATGATGCACAGGACTGACAGCTAGACCAATTATTTGCATTATCATCTTTGAGTCCAATGTACTTTTGAATTATTATCAGATTATAGTCAACATTAGTCAGTGGTCATAGCAGTGGGCTCAAGAGGGGTAAAATAGCAGCAACCCTTCAGATCTCTCCTTCTCAACCTCAGTGATGCTGTTAAAATGACACGTTATCTTTCATATGTGATTTTGTCCACCTCTGTTATCTGATACTTGGATGGTATTAGATGTTGCACACTTGCTGGTGGGCAACTAAGGATTTCCACAGCAGTACACATTAGTGCTGGACACACACTGTTGTGTTTGCCAGTAGTCATGGGCTTGATCATTTTTGCCAGGAACATAGCTATCCTGCAAGTATGCTGAAGCCATCTCACATGCAGTGGGACCACTCCTAGGAGTTACACAGTGTTCTTATCTTATGTATCAGTTACCAACCCATTATCACGGTGCCCGTGATTGCTGCAGTTCCTTGTCTGTCACCAGTAGGGGGCTGCTATTGGCTGTCTGCAGATAGCCCGCCTTTCATTGCCTATTTAAACCTGGATTGGACACCCTTTGGGTGCCCTTTCGTGTTGTTTCTGACCTTCTTGCTATCACTATGCCAGTGATAGCTGGGCCTCTGTTCCAGTGTTCCTGAGTTCCTGATCTCATGTGTTCCTGAGTTCCTGATCTCTGCTGTTCCAGTGTTTCCTGCATGCTGAGTACTTCCAGTCCTGGTTCCGGCCTAGTCTCTGGTGTTGCAGTTCCTGCTGAACTTCTTCTCTGCTGTTTCCTGACCTGACTGATCGTTGCTGGTTCCTGTGTTCTCATCGCCTGTCTCCTGTATCCTGGCGACCTCCTGCCTGGTCGCGTCGGCGACATTGCTTGTTACACCAGCATGCGGACGCTGGTTTGCTCCTAAGCCTTGCGGCTATACAAACTCGCTTGTTACACCAGTGTGTGGTCACTGGTTTGCTCCAAAGCCTATCAGCTATACTATTCTGTGTTGGTCCCAGCGTGCGGACGCTGGTTTGCTCCAAAGCCTTGCGGCTATACAAACTTGCTTGTTACACCAGTGTGCAGTCACTGGTTTGCTCCTAAGCCTTGCGGCTATACAAACTTGCTTGTTACACCAGTGTGCGGTCACTGGTTTGCTCCAAAGCCTATCGGCTATACAATCCTGTGTTGGTCCCAGCGTGCGGACGCTGGTTTGCTCCTAAGCTTTGCGGCTATACAAACTTGCTTGTTACACCAGTGTGCGGTCACTGGTTTGCTCCAAAGCCTATCGGCTATACAATCCTGTGTTGGTCCCAGCGTGCGGACGCTGGTTTGCTCCTAAGCCTTGCGGCTATACAAACTTGCTTGTTACACCAGTGTGCGGTCACTGGTTTGCTCCAAAGCCTATCGGCTATACAACCCTGTGTTGGTCCCAGCGTGCGGACGCTGGTTTGCTCCTAAACCTTGCGGCTATACAAACTCGCTTGTTACACCAGTGTGCTGTCACTGGTTGGCTCCAAAGCCTTGCGGCTATACAAACTCGCTTGTTACACCAGTGTGCGGTCACTGGTTTGCTCCAAAGCCTATCAGCTATACAATTCTGTGTTTGTCCCAGCGTGCGGACGCTGGTTTGCTCCAAAGTCTTGCGACTTTACGATTCCCCAGTTGGTCTCAGTGTGTGTACACTGGGTTGCTTACGATCCTGTCAATTTGCCATTACCATCTGACTGCTGCTACTATCTCTGGGCTGCCCTGCCCGGTATTGGTAAGGCCGGTAGAACCGTTTGCCACATTCCATCTGAGGTTGCCTTACCCGGTATTGGCAGGGCTGGTAGAGCCTACATTGTAAATCTATTGAGGCTGCCTTGCCTGGTATTGGTAAGGCCGGTAGAACCGTTATGCTATTCCATCTGCAGGTTGCCTTACCCGGTATTGGCAAGGCCGGTAGAGCCTAACATTCTATTACTTTAGACTGTCCTGTCCGGTATATTGACAGGACCGGTAGAGTCTGCCTTCTGTCTTTGTTATATTCTGTATATATCTGTATGTATGTGAATGCTATCCTACATTATCAATTTATTATTTCAATAAAATTGATTTTTACCTAAAACTTGTGTCTGAGAGTCATAATAAACCGTGACACCCATACTCTTGGAGCAAGTCCCAAAGAGATGTGCTGCCACCACAATCACAAATTATATATTGTCAGCCTGAGATACATGAATTGCCTTCTATGATGATGACTATAACATGTGTTCAGAAATATGATTGGATGGTCTTGTTTATGTTTCTACTGATTAGGAATGGGCAATAAGTCATAGAAATTTCCTGCAGGGCTTTTAGAAAAAAAAACACAATTTCCTGCTTTTTTTGTGAATGTTTTTGCCCATATACAATACATAAAATGTTCTCCTTTTCCCCAGTTCCAATACATTTCCTGCCATATTTCACCTATGTTTTGTATGACTGTAAGATTTTCCACCACAATATCATTTCTTCTGAGGGCTGAAGTGGAGACATAAATAGCTGAAAGTAAAAGTTGTGAGTCCTACAGCAACATATGCCTTGAAAAAATTGTTAGCATGCTGAGTGCCTTTGTCCAAATAACTAACTTCCTGTTTAAGTAACATTGGCACAACAATCTTTGAAAAATAACTGCGGCTTGGGATTTTACAGTAGGGTTCAACACCTTAGTTCTTTAAAGCCTCTGTTGTCAACAAAATAAAAGGGCAGTATGTCAACTGCCAACATTTTAGCAAGTTTACTATTGCAGAGACATACTTTTGCATTATGTCTGTGCAGGTGCCACTGTGGGATGGCAGTACATAGTAGAAGAAATGTGTAACTTTATTGCTTCAACTCCATCACTTGTAGAGGTGGTGGTGGTGGTGGCGGCATGTGTAGACTCTTGTCATCTCCAAAAACAAACTCATACACCTCTTCAGCAGGATCAGAAAATATTGGCACACTCTCTGACACATCAACATAATTTCTATCATGTACCCCAGAGCCCTGGGACTTTTTGGAGTGCTTCTGCTGCTGCTATTTGTGGCACCTCTGACATGTTGATGGTCTGTCTCCCAGTAAGACCTGTGGTTGTGTTTCATGTGGAATCTCATAGAGGAAGTGCCTAGGTGTGAGCCTGTTTCCCCCCTGCTCAATTGCTTTTTGAACAGACAACATATAGCAGTATACTTAGCTTTTGGATCATGAGTGAAGTATCTCCATAATGTGGACTTCATAGACTGTCGGGTTCCTGAGGGGCTGCTTTTACTACTGGGGCTAGATGTTGGTGTAATTGTACTACTACTAGTCATGCACTTCTAACAGTAGGAGAAGTACACATCAACATACTCCAACAACACAGAGATAACATCCAGATCAGGAGGAAACTTAGATAACATCTGCCTGTATCTTCCCAATCAGTCACACAAAATGTTGGGATATTTGGGGTAAATCTCCTGTTTTCCCTTTACACCTCCCAAAACTCACCTAGAACAGAGATAACAGCCAAATCAGGAAGGAAATTGGATCAATGCTGCCTGTGACTTCCCAGTCAGTCAGATAAAATGCTGGGGTATTTTGCATGAATCTCCTTTAATACCTTCTCACAGAGATAACAGCCAAATCAGGAAGGAACTTGGATCACTTTTGCTTGTGTCTTCCCAGTCACTCAGTCACACAGAATTTTGGAGCATTTTGGGCAATCTTACTTCTCCCTTCCTGTCCCCCAGAATCCCCAAATGCAGAGAATAGATTTCCTACAAAACTCTGTAAACCAAACTTCTGTCTTCTCTATATCAAAAATGTGCTGCTTTCTTTCTTTCTAATAAACACAGAATGGAGTGTTGTGGAAACCTGACAGCCCTTTTAAACTATGCTTATTTTTGATTTCAATGCAATGAACTAGGTGAAAAAAGTGGAAAATCTGCACTTTTCACATATAAATTCCAGCTTGGCTGGAAATGCCATTTTTCTAGTGTTTCATTCTTGAGGTGGAAAATGTCCCCCATCCATACCTTCAAGCCCTGATTTTTAGAATTCTGTTTCCAGGGAACTACAAGAGCATGTTCCCTGGAATGGGATTTTGAAACATCCTGGATAGTGGGTGAATTTTTCCATATTTGCTATGGTACCAGTGTACTTGAACTACAGGGTGTCATGTTCTGCTCCTTTTCCTTTGCTTTTTGTGATTCCTTATCTGATTTTCCATTTATTTTCCTTGTTATCTGGATCCTGGTTACTGGCCTTGTATTGTGGCTGCTCTGAGACATTATAGAGCCTCTGTGCTTTTGGGCTGTGCGTGATCAAAGCTTTCCAGGTCATGACCATGACTCCCCTGTCTTGTTCCTGAGTGTTGTATTGATTTGGCTCTTCCTGCAACTTCCCTCCTGTTCTGCAATTTAGTACCGTGCTCATCTGATATTCTGTTACCGACTTTGGCTCTGTTGATTTGACCCCTCCTCCATCTGCTGCCTTATACTGTGTTGCACACCCATTCCTGATCTGGCTTGTCTGACTTACTGTTTGTCTTGATCAAAGTGGGCTTCTATCCTCATCCTCCAGTCTAACTTCGACCATCCTGTTCTCTGTTCTCTCAGTCAAGCTCCAGGCCTCAGTGTTCCTGTACAACAACTATGAATATACTGCAAGTGGGTAATATGTTCCATATCCTCTTTGACCTCATTGGGTAGCTGCTATTCCCTGGGTTGTCATCCTGGGTGCAGTCCAGCTCCTCTGGTCAGCATTAATCTGGCCTTGCCATTGCCAGATAGCTACATACTCTAGTGTTCGCTCCATAACCTCTGACACACTGATACCTACCTTGCAGTATATCAGTATTGTCTGTTGTTGTGCTCTTAATATATTATTGTATCAAATAGCTGCATCTTACACTGGGGGCTTAATCTGTCAGATTATTACACTGGGCAGTTCCACAAAACACTGAAATGATCAGCATCAAATTGATTTGCAAGTGGGTAGACAAATCAAATAGTGTCCTCGTGAGCAGGTGAAAGTTTATCTTTTTAATATGTAAGGTATATGGGAAAATCTCAGAATTTTACACTAGTTTTTAAAGCATCATTGCATGATTACAGCTGGGTGAATCACTGATTTAACTTTTTGTAATTAACCAACAGGGAAACTGAAGAGCACAGGTGACAATATTTATGAAAAATTAAAATTATTACCCTGAAGAAAAATATGAAAATAAAATATGTAGTAAAACATAGATGTACTTTATTAATGTTGTTTTGTTTTGCATTGCAAATATAACCTTTTAACTAATTGTGAACTGGAAAGGTATCCAAGCATTGTGTTGCAATGTGTTGGATACCGATCTCTTGCTCAAATGGTTAATATATGGCTATGAATTATTAATACCTAGAGGCAATAGAGCATGGATGGATGCTCTACAGTAATAGTATTTAAACCACTATTAAAATAGTTTAAGAAATAAGCATTATCAGTTGCTCAACACATTTATATGACGTGTCTGCATACTGATATTGATGCTTCATGTTTCTTTAGTCAATTATAGTGGCTATTGGTGTAAGAATGAGGGCAGAATGTGGTACTATAGTGGGAAAAGGAGGGGAGAGGAGAAGGGGGTGCTATGGGGGAAGATGAGGGGAGAATGTGGTGCTATGGGGAGAAAGTGGGGAACGGAGAAGATGGATCTATGGTGAGACACAACGATTGGAAAATGTGATTCTATAGAGGGAGAACAGAAGGTGGCTCTGTGGGGGATAAAGGTGCTATGGTGGTGTGATGAGTGGAGAATATGGTATTATGGTGGATTTATGTGGCCCTCATCTATAGTAATTTTATTTTTTTGTCTCTCAGAGAAAAAAGTTGGGCACCCCTGGTGTAGATGATTTTTCCAAATTTGTACATTTATTACAGGAGCACATGAACTTAAATAACTTATGATATGAGTTTCTTAAGTGATTTTGTACTCTTCCTAACACCTGCAAAAATCATAGTAGTGAAACTTTTAAACTGCAGTCTGTTTATCTTCTCAGTGAAAGACAGTGGTTAACTCAGATGTTTCCTCTGAAGATGTATTACATAAGTTTTTACGCTTTAACAAAATAAACAGAGTAGACTCTTTTCTGTAGTCCTGTATGACTTGTTACTGTTAAGGTTGTTATGTGATTACTGGAAATGGTGGATGGTAGCTAAATAACATGCAGGCAATGAAGCAGAAACATACACAAGCAAAAATCTAAGGCAAATAAAGGGGAATTGGAATCAAAAATATTGTTAAGAGCATTGCACTGAAAAAGTCTGTTTCTTTTTGGTACGGGTAATATCACATTTAACAACACAAAGGGAATAAACTAAAATGAAGTATTGATATCATTATAACATAGAATAAAAATAATAATTACTACTATGATAATATTTGTCTTACTTTGCATTCATCTATATACATATACATTCCCATAAGCATACACATTCATACGATTTTCAGTGTCTATTTTTGCACATGGCAGTATTTGTGTTTTTAGTTGATTTTATATATTTTATCCCTTATTTAAGTTCTTGCAAATTAGTTTACTACATTTGGACATGGATACATAATTAATAAATGATTGCATTAAAGATTGAACAATGTAAAACAAAAACAAAAATAACTAAATGTAACCCTTTAGAAGATAATCAACTAATTATTACTCTATTTTGAGAACATCACAATAGCCCCCCCTTCTTTTTGCATCATTAATGTATTTTAGAAAGTCACATGTTTACCTTAATCAATTGAGAGCATCTTCCACCAATAAAGGTAAAATATATTCCTTGTGGTGTTTAGCAGCAGTTAATGGGGACCTTTTTCCTACAAAGCTTTTCATTTCATTAAATATATCTTTTTAAAATGCCAATAACTTGATA
Organism: Rhinophrynus dorsalis; assembly: GCA_037306005.1. NCBI lineage: Eukaryota > Metazoa > Chordata > Amphibia > Anura > Rhinophrynidae > Rhinophrynus > Rhinophrynus dorsalis. Next base: position 101,483,646 of record CM074723.1, read on the forward strand.
ATTTTGTTTTCCAATCATTTTAATAGTTTTAGAGATTCTTGATTTAGTTGAGAATTTAGTTTTAGTCTCAACATTTCTATGTTCTCAGAGTCGGTCAGATAATGCCTACATAATTACGTGCATATGAAGGAAATCACATTTCTCCAACTTTTTAGGCTACTACAACTATATGTTTCCACCAGAGGAATTTAATAAATTCACAAGGAGTGATAATCATGCAAATCCTTTCAAGATGGAGGCACCCTATGGTAGCATCAATTGTTTAACTAATAGTACTGGAAGTACAAATGATATCATCAATTGTTTTACTAACACTGCAGGAAGTTGCTGAGTGAATTTATGATGTCCTGTATCTCTATGCACAATTGAAACATAATTGCCCCTATTCATCAATCTAAAGAGGGAAAAGTCTACAACAAACTAACTGCACCACATGTGGAAAATGAAAATACACCTTGATTTAAATGTGTGTTTTAACCCCTTGAATGCTAGAGAGGTGTCCAACGAATTTCCGAGCAATGTGCTAGATGGGCAAAACATTTAGGGATGAGCAAAACATTTCACCCAAAATAAAAACAGAGAAAAATTGCATTTTTTTGGTGGGATTTCACATGATAAGTTCAGTGTGTCCCCATTTTTTATTTTTTTTTTTGCTGTAATGCATGTTAAAGGGATAGTAATACTTGAAAATAAGTTTAGTTTAGCCCTTAAAAAAACATGAAAAATGATATAAGTCTTATCTCCCAAACCTTTATGGTTTGGGAGATATTCAGAAGTAAAGTTTCCCCTGGAGTGACGTCATTGCTCCACCCTTCGGATTTGGAATCCGGTCCCGGGACCGGCTGTGCCTCTCCAGAAGTGCTGAGATCACCATCTTTAAAAATAATTTATTAATTGGAATGGTCTACAAAGTGTGCTTTCAAGCCAGGCACACTTTGTAGATAGTTCCAATTAAGTAGTTCTTTTCAAAGATCGTGATCTCGGCACTGCTAAAGAGATGCCGGTTGCTCTGTGGACCGAATTCCAAACCTGTCCACTAGATGGCAGACTTGGCTGAAACAGCCAGCAAAAGAGCATTTTACTATATTTTACATGTGAATATCTCCCAAACCATAAAGGTTTGGGAGATAAGACATATCATTTTTCAAGTTTTTTTAAGGGCTACAATATAAAATACAATTATTTTCAAGTATTACTATCCCTTTAACCATAAAACCACATACTGTCCCCCCCACAGTAACCACAGAACCAAATATTGCCTCCAAAGCCTTGCCCACCTCAACCTTAAAATCACACACACCCTGTATCCCTATCCTTACCATACAATATCCTCAGAAACACACACTGACCCCCAGCCCCCAGCAGAACTGGCTAAGTGCCGGCATAAAATTTAAAGTGTTTATTGAAGAGGCAACATTTTTAAACTATTTTATTAGTTAAATTAGTTGAATTTTCACTAGAAAACCTGCAAATTGCCTTTTTTCTGCTAGAATTGCAGCAGGGTTGTAAAAAGACTTTTTACTCATCCTTACTCTCTAGCATTGATTTAGAGTGGTTTTGTACATTCACCCTAGTGTTTTAATTGTAGGTGACAAAATTGTCCATAGATTCAACATCAAAGATACTTTGAAGCATAGCTTTCCTAGAAGAAATAAGAAAAATCAACCTGTATAATTCGGTATTCATATATAATCAGCAGTTTTGAAAGGATAAAAACAATTTTTGAAAATCAGATGTTATATGTATATCCAGAAACAATTAAAAATAACAGATATTCATACCCATGATGTCATACAAAGTAAGTTTACTACTCGTCTGAACAAAGTATTAGAGCTCATGGAGTGGATTACTTCAACAAAGAGATCAAACTCTTTTAAAGGGATAGTAATGTTTCATAATAAAATCAGCTCTAATTAATCATCATAGTATTTGGACTTTGGAGAGTGTTATTTCAATTCTGTCAGAGTTGTAGTTCAAGAGTAATTCAGTGAGAAAGTGTCCCTCTCCCACCCATTTTACTGTTGTAACACTGTTCAGCCAGATCAGAAGGGAGGTGCCCAGGTAGATTGCAGAGAGGGACAATCTTCAATTAAGATAAGGGAAAAAACCTGAAAAGCTTGTCAAGGGGGGCAGGGCTTTCATTGTTTTCACTGTAAGAAGATTGTCCCTGTTATCTGTCTGGTCTTACAACCAGATTCCACATCTGAGAAGAGATGGCTTACACTAGGTAAAAGGGGCGAGAGGGGAACTTTGCTTGTGAATATCTCTTAAACCATGAAGGTTTGAGAGATAAGACTTATATCATTCTTCATGTTTTTTTAATGCCTACAAAATAAAATAAAGTTAAAAAGAAGTATTACTATCCCTTTAAGTATGTTTTTGGTGTATCTTTAAGTACGTTTTTGGTGTATTTTAGACAAGTGATTTTATTTTCTTAATGTTTGGAATGAGCATAATTGAATTAGGTACAAAAGCCGAACAAAGCTTCTCTCAGATTCAACATGTTGTCCAATGAGCACCTTAAAAAGGTTGGATGAATAGATTTCCATAGTATCTTTGACATCATATTGACTAGTTGTGAGAATTGGTATAATTCTGTTTGTTTTTTGTTTTTTTTAGGAAATATTTTGAAAACAGAGCTTTTGTAATTCTACTGAATGCGAAATGTCAGTTTTCAGCTTGTGATAAAAATATTGTCTGATGTTTTTTTGGAAGCTGTAGTACAAACACAGACTCTACCTATCTAATGATCCAGTTGGCTACAATGTGGTTTATTGATCAAGTTATCCTTTAAACAATAATGTTTTTCAAACTTGACTACTCTTCTAGGTTTATTTGCTGCCTCCCTGGTCATATCTCAGTGATGGCCATAAGTAGAGATGGGCAAAAAGTCAATTTTTTATGGGAATTTCAACAGAACATTAACAATCTGAAACTTTTTTTCTGATGTTTTTTCCACTCACAAACAATACATAGAATGTCTGCCTTTTCGTTAACAACCAATGATTTTCCCACTGGAACTTTGTCATTTGCATTCTTTTGATGACTGAAAGAATTCCTGCCATAATAATCTGAAAACCCAGAACTTCTCACTCTGCTGTGGGAGTGTAGATTAGTAGACAAAATAAGATATGAAGAAAGAGAAAAGGAGATAAAAATATAAGTTTAATTCTATTGTATACTGGAAAATGAGTAAGGAGTTGGCGGAATGCTGATGATTCTGATGTAGAAAAATCCAGCAGATGTATCAGATAACGCTACCACCCTATCAACATCCCCCAGGACTCGGGGACATAATTTATAAAAGGGAAAATTAGACATGGATGTCTGCAGTAGCAACACACTGCAGATGCTAATGCCTGAGTCTGCTGCTGCTGCGTCTGTGACAAGTCAGAAACCAGAAGGCCCGTGTCACAGTTCCAACCACCATGAGGAAGGAAGAGTCTGATAGTGTTGATGACTTTGATGGTGGTGAAGAATGAGAGCCTTCTTGATTCAATCTGTCATGAATACAGAACACTTGATCCTGATGGCTGGACAAAAGGCTAATAAAAAGTCTAAGGCTCACTGTCTGTATAAAACAAGCTAGGGAGTGAAGCTTGAGAGTGAGGCTGGGGAACAGAAACCATTGTGCCCTTGCTGTGGTTGAAACCATATTAGAGGTGCTAGCCATGAAGCCAGATACCCCACTCCAGGTTGAACCAAGGGGCCAGACCAGGATAGGCAAACTGGTAGTCCGAGGAAAGAGAAGATAATGGAGCGGTAAATTGAGGAGTAGTCAAGGCAAGCCAATAAGTTGAGGCAGATGGAGGTCACGGGTATAGGCCAAGGAATAGCGAGAGGTAGAGTCCAAGTGAAGTCAAGGTAAAATCCAAGACTGAGGCAGTCAAGAGTTTAAGCGAAGTCAAGGTGCAAGCCGAGGCAGAAAACGGAACCTCTCTTGTAGGAAAATGTATGCTGTTATTGAAAATACAGAAACGATACAGGTTTCTCTGTGGGGGAATTCTGATGGCAAAAGCAGCAAATTGTGACTTTTTTGTGGAAACATAATTTTTTGCTAATCACTAGTCAACATGAACCTCAAAGTGGTTGGTGACAATATTAATTTAGTAGTGCTTAATGAGTTATTGATATCGATACAGTTCCTCCTTTCTTCCAAGGAAATATTTTCCAATACCCATGATTTTAGAGACATTACAGGAGGAGAAAAATTATGGTGATTGGACAACCTTTCACCAGATGGACGTGAAGTGGTGTGGCTTATTTTGGGGCTATTGCTGCTGTAGAAGCACTAGAGCTGTTAGGAAACATTACCACCACCACCCTCCTCATATCTCCACAGCTGCTGGTTCTCTTTCTACTTCTACCGCCTGTTTATAGGATGATTTAAGGCCCATACAGTAGCCTGATCTTGTAACATTTAATTCTCAGATGACTCAGAAGCAGGACATAAATTAGCAAACATCACGTTGTCACTGATGTTTTGTGGTCATTTGACAGACAATGTTTCTGGTGGTGGCTTATTATCACCTGCAGGTCTGATGTCACTGATGTTGCGTGGTCATTTGACAGACAATGTTCCTGTATCACGGTGCCCCGTGATCCTGTTGCGTAGCGGCGACATTATTATCCTATGCCGCTTTCTGATTGGCTGGCCTTAATTGCTACTCCTGGCTTGCCTTTATCTACCCTGGGTTGTCCTCTCTTAGGCGCCCTTTCGTGGTGTACGTTTCATGTGATACTCCTGTGATTTGTATGTTGTGTATGACCTGGCCTGCCTGACTACAAGTTGTTCCTGTGTTCCTGTTTTACGCTCCGTTGCTGACTCGTATCCTGGCTGAGAACCCGCTCCGTTGCTGACTCGTATCCTGGCTGAGAACCTGCTCCGTTGCTGACTTGTATTCTGGCTGAGAACCCGCTCCGTTGCTGATTTGTATTCTGGCTGAGAACCTGCTCCGTTGCTGACTGTATTCTGGCTGAAGATCCTGCTCCGTTGCTGACCGTCCTTGGATGAGAACCTGCTCCGTTGCTGACTATATCCTGGCTGAAGATCCAGCTTCGTCGCTGATTGTTCCTGGAGGAGACCCCGATCCGTTGCTGACTGTATCCTGGCTGATACCCACTACATTGCTGACTGTGTTGTGGCTATTAACCACTCCTGTGCTGGCTGTATTCTGGCTGAAGACCCACTCCGTTGCTGACTGTATTCTGGCATAGAACCGCTTCATTGCCTCCCAGTAGGGGCGCTGTTCCATTCCGTTGTAGTATCCCAATTCAGCTTAACGGGCTCCGGTACCTACCGGATCCGTCTGTGTCAGAGCAATCCCTGGTGGCTATTACTATTCTGGGCATTCGGTACATGCAGTGTTGCGCCACGTGGCGCTGTTCCTTGTCGACCAAAGGCCTAAGCTTGGGCTTAAGCTGCTCCTTAACCGCTGCTAGCGGTGTGCACATTCGAAGTACCAGTACCGGAGTTCTACTCTGACTGTGTTACTCTGATCTCCCTATGTGGCCTTACTACCTGCTACGCTGTGCTCACTCCTTCTGGGAGTTACTCTGTTTGGTTGGGCATTACCTGTAACCCTTTGTGTACCTGGAGTGACCAGGTAGGGTTTACTACTGCCTTGGGCAGTTCCACCGCTAGAGACAGCGTTATTCTACCATACTGCAGGCTAAGGGCCATTAGCAGTGTGTCAGCTACCTACTGTTGCCTCGATCCACCCCTAGCGTTCTAGGGTCTATCATTCGCAGCTACCTTGGTCTCTATTATCTCTCCTGAGGGGAGACGGTTACTCCACTGTTGCCCGATATTTGGAGACCGTATTCGATTCTAGCCTCCACTGTGCCAGTTTCGTTCCATACAGTCTGGTTCTGAGTTGCCTCGTTCCAGGATCTTGGTGTCCAGGCGTCTGGACAGTGCCAGTCTTCGCTCCATACAGTCTGGGTCAGAGTTGCCTCGTTCCTAAGGGTTTAGGTACCCAGGCGTCTGGGTAGTGCCAGTTCTGTTTCTCATACTCCTCCTGTGTACGCTCACCTGGTCAGCTTCCCTACGGGTTGCCAGCACCTTTTCAAGAACTATACATTCAGTTGTGCCAGTCTAAGTATTCCATATTGCATTCCTGCAGCTACCGTGTATTATTTGTTTCTGTATGCTCTGCCTTGTGGGCCCCTGGGCCTTATTCAGTGTATGCTCTTTTTTCAATAAGGTCTTTTAACCTTACCAATCTGTCTGTGAGTGTTCATCTAAAACCGTAACATCCTGTTAGTGTCTTATTACCATCTGGCACTGCCTGTAGTAGGCCCATAGGCTTTCAGTGTACATATTTTTTTTGTTGCATGCTTTGAAATTATTTTCAAGGCTTGTCTTGCTGTAATATTTTCAAGTCTTGTCTTTTTGTAAGCCTGCTAACCATTTTTTTAAAAGATAAATACAAATAAAAGATTGAATTTAATATGGTGAATGTAGTTAGTGATGGCAAATATATAATGATTATGATGAAAAGGAAGGAATTATATTATTATATGCAATATCCTGTATGATTCCAGAATAAATTGCATCATGATTCATCAATCATTCATCAGTGGTCAAAGTGCTGATCCTAGCTGATAGTTACAACTTCAAATCCCTCTTCCTCCTTCTTTTCAGTGTTTCTGTTTTCACTACATGTGCTATATGCTTCTTTGTCTAGTGTGTTTTTTCTACTTCTGCTACATGACACTCAAATGGTATTAGCTGCTGGTTCATTTTTAAAAATGAAAGCCTGCCAACAGGTTGTTAACAATATAACCTGCTGCAATGAAAACCTGCTATGGCTTTACTCTCGATGGTGGGCAGCTAAATGTTTTCACAACAGTATATGTCAGTATATGTCAGTGCTGTAACTATCTTACATGCCACCCCTGAGACATGCATTGCTGTGATGATAATGATGATAAAGAAATTCTGTGATTTTGTTGTTGATGTTGATGAGGGTATCAACACTTTGCTTACTACATTTTCACTGTGCTTTCTAGTAGGGATTTGCCCCATCTTTCTTTATTTTATTCTTCACAATGCAATCTTACATTCTTTCACAGAATTCAGTTCCTCAGAATACCGCTGCTGTCACCTTGGTACAAATGCAGAAATGTTATGTTTAAACCATGGGTCTAACAAAGGGTCCAGCAAGGTAGCAAACATGTATTCCTTATTGCTTTTAATGGAGTGCGAGTATCCTGCATGCATTCACCAGCTAGTTCTTGTCTGTCTTTTAATTATTGTAAGATTCATTGGCTATGCTCTTCATTTGTTTTCTGTAGTAAATATGTTAATGGATGCATCTCAATGATGCCTGCACTGGTATAACTAACCAGCAAGCGATCCTCCTCAAGTCATGCGTTAGCTTCCATTGGCCAGGTGACAAATCCACCCCCTCCAAAGCCTTCCAATTATGAAGTGTATACTCATTATAGTCTTAATCTGCTAGTACAAATGCTTCAGCATGTAAAATGTAGAATTACACCACTTAGGGAGCTCAGTTTTAAGCTGGTGATGGGGCAAGTGGTTACACTCTTGTGCATGGAATATAGTGCATTGTAAGCAATGCAGGACTGGTTAACCTGTTAACGACCCATGACGTTCCAGGACGCTGCTATCATTGAGTTCAAGCCGAAACTGAGCGCTCCAGTACCAGAGAGCTCTGTTTCAGCCAGTGTCTCTTCTGTCGGAAAACGTGATCGCTCCAGGAGTGATCACATGTACCGGCATTTTCATTGGAACAGGCAGAGTGCTAGAAACACTGCCTGTGTGTCAGCCCTGTGCCTCTCTCTTCCTTATTATTAAAGTAAGGGAGAGAGAAGCAGAGAGCAGACACATAGCAAAATAAAGTCAAGCAGTAGTTGGGGGTATTAACCCTTTAAGTGCTAGTGCTGGGGTAGTCTGGATGCAGGTCCATTTCTGACCTGCTTGGAGCAACTTTTTTTTAATGGAAAAATATTTTAATAAAACATGGAATAAAAAAATGTTCTAAGTGTTAATAAAAAAATAATGGGAGTTTGATTTTTGTGGAGCAATTCAATAGACTTATATACACCACCAAGTCTTACTAATAGAAAAAATAACAATAGGATAAGAAAGAGGGACATGGGGATTTTCACCCTGGAGGGGACACTGCTCACTTAAAACTGCCCATTTTGTAGGTATGAATGACCGGTCATACCTTTCATGTAGTTGCCATAAAAATGTAACCCATTATGTCCAAATGATCCCAAGAGAAAAATAAAAATGGTGGGTTTTTTTTACATTTGTTTTACAGTTTTCTGTAATTTTAATAAACTAAATAATGGGTTATCCATATACAAGTGGTATCAATAGAAAGGTATATAATTTATGTGGCTGAAATAAAATACCTAGAGGGAAAACACTGTTGAACAAAGACATAGTCAAAAAGGACAGAATTGCTCCTGTCCTTAAGTGAAATCCACCCCAGATTTTCCTGGTCCTTAAGGGGTTAAATTGCACACAGACTTTGTTGGTGATATTCAAAATTTCTCTGAGGGTTTTGAATTCTGAGAGGAATCAATAAACGGCTAAATTGAGGACATGGGAAAAGCAGCATTTCTGTACCATATCTCAGCAGACACAAATCCAGCTTTTAAAGAGTGGGGTATAAGCTATTAATTTATCACCTGCTGTAGTTTATTTATACATATGCAACTTTTTGTGATTGGCTCTCAAAACTCTGCATGCCAAGGATATGAGTTACCCTATTCTTGGTCTTTACCACTGGCAGTGACCTTCTGCTTCATGCTGCTGCCAGCTGATGGAAAAGATCCCAGTGAGGAACCTCATATAGTACAACTGTCCTATAGACACTTGTCCACATATCTGTGGTCAGATGAGCTTTCTTGGCCTTTGCCCACTACATTAGCCACCTGCTTATACAACTCGAAAATTAAATCAATTCTATAAAACCACTGTTTTAGGAATAGGAAAGCATGTCAACAGCTGACAAGTTTGCCATTCAACGGAGTACTTTGGATTACTTTTGTGCAGTTTTTTATTCCTTTCTAAGAACTCTTTAAGTATGGGTTGGCAGAACAGAGAAAGAACTGTGTAAGCTGATTGCATTAACAATATGACTAGTGATAGTGGAGGCAGGTATGGACAGTTTGTGACACTTGGCATCTTTTCCAACAGACTACTACTTCTCCTCCATGTTTTGAATTTGAAAAGCAGCAGCAGCAGGAGATAAGACTATTATTGTAAATTAAGACATCTGAGACATCTACAACATTACTGTTACATGCCCCTGAGCCTTTTAAACTTGTAATAGTGTTTCTACTGCTGCTAGTTGTTTGCACATCTGACGTGCTACTGGTTTGTCTCCTCATCAGACCTGTGGTTGTGCTTCAGGAGGGATCTCAATGAAGATGTGACTAGATGGGATCCTGTTTTCCCTCTGCTCTTGTTTTTGTACCATTAGACTACAACATGATTTGCATTTTGATATAAATTTCTCTATACTGTAGATTTCATACACTGAGGGGTTCCATCCCGGGGTACTACTACTACAGGGACTAAAATTTGCAACAGTACTAGCAACAGGTGTCAAGGGTGCTGCACTTTTAATAGCAACAGAAGCACTCATCATAGCTAAGGTTGAAAATGTTGATGACCTGCATTGCTGCTTAGTAGGGATGGGCAACAATTTTCACCTCAAACCAAAATCTGCGAATAATAGCACTTCCCACTTGGCGAATAATTTCCAGTGAAAAGTGCAGTTTTTCTGTTTTTTTCACATAGCTCATTCTGTTGAAATCAATGGGAAAGTTTAATTTACACTCAACACATAGCAAATATTATTTTGTTTCCCAATGGCATAGTATAAAATAGGTATGAGGGTGCCTGTGCTGGTGGAGTGTGGGGAAAGAATCAGTTGAACAGGGAATTTTTTTTTCGGGGGGGTTGTTTTCCTCGGAGTGGCGGGGAGCAGTTAATAAATAAATACTAAATACAATAAAAAAAATAAGACATAGTATAAAAGGTGTAAGAGAAGGAAGCCTGTGTTGGTGGGTGGAGCCTGGGGAAAGAATCAGTTGAACAGGGAATTTGTTTTGGGGGATAGTTAATAAAAAAAATAAGAAATTTGTACATAACATGATAGAGACAGGGAGGGACTCCCTGATATAAGCTGCGACTGAGGTAGACTGATACTTGATGTGATAAAGTATTTTGTAAGATTTGTTGTTAGAGGCCCAAGCCCTGAGGAAACATTGATTTGTAGGGCTTAGGCTTGTTAGAAACAAGAAGCCCAAAATTGTTTTATTTGGTTTTTTTTTAAGCACAAGAAAAAAAATCCCTACTGGCCTAATACCAGCAGGTCATGTCGTGTTGGCCAGTAGCCACTGGCCATTGTCAAATGTCCTGATATAACTGTGGAATTTGCAACTGCTGTTCTTGCTGCTGCTGCTGTTGAGTTGTTTAAGCAGCAGGATGATTAGGCAGCTCAATGGGAATGGGATCATCAACAACAGTAATGAGAGATGGATAATGAAGGTTCCACTTGCCACAACTAGGTCCTGTGATGTGCCTGATGCAGTAGCAGCACCATATCTAGCCCCACCACTTCAAGAATATGTGGAGAAAAGAAGGAGTTGGCCAATAATGCTTCTCCACCTGCCCCTCCACCAAAATCATGGGGGTGTTGAGGTTAGAAATTTTTCCCTTGAAATCAGGAACTATGCCTCTCACTTCATCAACTGCAACAAGCACAATGTAAATAAGGGAAGGACTGGGAAGTGGATCAATGGGTATATCTGCACTCAGATGAAACACCTGGCAGAACTCTATCCAAACACCATGACACTTAGGGTCCCCATTGTGAAATCCCCCCACCAGAAACAAAGTACTGATGCTGTCACTATGCCCCTTGTCCACATCCTGCTAAGGACACATGACAACTTGCTGACCGTTTAATAATAATGATGAACCCTCCCTGCCACCATCTTAAAATATTCTGCGAGATGGAATCTCCTCAGATGCCGCTTGATTCCTTGTTTGCAATTCTCCTCCACCACACTGCCATGTGTGGTCAATGCACCACACAGTGTGCAATGGGTGGACATGAACTGCCACAGCCTTACATCTACAGAGTGGCTATGATTTGGTGGGGGAGGTAATGATGAACAAAGTGGATTGGCAGAACATGCAGTTATCCTAGAGCAAGAAGGTGATGGCGAGCTAGTTGTTTCACTCGTCATCAAACTTCCAGCCTCTGGCTGGGTTGCTCTATATCACGGTGCCCATGTTACTTTGCCTAATTTCAATACTGCCCTCTTATTGGCCTGACATTCTTGCTCCACCCAGGGCTTGCCTTTATATATCCTGTCATGTCTATTCCAAGGCGCCCTTTCGTGGTGTATCTGATCCTGACGTTTGTTACTGTGTTGCTGTTATCCTGTATGACCTGGCCTGCCTGACGACGTTCCTGTGTTTCCTGCATACCGTTCCGTTACCGACTGATCTGGCTGAGAACCCGCTCCATTGCCGAACTGATCTGGCTGAGAACCCGCTCCATTGCTGAACTGATCTGGCTGAGAACCCGCTCTGTTGCTGAACTGATCTGGCTGAGAACCCGCTCCGTTGCTGAACTTATCTGGCTGAGAACCCACTCCATTACCGACTGGTCTGGCTGAGAACCCGCTCCGTTACCGACTGATCTGGCTGAGAACCCGCTTCGTTGCTGAACTGCTCTGGCTGAGAACCCCCTCCGTTACTGACTGACCTGGCTGAGAACCTGTTCTGTTGCTGAACGGATCTGGCTAAGAACCCTCTCTGTTGCTAGCCTATCTGGCTATTGAACCGTTCCATTGCTCCTGACCAGTCTGTACTTCCGTTCATTTGTAAACCTCTCCTGGCTGAGCCTTTGTTCCGTTGCCATCCATGCATGGCTGTGTCTCCTCTGTTGTCCTAGTCTGGCCAGCATTACAATCGATGGATTCCAGTTACCTTGTTGGGGTGCACTGCGTGGCTCTATTCTTACGTTGTCAACCGTAGGCATAGCATTCATGCTATAGCCACTTACTCCAACCGCCGTGGCGGTGTGTACATGCAAAGTACCGGTACAGTGCTTTCAAGTGCTGACTGAGTTACTCAGATCTCTCTGTGTCTCCCTCTGCGCTATTGCTGGGCTCACTCCCTGTGGGAGTTCCTGTATATCTTTGGGCGTCTCCTGTTAACTCGTTCAGTGCCTAGACTGTCTAGGCAAGCCTTGTGCTCCTTCGTTGTTGCAGTACCTGGGCTAGGGCCAGCACTTGCATATTAAGCACTCGGTGGTGTGAGAAGACCCTGAGCTCTATTCCCTGTCTAGTAGCCATCGGGCCTAGAGCCAGCATTTGCGCTTTAGTCCACTGTCTTGTGAGGGGACACTTGTGGCCTTCCAGTTGTTCGGCTAAGATCCACCCCTAACGCTGTAGGGTTTACCAGCTGTAAGTGGTGGCCTCGGTCCCCCTGGGACCCCTGTCCCGTGGTCAGTGTTGCCTCACTGCCTATTTGGGTTCTGTGCCACCCAGGCATCTGGGTCTCGTCAGATATACCCTGACAATCGGCTTGTTCTTTTTAACATTTTTTTATATTGTGTAATAAAATTTTTTTATGAAGACTTAGTTTGAAACCGCTTGTGGATTTTTTTTTTTCTTTTTACCTGTGGTACCTTTTGAGGATTAATCCTACAGACCTCTGGATGTTACTGGAGAGCCCTGAGCTGGGACAGGCATAATTTTCCTGCAAGAGAGTTTGCTGGTTTCTGACATATGCCATTTGCCAGCCTCATAGAAATGTGAGTACCATTTCTATTGTCCTATTGACTATTGTATATAAGCTTACAGGCACTACTGTGGCGCCCTTTGTGTTCTCTTTTTCTTCTCGTGCCAATTACCATCTCCAGGACTTCCTGCCATCCTCTGTCCTGCTGTCTGTCAGGGGTCCAGTAGCCTGATCTTTCCAGGTTCTCTAGAGGAGGGTTGCCTGCCTTAGAAATCTCCTGTTCCTGCTTCCCATCTCAGTCATTCTGTGTACAGTCATTGCCTCATTGAGTATATATGTTGTTGTTTCTTATTGTGGGCCTGTGGCCTTATTCCTTGTATACACTTTACTCAATAAAGTCATTTTAACCTTACTGATCTGTCTGAGTGTTCATCAAAAACCGTGACACTCTATCCTTCCTCCTCTTTGATCTCCACCTCCCCTTTTGTTGCCTTTTGAGAGACACAGAGGGTACAGAAACAGCGTTGCTTGATTTCTATGGTGGGTGTTTAGCTTTAACATGTTTCAGATAAATGTCATGGTGTCTGTTTTTCATGTGTGATATCAGGGCGGTTGTGCCAAGGTGTGTTCCCTCCTTTCCCCTTCTCACAAATTGTGCACAGTGCTGTTGTTAATGACTGCACTGCGCCTGCCCCAACAGAAAAATAGTCTCATACCCATGACTTCAGGGGGAGGGAACAGGTGGAGAAGAATCACCATTCCCCTTCACTGGCTGGGCAGAGGATGATGTTGCTGCTGTGGCTTTTGACGCTACTGCCTCAGAACATGCACTGCAATAAGAACAAGGATTATTCCTGCTGCTGGCAAATGGAACCTGCCCTAGTGCTGCATCACTTGCTGACCCCATTCCCACCGTGTCCACTGTGGTCTATATCACACTAGCCTGCTCCTCAGCATCCTGCTGCCCTTGCAACTCAGCAGCAGCAGGAATTAGAGCAGCTGCAAACTCCGCAAATTCCAAAAGCTCACTGGTGGTGGTGGTGGTGATGCCCATCCCTGTCTCCCAATACTTCTCAGTATGGGCTAAAAAGGCCATTAATGTCTCTTCCACCCCAGATTTTCCACCATTATCATCATCACCACCACCACCAATCCCTTCATGCTGCTTCTGCTTTATTACAGACAGCTCACTGGTTGGAGTAGGTGATGAGAATGTGACAGAGGGTCCCCTAATGTTACACTTGGCATTTCTTGCAAATTCTGCATATTTCAGGATCATGTTCCACCTGGACAATGGGGGGAAGGGGACTCCCAGGGTCAGGTGTGGGCTCCCTTGACCACTAGTCTGGATGGTCGGCATTGATTTCCCTACCACCCCTTAAAGCTAGTAGTACCAGCTTCTTCGCCATCAATGTTATTACCACTAATACCAACAACATCAATTTCAGCCCCTGAGTCTTCCTCCTCACAATCACTAGTAATTTGATGATCACCCCCTCCTTCACTCCTAACATTAACAAGCTGCTGGACCTTCTTAGTAGTAGTACTAGCACTGGCTGGACTGCTTGGGCATGGCAAGTGTGACTTAATGCTCTGTGTGACAGCAGGGGACCCTATCTTCTCCTTCCCTCCTCCTGGAAATTACAAGACACACTGACAGCAGGTTCAGCACTGACAGCAGGGGCAGCAGGTGCAGCATGTCTGGCAGAAGGCACAGGCAGCTAACCTGCCCTACTTTCACTAGTACCCTCTTCTCCCTTCATTGAGATTAAATGGATAGTAATGTCAGAAAAAAGTATTAACTATATGGTATATACAATTAAAAGAGAGTACTTGCACTTATTCGTATCTCTCAGACCATTATGGTTTGAGAGATATAGGAAAATAAAGTTCTCTGGTCCCTCCCCTTTCTGCTTGAAGAGCTGTAAAGCTGTCAGAAGCAGATTCTGGTCACTTTACCAGATGTGGCTCTTCAGCAGTGCTGATATAACAATATCTAAAGAGAAATACTACAAAGTACGCCTGGCATGCAAGCACACTTTGTAGACCTTTCCAATTAAGTATTTATTTCTAAATAGCATAATTTCAGCTCTGCTGAAGAGCCTCTGTCTGGTCAAATGACTGTAATCTGCAGCTGTCAGCTAGATGGCAGACTTGAGTAAAACAGCCAGGAAAAGGTAACTTTAGCAAGTTATATCTCTCAAATCATGAAGGTTTGACAGATAAGACTTACATTGATGTTAATCTTTTTTTAATGTCTACAATATTAAATCAACTTAAAATTAACCATTACTATCCTTTTAATATTCCCAAGATCCCTAGGGGTGATTTATTGGAATAGACACATTTTTAAGGTGAAAAGGCGAAAAACACTTTAATCAAGGGGCAAAAACTTTCTAGCAGTTGAAAATTTGAGGAAGATTTTTTTCCAGTGGGTGAAATTGTCAAATATTTTAATCACTGTATTTAAAGTTGATTGTCCCACAAAAAAGAGGACAACAATGTGGTTTTCGCTATTTTTTCGTAGGACACAAGAGGACCTTTCACCCAGCCATACTGCTTAGTCTACAATAGTTTGTGTGTTATTGGGTGGGGTTTGGACTTGCATGCAGTGGTGCTGATAACTGAGATGATGATTGTGTATTTTTTGTCATGTTTATTTGTCCACTTGATTTATCAAGGAGTTTATAAACAAAGTGTTCCTATTAGTGATGTAAAATTGATCTTCTTTCAGCTGATTTTCTGACCATATCATCATCAATCTCACTCTCTACGTTATCTGTATCAGATAAAGGGTAGGATGGTGGAGGGATATATTGTATATCAACATCATCATTAAAAATATGGTCATCATCAGCATTGTCTGCTTCCTTCCCACAACTTTCATATTCTTTTAGGCTTTCTGAAATCTCAAACTATTTATTTTACTTTCCACTTAGAAGGATTTATTGAACATTCACTTCTACTTTGTGTTAGGAATCAGATGTTACTATCAGTCTGAAGCAGCAGCTTCTTCTCTGTAATGATCACAACATTAGAATGTAACTTGTCTTTAAAGGGATAGTAATACTTCGTTTTAACTTTATTTTATTTTGTAGGCATTAAAAAAACATGAAGAATGATATAAGTCTTATCTCTCAAACCTTTATGGTTTAAGAGCTATTCACAAACAAAGTATCCCCCCCCCTTTCAACCAGATCAGAAGGGAGGTGCCCAGGTAGACTGCAGAGAGGGACAATCTTCAATTCAGATAAGGGAAAAAGCTGAAAAACTTGTCAAGGGAGGAAGGGCTTTCATTGTTCTCATACAAAGAAAATTGTCCCCTTCTGTTATCTGTCTGGTTAAACAACCTGATCCACATCTGAGAAGAGATTGCTTACACTAGGTAAAAGGGACGGGGAGGGGAACTTTGCTTGTGAATATCTCATAAACCATAAAGGATTGAGAGATAAGACTTATATCATTCTTCATGTTTTTTAATGCCTACAAAATAAAATAAAGTTAAAACAAAGTATTACTATCCCTTTAAGGAAGAGGAGGATCATCATCATTTATTTTAAGAGTTGCAACAGCCATGGCCACAGACAATATTTAATTACCAGTGTATCTGGAAATAAAGAGAGCAAACACAAGACGAGAAAGGGAATCCTCTAAGTGTAGTAGTTTAATAATGCAATTTAAAAGATCACAATGTAACAACCCCCCCCCCTGTCTCCCTTTGAACTCAAATTACTCCCATCTTGGGCTATATGCATCTCTGGGGTACCTACCCCTTAATCACCATGTTGCTGTGTTGTGTCTCCGGATGAAATGTACTGTAGTTTGCAATCTACTGACTGATGCACTGCAGTTCTTTCTCTGCTGGAGTACCAAATTCTCAGTATGGTGGTATAAGATGAGAACTCCAAGAGTAAATCCTTAGTATGATGCTGCGGCAGCACTCTTGATGCTGACCACAGTTGCAGACTCACTGAGCCGCCTATGATCTGCTGTTGAAATGTGGGAAACCTACTGGAGTGGCACGATGCGAAAAGCAGCGCTCAGATAGACAGTTCAGTAACACTGCACCATAACCGAATGTTCTCACAAGGGGCAGGGAGGGACAAGGCAACAAGTGTGCAATGTGGGTGGTGGGAGAATAACTGACCCAACTCATGTCATGGATCCACAGAACTACTTCATCAGGGGAAAATACTGAACTTAACCTTGCTAGTCTGATTTATAGAGGGCCTAAGCTTGGATGCAATAAACTTCAATAAATGCATAAAAATGCATATATGCAAACATTTATGCATAGATACACTTTTCCTTTGGGGTGACCAAGGACACCCACATATTGAGCTGCACCGAGATTTGGTTGGAAATTTGGGAGATTCTGCTTACTGACTGTTCAGGAACATTTATCATCTCATTTATTTTGGATCATTTCATCTATATTCCATTTCATCTCATCTCATCCATTCATTTCATTTTAAGCTAAGTTCATCTGACTATATTGGGAACTATTGGATCTTTAACTTTTAGACTTGTGGACTACTAATCCATTTATCCATTTGTTTTATTATTTTATTATATATTTTATTCTTCTTTTACATTTATTCATCATTTGATTTTGTTTCTTCATATTGGACATTATTATTATTTAGTGATATTCACATTTCTATTTTTGTTTATCTATTTAATATTGATTATTGTCATTTATTACTACATCTGGGTATTTGTCATCTCCTACGATAGCTGTTTTTGCTGCACAAACTTTTTCTTCTAGTATACTTAAGATTTAATTACCAACATGTCTGTGCACTCCTCCTACTCTTTTCCCCTTACACCTGCCCCTAGCAAAATATTGTTGATTTGTGCTGTACAAAATAGAACTGTTCGCATGTGAAGTTATGTTTTGAATGTCTGAAAATAATGATGTATGCCACTTCATTAATATCTGTCACTCTCAGTCTCACTCACAGCTCATCATGTCAAGGAATCTTCTGTCTCTGTTACCAGTTAGTCAAACTGTTTTTTTTGTGTGTGTGTGTGTTTTATTTTTTATAAATTCCCTGTCTGACTGCAAGGAAATCACATCCACAATCCATGCAACCATAATGAACAACTTTTTCTTTCTTCGCTGCAGATGTAATTTTTACAGTACGATATAGGATAAGTGAAAAAAGTAAAAAATGCTTTTTTGCATGCTTCACTTTTGAGGAAATCCTTTTCTCCCATTCCTTAGAAGGACCAATGAACCTGGTATCCTGCCCAGGTAGTAGTGATGAATGCTAGTCTGGCCACTGTAGGGTGAAATAGGTAGCAGAGCTTACAGAAATATAAATGCTGAGCTGATACTGAAGGAGTATTATGTGCTAGTAGAAGCCAGCCAGGAGAGGAGGTATAACTGCACTTTAATTTAAGGACTTATGAAGATGGCAATATTGCAATAAGGATGCAAGAATGAGAAACAGATCTCATAAAAGTTTCGGTACAGAGGAAGTGTAACTTGCAAGCAGCTGGAGAATTATGTAGGACATCAAAATTATCTGCAAGCAGCAGCTGTGGATATAGAGCAAACGAAGCATAGTAGAATATAACAATGAATGTCCTAAGAGTGATAGTAATGCAGACAGTGCTAATTAAATCCTGGTACTTAGAATGAGGCAGCAATTGATATAGAGCTTGGTGTGGAGGCATTTAAACTTGAGAATATTTTAACTTTGTTTGTGGCAGACTGCTATTAACACTGGCTAGACACAGAGTTGATATGAAACAAACTGGTGTTGGTACTTAGGTTGAGGCAAACAGGTATTAGTTCATTGGTTGAAGCAAACAGAAGTTAGTATGTGGCATGAAGCATACTGGTATTGGAATATGGCTAATGAATGCTGATGCTGAGACTGAGGCTTGACTTGAAATAATCAGGAACAAGGCCTGAACAACAACAAGCTTGGGACATGAGACTGGAAAAGACAACCAGTAACAGAGCTGTGACTAGATTAATAGTAGAACATTATGAAAGCACACAGAGACAATCCATGTGTAGATTTTTATACACAAAGATGTTACCGAGGTGGCTTACTAGTGCACAGATCTTACAAGCACATGACCCTCACTGAGCTGCTTTTGATAACTGAAGATCAGGGATAAATGACTTGCCTAAGGCCTGATAAATGCTGGCATAGTTATTCTACTCAGTAGCTCTTTCTATTTCCTTGTGAAGCAGTGCTTGCTCAAAATTATACTGATAATTTCAACATTATTGACAATAAAGATCTTAGTCATGTCACATATACATAAACAGTGATAAAAATACTCCTCTGTGACCTTGCATAAACTAGAAATGAACAGCAAGAACAACAATCACCTAGGTTTACT
This sequence comes from Rhinophrynus dorsalis, assembly GCA_037306005.1. Taxonomy (NCBI): domain Eukaryota; kingdom Metazoa; phylum Chordata; class Amphibia; order Anura; family Rhinophrynidae; genus Rhinophrynus; species Rhinophrynus dorsalis. The sequence continues at coordinate 101,502,754 of CM074723.1, forward strand.
GTACCAGTAACAGCATTAAACGCTATTACTGTTTCTAGAAAGATAAACAATTTCTCGGTTATAAAAATAAAGTGTATTTGCAAAGTGAGAACAAATATTTAAGCACATCTATCCAGTAAATATAAGTATCTGTATCATAAAATAGTATTATCACAGTACAGATTGTCTTTTGAAATCCGTGGTTCTTACTCTCTTTGACAGGGGAATTATAACTTTCAATATAAATAAACTAACATATATTAACTATTCCAAAAGCTTTACAGCAAGAGGAATACTGAATTCCATCTTCTCAGTAAAACCGGGGCCATTTCTAGTGAACTTCAAGACTAGTGATGGGTGAAAAGCCCCATTTTTTGCTAGAATTTTTGACATAAAAACAAAATTCCTGGGATTACCACAAAAAAGTCCCCCATCCATAGAAAATACATACAATTTCTGCCTTCTAGCCAACTAAAATTAATTTCCCAGGAGAACACTGCTGCTTTTTTCCTATGCTTTCTATGGCTAAAATAATTCCATTTGCAATACTACTGCTGCTGAGTGCAGAAATGGTGAAATCAACAGCTGAAAGTTAAACCTGTGATCAGGTTCAGTCCTACAGCAACATAAACCTTGAAAAAATTGTTAGCAGGCTGAGTCCATTTGTCCTTTGCCCACAGCACTACCCACCTACTTGTACAACTTGGGCACAGCCATTCTTAAAAAATAACTGTGGCTTGAGACATGCCAGCAGGGTGCAACAGATGATGTCATCGTTTTGGCAAGTATGCCATTCTGCAGGTGTACTTTTGGATAATTTTGTGTAGTTTTGATTTCTTACTAAGAACTCTTGGCCCCATGTAGAATAACAACTGTGTAACAATTATTTTAAAAATATGACTAGTGGCAGTGAAGGTAACAATGGAGGCAATAATGGCAGAAGGTGTGGTGTTTATTTGCCTCTTGTCACCTGCAATTAACTCAGTTTTCCTCCTCTGTCATTTCCATATGCACAACAAAAGCAGTAGGTGGCACGCTCTGTCAGCATTTCCAGTCATTTTTTTTTTTTTTTTTGCTATTCCATCTCTGGTTACATTTGGTTTCTTGGATTTCCTGCCCTTTCTGTAGTACATTACATTGTCTCAGTGTCTTGCTATGGACCCCTGTAAATTTTCTGCGGTTTCTGACTGGCCCCTACCACTTAGTCTTAAACCCCTTTAGAATTTAATTGGCTTTGACAATTATCATCACAGGTTCATCAAGAACTTTTCTGCTCTTATCTCTCCTATCACCACCAAGACTTGGAAGGGGGCTAGCCTTCATCATTGGACGACTGAAGCCCTTCAAGTATCCTCCTCTTTGAAGAAGGCCTTCTCTGTGGCTCCTGTCTTAAGGTATTCAAATCCTCAAGCCCCTTTCACTCTTGAGGTTGGTGAATCTAAGACCAGTGCTGGAGTTCTTCCTCTCCACCCTGCTCTTTTTTTCTTCCAGTGTTTCTCTTCTGCTGAGAGAAGCTATGGAATCAGGAGATACTTACCATCAATCTTGCTTTTGAAGAGTGGCATTATCTCCTGGAGGGATCCCCTCATGTGGTCACCATTCCTACAGACCATCAGAATATGTGATATTTTGCCTCTACTAAACTGCACTCCTGACAGGCATGTTGAGTATTGTTTTTTCCCGTTTCAACTACTCCATCTCCTATATACCCAGGACCAAGAATATTTCTAGAAGCACAAACCTCAACCATGTTGATTCCTGCTAATAATGAAATTTCCTGTATTATCCCTTTTAACAGTTGTTCCACTACAGAGGTCAAACTCACAGGTCTATAATTCCCTGGTTCTATTTTAGTTCACTTCTTAAATAAAGGCACTACATTGGCTTTACTCCATATGTTTTGGCACTGAGCTTGTGGTGAGAGAATATTTAAAGAGTGAAAAGAGGGTTCTTGCTAACACTGCACTTAGTTCCCAAAGAAACCTTTTATGTATACCATCAGTGCTTTGTCAGTCTTAATTTTGTTCAGTCTTCCCATGACCTTTTCTTGTGATAACCCAATATCTGATAATGGTATAATTCTATGTATTACTTGTTAAGGCTCTTCTACCATTTCTTGTTCCCTGTTACATACTGATGCAAAGAAAGTGTTTACAACATCAGATTTTCCTTATCCTCTCTAATCAACTCACTAGGAAGGAAAATGACTGGATTCCTTGTTTTATAACAAATTATAATGAAAAGGCATATGTTAAAGGAAGTTAGTCATAGGACCAATAATTGAGTACGTACCCAAGATGTCTTTTAGGAGAAATAGAAACATCAAAGAAATAATAGCACCAAGTGACATCTATTAGCAGGTGGGAAAGAGGAATCTGAAAATATGAGAAACAAGACTTACTTGGAAATAGGAACGTGAATGCATAAATGTGGAAAGGAAAACTCTACCACTTTCATACACTACCCTAATGGCAGATAGGATAAAAATATTTTTAGATCTATGGTTACTAAAAAATTATACCAGATGTCATATTTCTTTAATTGCAGTTCTGATTTTGGGGTTAATGTTTTGAGATGTAGGTGTGTAATAAAATATGTAAGCCACGCAACATGGAAATAATTCTAAGAAGTCTCACAAATGGTATGAAGAAACATAGTTTGCCTATGTCATTATGCTTTGCACCTGTTGCTATGGAATCTTGTTTCTGTTTGGATACCTGTTCCCAGTCTTTGTGCTACCTGAGTGAGAGTTTCAGTTCATTGTGCTTTCCTGTGAATTTGCTAACTGGCATTTGGCCTTGGCTATTGGTATTTGTTTGTTCTTGGACTCCATTTTGGTACTTTTGCTCCAAGTCTATCTTTTCACTGACCTTGGCTCCAGCTTACTACTCTTGTCTTTGGATTGCTTATATATTCCTCCAGTGCCTTACACATCAGCTGGTCAACATAATTCTCTGCTCCATTGGCCCACAGCACCATCCCATTGCAGTAACCTATCTTCCTCTGGAGAAACCACAGACTGAGTGAGAATGACCAACTTTCCAACTAATGGCTCCCTGGGGAACATCATCCCAGAGACTTTCCCTGCCACTCCGTCTCTTTGTTTAACTGCAATACTTCCAGTCTCCCATTCAAATCACCACCTAGTTTTTCCTATAACTGCTGCATTCCAGAGGGATTTCCTCTTCTATAGTCCTCCTGAGTCTGGTCCTGAGCTCAAGAGCAGCCTGTGTCTGGTTCAACTCTTTCCCTAGTCCTCCAACAGCTATCTGGTAAACCCTTCCAGGTCTGCTCCCCAGCTCCCCAAGTGGTAGATATCAGGCCTTACAGCTAGTAAATTTAATCAGTTTTGACCACAGCAACAGTAAACCAGTAGCCATCACTGCTCTCTAGCCACAATCCCCAGCTTAAATCCCTAGTGTCCAACTTGAGTAGGGAGGGTACTCATTGCAGCCTATAAATGTTAAACACTGACATGAGGGTAGACATGTGGATATTACAGTCACAGCTGTGTGCCAGGTCCTGCCAAACAGAAGAGGAGGAAACAGGTTGCTCAAGTTGAGAATAGAGCAGTATAGAGCAGAAAACTATGATTTCCAATGCTCTGAATGTAGATCTGGACCTAACCTCTTTTATATAAGAACAAGAGGCTGTGGTTTTGTTTGTTTGATTTTTGGCTGCATTGTGATTAAGCATATTGCGACACAACATCTCGTAAAATTTTATTTTGCTATTTTATTACATCACATTTTATGACTTATTTATAAATTGTAAATTAGACACTGTATTTGTATGTAGAAGTATGCTGTCATTATTTCAATATTGATATATTGGATGTGTGGTTAGGACTGATTCAAAACCATGGTGATAGTTATCTCACTTAGGGCTCAATTTAAACAGGTCCAAGTTAGTAGAATTAAACATATGGGTGTCAATGGGGTATAATGACCTCACTGGCACTCATAGGGTTAATCCAACTAAGTATTGAACCAACAGCCCATAAAAAGTAACACTTACCATTTATTCTGATGTCCAGCGGAGTTTTCAGCACCCTGGTCATCTACTGTCCATCTTCTTACTCTGTTTTCTTTCTACTCTCTCTCTCTTATGGGGCAGCATGGTGGCTCAGTGGTTAGCACTGTTGCCTTGCAGTGCTGGGGTCCTGGGTTCAATTCCCACCAAGGACAACATCTGCAATGAGTTTGTAAGTTCTCACCATGTTTGCGTGGGTTTCCCCAGGTACTCCGGATTCCTCCCACACTCCACAAAACATACTGATAGGTGAATTTAGATTGTGAGCCCCAATGGGGACAGGGACCAACATGACCAATGAGTGTAAAACACTGCGTAATCTGTGTGTGCTATATAAATATTATTATTATTATATTACGTCCTCTTTTAATTAAACCAGTAAAAAAAAATAGAGTCATAAAAACATATCCCATGAACAGAACCCATACAACTATGCATAGTTTATCCCCTTGAATCCCAGAGGGGTACACAATGCTTTGCAGAGCAATGCATTGCATACCTCTCTGGGACTCAAAGGATTAAAGAATGCTTAGATGTGTGGGTTATTTCATTCATAAAATGCCTGAAGTCCATATAAAAATTTTCCCAATAAATTCTTATAGTGCCTAACATTTTGAATAAAAGTATTATGTCCATTTACAGACAGGTGTGTGCAGGCGCCGTGGCGGCGGAGACAGTTAGATGCAGCACACCCCCCCTCCTCTGTACCATACAGATGATGCCCTTTCCAAAGTGAGGGAATTTGAACAGAGGTTGCCTTTTTATATGGGCGGTCTCTGTTCCAATTCCCTCACAGCCATTGGCTGGGATGTGTGCTTACACAGCTACCAGTCAAACCCCTTCAATCACCTTTGCTCAAAGCTGATTGGCTGGGAGGTGCATGAGCACACTTAACTGCCAATGGATGTGAGGGAATTTGATCAGAGACTGCCCATCTATAAAGGAAGTCTTTGTTCAAATTCCCTCACAATGGAACGGGCATCGTCAGGTACAAAGGAGAATGTGTGTTCCTACTCACTTTCTGTGCTGCTGTGTGGTAAACAGACATAATATTTTTATTCAAATTGTTTAGAAGTAGAAGAATTCATGGGGACAATTTTTATATATGGTGTTTTATGAACTAAATAACCAGCACATCTAAGCATTCTTTAACCTTTTGAGTCCCAGAGATGTACGCAACACATTGCTCTATAATGCATTGCATACGCCTCTGGCACTCAAGGGGTTAAACTATGCATAGATGTGTGGGTTCTGTTCATGGAATTTGTATTTATGGCTCTCTTTTTTTTACAGGTTTAATTAAAAGAAGGAAGAGCGAAGAAAGAAGAGAAGGAAGGAAAATAGAAGGAAACAGACAGTGAATGACAGGTAAGTGTAGCACAGATAATTTAATGATTGGTGCTTCGCAGGCACCGATAGTTAGCTTTTACCTTTGATGTTCCCACTTTTGCCGCTAATTAGCTGTGTTTTGGGAACCTATTGCACAAAAAGGACCTTTGGCTACAAGATCTTTCTGTGGCCTAACATCCATTGTGCTTTCAGCTGGTAGGGCCTTTGAAAATTAACTAGATATTTTATTATGTCAGTCGGTAGTGAATTTGGCCCTACCGGCTGTTTTCCTGCACTCCTTTAAACCAAGCCTTTAGTTAATAATAATTACAATTTTATAAAGCCTCTCAGATGAACTGTGGCTTCTAAAATCACAGAGACAGCCATTTCTTCTTCTTAACAACAATAGAAGCAACCAGTAGACATTTGACCAACAGTCTGAGAAAGGAGCTGACTGTTCTTCTGTGTCTGAAGAGATAGTCACCAGTTATATCTGCAGCATATCACAGGGTTTAGTGCTGCATTGCAAATAACAAATTATTATTCCCTTTGACATGCAAGTTGATATATAAACAGATATGCAACAAATTGTAATCCTTCCTTGGTGATTTGGGATTAGTCTTAAAATAATAATAAGATAAAAATGTAATAGTAGCATCTATTACCTTTTCTTATTTAATCTTTGTATCTCTCCCTAAATAACATTTCCAGATTTGGATAGGCATAATGCCAAGGCTTATGCAGTATCCATGTTATTTGAAGATAGCAATGTTATCATCATATAATGTAATCTATACAAAATGTATGGATTTTTAATTAAATTGTCTTACTCTTATTTTTCTCTATGTAGTTTCATATGTTGGTGTGGCATTAAAGGATTTCAGAAGAAGTTTTTCCAAAAACTTACATGTGAGCCATAACAATGCTAAGATTTTATTTTGTGTTGTAAGACTAAAAGAGATATAGGACTATAAAATGCACCAAGGTTTTAAAGATGGCTGGTAAAAAAAAACAATTGATTAGTTCAGACTGCAAAAAACACAAATAAATATTATAATACTTTTCTCAGGGGAAAAGTGAATGTTATAGTCACGACAATTCTGCATCACAAATGCATTTCCGCTGTCTGCAAAAACAAGGGGTGGGCAACTTGAATCCCTCTGGTTGTTGGTTGAATGCAATTTTTGTCATCTAGAGCTAGTGGTGTAGCCAGAAAAGGATGATGGAAATTGTAGATCAGAAACAGCTTTAGGGATGTAGCCTGTCCAAACCTAAAATCAGTGTCTGGAAACATCAGCATTATTGTGGAATATCAAGCTTTATGGTGCAAAGAATTGCAAAAGGGTTTGTGGGCGATTTGAAACATCCACTCAACTTGCCCCTTCATATATTTTTCTTGTTCCTACAAATCACATTTCGGACAATTAAATATTCAGAAAGTTTTTAACATGTTTGCCCCAAAAATGTTATTGCATATATGATATTATGATATTAAAAATAAATAAATGCAATTTATTATGCAACAATTAAGTAATTATATAGCAGATGTATATTGTTTTGCATTTAAAACCCACATTTTTAGTCATATAAATAATATATTGCCGTAGAGAGACAATACATAGCTCATAGCTTGCCAAAAAGCTTGTTCAGTGAAGAATATTGATTCTGTGGATTTGACTGCAAAGGTCTGGAACAATCCCAGTCAGAGCAAAGGGTAAAATATAATATTATTTTATTTGGCAGTGAATTTCTCAGTCCCTGATAACTGTGAGTTATGTGTAAGACAGCAAGATTATAAGTGACCTCACAGCCTGAAGTATGTTTAAGAAACTAGTTTGATTTACTATCAGACTTTCATTTTTCAAACACAATACAAAGAAAAATGAAATAAGTAAATGAAAGCATGATACAAGTTAGTATTATTATGAACATTGTATACAATAAAGTAGACCTTTTATAATTTTGGTAGAAGTGTGTTGATAGTCTTGGAAGAGAGTCAAAAACTACCTGTATATAACATTAGCCATTTAACATTTAGAACAGCACAAGATCAGTTCTCAAGGGCCACCAACAGTCCAGGGTGTAAGGATTTCCCTGATTAAGCACAGGTGAGTCAGTCACAATGAATGTGCCAATGATTAACTCACCTGTGCTTAATCCTTACATCCTGACCTTTTTATGGTCCCTGAGGAATGAACTTGGACAGCTCTGATTTAGAAAACAAGTTTTTGAGCTATTAAAATTCCAGCCAAAATTGCTAAATGTACTACCAAATTCTCCAAAGTCTGTAACACTCAAGCAACCCTTTAAAATTAGGTCTTTAGAGTGGGCAATAAACTTTTAGCATAAAAGTATTCTAGAGATTGCCCTGCTGTATAAAACAAGAGTACTTCCATTGCTAGAAATTGCTTCACCCAAAAGTCATTACATATTGAATTGTCTGAGAATGTATCGTCAAGATTTTCTTATGGCTGGGAGACGCAGTTTCTTTTCCTTTCTCTAAATGAATGAATTTTGTAGACACAAATTCACTATGGACAGCAGAAGCACCAAGATTCTTGGTGGGAGTGTAATGGTGCTGCATTTATGGAATGGCTAACCCCAAGACAGAGGTGGAAGAAGAGAAGCAACCACCAGAGATGCTTTAGTATGTAGCTTGAGGGTGAAGATTAAGAGCATAGCCAGCTGATGCAACTGCTTTTTTTGTAGCCATGAGCTATAGCTGTAAGTTAAAGTTGACAACCACAAGGTTGGATATAAAACCAGTTGAGCTGGGACTTGGTCAGGATAGAAGTTACTGCAGTATTGGTAGAATGGTAGGAAAGGAACTGGTAAAAATGGCATTACAATAGCAACTTCCACTAGATGGTAGTGCAGGATAACTAATTGAAGAAGTCCAAGCAGGAGCGTTGCTATGTGACAGCTTCCCTACCAGCAGGAAATTGAAAAGTTCTGAACACAAAAATTCACAGGGAGAACAGGAACCACTATAAACAGCGACAGGAAGTTACCAGACACAAATTACCAAATCAAGAGATACAAAGAATCATCAGAGGAAGCCAAAATTTGGGGCCACAATCACAGGTTCACAGATGGTATTGAAATACAGTGGGTCAGGTCCGCAACAGGCAGTCAAGCCAGTTTAGTAACACACGAACAAGAAGTAAGAAGTCTGGAGGCAAAAACAAACACTCAAAGAAGCACAAAGGTAGGAGGGCAATAAAGGGGAAGAGGTGAAAAGCCCAGGATCAGACGTTAGGATGATATTTAAAACCTAACTGGACTTGGAGGACTTGGTCCTGACAGGTAGCAAGGTGTTCTCTGTACATGGCGATGTGAAGAGAGAATAGAGTTTAAAAAATTAAATAAAAAAAGGTTTGTTGACTAATAAGTGACATTCAGACAGGCAAGTGATCCAATTTCCTACCTGAGCTGGCTGTGCCCCCTACTGAAACTGAATGAGTGATAGATATACTTTTCAGGCAAGTAAAAAATACATTGGACATTCAAGAGAAAACAGACATGCAACTTGCTTGACATACTGTGTGTGCTTTCACAACCATTACCACATATGGAAGAAGAAGATGATCAAGCATATACTAAGAGGTGGTGATGCCGAATTCCTGGACCAGCATCTGTGGAGCGAGCTTTGTCCTTTATTGAAAACTGCTGATTCTGAAGGTCTATTCTGTCCTGTACTATACTGTTAAAAATTTACACTGCAGTGATGATGGGAAAGAAGGAAATGCTGCTAAATTTTTTACAGTAATGACTTGTAAAAGCAGACAGATTTCTTTATAGACAGTGAAACACTGGGACATGTTTTTAAGAAGGAAAAGTTTGCAAAAAAAAAATAAAATAAAACACACAAAAAAATTCAAGATAGTTTGATATAGGTAACAAGGACCTTGACATGAGCTATGACTGAGGCAGATTGATACTATGAAGAGTTATAGTTTTTATCAATAGCAAGACATTGCACCCAGAAGCAGTTCTGTTGTGTATTTCACTGTTAAATAAAGTCCAACAAACGTACTCATTGCAGGGGTGGGGCAAAACAAGTAGTAGCAGTGATTGGACATGTTAGTAAAGTGATAGACCAAAAACTGACTGCAAAGATGGTTGCTGTAGTGTGTGCTATGAATGATGATGATCCTTCTCTTCCTGAGCAAGTAGTTAGTCAAAGTATCATAAAAAGTTTCACCATCACCAGTAATATTTATAAACCATCATAGAACACTGAAGATGACAGAAAGCCACATGCTAGTGTTGATGGCATGAAGGAGGCAGGTGTAGTAGTTCAACCAACTGCTTTGTCTGACAATGTAAGAACACTAGTCCTCAAAGTAGCAGCATTGAGGAAAAGGAGGGTTGAGACCATATACCACTGTTGGGACCAATGCTAAGAACATTGATTCATGTTAATGAATAATATAGAAATAGTGGAAGGTTCAAAATGGACTCAAAGATGATAATGCAAATAAGTTGTCTAGCATTCATTATATAGTAATCATGCTACCACCACCAACAACCACCACACACATCTGCCAGATTCAGTGAAACCAGATTTTTATGTTATATTTTTTCTCTCTTGAAATATAATGGTTAGCAATAGCATGGCAGCAGCTTAACAGAAAGAAATGTCTGAAACATTTTTGAGAGGCTTGCTGAAAGTGAAACTTCCAAAACATTACAATAGGCATGAGCAGGGTTTGAAAATAATTGACTGTGGGCTTCAAACATGACTAGGCCTAGTAAAATGCTTTTTGTTTTGTTTTTTTATTGCAGACGATATTCACGTATCACTGAAGTCTATATATGCATTACTTGCAGATTAGGGATAGATATATGCGCTATCTGTAAACAAAATCTTTGTCTTTTCATAATTTTTGTTTATTATTATTATTCTTTATTTATATAGCGCCAACTTAATCTGCAGCACTGTACAATAGGGAATAGACATACAGGGATATTAAATAGTAAATCATATGTGAAGAACAGAAGGATCAGAGGACCCTGCTCATGACAGCTTACAGTCTAGAGGAGTTGGACACAAAAGGTGTAAGAGCTATTGGGTGTAAGTGTCTCCTGCCACATGAGCTGCCAGTCAGTGCGTGGGAGAGAGAAGTGCTGTTGAATGCAGTGGCCCAGGGAAGGGGTCGTTCTTGGTGATAATGTTTATGGAGGAAGTTGATAAGCTTCCTTGAAGAGGTGAGTTTTCAGGGAGTGTTTATTTTCTTTAACGGTGTATTTTCTACATTCAGAAAATTAATAGGTCATGCCATATATAATTTGAGAGCACTTCAAACGTATTGATATTTACCTGTTTTATTATATTTCTTTGTTGATAGGAAAAGGAGGGTGCAAGAAAGTGGTATTTTATATATATAATATTTGTGACTGATTTTTACACTTTATTGTTTTCTTGCTTGACTCACTGTAGCCAAAAATATTGCTGTACTAAAATTAAGGCTAGAAATATGTTTTGTTTAAATAATAGCCTACACAATGGTAATCCAAGAAACACTATTTGTAAGTGTTAAAGTAAAATAAATGTATAAAATAGACATAAAAATATGACTCAGAAAAAAATGATAAGAAAAAAACAAATTAATAAAATCACCCTATCTAATAACAGGTGCTCGTATTCTTCAGGATGCATGGTTTGTAGGTGTTCTCTTATACCCCACATCCTGTCTGTCTCCAACACCACATAGAGTGCAATGTGTGGACACATATTGCCATATTCATACCTGCATAGAATTGCTTTCTGGAGGGGTAATGGCACTGGTGGAGGCATTTGTGACTGAGTGAGAATGCTTTGGATGAGTGTGGAAGCTGAGAGGGGAGCCACTGATGGTGGTGGCTGCAAAGGCTGATGGGGGATTGCTGCTCTCTAATGGGAGGAGGGTCGCTGCAGTCAATTTGGACTTCTAAATAAAGGTTTTCTTGCATCCATGTTTTGAAATGGGTAGTACAAGTACTAGCAGGGTCAGCAGCAGCAGCATGGGAGTGGACATTTACTTTTTTTTATAGCATATACGTCAGTATGACTATGCTGCATATGCTTAAGCAACCCAGATGTTGCTTTCCCCACTCCACTGTTTGATCACACATGGTGTATAAAGCATTTGCAGTTTCCTGCACTGTTCCATATCCCAGGAAGAAATATTCCCACACCCAGGACTTCAGTGCTGGAGGAGGAGGACATGACGTTGCACCTGAAACTCATGCTACAGAGGCTGAGTCTGACCCAGCACATGATGAACATTGGGCTCTGACTCGCCTTAACTTCTGTCACCAGTCCACCACCACATCTTTAGACCCACTCACAGGAGCCTGCCCCTCTTCCTGCCCACTCAAAGGGACCTTCCTTTCTTCCTGCCCACTCACAGGATCCTGACCCTCTTTCTGCCCACTCATAGCCAGAACCTGCCCCTCTTCTTGTGCAGTCTAAGTCAGAATCTGATCCTCACAGGAACCTGCTTTCCTTCTTCCTGCCTACTCTCAGGATTCTCCACTATATCCTCCTGCTGTCTACTCACAAAATGATCTCTCTCACCTACTAAACCTGCTTCCAATTGTAGTCTGTCTTCTGAAACCTCAATCCCCCATTCTCTTCCCTCTCTGTTCCACTCCATGCTCGTACAGTGAAGTAAGCTTTAGAGTGCAATTAAAATTTCTGAGGAATCCTCATCACTTCTGTCTAGGTTGCTGGGTGACAAGGGTGGTGCACTTGGTGTAACCACCATTGTTGGTGCAGGTGGCACTGGTTTGGACCCCACTACTATGCTGGTGGTAGCAGTAGCAATGGCACTACTGCTAACAACTGGCAATACTGAGAGAAGTCCGATTTAGGCATGCCCTACATCCCCCTGATGAGGATGCTTCTACAGTTCCTCCCTGTCCACTCCAAGTCTTTCTTCTAGACACTGAGCAGATCTCTTATTATAAACAAAATATAAAGAAAATAAGAATTAAAAAAAAATAATCAAAACAATTATATAAAAAATGAAAAAAGTATCACTCACACTACATACTTCACTGACTCATACTTCCCTAACACTAACTCAAAACATTTTAACCCTTTGAGTGCCAGAAAGACATCCAATGCATTGCTCTGCATTGCAATAGATACCTATCTGGCACTCAAAAGATTAATGACCCTTACTATCCTAACACTAACTCAATTTGAATTATCCTCTCTCACTACCCTAACACTAACTTACACAATGTGAATGTCCTTCACTGCCCTAACACTGAATCTCACTTGATAGATCCTCACTAACCTAACATTAAGTCACACACACACACACACACACACACACACGTCACAAATTGCAGAAATTTCAAATGTTCTTCTTAACAGCTCTCATGTCTCCTAAAACACCTCTATTCCTTTTCCTTTACTAATAAAGCCCTCACTGAATTCATAGTATGGGACAGGGGAAATTCTATGTTGCGTGAAACTTCTTGCCAGAAACAACCAATAGGAGGAAATTTACCTGCAAAAATGTTATTGGAATGGAAGTAATGATACCTTTCTAGCTTGGAACAAAATTGAGAGTTATGACATTTGGTTTCAAATCAGATAGGATGTTGATCCAGGGAAATATATGATTACCATTTGGAGTCAGGAACACATTTTTTTACCCACTTGGGGCATAAATGGAGATATCGTCAATTTTTTTTGCCTTCCTCTGGATCAACAGGGGGTGATATGGCATGGGCTGAACTTGATGGATACATGTCTTTTTTCAACCTAATCAACAATGTTAATACTTTATTCCAATGTTCCATAAATGGATCATCATTTAGTGCAAAAGTAGGTATCTTCTTTAACCTTAAACATCTAGGGATCATTTTATTATGTATATATTTTTCCAACATAGTGATGTCTCACCATGTAAGGAGAGCAAGAGCAACCCAAAAAAATTCTTTAAATACATTAATGGCAAAAAAATTAAAGTCTGATAATGTTGGGTCCTTGTTATCTGAAACGGGTGAGATGGTCAAGGGGGACAGAGAGAAGGCAGATATTTTAAATAATTTCTTTTCTTCTGTTTTACCAAGGAAGACCCAATGAACAAGAATCTGCAAACTACTTTTACAGAACAGTCACAGCAAGCATGGGACTGGCTAATACAAGAAAAAGTGTTAAAACAACTGAATGGTGTTAAGGTAGACAAAGCTCCGGGCCCAGATGGTATACACACACAGGCACTTAAAGAGCTAAGCCAGACCCTGGCCAGGCCGTTATATTTGATTTTCAGGGATTCTTTTATTTCAGGTATGGTGCCCATGGATTAGCATAAAGCAAGGAAATTACAGACCTGTAAGCTTAACATCTGTGGTAGGGAAGCTGTTTGAAAGGTTGCTAAGGGAATATATTCAAGAATTCTGCTGGAACAGGAATATCATTAGCAATAGCCAACATGGCTTTGTTTATTATATACACACTAGTTGAACAGCCCGTTACACGGGCCACAGTGCCTCTGGCAGCCGGTTGCGGGGCAGTCACGTGCAGTAGAGACTGCCCGCGCCACTGCTGATACAGAGCTGGACGCTCATTTGGAGCGCCCAGCTCTGTATCAGCCGCGGCGCGGGCAGTCTACTGCGCATGTCGGGCGTTACACACAACTTAGCGAATTATTATATAGGATTGGGAGATATCGTGTTTTGGAGTTTGACAGAATTGTTGTGTCTGTATTACCCATATATATTACCACTTGGGGATGTGCATATATTAATAGATTTATATCCATATTCATCTGTATTACTAGACTGTGAAGCTTAAGTCTAGTTTCACTCTAACCATCTACTATATATGGGGATTATTTTTTAAAATCCTGGAAAATGTATAGGTATACAATGGTGAAAAATATAATCTTTAAAGACATTGCCATATTTTGAGTACGGCTAAATAGTATCTAAACGTTAAATGGCATATAGCCACATTTATATTGTTATTTTTATAATGAATGGATAAGAAGTATTTTCTTTAATATCATTAAAGTTGAGTTGAGATTATATCATATTTGAAGGACTACTGCATACTTTTGTTTTTAACTTTATTATGTATTATGTATTTTTCTGTCTTTTTATGTGGATGTATAAAGTATTGTGGTGGTTCAAGGGTTAACGACCCATTCGTTGATCACTAATTTTCTGTAATAGATTAACTGATAGCCATTATTGGCGGGTTTAAAATTTAGGTGGCTAACGCTTGAGAATTTTATTGCTAGTATGCTGTATTCTAGTATTTTTTGTTAAAGACTTTGAGTCTTATGTTTTTAAAATATTGTCTATAAAGAGCTTTTTTTACAACATGGAATTGAACTTTATGGCTGCTTGATGATCGGTGGGTCCATTGGAGTGCTCCTCATCTGTGTCTACTTGCTCTCATATATGGATTGGTTACTGATTCAACATCACCACTGTATAGTACCAAGGGTGGCCCCACTGCATGTGATGTAGTTGGAGCATTCTTCATTTGAATAAGCCAAGAAGTCTCTCATACTGTCTTCTTCTTCACCAAACCCAGAGTTATCATATCACCACCACCATTATTCTTTTCTTCTCCGTGTGGTGACAGGTGTGACATAGGGGCCTCAGACACATCAGCAGACAGCTTGAGAGTAAGCAGCTGCACTGTGCTGCTATTAAACACAACCATATCTAGTAGTCCCCTTCTAAAAATATTTCCCCAGGTCCTGGGGATGTTGTGGGTCTGTCAACATTATGTGCTAGGCTGCTGCTACTGCTGCTAGATTTGTGTACATCAGCAACATCCTTCCAACTCATATTACTAATTTTCTAGACAGCAACAGTACTCAAACTTTAATTTCTCTCACCTTTTCCTTTTTATTAACCTACAACCACACAACACTGTAGGAAGTTCTGGGTTTTTATATTAGAGTAGCCAGAATTTCCGTGGCCATAGAAAGGTTGAAAATGTCAACTGTTTTTTTGTTTTTTTTTTAATTATTGGTATTAGCTAAAAGGTAGAAATTCTATGTACTTTCTCCAGAAATGTATGCAGTAAAAACAGGACCCAGTCTTGTCCCACTTCACTGGTAATCATAAACACACACACATTTTTATAAATATATCAAAATGTAAGCCAGTTTCACCAGGTAATGATATATTAATAGGGTTATTACCATATTTAGTGCTCAGACTTCAAAATCCCTAAGGGACTTATTAAAACAAGTAAATAAATATATCCTTGACCATGCTATTTTAAACTTTTAAATGATGGCCTCCCAAGTTATGCTTTGTGCATAAATTAGTTATCTTTCCAAAACAAGACTTCATTAAAATATGATATTGAATTTCTTTGCAAATAATGGCATCAACACAAGCATATTTGTCTTGGAAGCATGGATGTCCTCATGCTACATTTTTTTTAAATTATACTTTCACAAATTTTCCAAGAGGATACCAATAACACTGCTCATTAATATGCACTGAGGACTAGTAGAGCAACTACCACATGAAATAAAAAAAATATGCTGTTGAAACTTTGGCAATGTATGTTTTCAGTGGTGTTAAAAATAATTGGTGTAAATATATTTTGTGCCTCCCTAACACAAATGTATTTATACAGATGCAGAATTAGGATCTATGGGACCCTGGGGCAGATGAGTGCCTCCTCAGGTGCTTGATCCTGGCACAACTGCACCCTCTACACCCCCCAAAAGCACAAAACACCTGTTGATTTCTCTTTAGAGGTCATACATTGGATGTCATGTTTATTAGATACTATCATTCTTCAGGTAAACAAAAACTCCTGTCAAGGACAATATTATGTGTCTGACACCAGCTATACAAAATAGGTTGTCATGTCAAGGAATAGTGTATGAGTACATTTCAAGAAGCAGTAAATTTCTTTTACTGAGCATACTGTATATGTTATAGTACTTTTCTTCTCAGTAAAGTAAGGGATAACTGACTGCTAGTAGATTTTTTATTCTTACAGGTGAATATGTTAAAAAAAAAATGTCCATCCCTTGGACCACTTTCTTTGGTATTTTAAAATTAATTTTGGGGTTGTGAAACCCATGTTATTTTATTTTGCTGAATTTCATGACTTTTACATTATTAAGAGGTACATTGACCCCATATTACTTTTTTTTCATTTTTAATGAATTTTAAAAAATATGAAGTGAAAGTAGCCCATATTTTTTACCATTTAATACATTCTGGAATAGAACAAAAGTTCCCTCCCATGATCAAAACATCATAATACAGACTTTATAATTTTTTATTTATTTTGATTGATTTTGATTGATTGATTACAATGCTTTCCCAAACAATCCAGCAATGGAGCGGTAAATGGTAGTTCATGTTTGACTAGAGTTGTGTGGAAGGATGTTTTAATGTTGTTAGTGTAAATTAACCCCTCTGTTGCAGGCAAGTAACACAATGTCTTGCAAACTCATCTGACAGTGGATCAGTCAAAGGGGACTTAATTATTAATTAATAGCACATGAGGCTGAAAAAGACATCAAGTTAAGTAAGTCATATCACCTTTGTTGATCCAGAGGAAGGCAAAAAAAAAATCCCTATTGAATCCATTTCCAATTGAAGTGATAGTAATGTTTCACCAAAAAAGCAGCTGCAATTAATTAATCATATCTCTATGTCTCTTCTCTAATGTAAACAAACCCAATTTGGCTAGTCTCTCTTTATAACTCACATCCTCCATTCCCTCTATCAGTTTTATTGCACATCTCTGCACCTTTTCAAATTCAATAAAATCTTTTTTTTTTTTTTTTTTTTTTTTTTTTTTTAAAGAACTGGTGTCAAAACTGTACTCCGTATTCTAGATCTGGCCTTACAAAAGATATATATAGGGGTACAATAATATTCCTATCCGAGCATTTATACCTCTTTTTTTACAGGATAGTAAAAAATTGGCTCTTGCAGACACAGAATGAGGTTGCACACTGCTGTGAAGTTAATTGTCTATCAGTACTCCTATATCTTTCTTTTTCTAATGAGGATTTCCCAAATTGTTTGCCATTCATTGCATATCTATCATGTTTGTTTCTGCAGCCCAAACGCATAGCCTTACATCCTATTTAATAATTTGCTAAATGTGTGATTGTCAGAAGCTGTCATGCGCACTACAGACTGCCCGTGCTGCGGCTGATAACGGAGCAGGGCTCCTAATTCAGTCCGTAGTCCTCTTTGTGCACCTATGGTCTGAATTCGTAGTGCCCCGCTCTGTATCAGCCGCGGCGTGGGCAGTCTCTACTGTGCATGACTGCACCACGGCTGTTGCTGGGTGGCATTGTGGCCCGTGTACACGGGCTCTTCAACTAGTTTATCTATATTTAACCTCATCAACCACTTTTCCACCCATTCACTCAGTTGCTCGGAATCTTTCTGCAGCGATATAACATCCTACTGTGTATGTATTTCCTTACATAACTTAGTGTCATCAGCAAAGACTGAGACACTCCTTACAATACCCACATCTTGATCATTAACAAAAATTTTAAAAGCATTGTGCTCAGGACCAAACTCTTCAGCACCCACTTACAACTTTATATTAACTTGTAAAGGTTACATGTATAAAAACTCTCTATCATCTATCATTTAACCAGTTCTCTATGCATGTACAGATATCTTTACTCCAAATTCTAGATGAGGCCTTACCAAGGATTTAAATACAGGTAAAAATACATTTCCATCCTCTGCATCAATACCCCTTTTTATACAGGATAGTTCCCTATTGGCTCTTTCACAGACTAAATAACATTTCGCACTGCTGTGAAGTTTATTGTCTATCAGTTCTCCCAAATCTTTCTCTAATGAGGATTCCCCAAGTATTGTCCATTTAGTTCATATAAATAACATTTGTTTCTGCAGCCCAAATGCTCAACCTTGCATTTATTTATATTAAACCTCATTTGCTACTTTTCTGCCCTTTTCTCAGTTTATCCAAATCTTCCTGCAGAGAAAATTATTCCGTATGTATTTTCTTACACAGCTAAGTATTATCAGCAAAGATTGAGACTAGGGATGGGCAAAATGTAAAAACAGCACTTCCCACTGATTGACAAATTTCCTGCGAAAAGAGCAGATTTTATGCTTTTTATTGTCTAGCTCTTTGCTCGATATGTATATGTATTTTTTTACACAGCTTAGTATTATCAACAAAAATTGAGACATTACTTTCAATATCCAGCTCTAGATCACGAATAAACAAATTAAAAAGTAATGGCATAGCTGGGAACTCTCCGTATTTGTCCTGGAGACTCCACCCACTCCCCGCCCTCTTCTCCTCCTTTCCCAGCTTATTCCTCCTAGTTTATTAAGCTCTGCTCCTCATAATTATGTTCCACCCTTTTTTGAAGAGAATAGAGAATAGTGATAGCGAGTGGCAAGAGTCATAAAAATACTAGATTTCTTTTGCAGCTTGTTTTCTGGCCAAAGAGCCATTCTTGTGCATTGCACACCACTCTGATTCCTTAATAGGGTTACAAAATGTGAAGCTGATGTTGCATTCAGTATGTCAGGGTTATCCTCTCTGTATTAGCAATGTACTACTCATTTCACTGTGACATTGAGAAAAATGTTATATGTAAAAGGATCACAACCCCTAAGGAGTAGCTAAATTACATATTATGGAATGGAGACTTGAAATGATCATTATCTCCCTCTCTATCTAAATTATAACTATATTTGCCAAGTTATAAAAATTTTAAATCCGCTTTTAACATAATACCTTCATTTGAACTCTTATGCATTAGAGACCTCTCTAGCATATTCAGTAGGATAAAAGTCCCAATTGAATCACTGAGAATTTAGGGAATTTTTATTTTTTCCCCATTTAAATTCTAGGTTTGCCCCAAAATTACACCAGGTTTCTTTGAACATAGAAACCAATATAGTCTATTTACTGAACTTCATTTTAGTCTCCCTTTAGTACAGTTACACATAGAGAAAATTCACACCCCTTGTTCTTTAAAATATTGTAAACATTTTCAGACAGCTTTAATTTATAATGGAGATCAGTTGCAGAGCAATGTATTGATAGGCTTATATACAGCGGTCAGGTCTTTCTGTTAATCATTTGAGTGCCAGGTAGCTAAGAAGTGCATTTTGAATAGAAAACTATTGCTGATGTCTTGCAAAATATAAAAAAAAAAAAAAATAAATAAATCCAAATTGTTTCAATGTTTTGGAGTATTCTCTTACACCCAAGAGATTTTCACATTTTTAATAATCTTGTTTTAAAATTGATTTACTGTGTTATGAAATGTCATCTGCTTATCCCGCTCATCATGTGCATGATTTTATTTTAAAAAAATAAATCCCCTGAATGCTAGACCGGTATCCTATGCATTGCTTTGCAGTGCTTTGAAGGCCACTGTAGACTACTCGGGTTTTGAAGAGGAACGTAAAATTATGCTGATACAAATATAACATTGTGCTAGGAATGGGTCTGTTTTGTTCTACATTGTTTATGTATCTCACAAGAGACATAAAACTGACTTTTCCCAGTTGACTGACATTTGTGTTAGTTTTAGTCATCCTGAGACGGCCATAGAAAAAAAAAAACCAGGAAAGCACTTAAAAAGCACTGTTTTTATTTCTTTTCTGAAACTGGAAAACGTCTGGTACAGTACCTTACTGACATCACCAAAACATGTCAGTGCCAGATGCAATCAGAGAAGGTGTTGTTGCCAGTGCAGCTGTTGGCAGGGTATGGGAACACTGAACCACACTGAAAAGGAGCTCATTATCAGTCTCCGTCTAAAATTCCCTTTTGAAAAACATTCTGAGAATCCATGCACCATGGGGGATATACATGGAGTAAAAACATTTAAATTCAAACTGAGAATTTTGTAGACATGTATACTCTTCCATCACACTAACAACCATGGCAAGAGATTGGCAATATGTGCTTCATAAGGAAACAGTCAACTTTTATTGGCCAGTAAAATAGAAGATAGTGAGGTGATGTACTGCGGAAAAGGGTTCAATTCTGGAGCAAACCAACTACCCTATAGGGAATAAATGCTAATTACTATTTGCTCACAATATGGCAATGAGCTGAAGGTGTTGGAGATATTGCTAGCATTCAGGGGGTTAAACGATGCAGGTATCTCCTAATACATTATTAATTTTATATATTGCCTGTTTGTTTGTTTTTTTAAACTACATGTTATTAAATTAGCTCCATGGAATTCACGTTTGGCTACATGAGCTCACAATCAAATACTGTCATATTTTCCTGTATTTTTCCTGTATTTTGTACTGTATTTGTACAATTCTAAATGCCTGTTCATTTACTCCTTGCTGGAATTATGCACATTTCTGTGTTTTTGCCAACAGGGGTCAGTACTCAGAAGGTCACCAGAAACTTCCATGATAGAATATGTGACAGGAAACAGCATTAATCATATTTTTTCTAAGCCGCAATTGATCATTTACTTTTTTTATCCTGAACATGTATACTGTTTCCTGTTCGTTGCGCAGTATATTAGCTGTTCCTATTACTGCGCTATTCTGGACAGAGTGTTCTGATGTTGTTTCTGGAATCTGTTGGAGCCACTCTTCCAGCTTAGGTGTCACAGCCCCGAGTGCTCCTATCACCACTGGTACCACTTTGGCCTTCACCTTCCACATCCTTTCTAGCTCCTTTTTCAGGCCCTGGTATTTCTCCAGCTTATCAAACTCCTCCTTCCTGATGTTGCTGTCACTTGGCACCACTACATCTATTTCCACCTTTGTCTTTTGGTCCTTGTCCACAACCACGATGTTGGGTTGATTGGCCAGTACCTGCTTGTCCTTCTGGATCTGGAAGTCCCACAGTAGCCCTGTCATTCTCTACAATCCTTTGTGGAATCTCCCATCTGGACTTGGGTGGGTTTAGCCCATACACTGTACAGACATTCTTGTACACAATGCCAGCTACTTGGTTGTGCCATTGAGTGTATGCTGTTCCTACAAGTATCTTACACCCTGCCACTATGTGCTGTACTGTCTCAGAAGCCTCTTTACACAGTCTACACTGCTTAGTGCCTGTTCTTGTGCTGCTATGATCAATGCCTCAGTGCTGTCATACTTTTTTGTGTTTTACCTCCTGCTTGCAATTGGCTTTATTTATTTAAATAGTAGTGTAGTCATATATATTTTACTTGATATGTTCAGACATAGTAACATAGTAAATTAGATTGAAAAAAGACATGCCAGCAAGTCCAACCTTTGCTTCATAACCCAGAGAAATAAGAATGATTTAAGCTTTCCTGCTGCCAGATAAGTTAATCTTTATATGAATTTCCTGTTTTTCCTACTAATATACAGTATAACCCTGTGTGCTCCATCTTGAAAGAAATGTAATTAATCTTCTCTTCACTGTATCCATTATATCTGACATTACCACATCCCTGGGCAAGGAAGTTCACAATTTGACAGACCTTACTGTACAAAAACCCTTCCTCTGCTGAAGTTGAAACCTCCTTTCCTCTAATCTCAAGGGGTGTACCCTGGTTATTTGATCCGACCTTGGAATAAAAAACTTACAAGGGAGATCCTTGTATTGACCACTCATATACTTGTACATTGTGATAAGATCTCCTATAAGTCATCTTTTCTCTAGAGTAAATAAACCAAGTTTGTCTAGATGTTTTGCTCATTGTACTCTCCTCAGTTCTAGAATATCCTTTTTCAGAACTGGTGCCCAAAACTGCATAAGGTGAGGTCTTATCAATGATTTGTACAGTGGCAAAATTATGTTAGTCATTATTGCCTCAAGGTCCCTTTTATGCAAGACATAACTTTGTTTGCTTTTCCTGCTGTTGTTTGACACTGGTCACTGCTTCCAAGCTTGTAGTTTACAAGGATTGCCAGGTCTTTCTCTAGCAACGAGTCCCCTACCATGATTCCATTATGTCCATAAGTAGCATTGTGATTTTTTTCTTCACAAATCCATGACTTTACACTTTCCCACATTACATTTGTTTGCCCAATCTGCCATTTTAAGTAAATTCCTCTATAGAGAACAAACATCCTATCATGAATTTATTTCCCTGCATAATTTAATGTCATCTGCTCATCAAACTAACAGATTCCATTCTTAAATAAAGGCACTATATTGGCTTTATGCCAATCTT
Source organism: Rhinophrynus dorsalis (assembly GCA_037306005.1). Taxonomy (NCBI): domain Eukaryota; kingdom Metazoa; phylum Chordata; class Amphibia; order Anura; family Rhinophrynidae; genus Rhinophrynus; species Rhinophrynus dorsalis. The sequence goes on from CM074723.1 coordinate 101,525,226, forward strand.
GTGGTACTGAGCCTGTGGTGAGAGAATCTTTAAAGAGTAAAAAGAGGGGTATTGCTAACACTGCACTGAGTTCCTGAAGAACACTTGATGTACACCATCAGGACCTGGTTCTTTGTCAGTCTTAATTTTGTTCAGTCTTTCCTTGACCTCTTCTTGTGTAAACCAATATCTGATAATGGTATGGTTTATTTGTAACTCTTCTACCATTTCTTCTGCCCTGGTATAACCTGATGTAAAGAGAGTGTTTAGAACAACAGCCTTTTGGTTATCCTCTCTAATCAACTCACTTATCTCATTTCTGAAAGATCCAATGCACTCCTTCTTAAGTTTTTTTGCTATACATGTATTTGAAAAAACTTTTTTGGATTAATCTTGTTCTCCTTGCAATTCAGGTTTCATTATTTATTTTTACTAACCTAATGCAATATTGCATTGCAATATTTGTTGCACTCCCTGTATTTCAAGAAAGAATGTTTTGTTACTTCAGTCTTAAATAGTTTAAATGCTTTTTCTCCTTGCTATTTCTCTTTACATTTGCATTTAACCACACTGACTGTGATCTACTTCTTTTGCATTATTCCCCACTGGTATATATTGTTGAATACTAGTGATGAGCGAGCACCCCAATGCTCGGGTGTTCGGGTGCTCTGACCGAGCACCCCCGGAGGCTCGAGTGCTCGGCCGAGCACCCGAGCCCCATTGAAGTCAATGGGAGGACTCGAGCATTACACCAGGCACCCCCTGCTCTGATGAGGGGAGGGTGCCTGGTCCATAGGAAAAGGGAAGAAAATTATGGAAACACCACAGAAATGGTTCAGGGACAGCATAGGGAGGATGTCTGGATGCATCTTGGACTCCAACATCGCTGCTGGGAACGATCTTTCGCCCGTAGTACGCCATTTTTACAGACTGACCGTAAAACACACAAAAAGGAAAATAAAAACGACTTTAGGCGAAAAATTGTTACCAAACAGTATTTGCTGTATATTTACTTGTATATCATCTGCAAATTCTCCCAAAAATTTCCTCGATTTTTCTGAACTGAGGCCATGATTAAGAGGGAAACGTGCGCAGAGGCAAATTCTCCCAAAAATTTCCTTGATTTTTCTGAACTGAGGCCATGATTAAGAGGGAAACGTGCGCAGAGGCAAATTCTCCCAAAAATTTCCTCGATTTTTCTGAACTGGGGCCATGATTAAGAGGGAAACGTGCGCTGAGCCGACCATCTAAAACATTATGGGTGAGGGTCTGCTGCGGAGCTGACCATCCTAAACATTATATGCGAAGGCCCGCTAGTGAGCTGACGCTATAAAACATTATATGAGAGGGCCCGCTAGAGAGCTGACCCAATAAAACATTATATGAGAAGGCCCGCTGGTGAGCTGACCTATAAAAAAATTGTCAAACAGAGCCCGCTGGTGAGCTGGCCCTATATAAAAATTATATCACAGGGCCCGCTGGTGAGCTGGCCCTATATAAAAATTATATCACAGGGCATATGGAAGAGGAGGAGGAGGATGAGAAGATTAAGATTCAACCATATACCCGTTTTTTGGGTGGAAGGGGTGAATGGGAATACAGAGTATTCCCATCATTGTAAATAACATATATAAAGTGAGTTTATGTTCCCCCGGGGCTTTCCTCCAGTGGAGTGGAGAAGTCAGGGGAAATCCAGGCCTTGTTCATTTTTATAAGTGTCAACCTATCAGCATTGTCGGTGGAAAGGCGGATACGCTTATCTGTTATGATGCCACCAGCAGCACTAAATACCCGCTCAGACAGAACGCTGGCGGCAGGGCAGGCCAGCACCTCCAAAGCGTAGAGTGCCAGTTCATACCACGTGTCCAGCTTGGACACCCAGTAGTTGTAAGGCACAGAGGGATCATTGAGGACGCTGACACGGTCTGCTACGTACTCCTTCACCATCTTCCAAAACTTTTCCCTCCTTGTGACACTAGGCTGCGCATCAGGGTGAGGGTGCTGGCGGGGTGTCATGAAGGTGTCCCACGCCTTGGAGAGTGTTGCCCTGCCTTTGTCGGAACTGCTGTGTGCTCCCCTTTTCTCCCCTTCTCTGTTGGCCAAGGTAGCACGTACTCTGCCGCCAGCGTTGTCAGATGGAAAATTTTAGAGCAATTTTTCGACAAGAACCTTCTGGTATTGCACCATTTTGCTTGTCCTCTCCACCGGAGGAATGAGAGATGAGAAAGTCTCTTTGTAGCGGGGGTCCAGAAGGGTGAACACCCAGTAATCCGTGTTGTCTAAAATGCGTATAACGCGTGGGTCACGGGAAAGGCAGCCTAACATAAAGTCAGCCATGTGTGCCAGAGTACCAACAGTCAAGATTTCGCTGTCCTCACCAGGAGGATGACTCTCAATCTCCTCATCCTCTTCCTCCTCTTCTGCCCACCCACGCTGAAGAGATGGAACTAAAGTTCCATGGCTACCCTCTGTAGCGGAGGCAACCGTGTCTTCCTCCTCCTCCTCCTCCTCCTCCGCCTCCTCCAATTGTCGCTGAGAAGACGAAGTGAGGGTGCTCTGGCTATCACCTTGTGTAAGCTCTTCCTCCCGCATTTCCACCTCTTCCACATGCAAAGCGTCAGTTTTAATTGTGAGCAGCGAGCGTTTCAGTAGACACAGAAGTGGGATGGTTACACTGATAATAGCGTTATCGCCGCTCACCATCTGTGTCGATTCCTCAAAATTGCGTAAAACCTCACAGAGGTCTGACATCCATTCCCACTCCTCACTTCTGATTACAGGAAGTTGAACGGAGAGGCGACGACCGTGTAACAGCTGGTACTCCACTACTGCCCTCTGCTGCTCACAAAGCCGGGCCAACATGTGGAAGGTGGAGTTCCAGCGCGTGCTCACGTCACACAGCAGCCGGTGAGCTGGCAATTGTAAGTGCTGCTGCAGCTTCAACAGGCCGGCTGAAGCTGTAGATGACTTACGGAAATGTGCACACACGCGGCGCACCTTGGTCAAGAGATCATGCACATTGGGGTAGGTTTTTAGAAATCGCTGAACCACTAAATTAAATACATGCGCTAGGCATGGTACGTGTGTGAGCTTGCCGAGCTCCAAAGCCGCCACCAAGTTACGCCCATTATCACACACAACCATGCCTGGTTGCAGGTTGAGTGGTGAGAGCCACTGCTCGGTCTGGTGACTAATCCCCTGCAACAGCTCTGAGGCCGTGTGCTGTTTGTCCCCAAGGCAGATCAGCTTCAGCACGGCCTGTTGACGCTTCCCCACTGCAGTGCTACACTGCTTCCAGCTACCGGCTGATGGGGGAGTGGCGCTGCGTGCAGAGAATTCGGAGGTGGAAACGGAGGAGGAGGAGCCAATAACGTAGGTGCTGGCGGAAACCCTGATGGAGGTAGGGCCCGCAATCCTCGGCGTGGGTAGCACCCGTGCCATCCCAGGGTCCGAGTCGCTCCCAGCCTCCACGACATTCACCCAGTGTGCCGTCAGGGAAATGTAGCGTCCCTGGCCACAAGCACTTTTCCATGTGTCAGTCGTTAAGTGGACCTTCCCAGTAACTGCGTTGGTCAGGGCACGGGTGATGTTACGGGAAACATGGTGGTGTAATGCGGGGATGGCACACCGGGAAAAGTAGTGGCGGCTGGGGACCGCGTACCGAGGGACAGCTGCTGCCATCAGGCTGCGGAAGGACTCAGTCTCCACAAGCCTAAATGGCAGCATTTCGATGGCCAGTAATTTGGAAAGGTGTGAGGTTAGTGCTATGGCCTGTGGGTGGGTGGCTGGGTATTTTCGCTTGCGCTCAAATGCCTGGGGTAACGACATTTGGACGCTGCGCTGGGACAGGGAAGTGGATGTGGTCGCTGATGGTGCTTCAGATGGTACAGGTGCAGGGCGGGAGGTATGCGGGCCTGCGCCTTCGACAGGCGATTGGCCGGCACCGAAAACAGGGGAAGAGGAGGCAGTGGTGTGGCCTGCAGACACAGATGGACGATCCAGGCGTTCCTCCCACTTACTACGGTGCTTGGATGCCATGTGTCGGATCATGCTGGTGGTGGTGAGGTTTCTAGTGTTCATGCCTCGGCTCATTCTGGTGTGGCACAGGTTGCAAACTACAATTCTTTTGTCGTCCGCACTTTCCTTAAAAAAACGCCATACCGCGGAACACCTACCCCTTGGCAAGGTAGATTTACGCAAGGGGGTGCTCCGTGGAACATTTGCGGGCCGGTTTGGTGCGGCCCGCCTTCTTTCTGTAGCCACACCACTGCCTCTTCCAGCCTGTTGCGGTGCTGCAGATGGCTCACCCTCAGGACTGCTGTCATCGCTCGGCTCTACACCTTCCCAGATGGGGTCAGTCACCTCATCGTCCACCAAGTCCTCCTCCACTTCCTCACTCTGATCATCCTCCTCATGTCTTGATCCCACCACATACTCAGTCATTGACAACTGTATATCATCCTCCTCAACAAGGTCTTGAGACAGTAATAGTGGTTGATTTAATGGCAACTGTGTCTCATCATCATCATCATCCACTACTTCCTTTGACCTTAAATGCCGTTCACATCTGTCATCTTCTTGTGATTGGGTACCCTCTAGAGGTTGTGAATCAGGGCATAAGATGTCATGTTCCTCTGCAAGCGTGCTTGGAGAGAGGGTCAAATGAAGGATTGGTGATGAGACGAGCTCCTCACTATATCCCAGTGTGGGATCACTTCTTTGACCAGACCGTCTATGGTGGGAGGAAGGATGATCAGAGTGAGGATTATGTTGACCAGACTCTTGGCTACTGAGAGTGGACTTGGTGGAAGACAGGGTGGTGCTTAACCGACTGGAAGCAGTATCAGCTGACATCCAACCGACCACCTGTTCGCAGTGGTCGGACCTCGAGAGTGATGTCCTGCGACGCCCTGTAAAATGAGACATGAAGCTAGGTATGGTGGATGTCTTTCTTTCTTGTGCTCTGGCACCAGGCACAGTTTCTCCGCGTCCTGACCCGCGCCCTGAACTATCAGGATCACGTCCACTTCCCCGTCCCTTTTTACCCGCCTTCTTCATATTACACGGAATATGTGCTGCAAATCTGCAACTGTGCAGAGTACACAGAATATGCTGCTAAACTGCGGTGACGCACACTGAATGGAATATGTGACTTTGATATTTTAGTTTGAAGACTTAACAGTATTTCTTCCTATTCTGCAACTGTGCAGAGTACACAGAATGTGCTGCTAAACTGCGGTGACGCACACTGAATGGAATATGTGACTTTGATATTTTAGTTTGAAGACTTAACAGTATTTCTTCCTATTCTGCAACTGTGCAGAGTACACAGAATATGCTGCTAAACTGCGGCGAAGCACACTGAATGGAATATGTGACTTTGATATTTTAGTTTGAAGACTTAACAGTATTTCTTCCTATTCTGCAACTGTGCACAGTACACAGAATATGCTGCTAAACTGCGGCGAAGCACACTGAATGGAATATGTGACTTTGATATTTTAGTTTGAAGACTTAACAGTATTTCTTCCTACTCTGCAACTCTGCACAGTACAAAGAATGTGCTGCTAAACTGCGGTGACGCACACTGAATGGAATATGTGACTTTGATATTTAGTTTGAAGACTTAACAGTATTTCTTCCTATTCTGCAACTGTGCAGAGTACACAGAATGTGCTGCTAAACTGCGGTGACGCACACTGAATGGAATATGTGACTTTGATATTTTAGTTTGAAGACTTAACAGTATTTCTTCCTATTCTGCAACTGTGCACAGTACACAGAATATGCTGCTAAACTGCGGCGAAGCACACTGAATGGAATATGTGACTTTGATATTTTAGTTTGAAGACTTAACAGTATTTCTTCCTATTCTGCAACTCTGCACAGTACACAGAATGTGCTGCTAAACTGCGGTGACGCACACTGAATGGAATATGTGACTTTGATATTTTAGTTTGAAGACTTAACAGTATTTCTTCCTATTCTGCAACTGTGCAGAGAACACAGAATGTGCTGCTAAACTGCGGTGACGCACACTGAATGGAATATGTGACTTTGATATTTTAGTTTGAAGACTTAACAGTATTTCTTCCTATTCTGCAACTGTGCAGAGTACACAGAATGTGCTGCTAAACTGCGGTGACGCACACTGAATGGAATATGTGACTTTGATATTTTAGTTTGAAGACTTAACAGTATTTCTTCCTATTCTGCAACTGTGCAGAGTACACAGAATGTGCTGCTAAACTGCGGTGACGCACACTGAATGGAATATGTGACTTTGATATTTTAGTTTGAAGACTTAACAGTATTTCTTCCTATTCTGCAACTGTACAGAGTACACAGAATATGCTGCTAAACTGCGGCGAAGCACACTGAATGGAATATGTGACTTTGATATTTTAGTTTGAAGACTTAACAGTATTTCTTCCTATTCTGCAACTGTGCAGAGTACACAGAATGTGCTGCTAAACTGCGGTGACGCACACTGAATGGAATATGTGACTTTGATATTTTAGTTTGAAGACTTAACAGTATTTCTTCCTATTCTGCAACTGTGCAGAGTACACAGAATATGCTGCTAAACTGCGGCGAAGCACACTGAATGGAATATGTGACTTTGATATTTTAGTTTGAAGACTTAACAGTATTTCTTCCTATTCTGCAACTGTGCAGAGTACACAGAATGTGCTGCTAAACTGCGGTGACGCACACTGAATGGAATATGTGACTTTGATATTTTAGTTTGAAGACTTAACAGTATTTCTTCCTATTCTGCAACTGTGCACAGTACACAGAATATGCTGCTAAACTGCGGCGAAGCACACTGAATGGAATATGTGGCTTTGATATTTTAGTTTGAAGACTTAACAGTATTTCTTCCTATTCTGCAATTCTGCACAGTACACAGAATGTGCTGCTAAACTGCGGCGAAGCACACTGAATGGAATATGTGACTTTGATATTTTAGTTTGAAGACTTAACAGTATTTCTTCCTATTCTGCAACTGTGCAGAGTACACAGAATGTGCTGCTAAACTGCGGTGACGCACACTGAATGGAATATGTGACTTTGATATTTTAGTTTGAAGACTTAACAGTATTTCTTCCTATTCTGCAACTCTGCACAGTACACAGAATGTGCTGCTAAACTGCGGCGAAGCACACTGAATGGAATATGTGACTTTGATATTTTAGTTTGAAGACTTAACAGTATTTCTTCCTATTCTGCAACTCTGCACAGTACACAGAATGTGCTGCTAAACTGCGGCGAAGCACACTGAATGGAATATGTGACTTTGATATTTTAGTTTGAAGACTTAACAGTATTTCTTCCTATTCTGCAACTCTGCACAGTACACAGAATGTGCTGCTAAACTGCGGTGACGCACACTGAATGGAATATGTGACTTTGATATTTTAGTTTGAAGACTTAACAGTATTTCTTCCTATTCTGCAACTCTGCACAGTACACAGAATGTGCTGCTAAACTGCGGTGAAGCACACTGAATGGAATATGTGACTTTGATATTTTACAGTTTGAAGACTTAACAGAATGTGCTCTAATCTGCAACTTTGCACACTAAACAGAATGTGCTCTAATCTGCAACTTTGCACACTAAACAGAATGTGCTCTAATCTGCAACTTTGCACACTAAACAGAATGTGCTCTAATCTGCAACTTTGCACACTAAACAGAATATATGAATTTTTTTTTTGTTTGTTTTTTCCCCCCACACAAAATAAACTGCTGCCCCCACACACAGTAGTCCTAAAAAGGACTTTTGGGTCTTTTTTTTAACAATTTTGCTTGTCTTCTCCCTACACTGACTTTCCCTTCCTATCCTCATCTCTCCCTGGCCAAGACTGAGCCGAACTCGCTGGTCAGGTGCTATACAGCACCCGACCACGGGTTCTGGCCAGCCAATCAGTGTAATGCCAGCAGCCAACATGGCTGCTGGCATTACACTGATGTCAGAGCCTCCCTGCACGTTTATTGGCTGCGCAGCAGCCGCGAAACGTGCTGGGAGGAGACCCGAACATGGCGGGCGAGCACATGCGGTACTCGTACGAGTACCGCCATGTGCCGAGCAGAGCGATGCTCGAGCCGATCCGAGCATCGGCCGAGCATGCTCGCTCAACACTATTGAATACATTTCTGCAACTTAAATTTAAATTCTGACTTTTTTAAAATAAAGAGTTTTGGTTGAACTTCTACAGTTTTGCTTAGCCAACCTATTCTCAAATGTAACCATGCTGTGATCACTGTTTCCCAAATTTTCATCATGACTTCCACCATATTTAACATGTAGCTACACCTAAGCATGCTCAAAAACCTGCTTCCCTAAGCACTCTGACAAGTTCCATGTTCCAATTTGATATCTGGATAGTTAAAATTTCCCATAATTATAGTATGCCCAAGATTCACAGCTTTACTCTTTTGGAATAACAGTTGGGCCTCAACATTTTGTCCAGCTTCCTCACTAATATCACCCCTTAAATTGGATTTAGATCTGGTTTCAAATATAAGTACACACCTCCCCCTTTTTCTATTAATCCTGTCTCTCCTAAACAGGGAATGGACCTCTATATTTACAGCCTAATCATGTGTATCATCCCACCATATTTTAGTTATATCAAATCCTCATTAATGCCAGCAATTCTAGTTCTCCCATTTTACCTACCATACTTCTTGAATTCCCCAACATACAATTCATTTAGATGGCTTTATGTATTTTACCCAGTACTTGCCTTTTATTCTACATCTTCATTTAAGGAGTTCCTCCCTATTGGCTACATTTATCCCAAGCCCCTTTCCACTCCCATGATCTTTTATTTGGACCCATTTATAATCTACTCAATTTACTTCATTTTTACTTTCTATACCCGGACCCTCTCCTAGTTTAAAAGCTCCTCTAACCATCTTAACATGCTGGAACTGAGTACGTAAATTAATCTATGCTTTTTTCATTATAATAAATTATTCAGTCCCAGAACATTGTAGTGCTATTCAATGGGGTGATAAATAATTAAGGCAGTAAGGTTGATGTACTAAGAAAAAAACTGGAATAATTTTGAGGAAAACAAGTTACATTATATCATACAAGTAACATTCCATTTGATGTAACTGGGCCATTTAGCTGTCTGTTTGAGAGAGGTTTGTCTAATGTATTGCTCTGCAACTTAAGTATTAGTACAGCATGCTCAGATCCATATGTAAACATCAAATAGGATTGAAGATGCAATGTTTTAAGTAGCATAAGATCAACAGCAGTGAGGTACTGAAATATAAACCCAAGGTTGTTTGAAGCTGTTTATAGGTAATATGCAGAGTATTGAGTGAGAAGAGGCATAAACATGAGCTCAAATGCATTAGCGTCACTTCCACAGACACTCTCATCTCAGCCATCTATAATCTGAACTTTACCTCTATACTGCAGCTAATTGCCTTGGACTGTATTTGTACCTGTTGCCTAGATTTAGGAGTGTGGAGGGCATTGCATGGGAAAAGGATGTGTTATTGTGAGGGTCCATTGGGTAGTTTCCTATGTGTGATGGGACCATAATTCATATATTAAATCATGTGAGTAATATTTTGACATTTGAATTGTCAACTACTTACTAAACTGACTTTTAGGGGTAGGTGAAAAGTGAGAAGAATTTCCTGCATGACTTTTGGTGAATAACAGCACATTTTTCTCTTTTTCCATGAAAGTTTATATATATAAAAAACTAAAAAACAAAATCAACAACTTCTTTCCCCAGACTTCCCCAGCACGGAGACAATAAAAGCTAAATCCACAAGCAATCTGGACCCCAGCTGCCTGTGTCTTGCCAGTCAGTCACACCAAATTTTGGGGTATTTGGATTCAACCTCCTTTCTCCCTTCTTCTCCCCCAGAGTGCCCCCAGACTCCCTTAATACAGAACAAATGTCCTACCTAAAAGATTCCCTAAACTAAGCTTCAATTCCCCTTTATTTGCCTATCTTCTCTAGCTCAAAAACATGATGCTTTCTCCTCTCACAAAAAATACATATTTTTTTAAAGAATTATTATTTCATGAAATCATCATCTTTAATTTCACAACATCAAAATAGTAATGTGTGTCATCTATTTGTAAGAGAAATGCATTACAAATCAGGACTAAATATAATTTTCTGTCCTTTTTTTACTTTTTCTTATTCGTTGCCTGGTTTTTGTCATTTTTTTTTCTGTTTTCTGGATCCTTGTTAGCTGCCCTGGTTTTTAACTCAGTCCTGAGCCTTTATCAGACATTAGTTCCACAGAGCTGGCATGTGATCTAAGCACTCTAGTGTGTGTTTAGTAGTTTCCACTCCTGTTCCTGAGTTACCTTGCTCTTCCTCCAGCCAGATTTCTGTGTATCAGCTTTGGCCTTGTTTCCTAACTACTTATCTGCCATCTAACTTTATTTACTTCCATTGATTGATTCTTCATTATTGCCCCAGGTTCTGCTTCTTGGCTGCTCTTCTTTTTGTTTGTTTATCTCTATGCCCACCTGTTGCCCACCCTGGTAGATTGACTATCCAACCTTTCAGCTACCTTATTCACACTGTCTGACTTGTTTGACCAGTCTGAATTTCACCATTCATAGAAGCAGTCTGAGTTCGACTAATTTGACCTTCTGTCAGTCTTGCTGCTGTTAGACTCCTTCGATCTTCAGTCATATTCCAGTCCTATCAGTCGAACATCGAAGCCTTCAACACCTGTAAGCATCTCTGAGTTGGAGGTTTTACTCCAGTTCACCAGCTCAGCAACCTTCAACTGGAAAAACAGGTATTCTCTGTGTTCTTGTCTGTCTCCCTCCGTTGACCCCAGTAGGTAGTAACCATCCACTAGGCAGTCATCCTAGGTGCAGGCCTGCTCCTCCATTTGGCACTAAACTGACCTTGTGGTCAGCACGTTTGGCTTCGGCCAAAGTAAGGCTGTCTAGGGGTAGTCTACGCCAGCCAGCTCTGTGCCCCATTTGGCAATCACCAGCATCTTGCCTTCTGGGGAATCCCTGCTGTATGCTTGTTGCTGTTACTTGTCTATCTCTTGTCCTGTGTTGTGTCCCAGTGTATCCCTGCTCTGGATATTCTGTATATTATATATGAAATAGCAGTCTGCTTATTCGATGTGGAGTTGTTCCTTCATAGAGCGCAGTTTGGGTATTTTGAGAAGATTGTGCAGTAATAATTAGGTAATATATATATATAACAACTGCTTTGTTAGTTGTTGTTCCTTCCACAGCCAGCCTAGAACTGAAGTGAAACTAAAATGCAGTGAACATGTATCAACTTAATAAGCCATGGCAGCATAAAAAACATTCATAGCAAATAATAATTGCACCCTCTGTAGATACACAGTATCAACAAAACTTCCAGTGATGGATTTCTACTTGAGATACTTTGTTTTCAGGATTGACATGCAAAAAGAACAATATAAAGGCATAAAAACAGTGCTATAATTTCTTATAAACAGTGAGTTAACATACAGTATATAGGAAATGCACTCACCTGTTAAAATGGACAGAAGCCATATATGCTGACTTTATGACAGCCATGTGCATGCAAATATTAGCATTTTTTCTCCATTGGCAAAAAAAAAAAATCAGTAGAAATTCAGAATAAAAGTCCAATTTATAAGAGTCCCGATCAGTGAGGACCCTGACTAATGAACAGGTACTTAAAGAAGAAGGAGTTTACATTTAGCCTCCATGGTAAACACTTCTCAGCCCTAGTGTGTTTTCTTTAAATAATGCAAGTTTTTCACTCCTTTGAAGATCTCTGGTGAATTAAAGATGATACAGTAAGGATGACTCTAGTGAAAGTGCTTATCAAGGAGGTGTAGTGTAGCCTCATCCTCCTGTAATTACCTGCTTATTATACAGGGCCATTCATTTATGCATAATTTGTTATCCTTTTGACTCTCTCTTCTTTTTTTACTCCTGGAAATCCAGTCTAAATTTGAAATAGAGCAAATTGTGTGACACAATACAGGAAAGCACCAATAACCACAATGAGATAAGTGCCCACTGAATGACAGAGGGGTGTGTTGCATACGCCACTGGTTCTCAAATTATAATAGTTTAGGAAAAAATTAAGTGTATGATGAATTCGTTTCTGAATGAGGCATGGGGTGAATTAGAGATCATACACATTTCTGGAGCTAAACACATAATTACAATTGCATGAAGCAGGAAGTAGCTCCAGGCAGAAACTTGCTCTCTCTGTCATTGGCTGCCACCAGCCACATGAGAGCAAAAAGGCAGACTACAGTACTGTAATAGCTTCTCTAGGATTTCTATCCCAGACACTCTTTACCTCCTACTTGTCTTGCTTCCAAGTGAAGTTGTTACCACTAAAGGGGCTAAGTGAGGTCAGGAAGAGATGAGGGTCAAGTACTCTCAGAAAACCATTTCACTTAATATATTAATTGTGCCAACAGTTACATTCAACTAACTAATGGGGCTCTTATCTGCCCAAATAGATTCTGCTCCATCGTACCCACATTCACTCAAGGCAGTCCTTCCATGGACTGATTGGTGGCAGGGCTCCATAGTACAGCAGAGTATTAGAAAGAGCAAGGTGCAGATCAACCATCCTTTCTTTTTGCCAGATAGGCTGCTTCCTCTCTGATTATTTCCTTATTGAATCTAACATAGTAACATAGATCACAAGGCTAAAATAGACAAGCGTCCATCAAGTTCAACTTTTTGCTATATCCTCCTTGTATTTGTTAATCCAGAGGGCAAAGCAAAACAAAAAAAAAACACAATTGAAGCAATTTCCAGTAATTTTCTGTCGAGAACATATGGAGAGGAAAGGGTTAACAGAAGATCAAAAAATATTTTTATATCTCACATAAATATATAAAAATAGGTAGTTAAATTAATTTGAGATGTTTACAAAAAATAGGTATTGACACATTGCTTCACAGTACAGAATTGATTAAAATAATCAATTATGTATATTTGTGCAAATATATACATATATATATATATATATATATATATATATATATATATATATATATATATAATTTAAGTTAAAATATAACCTATATATAAAATGGTAATCAGTATGACAGGAATATAAGTGAACACCAAATGACTCAAAGATATATCTTTATTCTTTGAATAAATGTCTTATTGATGGGTCTTTGTAGAATTGTCCAGTTCTTAATGACAGCTCTGTCGACTGCCCTAGAGTGAATACATTTGAGCCTGTTCAGCCTTTGTTTAGATTTTTTTTTATCAAGATTTGCTCATGTGGTATATCAACTGTTTTATTCCTGGCTTCCTCCAAAGTTTTGGGATTATAGCTCCTTGATTTAAATCTCTCTATCATGTTATTTAAAACCCCTTCCACCTCATTCTGTTCACTAGTAATTAATTTTGCTCTTATCATTTGGGTGTAGGATAATCCCTGTTTTAGATGTCTGGGGTGGAAGCTGCTTGCATGCAGTAAAGTGTTGCTATCTGTGGGTTTACTGAAAAGTAATTTCTTTTCATCCATATTGACTCTTACATCCAGAAAATTAACATAGTCTGTTGATAGTCCATTAGGATCATTAGGTCAATTGAACATTTGTCTTTTGTGGACATCTCCACACATGCCACAAAGCAGGTAGAGTGTTTTGGATATACACAGCAGCACTTGGAGGACATATTGAAAAATACCCCATCTGAATTTGCAAATTTTCTGCAACAAAATGATGAGAAAGATAATCTGAAACGTTTGGAAGGCATTTCTAAAAAAGACAATTACATTATTCCCTGCACAAAAAACTTTATTGGAGTATATCAAAGTCTGGCGTATCCCCCGAGGACTAAGAGTGAATCTTCAACCTACCTTATGTAAGTCCAATCCTGAACACAGAAAAAATGTTACCAAATTTTGAACAAATGTTAATTTGACCTAATGATCCTAACAGTCTCAATAAAGGAATTATGAATCTGAAAGACACAGTGACATCTATTAATGGAGACCTGTGTGCTCAGTTGGACACTGAATAAAATAAAAGTTAACAACAGTTATGCAATATATGTCGACATATTAAGGGGGTGATGTGTCGAAGGGGTGGACATTGTGTAGTGCTTGGTGTACTAGTTTTGTTTATTTTAACCCTTTGAATGCCACAGGGGTGAGCAATGCACATCCCTATGGCATTCAATGCTGTCCTTGGTGCTGAAAGCCTTCTCTTTATTCCCCTACTGGCCGGGTAGGGAAGCACAGAGAATGCTGTCCAGAATTGTCATAGTGTTGGTGATGTGTGAGGGGAGGAGATCCCTTCCACACCGACAACACTTCAAAAATCCTATCTGCTAATAGGCACCTTCTCCAACCCTCCCCTTCCATCCAGCAATTTTGGTGAATATGTGTGTGTGCAGATCAGATTGTTGGAGTGATTCGAACACTTAGACAATATCATATAGACACTGCATCAACTTTTAGTGCATCTAGGCCCTGGAACTGAGGAGTCCTCAGCCTCACTGTCTACTTAATTCTCTGATTCTGAGAGCACCCAATAAATACACTGATCTCCTTTTTAGGAAGAGAGAAAACATCTACCACAGGAAAACCAGGAGAGGTCAAGGATACAACAGATTCAAAAAGTGCTACACAAATATAGCTATGATCACGACAGCTAAAGAAGGTTTGTGTACCTCAATAAAGGGGTTTTCTTCATTTTGAGGGTTTTCTTTTCCCTCAATAGTAGTTTCTGCCCCATCCAAGATGGCAGCTTCTTTTGTTCTGTGAGAGATTGTCCCAGACAGCTTATTCTCCGGAACAAAATTTAGGCCCAGAATATCATGCAATAGAAGAATGCATGAAAACAAATGATCCTATGAAACACACACCAAGATAGAAACAGATGGAAAAACCTTTTAAGATAGCAAACTAAGGGTTAATATTAAAATTCAGCCTGTGTTAGATCCACCTTCCTCTAGACTGTAAGCTCTCACGAGCAGGGACCTCTGATCCTTCTGTTCTCCACATTTGATTGTACTACCTGTACTACTTAATACCTCTGTATGTCTATGCCCAATTGTACAGCACTGCGAAGTTAGTTGGAGCTATATATATAAATAATAATAATAATAATAATAATAATAATAATAAAGCCATATTTCCTTTCCAGAAAAACAAAGATAGTTGTTAATAATGTGATTTAAAGGGATAGTTTAAATTTAAGCTTATTTAATATTTTAGGCATTAAAAAAATAAGTACAACAATGCAAGTCTTATCTCTCAAGTCTTTATGGTTTGAGAGATATAACTGGCTAAAGGTACCTATTCCGAGCTGTTACAGATATGTCAGCAATCTATGGGACAGCAGCAGATTTCAGTCATTGGACCGGACGGCAGCTCTTCGGCAGAGCCCAAACCGCGCTATTTAGAAATAAATACTTCATTGGAACGGTCTTCCAAAGAAGTATTTATTTCTAAATAGCGTATAGTAGCAATACTTGTTTGTTCCAGAAGATGGCACAACAAGATTAAAAACGGCATATATGGTGACACACTAACATCTGTATTATGTCAAAATGATATGGCTGTGGGTAGATGCCAACATGTCACGTTAATCCCTTCCCTAGATTTTCAAATCAGAAAATGGAGCAAATTCTCAGACAGCCTTACCTTCCCCCCAGAATTATTAGCTGAAAAGTATCTGAATACCAGAGAGATTCAGACATTAACAGCATTTATCACCATTAATGTCATTAGAATATTTCCACTGCCCAACTCAAGCAATGGGGCCATTGTCTCTTTTACACACACAATTTTAAGAGAGAATTTCAACAGTCCAAATGGTTTTTCAGAATAAGTTAACCATTTGCTATCCAGCTCAGGGCAGACAATCTGACAGTTCCAAGTGGGTAAAAATTCTTTCCTTTTTTTCCTAAAGGCAGTCAGATATTTCTCTGAATCAAACTATTTGTATGGTAACTAATTATCATAATTCGCTATAGTGTACTGATTTCAAAAAGGTATCCAATACTTTTTGAAAATGTTGACCGTACCTGCCAAAACAGCCTCCTGAGGCAAAGAATTTCACATCCTTCATCTGTATTTTTTTGTCAGAATCTTCTGACTCCGTCCCCTGTTTTTTGCTCAGATCATAAAGTAAAGTGTTCCCCAAAGGGTGCCTTTTATTGGTATTGAATATATTACATTATACATGATAAAACAGACATCAATGACTGCAAAATGTTTAGAGATGTGCCAAAACTGATAAAGGGATTGGAGATTTTAGTTATAAAGAAATGCTAGCCAAAATGGGTGTGTTTATCTACTTTAGATAATGTGTCTAATGGGGATATATATCGTTTCTCTATTGTAAACAAACACATTTTGACTAATCTTTCTTTATCACAAAAATCTACAGTACCTTTATCAGTTATGTTGCATAACACCTGTATTTTTTTTCCAGTTTTATGATGACTTTTTCAAATGTTGCTCAAAACTGTATCCCAGTTTCTAGGTGAAGTCAATGATTTATGCAGAAGTAGAATTATATTCTCATCCTGTGTATATGTAGCCATTTTATACAAGGCAGTACCCTACTGGCTCTTGCACTTAACACTGTTGTTTAATCTGTTGTCTAAAACAAACTTTCTGAAACTAATTTACCATTTTGTTGTACATGAGACATGATTGTTTTTGCAACTCAAATGTATAACCTTAGATTTAGAAAGCAAAAGCTGCACACTCACAGACTTAAAGACACTTTACTGACATAATGTTTTGGTACTCTAACGACACCATTGACAAGACAGCAAAGTGTCCCAGTCAGAAGACTGAAACATTGCTATAAGTTAAGATATCAGTAAAGTGTTTTTAAGTCTGTGAGTGTGCAGCTTTTGCTTTTCTTGTTGATGGATTCCAGAACCAATTATATTAATTGAATCATTGTGATGTCAATCTTCTATTTGAGAGCCAGAGAGTTATGCAGTGTGTTATGATGCAAAGTATTGGATATCCCTCTAGAGCTCAAAGTGTTAAAACTTACCAGCCACTTATCAACTCCTTCACTCAGTATATGTAGATCTTACCACAGAGAAAAAACAGGTGCAGCTAAGACAGTGGAAAGCTCTGGTTCTAGTCGAAGAACAAATTCATATTAAATAAATGCCACATAAAATGTATGTTTTGACCATAAGACCCTTTATGAATCCCTTAGAACTGGGAGAACTTATCTCCCCATCCCCCAAGGTTTCTTTGCCCATGAGGTGGGCTCTGATGTTCTTTAAGTGCCAGAGGGGTATGCAACGCATTGCTAAGCAATGCGTTATGTACCCCTCTGACACTCAAAGGGTTAAATGAGCGCTCTTTGGATGTAGTGCTAAGTAAAAATTATGCAATTCTGGAGCAAACCAACTGCACCATAATAAAAAAAGACTGTAGCTTTAAAAGGGGCTTATTTAGATCCAATGGTGGGTGCCCCTGCTACGCCTATGCGTGTAGACAAGACTGTTACTGTTACCTATCTTGGCATTCAGGTTTCAGCGGATGAGACTAGATTTCTGAGGGACAATTTAGACCCTCTCATCGACCTC
The DNA here is from genome assembly GCA_037306005.1 of Rhinophrynus dorsalis. Taxonomy (NCBI): domain Eukaryota; kingdom Metazoa; phylum Chordata; class Amphibia; order Anura; family Rhinophrynidae; genus Rhinophrynus; species Rhinophrynus dorsalis. Next base: position 101,542,771 of record CM074723.1, read on the forward strand.
TTTATTGACAAAACCACTGCTTTGTCTCAACTCCCGATAAACTTACTGGGTTGGGCAAATCTAGTTAAGATGGTCTTTCTCCCCAAATTCTTATACATATTTCAAAGTGTTCCAGGGACTGTTCCCTTGTCCTACTTTAAGCGAATCGACAAAATTCTTACTGCATTCCTGTGGTCAGGTGGGAGGGCTAGAATTAAACTAGCTGTTCTTAAAAGACCTATGGAGGAGGGGGGTATTTCTCTTCCAGACTTTTTCTGTTATTACGTTGCATCACAGAGTCAATTTGGCCTGGCATTTCTCCACCCTGACACTACACACTCCTTCCAAAAGGTTGTGAGCTCGACCCTGCTACGAGGTTATGAACTAGGACATGTTGTTGTGATGGGACCAGAGGTCTGTAGCTCTGTGTCCGGGGCCACAACGGAGATGCACAAAGCTTGGGGCAAAATACAGGGGGATGATGCTGCTCTGTATGTTGATCCTGACACTCCTATTTGGGGGGGGGATGCTAGCTCTCAGCATCTTCGTATGCTGGAATTTGGTCATCGCTGGCAGAACTATGGCATTCTCATCTTGGGGCAATTGTTTCTGGATAATGTCTTTAAATTCTATGAGCAGTTGTGCATGGAGTTTCATTTGCCTAATAATCTATTTTACTCCTACCTGCATTTAAGACATGAGATGCAATCCCAGTGGAGAGTACTCCTGGCCTGCATTAGTCATTAGTCATTAGTGGTGGCCATGATAGACCATGGGAGCCCCTTGAAGCCCATTTCCTTTCTTACTTGATGGTGGATAAAGCAGACCTCTTCTGACAATTTGGCTTTGAGGGCCAAATGGGAGACTGAACTGGGACCCCTTAGAGGCCTGGGAGTGGAATATGGCTAGAAGCTGACCTAGGGAGATTGTCACCACATCCAGACACCAACTAATTCAACTAAAAATATTGCACAGGTCATACTATACCCCAAGACGCCTGTACAGAATGGGCTGGAGGGATTCCTATAGGTGCCATCTCTGTGGGTCTGAGGGGAGATTTATTTAATTTGCTATGGAGCTGTCCCTTGAATAATCCATTATCTGTGACGTTGGGGGAACCGATCCCCTTTTCCCGCAAATTGGGTACCCTATCCATATTTCCTGACTCACTTAGCCAGGGACCTAGAAGCAGACTATTGGGTGAGTTACTGGTAATGGCAAGAAGGTAGTGGCTACAGTGTGGATGGTGATGTATTCACTGGAGCTTCAGGCATGGATTAATCTGGTTAATCACGATGTCCCACACTACAAACTACTATACCTTCACAGCAGGACTCCGGAAAAATTCCATTCCTTTTGGGATCCATGGATTGGTTGGGTTTTAGATTGCTTCTTAGTTTAGGTTATTGGGGTGAAAACTGGAAAAAAGACGTGGGTCCTCAGAGGGAGTTGCTATGATACATGCACTGTATTGATGTTAATGTTACACTTTATGTTGGGACTACTATTCTGAACAATGGTCCTGATTTCTGTATGTAATGCATTTCCTGATGATTCCTCAATAAAAAAAAAAAAATAATAATAATGGGGGGGCTTTTAACCCCTTGAGTGCGTGAGAGGTATTTGTGAAGTAATACATTGAACATCTCTTTAGAGGTTAAAAACCAGAAATGAAATAATGGTAATTTGTAGGTTTTTTTTTATTTGTCCCTTATGGTGCTATTAGTTTGCTGTAGAATTGCATCACTTTACTTTGTACATCAGGTTCACTCTTTGTAGAAATGAATTTGCAAGATGGTAGTATTCAGTTTTCTATCATATAACAATTTGGTAGAGGTCTGAGGGCTGCACACAGAAGACAGAAGCCTGAATAGAGTGTCATACAATACAATAGATCAGCTTCTAAAGCTATTCACAAGATATACAAGTTATATACATCTGATTTTGTTTAACCCTTTAAGGATTAGAGGTGTATCCTCACACAATATTCTGGTTCTTAACCCCTTAAGGACCCATGACGGTCTTGAACTGTCATGGGTTTTTATACCCTTAAGGACCCATGACGGTCCTGGACCGTCATGGAATTCCGGGTTCCCCGTGTGGCTGCACTCCATTCGGGGAGTCTGGAATCGGATACGTTAAAAAAAAAATGGTCCCTGGTCCTTAAGTGACATCCACATGCTTGTGCGGCTGGTCCTTAAGGGGTTAAAGGGTTCAAATTGGAGTGTCCTGAAGTGAAATACTGATAAAAGGTATACTAATGACGTCAAGTGTTAGTAGTTCAAGTCTTGAACCTCTTATGACATATAAGAAAAACCCTCACTATTGTGACAGAAAAAACTATGTATTTATCTTTTTAACCAATTGACCAATGCAAAGCAATTGCTTACCCCACTGGCACTCAAAGGGTTAAGTTTATGGGTATGTGCAAAGCATTGCACACAGCATTTATACTGAAAGGTTAACCTCTTAAGTAACAGAAAGATGCACAAAGCCATCAAGCTGAATAATACCCATTATGATTATAAAAATGAATTCTTATGTCTTATAGTGTTTTAATGAAATAGTGTTTTTATGAAATAGCTGGATAGCTAACAGAATTAATAGTCAATATTATTAAATATCCTATATAATAATTCGCTAGGATGTTTGTCAGAAGCCATCATGCTCAGTAGAGACTGCCCGAATGCACTACAGCTGATACAGAGAAGGGAGCTCCGAATTCAGACCACAGTCCTCTCTGTGCACCTTCCTGGGACCGCTTAGTCCCAGGAAGGTGCGCAGAGAGGACTACAGTCCGAATTCTGAGCTTCCTACTCTGTATCAGCCTCAGCGCGTTCGGCCACTCTGTACTGCGCATGACTGCAGTGTGGGCAGTGAGCAGAGAGGCTCTGGGCAGCAACCGAGGCTGCTGGCTGGCACTGTGGCCCGTGTACACTGGCTTTTAAATTAGTTCTTTATAAATGATTCAATGCCATTTGATGTTAAACACTTAAGTGAACATTGGTGTCATCTAAAAAAAAGCAATAATTTAAGCAAGGAAATATGAAAATCTTAAACCTTTCACGACCAGAGGGATCCACAATGTCCATCTGGCCATGAAAGGGTTAGGTCCATTTTCTGTAGTAACACACCTGCAGTGATGCTAATTGTTTTCCTTAAGTTTTTCGTGGAAGCGCTCCAATGAGAACATAAATATACAGAAATGAAATGGCAGGTTTAGCCAAGAGTGACCTAAATAATCCAGGTAAAGAGCTGTGAGGAATTATTCTCAAAAAATAAACCCCTTCTGGTTGAAGTCATCCCAAGAAAGTGGAGTCAGACATTTCTATACAAACCCAAACAAACTCTAACTTTTATTTATCAGTGATTTTATACATAGGAGACTTATTATATAAAACATTTCAACACTCTGCTAGGCTGCCCAATGTAGTTACTTTAACTCTTTGTGTGCCAGAGGGGTAAGCATTGAAAAACACTGCAGTATGCACCTCTCCGGCACTCAAAGTGCATGAGAGGCGGTATTGATTAAAGGAATACTAAACACCTCCTAATAATAATCACCCACTTAATTACTAAAGAAGTAAAACCCTAATGGTCCCAATGAATTTTGACCTTGTACCTTTTTTCTTTTCAGTCAGTTCTGGGTATGCATAATGGCTATTGCAAGGTGCCTTTGTCCTGCCAGATAGGCCTTCTCAGAGTCAGCAACGCAGGACTGCTGAGCCTAAGAGAAAGCAGGTCCATATGGCCTACAAAGGCCACAACCACAACATCCCTGAGATGCCAGGCAGTTTCTTACAGTGGAGGGCTATCTAGCCAAACATTACACAGACACTATTGCAATCATCACATTCCAGCTGGCCTGGCAATGGAAGGGTTAAACTTGACAGAAAATAAAGCATTTGTTTTAATCTAAGGCCAAAATGTCCTTAAAGTGGTACTGACACATTAAAACAAGCTATTATGCTATTAGCATTTTTCTTTTTGTGCTATGCAGCCTCCTTCTGGCACAGAAAAAAATGTGACTTCCCTAGCTCACCTGATCTGCCACTCTGTGGGGTCCCCTCTGTCCCATCTCCAACACAAGTGCAACTTTGATATTACATGTGTGTTTGCATGGCATTTCACATATCTTTGCAGAGCTAAATGATTTTGAAATGTATCCAAGGTAACAGGTTTTCTCCAATGCCTCATCTCCCTATATCCACAAGCAGCTTTGGTCCTGATCTATTGGGCAGCATGGTTCCCCAAGCCCCTGAAGATTAAGCTGACCAGATCTCACCTTTAACCGGGGACACACAAGAAATAGCCATTTTCCAGTACTTCACTGAAATCAATGCAGTTCTGCAGTATGCATTTTTCCTATGCGTCCCCAGTTAAAGGTGAGGTCTGGTCAGCCTACTGAAGATGGACAATGTTCTTAAAGGGATAGTAATACTTCGTTTTAACTTTATTTTATTTTGTAGGCATTAAAAAAACATGAAGAATGATATAAGTCTTATGTCTCAAACCTTTATGGTTTAAGAGATATTCACAAGCAAAGTTTCCCCCTCCCGCCCCTTTTTCCAGTGTAAGCCATCTCTTCTCAGATGTGAATCTGGTTGTAAGACCAGACAGATAACAGAAGGGGACACTTTTCTTTGTATGAAAACAATGAAAGCCCTTCCCCCCTTGACAAGTTTTTCAGCTTTTCCCCTTATCTTAATTAAAGATTGTCCCTCTCTGCAGTCTACCTGGGCACCTCCCTTCTGATCTGGCTGAACAGGGGGGGGATACTTTGCTTGTGAATATCTCTTAAACCATAAAGGTTTGAGACATAAGACTTATATCATTCTTCGTGTTTTTTTAATGCCTACAAAATAAAATAAAGTTAAAACGAAGTATTACTATCCCTTTAAGTACAGCTGTGGCTATCACAATTACTATATTACTGATATCCATTATTAAATGTAGACATTTGAACACATTTGAAACAAAAACTTGCAACAATGTATATTATACAGGAAAAGTAAATGCTTACCAATAGTTTATTACAGCATTACCAGAGGACACATATGAAAAATTCCTGCTGTCTTGACACATGGAAACAATTGAAACCTAATAATTAACCACTACAGCCCTGTAGCAGGTATTTTTCACACATAACCTCTTTTAAAGCGGAACTAACACCGCTAACAAACGGAGCGCGGACATCTTACCCTAGTGACGTCCGTGCGCCTGCTCTGTCAGTCCCTTCCGAAGCCGAATGGCTCCTAGCAACGCCTTCTACAGCTGTCTGGGACTGACAGAGTAGGCGCGTGGACGTCACTAGGGCAAAATGTCCATGCTCCGTCCTGCCTGTCAGCCGAGGATCACTTCAAATTTCTTCATGAAGAGGTAATAATTCTGGCGACTAGCGCTACTAAGCAGCTACTCGCCATATAGGGAATTATTGAAGACAAGGTTTGTTAGCGGTGTTAGTTCCGCTTTAATGGGATGATCTTAAAATAAAAGTAATATAAACTCCTGTCATGTGTATGTAATATACAAGAAAGACTGAAATAAACTGCTCTGACTCCCAGGAGAGAGAAATCAAAGCAATCACTGATTTAACCCAATAATCTCCAAACAGGCTACTTTGCAGTAAAAGAAAAATCATATTTCAAAATGGGAGTAGTAAAAGGGTTAATAAAAGAAAGGGTGGGGGAAATGAATAGAATAATATTATATATAATATATTAGTGGTACAATATTGTTTGTTCTATTGATGTACTAATATTAAAGTCAGATATGTCAAGAGTTAAATCCTTTGAGTGTTTCTTTACACTAGAAGACAAATGATTTGGGCCTTTTTAGTGTGCCTTTGTCCAACCACATTTTTCCTCTAATTCATTCAGCATACCCACACACGTTATATACCATTTTTTAACCATAAGTAGGGCTTTCTTTTAATACCACATTTATATGGATATCCCACCATTTATTTTGATAATATAAACATACATATTTATATTTCTCCATATAGGTTCTCCTGTGATAATTTGTGCTCAGTTGTTTCATTTTTAACAAGGACTGGATAAAAGGTATGAATGTTCATTCAGTGTCCTTTTTAGGTAGGTACTGTCCCTCTGTGATGAAAATCCCTATGTCCTCCGCAGAGTGCCCCTCTTTTAGAAGATTAGAATTGTAGGACCCTCATGTGCACCATTTTAAGTGAAATATACAGTTCTTGGCATACCTTCTATATATATGTGCTATGTCAGTACATACTTATAATGTGAAGAGGAATGTTAAGTTCAAAATGTGTAAAATCTTGTGAACCAGGATTTGGGAGTCTTGCATCCTTAAGCCCCAAGAAAGAACAACCAATCTTCCAACAGCTACCAATAAACAAATATTATGTATACAGAGCTTGACGTTGTCCTGCTCTCCACCAAGTAGAAGCTTCTACTCGGTCAAAAGGGGGTCAGTACCAAGCTCTGTATACAGGATATTTGACTGATGTACTTTAACCAATGAGTCACATCACGTCAATCAATGGGGTGCACCACTCCAACATCATACATGAATGACAGAACATTCTGGGCCCCTCCTGTATTCACATCCCCGAAGAAGTGGCTAAGTACCATAAAACACATTAGAGTTACTGCCAGGACCACAAGGAATGCCAAAAACTTTTAGGATGGAAGAAGGACAAGGAACTAGTGAAAGAACAAAGGCCATATTCACATTATGTATGCAACTGAACAAGAAACTTTCATGTAAGCTCCTCCCCAAAGAAGGGCCATATTCAGTCTCTGTGCACTGTATGGAGATGGGCATAATATATGTTTTCTTATATTAAGCATATTAAAAACATGCCATTTGTTTAGTGATTGGTGTTTATTGTAATGTCAGCACCACATAGAGCGTTATCACTTACTTTTATTTCACAGTAGTTTATTAATTATACTACTAACATTTATATCTTGTGATTTTAGCATTTGCTTTTTTTTAGTATTTTCTGCTTTTTTTTATCAATTTATAAAGACAATGTTTCCAATATATACATTATAGCAGTGATTTAATATTAATAACATTTTTCTTAATAACTGTAAATCTGTCCCCTACAATTAGGTTCTTTTATCTTGTGGCCCAGTTGTATTTTCTTATTTTCAACAATGTGTCAGACAATGCTTGTTTCATAATAACTTAGTAACAATTAATCAAAACATAATGTGAAAATACTTGTATTACTTACATATGTGTCTATGTGCACAAGAGACTGCAACTGCTAAAAGAAAAGTAAAAATAGACCACCGAATTAGTGCTACAATTTCTCAATTTAAGCAACTTAAGTGCAGCTCCTATCAGTACACTACGCTAATTACGCCTGAGCAAAGGTATACTAATTAACAGCTATGTCATGTAGGCTAGGTCAGCAGTGGTCTTGAAGTAGCATTGTCATTCTCTGTGACAGAAAGGAGGCCAAAGCACTGTATTTTGCTGCACTCACCTGTTGCCAGGCCTGGATGTATCTCTTTATCTTCCCTTAAATGCTTGAGGCCTCCAATGTATTGCTTTGCAGTGTACCTGAAACTTTTCTAGCATTTCACTGAAAATGCCATTTAATTAATAGGAATATAAGGTGTTTAGGTGAGCGCTAAAATTAAACTGAATAAATTATTAAATAATCACTTGGTGTAAAAATAAATATATGTGACCTGCTCAAAGCCTCTATCTAAAAATAAGAGTGTAAAAATGTGACAAAAAAATGAGGCGAGCACTTGTATATTCTGTATAATAGATATACCTTTCTATAAGTTCAATATATAAATGAATATGACTCACTGTGTAGTCAAACTGCAAATTACAATCCAACAGCAAATTAAGACACAATCATTATATTTGCCAACTCCTGATGAAATAGCAGTAATTGCTATGAAACACGTTGAATATTGGTTTTATTGAATTTATACAATTCCACAAATAATAATTTTTATATTTGAATAAATTATCGCCCAAGGACGGGCTATTTTAAACGTTCCAGATCGAGTGTCACAATTTTTGAGCTTCTCTTTTATATATTAAACTTCAATCCTGGCGATTACTGAATATCTATTTGCACCAAGGATTTTTCCGAAGCAGAGTGGGGACGTTTCTAAATTATCCCCACACGCTACAATAGCCCCGGGTAGTATACCGACTCCCGGGCCAACGGGCCAAGTAAGTCACCTATTATATGATTGTGATATACTATTTACGATTTTGTCTCTGAAGTCATGGCTTGAAAATATTGGTGCAGCTGAGTGAAGGCAACTCTTACAAATAACCCCACACACTTCAATAGCTTGCCCACTATATTAGCGAGTTTAGCGCCCTTATATACAAGTGAGTTTCTGAACTTTGAAGAATTACTACTGGCCATTTATCTTTCCCGTTTATTATGGATACATCTTACCCTTACTATTGATTAACTGCACATTTAGAGCCCATCAAGATGATTGATTGTACTGTCATTATTCCTGACATTGTTTCAGCAGATCACACTATGTATTGCTGTTTATCTTTTTTGCATGTTTATCGAGCATAAATTGGGTTGTCCACTGGATGAAATTTTTGGAAGAATACACGCATCATTCTGCCTGTCCATAGATTTGTAAAAGCCCTTCATTTCCAATATTGATCTTTTTGTATGATGTACATTTGCACTATTTATATATGTCCAACTAGTTGAAGAGCCCATTACATGGGCCACAGTGCCACTGCCAGCCAGTCGCAGTGCAGTCATGCACAGTAGAGACTGCCTGCTCCGTGGCTGATACAGAATGGGACACTCCCGCTCTGTATCAGCCTCATCATGGGCAGTCTCTACTGTGCATGACTGCTTCATTACACATGTTTTAGCAAATTATTTATATAGGATGTCATTAATAGTTGAGCATATTAATACTATCGATATATGATTGTGTCTTCATTTGCTGTTCGATTATATATTGCCATTTGACTGCACAGTGAGTCATTTTCATTTATATACTTGAACTTATACGAAGGTATATCTATTCTACAGAATATACAAGCGCTCGCCTCATTTTTTTGTCACATTTAACTAATAGGAACTTTTACTTGTCCCCTGTGGTGCAGTTGGGTTATCCTAGAATTGTTCTACCTTGCTTTTAAAAAGCCCAGTAATTTTAAATCTGAAGTTTCAACATCACAATGAAGTTAAAGTAACCCTACCAGGGGCAAATTCAAGATATCCAAATAATGGTTTCTAAAAATATGGTTTCTAAAAATAAAATATTTGTGACAATACAATTATAAGTGTAACAACCTTTTGCCCACACACTATGTTGCCTCTTGCTGTGGCATTCTGCCTGATGGGTCTCTCTGGAAATCTTGGGTTTCTGCAATGCCATAGGGATAGGGCAGGACCGAGTCTGCCACTCAGACTATTATGTAGTGCATCCACTCAGCAGGGTAACTTGAAAGAACTGAGAATAATACAAACATAGGCATAAGATAAAAGCAATCTGCAGTTTATAATTTAACCCCTTAAGGACCAGCGGTCCCAGGGCGTGCCGTCCCTTAAGGACCACATAGGAATCTTTGACGTGCCGTCCCACGTGACTGATCACGTGGGGCGGCACGTCAAACGGGGCACTGGAAGAGATCGCTCCGGTCTTGGAGCGATCAACTTCAGTGCCCGGTATTACTCACCGCGCTGCTACAGGAGCGCGGTGAGTAAAAGTACGTAACGTGCCAGGACCGTCACTGGTCCTTAAGTGCCTTACCAGAGTGACGGCCCTGCCACGTCAGTGGTCCTTAAGGGGTTAAAATCTAGAACATACAATCTGCAATATCAAAAACCAGCTAATACAAAACTTCCAAAATCCAGACTCCAAAGTTCCACTTCCAGAACACCACTTTTGAAGGATCCATTCCAAGCCCAGAGATCCATCACTGCATCAGTACTATTGAAACTCTTTTGTATTTACAAACTTCCTTTGCTGATTTCGTCATCTTCATAGCTCTCTAGTTTATTTTTCTCTCTCAGGATCCTCTTTGCGGTCCCACTGTACATCCAACTGTTACAAAACATTGTTCCTTTGGAAACACCATATAACCTGTGCTCCCTAATGGATACCCACCCTATATTAATGCTCAGTCAGGATGGAGTCGCCATCATAATGAGGTTCATACCACTAAGCATTTGCTTTCACTGTCCTGCCTACCTGAGAAACCATACTCTAATGCCATCCTAGAATTATAAACTGTGCTGCCTCTTAGAGGATTGAAAAGATATTAATGTTTCAAAATAAAAGCAGCTCCATTTAATCTTCATAGTATTTGAGCCATGGAGAGCGTTATTTCAATACTGTCAGAGTTGTAGTTCAAGAGTAATTGAATGATAAAATATCCCCCTCCTGCCCCTTTTACTGATGTAACAGTGCTCACCTCAGAACAGAAAGGTGGTGTCCAGATGGCTTGTAGAGAGGGACAATCTTCAATTAGCATAAGGGAAAAACTTGAAAAACCTGTCAAGGGAGGCAGGGGTTTCATTGTTCTCATAGTAAGAAATCCCTTGCTGTGAGCTGTCTGGTCTTAAGACCAGATTCCACATCTGAGGGGAGGTGGCTTACAGTAGGTAAAAGGAACTGGAGAGAGATACTTTATCATTCAATTATTCTTGAACTACAACTCTGACAGTATTGAAATAACACTCTCCATGGCCGAAATACTATGAAGATTAATTGGAGCTGCAATATTTTGAAACATTACTATCCCTTTAACATTCAAATGCTAGCTAGCTAACTCAACAGCTCACCCATTATTTCCCTATAACCTGAACTTGAAACTAGGTTAACCCTATCCTAACTTCCTTTCTATACTCACTTGTCTATCTTGCTCTCCAACCTGGTGAACAGGTACCAGGAGTGGCACCCAACTACATAGGTATATTGAACCTATGATACTAGTGAGGATTGGACAGTGCTGGGATGGTCATTGTGCTTCCAGCTAGAGGTGAATGCTAGCAGGTCAGGGTTAAAGGTGCTGAACTCAAGGTCAGTTAACCAGAACCACTTGAGCCAGTACTGGAACTGCATAATCACACCTTCATACGCAAGGGTAGCAGGAACCAGCTACCAAAGGATGAAATCACTGTGTGCTGGTGGTGAACCCACAGTACACTGTAAAAACCAATAGTGACACTCACTTTAAATACACTGATGACATACTGCACTATTGTTTCTCTTATTTTGTTGCCTTTTTAGTGTTATCTATAGGCTTTAAGAACAAATCTTTAGAGTTACTGCAGTTTTGTGAAAATGTAATTTGCATACTCATTTCAGTTTATTCACATGTCTTGTTGAACAATTCTACATTATACTTCCCTTGATAAATGAGCATATCTAGGCCAAATCTATTTGGAATGTACCAACTTTTATTGAGGTTTCCATCATAGCCATGTTGAAGCCACTAAGGGCAAACTTGTATATTTATTTTTCACTGATCATAAGGGTCTCAGTCTCTACTACCCTTTTATATTTTAAGCTGTGAATAAATAGTGAGCAAACACTCTGTTACAGATGAGTCACAAGCTGTTTTGGCTATCCAGGTAGATGGCACTCTAAAATGGATGGAAGACAACATTTTAAATATCTAATAAATAGTCAGCACACTTAATTAAAGAGAACAAACGCCAGTATGTAAAACTATTTGATATATTCTACTCAAATAAAAAGATTTTAAAGAAAGCATTGCATTTTTTAACAAATTATGATTTTTATCACCCCTATAAGTATCTCATTGATTCACAATGTGTTATGCACCCTTCTGGGCCTTAAAGGATTAATGCAGGAGTGCAATCATGAGTTCACATTTACACAATGCTTATGCTTCTTCATTGGCCATACAAAAGCACACTCAAAATAAAAGCGGAAGTGCAGTAAATCAGCTCAGATGGAGAAAATTATTCAGAAATTGTAGAAAAAATAAACCTGTAGCTACTATGTAACTGGTTTTGGAATTTGTTCAATTTATGGTCAGTTTCTTCAGAATTAGAAACCATAGCCAAATCAAGACATGTAAAATAAGACTTGGCAACTAGTACTCATTTTGCATAAAAACACACCTTTCATTTTGTCACAAATTCTTTTGACTGCTGTAAGAAAGGAAATATGTTTATAAGGAGGCAATGGGAGTATTTACCTTCACCAGTATATTCCTGATACTTGAAAAGTTTCTATGTTGTTTTTGTCTGAAATAAAAAAATATTATTTGTCTGCATTGTTATGATTAAGATAATACAAGATGGCATGTTCCTCCTGAGTTCAACAAAGTTTATGAATCAGTGCATGAGGTGTATGTAGCATTAGGCCACTGATAGGCAAGTCCATCTGAATTTACAAAATACTCCACAAAAATGGATGACTTTCCAAATTCAAAACTTATTTTGTCTATCTAAAATGTGTTAATGCTAATATTAAAAAAAAATAATAAATTGGATTTTTCTCTTAACTGAAGACAGATATAAAAAAAATATATAAACACTACATTGTAATTGATAGGCATAAACAGAAACATTATAAACAAAATAGATTGTTCCTCTCTGGTTTGTACTAGTCATCACATTTATTTTGCACATATTCAGCTTTATTTATGTGTACTGTGGTTTATTTTATGCTAATTGTCCATATGCCATATAGCTTCTTGGCATCCAGAATCTCCACTGCCTATGGCACTATTTTTAAATATAATGTAGAGCGTAAACACCCCATCATCATTATTAAGCAAGTATCACTAATGCTAGTGATACAGGTGAAGATGGCCCTTGAGTCTCTCATTGCTCCCCTAGATGGCTTTAGTTGCATTATTGGGAAATATTTTTATAGTGGAAGTCTTTTCACACTGGAAATGTATTCACTAACTGGTAATTTAACAATGAAGTTCAACTCTATGGCAGGTGTTTTCTCCATAGAAATCAACAATAGAACATGTATTCCATGGAGTTTAAGACTGCTGCTTGAATAGACTTTCTGAGTGGCGATACGAGAATTAAAATCTGGCTTCATCTGTAATGTTGCTAAAACTGCCTGCAGGGAGAGGAGAGAGTGAGATCCAGGATTCCCCACCAGTCATTCCTTACTATTAGTATATGATAAATTTATTAATAAACAGATAGCTAGGATTGTGTCTACACCTGCAATGATTTTACCTGCTGCAGTAATGGAAAGGGGATTATAACCTTCTGAGATGTGTACCCATCTGCCATTCAAAGGGTTAATAGATTGGACAAAGGGCATTTTTGGATCATAATAAAAAATTAATTGCATAGTGTGCAGGAGAGAGAGAGAGTGAGTTTGGAGGGAAAGGAGAAGTAAGGCAAGTTGTGGAGGGTTAGGAGTGGTAACTTTTACACCAGTTAGCATAACATAAAAATAAAGTAACCTAAACAATTCTAGAACCACTTAAAAATAGAAATATGGGTGACTTTGAAAGCTGTTTCAAAATTGCTTACATTGTTAGAGTGTTTTTAAAACTGGCAGGGTTACAAGATATCCTTTATTAGAAATACGTATATTTTCAACTCTGTACTGCTCTTTTTATAAACTCTCCTTAAAGGGATAGTAATACTTCAAAATTACTATCCCTTGTATTGAAGCCCTTTAAAAGCTGAATTAAATGCCACCAGTGGCATCTCTCAAACCTTTATGGTTTGTGAGATAGCTGCTTTTAAACTTCGCTCTCCCCTGCCTCTCCCCTGACGTCAGCGTTCTTGCTGCAGCAGGGTAATCCATTCATTGAATCAAGCGGAGGCTCTTCAGCAGAGCCAGATCTTGTTATAGAAACGATCCTTCACTAAAACGGTGTTCTATGTGTACTTGATAAACAAACACACGTAGAAGACCGTTTTAGTGAAGGATCTTGTCTTCCATAACGAGATCTCGGCTCTTCTGAAGAGCCTCCGCCAGTCCTGGAACCGGATTTCCCTGCTGCAGCAAGAACGATGATGTCAGGGGAGAGCGAAGTTTAAAAGCGGCTATCTCGCAATCCATAAAGGTTTGAGAGATGCCGCTGGTGGCATTTAATTCAGTTTTTAAAGGGCTTCAATATAAGGCATAGTAATTTTGAAGTATTACTATCCCTTCAACCCCTTTTTAAAAAGAACATGAGCTTAAAATCTGAATAACCATTCTCCGTTTAATGCAAGTTTATGGAACACTTACACCTTCTGCCTCACCTGTCTTTCTGTAGACTGTAAGTTCTCACAAGCAGGGACCTCTGATCCTCTTGTTTTCTATGTAGCATTTTTACTGTGTTATGTCTCTGTATGCCAATTCCCTATTGTACATCACTGTCAATAAGTTGGAGCTATATACATAAAGGACAATAATAGTAAAGAATAGGAAACTGCTAATTTGCTGAAAGTCAAGCAAAAAAGGAAGATAAAACTGTAAAATGAATTTTTTAATAGACGTATCCTGGAAGATATTAAAATTACAGTGTTTTCTTAAGTGCCATTTATCAGAACAATATCACTTTTACAACTACTGCAATGTTAAAAGCAATGAAGAACACAGATGTTTGCCTTCTGACTGACATTTGTAAAATAAATTAGAATGAGGTTGCTCCCTTGAGTCATTAAATAGTCTGAGTACACAGACTCACAGATGTTTTGATTAACGCTCTGAGTGACAGAGGAGTTTGCAACACAATGTTCTGCAATGTGTTCCATACCGTCTGTAATTTAAATGGTTAAACTTTGCTTTTATAATAATTTATGGACAAGTGATTCCCTGAATGAGTTTTATAAGTTGTGAAAATTGTGGTGTACCAGAAATAGCCTAATGTATGTATCTTCCATATCTAGTTGTTTTAGCAGAATTGTATCCAGGTAATTGTTGAGAAAAATATAGGTCACTCAAAAAAAAAAAAAAAAAAAAAAAAAAATCATTATTTGGAAGCAGTTTAATGGCATTAGACAATGCATTTCCAGGGTTTTTTTATTGATGTTAATTGTAAAAAGATATGTTGTTCACTGAAACTATTATTATTAAATTAAATTATATTTTATTTTTATAGCACCATCAAATTCCGCAGCGCTTTACAGCAGGGAATAGACATACAGAGGTAGAAAATAGTACAATCAAAAATGGAGAACAGAAGGATCAGAGGGCCCTGCTCGTGAGAGCTTACAGTCTACTGGAAGGTAGGTTTGAGACAAAAGGAGTAAGTGTTATTGGGTGTAAGTGCCTCTTGCCAAATGAACTGCCAGTCACTGGGTGGGAGTGAGAAGTGATATTGAGTGCAGTGGTCCAGGCAAGGGGTGATTCTTAGTGATAATGTTTATGGATGCAGTTGATAGGCTTCTCTGAAGAGGTGAGTTTTCAGGGAGCGTCTGAAGATCTGAAGGCTGTGGGAGAGTCTGATTGGGCGGGGGAGGGAATTCCAGAGCTGAGGTGTAGCATGGGAGAAGTCCTGTAGGCGGGAGTGGGAGGATATGATAAGAGCTGTAGAGAGCAGAAGGTCGTGTGCAGAGCAAAGATGGCGAGAGGGAGTGTATTTGGAAATGAGAGATGAAATATAGGGTGGTGCGGTGTTAGTGAGGGCTCTATAAGTAAGCACCAGAATTTTGAATTTAATTCTGTATGCTAATGGGAGCCAGTGTAGGGATTGACAGAAGGGTTTGGTGTCAGAGAAGAGATGAGTGAGGTAGATTAGTCTTGCAGCAGAGTTCATTATGGACTCTAGTGGAGTTAGTCGGGTGAGAGGAAGGCCAAATAGTAATGAGTTACAGTAGTCAAGATGGGACATGATGAGTGTTTGGATTAGAATTTTGGTAGTGTCTTTCAGAGATACATTTCTGAAAGTATTAATACCTTGATATGATAGCTTATTAGGATACAATATGCTAGATTTGATATTTTCATCATTGTGCATCTATTGTTCAGAAAACATAATAATAATACCAAAAAAATAGCACAGAGTTAGAAATGACAGGAAAATGCTGTAAAACGGCAAACTCTTAATTTTAAGGGATGGAGTGAGGGAGTTCATCAAATGTTCAAAAGCACAGAACAATTTATTACTGAGACAATAGCTATAGTTTTTGTGATTGCAATGAAAAAAGTGTCATTTTAAAGTCAATTATTATATGTGGAACTAATCTTTCCAGTTGGACATTGAAGGAGTGGTTGGAAGTAAGGAAGAGATATAAATGAGATTGAAAACACTACAAATCCAATACAATACAAAATGCAAATGTTCTATCCAGTTTCAAATTAAACAAAGCATTTGATTCTCAAAAACATTGTAGGAGAGAGATGAACTAAACAGCCTAACACAGTACAAATAAAAATATTTAATGTAAGTCGTAATTAATATTCATATCTATAAATATGTGACGTTTAGGTAATGTCACTGTTTTTCAGGGTAGCTATTATATCAGGTAACAGAGTTAGTAAATCATGTCTCCTAAATGGATCTTCAGTCATTTGGAAGACACTCCTGCTCCTCTTAGTGATTGGGGAGGGTGGTGTCAGAAAACTGACCACCCACTCAGCTAGTGGGCGGGGGTGAGGGGTTGCCACATTGTGGTTCAAAGCCATAGGCTTCTCTGATTGTACTTTCAGCCGCATAGACTGCCAGGGTCAGGTTAGAAAACTTAGAGAGAGCACCTTTAAGGTGCTCGCCCCCAAGCACAACCCACGTCAGACAAGATGGCAGCCATGGGGCTCCAGCAGGCAAGTAGGGAAAAACAATAAAGGCTGGTGCATGCTGGATCCCCATGGGGGCAGGGAAACGAAGAGGTGGGTTTGTTCACACCTGACTGGGTACAAGGTTATAAAAGTACCACCTCTCTCAGTTTTGCAGAAGTAGTGAACCTCTGTGGACCATGGAACGGGAGAGACCTCCAAGGAGAAGAATATCACTTCCTAAGTGGTATTGCCAGGAACCAGTGGCAGCAGGTAGGGCGACCCTGTGTTCCAGGCCACAGCTCCAGCATTCCTATTCTCATTCCCCGCATGTGTTCGCTCCTCTGCACGTTTCCTCTGTCCCCCCTTTTTCTCATCCGGTCGCTCCTGCTTCCTCCTCCCCTGCAGCGCATGAGCGCTTGCATGACCCCTAGCCTGTACCTATGCTTCTAAGCTCTTATGTACCCTCTGTTTTTCCCTCTCATGGTCCCGATACCGTGTTCTCTAATGGCGTGACTCTGGAAGCATTGTCAATGGCTGTGCCCGCTCCTCTCACTGCTGACACAATCTGTGGGTCAGCAGATGAAAATTATATGCCTATGTCCTTCACAGAGGAAGAGCGGATGCCTCTGTCCTCTCTCCTTGGTGCCGGCTTACTAGTGAGAGGCAAAAGTCGCAGCTAAATTCACTTCCATTTCAGCAGCTCAGCGTCAGTGCACATGCGCACATTCCTCCCAGAACCAGAGAGGAAACTGGGGCAGAGAGACAGGGCATCCAAGCAGGAAGTAAGAGGGCTGCCCTCCATCTACCCGGTGGGGTAAGAAATAGGAGGTTCTGGGGGCTTTAGTGGGGATGGGGTTGGGGTCAGCAGGCACCAGCTTGGGACATTTCTTGGTCTGGGGAGCCACCGCAATGGGGGGAGGGCAAGAAGTGTGGCTGGGGACCCTATGGGCTATCCTGGGGGGTGGGAAAGCTGGACAGGGTGGCCTCAGGCAGAGGGCACGGGGGGTTAATCAAAGGGGGGGTGGCTCTGGAGGATGGTGGTTTGGGGGCCCAGGAGTTGGGAGTTGGAGCCTTTGGGGTGCAAGGGGGCAGGGTTCTTACCCGGCTTGTGCAGGAGTGTAAGGGAGGCCTAGGCAGGTTAGTGAGGTACTGTCCAGTAGTGGGGAACTTTTGGCTAGTGGGGGAATTTTTGGCTGGTGGGGGGACGTTTTGGTAGAGGGGGACTGTCTGGTAGCAAGGGACTGTCTGGTACTGGGGGGCTCTTGGGTAGCAGGGGGCTCCAGGGCAGTGGGGGATCCTTGGGTAGTGGGGGGTCACTTTTTAATGGGGACAATCAAGGGCAAGGCTACTTTGAGTCCTCCAGACAGGGACATGTAACCAACATTGTATTTTGCAATCCTGGTAGCTCTTCAGCCTTCCAAGATGGGTCAGTGGGGAACAAAGAGCTGGGAGAGGGCAAGCATACAGAGGAGAAGATGCAGGAAGGGGCCAGTCGTAAACAGGAAGCGTAAGCCGATAAGAGTGGTAAGTTAACTGCTGCCGATGTACTTAAAGGGGAGGCGACTCAACCTCTGAGGATCCAGATTCATCTGACTCCTCAGACAATGATTCTAAAGAGGTTGTAGCAGATAAGTTTATGAGCAAATGTGTTGAAGGTGTCAATTTGAAGAAGGGTAAAAAGGTGGGGACGAAGGAGAAGAATTGTATTAAGCTAGCTACGGCAGGGGATGCATATGCATGTGCAATTACAGCATTGCATGTGCATATTCAAGAAAAAGGTAAAAAAGAAGATTCGGACAGGCAAGTATGTCTATATGTTTGAGCTGACTAGAGAGGAGATAGTCAAGAAAGAGGAGAAGAGTGACAAGGAGGTGAAAGGTGGTGGTAATTTTGCAGTGGGTGAAGGGTTATTTGGTATACTCAAGTGTGTACTTAGAGGCTAAGTCAGAGGAGGAGCATAATGTTTTTTATATCAGGAGTTAATCGTAGATATGTACATTAAGCATTGGGGGTCAGGATGGATAGACTATGATAGGGAGTTTTGAAAGAAGAGGGAGGCTAGTTAGACTTAGTTTGGGCCAAAAAGACATAGATTTGTGGACTAATGTTGTGATGGGGGTCAGCAGCAAAAAGAGGGGCTGGCCCTGTGGTGGGGGCAAGTAGACAAAATTTAGGACCTAGAGCGGGAAGATCGGAATGCTATGCATATAACGAGACACAGTGTACCAGGGGCTTTGCATGCAAGTTCAGGCATGCATGTAGGCAGTGTGGGTGAACCCACTCAGTGCTGGATTGTAGACAAGGGGTGCGAGGGGACAATTAAGCCATCCTTTCAGAAGCTGGGAAATGGCGAAGTCACCAGTGCAAGCAAATGAGTTGACTGAATTGTTGTACTCATATCCAGATAGAGACAAGGCGAGGTGTTTGTTGCAGGGTTTTAAGGAGGTGTTTGTTTTACAACTGTATTGCAAATATCCAAGGTTAGGAATTTGAAGTCGACCTATGTCCATCCACATATTATACAAGGGAAAAAAACTGACAAGGAATTGTGGCTAAGTAGAATGGATGGGCCATTTGAGATGAATCCAATCATGGGTATGGTGATGTCCCTAGTGGGGCTGGTGGCCAAGAAAGAGCTGGGCAAGTTCAGGTTGATTCATCATCTGTCATACCCGAAGGGGGGGTTTAGTGAATGATGCTTTGTGGCAGGAGGCATATAGCATACAATATCAGTCCTTTGATGAGGCACTGGAGATGGTAAGGAGAGTGGGCATGGGGCATTGTTGGCAAAGGTGGACATTGAATAGGCTTTCTGGTTTTTGCCTTTGACTCCTCAGAGTTTTAAATATACTGGTTGTTGTGTGGGAGGAAAATTTTATGTTGATAAGTGTTTACCTATGGGTTGTGTGGTTAAATATGTGTACTTTGAAGCATTTAGTGCAGTGATTCATTAAAGCCTAGTAAAGAAAGCAGGAATTGACACTGTTGCCCACAACCTGGATGAATTTTTCTTGATTGGCCAGCCTGGTTCGGGGGCATGCCTAAACCTGCTGGGGGACTTGCTGGCAATATTGCGTGGCTTGGGAGTGCCGATGCCAGAGGATAAGACAGTTTCACCATGTAGAAGGTAGTCATATCTAGGGATGGATATTGATAACAAGGAAAGGAAATGTAGGTTGCCAGCAAAATTGTGAAGGCCAGGGATTTGTTGCAACAGGCTTTGAAGACTCTTCCCAATGATGTAGGAATAGTATTGTTATGATTTGTATTCATGTATAAAATCTGCATTAGCCAATTATTTTATTTTACCTTATTGTATATGTATGATCTTAAGTTATTTAGATGTTCTTGTTTAACCAGATGTAATGCAGTACTGATAAAGGTATTTTGCTAAATTAATTCACTATATATCATGTGAGAGAGCTATATCAGATTGTGTCCAATCTCAAATCCCAGTTTACACACCCCAGCAACAAATGGTGCTTTTTGGTAAGTTTGTTGAGGTTAATCATCTCTTTTAAATACTGTTAGTTTGTTTATGAGTTGTGTCTGATACAATTAGAATATGTGATATAGTATTGTGAAATGTTTTAATATAGCTAGCATTTTCTGCTTCCGTCCTACGGAAATCATATAGGTAAATGCGGAGAGGTTATTTTGTTTTGTTGTTATTTTGTTGAATGTATTATTTTATTCAATGGTTGATATATTCTTATTATTACTTTTGTCATTTTCAATATTTTGTGACTAAATATCATCTCTTGCATGCCCTGTTCAGGAGTGATATCTGTTGCACTTATGGAATGTATCTATGAGTACTGACAGCACACTGAGGGTTCAATACTATTAACAGCGCTAAAAGCGTTGTCTGGGGTCATAGGAGTTCCAGGCAGTACACACAATTGTTCTGTCAGAATCCTATTGCTTAGCCAGCATCCACTGCAGCTTTTTGTGACCACAACACACACAAAATAGTGTGAGTTGTGGGAACATCAAAGGAAACTAGCCAAGTCTCGATGCTGGAGATGAAGAATTACAGTGGATGACCAGCGTGCTGAAGATCCCTCTGGACAGTAGACTTACAGGTAAGTGTTTATTTCATGGGAAGGTGTTAGCTTTAATGGGATTAACCCTGTGAGTGCCAGTGGGGTATGCATTGCTCTGTAATGCGTTGCATAACCCACTACAGTGATGTATCTTGGCCTAGGCCAAGGGCAGCATTATACAGGGGGCGGTATAAAAAGCCACCTTCACCCACCCTCTCGCTGTCATGCAAAACTGGACAACCAATTTACCGCAGACATCCCCTGAACTCAAAATGCTTAGGGTGCGTGTGCCAGGACTCTTCCTGTTGCCCTGGCACATGCACATATGTGGGAGGGAGGGGTAATCTAATACTGCTGCGCGTGGAGCTCACTAACTATAAGTTAGAAGACCTCACGCACGCCTTCTTCTTTTACCAACACATCCTGATCCTCATGGTAATAAAAAAAGTAAATAGACTACTCCTTAAAACCACAGTCATGGCAGAGTTTTCATTCCAGAACCTTTTTTTTCCAAGTCAATAACTTTTAAGACTCGTTGTTTGGATATTCACATTGTGTGAAAGGACCTCAGAATCTTGGGAGTTTCTATTAAACTTAGGGGTGTAGCATGAATGTGTCATATTAACAAGTGACTGATATGGTCTTGATACCCGGTTTTACATTGCTCAGCTATCTAATTTTGGGTAACAGTTTCAGGTAACAGACTGAGGGATGGTATGTTCCTACACTTGAACATTCTTTGGAACCATTGTTTTCGTGTAATTATGCATTTAAAAGGTTTTTAATGTTGAGGTGATCAGGAATTCTCTTTCTTATATTGCATTATTTTTAATAAAGGGAGTATCCAGGTGCTGTGTGATGCGATGGTGCACCACTCCAGGTTAAGCGGTGCTTACTCACAAAATGCTCAGTGCTCAGAGACTCCCCCAGCTTGATGCTGGTCACTAGTTCACTAAGTGTTTGGTGATCTTATAAGAGCTCTCTGCTGTGGTGGGTGCTATGCGATGCGGTGGAGCACTAGCACCCTTGCCACTGTGCTGCGCTCTGCATCATCTCGCATCACTTCACATTGGAGTCAGTGACTTCGTTCTTTGAGATTGGATATAACAAGTATGATCAACATGAAGAATATATGTTTGAATTGAAACAGTGGTTACTATATTGTAAATACCATCCAGGATGATATTTATCAATGCGGGCTGTTCAGGGATCTCCCGCTGTTTAGACGGAGGATCCTTGGTCCGGTAGCCCCTCTGTGAGATTGCACCCCTGTTTGAGTTCATCCACAGGTCAGAAAATGAGTAAGATAGGTTAGTAGCATAAGGTAACTAGTGATTTTTGTTTGAGTAATTGTCATTTTGATAATTATTATTTTTCGTTCAATGTGTATCTACTATGTATATGTACTGTCTTTCTTTATGAGATTTGGGATGTTTAGTATACAGTGTTAAGTTAAAATCGATTTTTGTCATTACTCATTTATTTTTATTTCACTTGCAAAACACTGTGGTGGGGTAACACTGGGGATTCATTTATGACGTCATTCCGACACCTCCAATGGCCACAACTTGAATATGTGGCACCTTTTTAGGTATTTAAGTGGGGTTAGTGGACTGTATTGTTTGTCTTGAAATGTGCCAGTAAGCACCAAAATGCAGACTTCACAAAAAACACGATTTTTTGCTCTATTTTTTCTTTATTTACAAGTTCAGCATGCTCTGTTTTTCTCGCATTTATTTATATATATATATATATATATATATATATATATATATATATATATATATATATATATAATATACATATATATATATCCTTCTCTACGGTGTACACTCTCATTACAGAAACACTGTAGTGGCTCCTATATTCAAGACAAATTTGTATATTTAATTAACCCACTGCCTACAGCAATATAAGACAAAGATTTATACTAACTGAAAAGGTGCAAAGATACAAAGGAAGCAATTACAAGGTAATCACCCAGTTTGTTTCTAACCCCTGTGGTTATCAGTAATCATTGTTATATGGGGTTAATGGGGGAACACATCTGCTTACTGAGATGCTTTGCAATGGTAGAGTGTGACACTCTACCATTGCAAAGATTAGAGGGGTGCATGAGTTTAGTCAGGTGTAGGGCAGCACAAAACCTAAATACACCACTGACCCACTGGCACTCAAAGGGTACATCTTTTTTATTTTCGCTCATGTTTTTGTTCCTTGGCTGTATCGATATGTCTGTGGTTTTTAGCACACAATAGGGACTCAACACCTAGGTTTGCTAGGAACTAATTTAACGCAACAATAAAGAGTCCCTTATCGTGTTTTTCAAGCCATCGCATGTAATTGAGTACCAAATTCATCTGCTTTTTCACTCAATGGGCGCCAATGTAGTGCCGGTGTGCGTTTTCACCTGTCAGTAGTTTGTCAGAGCACAGGTAATAGAATACATGACTGTGACTTAAAAATACTCCCTGAGTTGACAAAGTAAAATATTTTTGAAAGAGGTTGAACTAGTTGAACTGGTTGAACAAAGAAAATGCGTTTTAAGTCTGCCATCTTTTCTTAGTGAATACTCCCTTACTAAGTACTTTCTGGTTAACTGTTCAGTTAGGAAAAAAGCCCACTGATCATTTTCTCAGTTTCTCAAATTTCATTGAGAACATTGGAACTTCCAAATAGGCAAACTCAATGAATATACATAAATAAAGTGTAAATGTCTGCCACTCCTGTGCCCATTCCCTTCAGATTAGAGGCTACCTCAAGTCCCACCTTGGGAATCAAAAATATAATCAATTAGTTATACTCTATGTCCCCCCCCCATCCTGAATGCTCATATATCTTTGTCTAAACTTATAATTTAATATTGGGTTTTCAGACCTGGGATAAGTTAATCCAGATTGACCTCATTGTGGCAAATGCTCGGTGGTGTCAGTTAATTGTACGTGTGTGTATATTTGTAAAATCATCAGCTCAGCTGTTGTCAATCCACTGCAGGATAAAGGCCTCCTCAGCAAGCCTCCAACAACTGTGGTCCTGTGCCTTTTGCTGCCACTGTAAACCAACAAATTTGGTAATTTCATCTATCTATCTTGTCTTTGGTTTTCTTCTTGGCCATTTAGTATACAGTGAAATCCATTTGATCCATCACCTTCAAGTCATCTTGCTATGTGGCCTGCCCATTTCAATTTCTGAGCCTTTACTCTTTCATTGATGTCATTGACCTTTGTTTGCTGACGAATCCACACACGTTTTTCGGTCGCTTTATGTTATGTTTAGAATTCACCACT
Organism: Rhinophrynus dorsalis; assembly: GCA_037306005.1. Classification (NCBI taxonomy): domain Eukaryota; kingdom Metazoa; phylum Chordata; class Amphibia; order Anura; family Rhinophrynidae; genus Rhinophrynus; species Rhinophrynus dorsalis. The sequence continues at coordinate 101,566,747 of CM074723.1, forward strand.
CCATACTTCTCTGTGCATCCTTACGTTTTTGTATGGCTTTAGCACTGGCATTCAATATTCCTGTTTCACAACAATATGTAAGAACAGTGAGGACACACTGGTAAAAAACCTTTTGCTTGAGGCAGAGTGGTAGAACTACTAAGTTTTCCAATTGATTGCCATCCCAATTTTATTCAATGCTCAATTTCCATCACGTTGTTTCCATCTGTTGACATTTCCTGTTCAATGTAAACATACTTGTCAACTTCTTCTAGTTCTTGTCCATCTACTGTGATTATCCTTGGTATGGTAAATTTGTTAAACATGACTTGCGTTTTGTTGATATTCATCTTCATAACAAAATGTTTTCTTTCCTTTTGTAGCTTTTCAACATGTTCTTGCAGTTCTTCAGGACTGCTGGCAAATTGTATGATATCATCTGCAAAATGTGATATATGTAGTCTCCATTGATCTTAAGTACTTTTTTTGTCTTTATTTAGTTTGTGGAAAATGTCTTCTAAACAAGCAGAAAATAGTGATAGCTTGTATCTCCTTGTGTGATCCCTTTTTCTGTGTTGATGCAGTTGCATTTTCATATATTGATTGGAGGATATTGATATAAGCACTATCAATTTATTGGTTGATAAGGGCATCAATTATTGTTTGCTTTTTCACTGAGTTAAAAGCCTTTAAGTGGTCAATGAAAGCTATGCATAATGGCATCTATAACTTTTTGCACTGTCTGGATGTGGTCCATTGTACTGAAACGGCTCCTGAAGTCTGCTTGTTCCTTAGGTTGTGCCTCATTAAGGATTGCGTCCATTCTTCTTGATACTACCTTTATGGAAACCTTGCAGAACCACTTACAATAGGCTAATTGATTGGTAATTTTTAAGATCTGCCTCATCACCTTTTTTTATGCAGTTGGATGACTTCTGCATTTTTCCATGTTTCAGACACTTTGCTGAGTAGTAGATATTTTGAAAATAGTTTACTAGGGCTTTGTATAACCGTTGACCTCCGGCTTTCAACATTTCAATAGTAACTTTATCAGGTCTGGCTACTTTGCCATTTTTCATTGATTTTATTGCTGCCTTTTTCTACTAAAACTGGCACAGTTTCAGCCTCTGGCACTGCATTCAGTTATTGTTCTTCATCCTTATAAAGATCTGTAAACTTCTTCCACTCGTGTTAGTATTGTTTTTGATTTTTGCTGTTGTACCATCTTCAAGCTTTAATGAAAACGTTTGGCTCCTATTTGTGGCTGTCTTTTGTTTTGCTTTCTTTAGCCCTTGTTTTTCTTCCACTGTCCTTTTGTATTACTATTAGGCCTTTTCCATGTTCATTTTATCTTTGCCTTTTACTGTAGAGTTAACTCATGATGTACAAATTTTGTTCTCCTGTAAAGTCCATCAGTTGGTTGGTTGATTTTCACCATCTTAACAATTCTTGCACTGAAATGTACATTATATATTTGTAGTATAGGCAGCGTCCATCTTCTTATTTTACTAAAGTTTAATCTTTTTTACGAGTCTCACATAAGCCGATGAGGTCCCAGCTGATGTTATTTAGTTCTTGTAAGAGTTCCTCTTAAATGTTAAGAGTTCCAGTGCCTAAAGACCAAAGGCAGCCTGACAAAACCCAGTGATTCTTAGTACCTTCTGCCATTGAGCTGGTTCTTCCTGCTGCTGTTGGAAGTAGTTTGCAAGCCTCCAGGAAATGATGGCCATTGCTTTTGTTGTAAAGCCATGCTGAGGGAATTGTAATGACTAGGAATGAACAAGTGAGAAGCACAAAGTGATCAAAAAGGAGGCTACAGTGCGCTGGATGGGTAGCGATGCTGGTGATTGGTGACAGTGTGGAGGTGTACCCTTGCTACAGCTAGAGCTAGAGATAAAGTTGCTGGTTGAGGTACAATCTACACAGCTGGAACAGGGATCACTTGGTGTTGGTTTACTGGATTTCAGCTGAGAAGCAATCTGATAGTATGAAGAGCTAGCAACAGAGCTGGAAGAAGACTGCACCCGTACACTAAGGAGATAACAGACTTAGTTGTACAAAGCCAAGGTCATATACTGGAGGTCAGAAATAGCGTTGAGTGAAAAGTAAGAAAAATTCCCTACATGACTTTTTGTGAAAAACGGGCGATTTTTCACTTTTTTGCAAACATTTTCTCTCTTTCTCCAATGCAAAATTTTCTTCCTTTTTGCCTATTCCAGCACATTTTCACCTATTCCAACACATTATTCTCCTATTCTAACACATTTTTCTCCTATTCTAACACATTTTTTCCCATTCCAATAGATTTTTTTCCTATTTTAATAAGGTGCAACATTTCCCAGCACAATATTACTTCTTCTGAGGGCTGTAGTGGAGAAATAAGTGGCTGGAAGTCAAAGTTGTGAGTCCTGCAGCAACATATACCTGTTAGAATGTAGAAAGCCTTTGTCCTTTGCCCACAACACTTACTTCCTGCTTAAGTGACACTGGCACATATTCATGATGATGTAAAGTGACAAAAAAAAAAAAGTACAACCTAAAATATGGCAGATGTGTATGGCAGTGGTGGTAGTGGACTGCAGTGGTATGATTGGTGGAACCTTGACAAACTTGTTGTCCACCATATCTTATCACAGTTATTGCCCCCAAAAAATATATATAACTAAAAACCAAAATCAACAACTTCTTTCCCCAGACTTCCCCAGAACAGAGACAATAAAGGTAAAATCAGCAAGCAATTTGGATCCCAGCTGCCTGTGTCTTGCCAGTCAGTCATATCAAATTTTGGGGTACTTTGAGTCAACCTCCTTCCTCCCTTCTTCTCCCCATTGTGCCCCCAGATTCCCCTACTACTGTCAGAATATCCCGCTAAAGGGTGTTTTGTGTGCTGCTAGAAACCCCACTTGGTAAAGAGGGGGCTACAGTGAGTATGCGCAGGCAGCTAGTATAGTCTAAAAGTAGCTGTAGGATCTCTCAAGGTGCCGCACTATAAACAAGAAGCGGCTGACATCATAATGGCACAAAACGTTGATGCATGATGCTGCCGACGCAGTTGCCCAGCAAAGACCAGCCCAATTGAACAACGTGCTGACAGCTACAGAGAACAAATGTCCTACCTAAATGGCTCCCTAAAACTAACCTTCAATTCCCCTTTATTTGCCTATCTTCTCTAGTTCAAAAACCTGCTGCTGTGAGAGCCTGACAGCCTTTTATATGGCTGTAGAAAACGTTCATGTAATGGAGAAATATTTTTCTTCCCATTGAATTCAATGGGCAGAAACGGTAGTAAAAAACTACACTTTTTCGTGGAAAATTATTTACCAATTGGATGCACAAAGCCGAGGTCATATACCGGAAGTCAGACTTCATCTTACAAAGCCGAGGTGACCCATCAATGATTTCTAGATTGTATTTTGGACATTCTTTACTAACCACCAGTCTAATGGTATTTATATGTTGACTTTGATATATTTAGTGTATGTCTTGAAAAGGTGGAAGTCTCCACCAAAATGTTGACCATCTTTAAATAAACACATTATTTTTGACCACATTTTATCTCCAAAAAGTCCAGTGAGTGCTGTTTATAGACTTTCTCATTCTACATTTTAACATGCACCCTAGCCCATTCTGCTCGTATCAAGAGTGCGTCTTCTTACTCTTGGTACTGTGATAATTCATACACATTGTTGCCAGTTGGGAGGCTACATAGACTGCTATTATTAATCTAGCTAGATGGGAGAGGAGTAATAGACTTTTGATTGGATACAGTGTCACACCTGCCCACATATATCAAACAGAAGATGGGTGCTGTGTTATATAAAATATTTTAAGCCTTCTCTAGCCCGTATTGAATATTGCCTGCGCCTATATAGTGATTTTCTATTCAACATCAGCGAAATAAAGAGTTGCCTTCAGTTAAAGGGATAGTAATACTTCGTTTTAACTTTATTTTATTTTGTAGGCATTAAAAAAACATGAAAAATGATATGTCTTATCTCTCAAACCTTTATAGTTTAAGAGATATTCACAAGCAAAGTTTCCCCCTCCCGTCCCTTTTACCTAGTGTAAGCCATCTCTTCTCAGATGTGGAATGCAGTCCATAGATCAGACAGATAACAGAAGGGGACAATATTCTTCCTATGAAAACAATGAAATCCCTGCCCCCCTTGACAAGCTTTTCAGGTTTTTCCTTTATCTTAATTGAAGATTGTCCCTCTCTGCAATCTACCTGGGCACCTCCCTTCTGCTTTGGCTGAGCTATGTTACATCAGTAAAAGGGACGGGAGTGGGATACTTTGTCATTGAATTACTCTTGAACTACAACTCTGACAGAATTGAAATAACACTCTCCAAAGTCCAAATACTATGATGATTAATTAGAGCTGCTTTTATTATGAAACATTACTATCCCTTTGTATATACCTTGTTGTTTGTATTTTAATTCTTTTGGAGTACAGTAGCACTCTCCTAGTGTTTTGTTTTTAGCTTTTACCTGTAGACCTGTTCACTAGCGGGTCAGTAGGATAATAGCGATTTGTACCCTGCTTAAATTTGCACATATGTTTATATTGCTTTAGAGGCCAGGGGACATTGGCACTAGTCTTTTGTCTTAATTTCCTTTGTATATATATATATATATATATATATATATACACATACATACATACTAAGAACTCCATCAAGCTACAGTACACTCAGGGCATGATGGATAGGGGATTTGGGTCCTAAACTCAGGATTTTCCTTGAGATTTACCTGAATCTAGAAAGCTCAGAGGATTGTATTCTGGATACACACACAATATATACACACACAACACACAATATATACACAAACTCAAACAAATGTTCTGTACGCCAAACGCTATACTCAACAAACCATACACTATAACAAAACGCTGTACTCCAAAAGCTATATGCAAGCAGCTGTAGCCAAACTCTATATGCAATAGGAAAACTGCTATGCTCGGTAGGTAAAAAAACAATATGCTATACGCTATATGCAATAGGCAAAATGGTATATGCAAAATGCAATAAGCACAATGCTATTAGGCAATATGCTATACACAATGCACTATACGCAATGCACAAAAAACCCACAAGCTCACACATTCACACACATTGTTGCTCTCACACGTTCATACAGGTTCACACACAAGCAAGTGCACACACACACACTGATTGAGAGCTGTGTAACACAGTGCTTTGCAATGTGTTGCACACCTTTTTGGAGCTGAACGGGCTAAGCACTGATAATTCAACAAGCCTCTCATTAAATCTTTTATTGTTAACTAAGAATTCTATGAAGCTACTGTAAACACAGGGCATTATGGGCAGGGGATTTAGGTACCAAACTCAGGGTTTTCCTAGAGATTTGCCTGAATCTAGAAAGCTCAGAAGATTATGTCTGGACCCCAAACTCAGTGGAAACCAAAGATTAAATAATCTAATACATTTTCTATCCGAGTCTAAATACAGGGTTTGCAATGCCTTATCCTTTACTACTGACAATTATATTTTTATTCCTGTATAATACTCATTTCCAGGTATTCACTTCGCTATCCAGTGTCCTGGGTAGGGTTGAATAACCAGTGTCTTCCAAGCTGTTGTCGGACTGCAATCCCCTCAGTTATCCGTTAGTATGAAGACGAAACTAACAATGCTTTTCTAACAATACTTGATAGATACATGCTCATACAAACCTAGGTAAAGGACAAATAGGAAAATACCTGCCCCATATATTTATTCAGTTTATGTATTGGAATATGTTCATGTGATATGTGTATTGCTGTCAGACAAAAACAATATTAACAGTGGCAGTTGGGTCTTATCTAAAGTTCTTGGCAAGGTTCATATCAAGAAAAAACCTTCAGGTTCATGATAAAATCTATTACATGTAACTTCCCAAAAACTTGTCTGTATACAGGTTACAATGAACATGAAAAGGGGAAAAAAGTAATGTCTTTAAAAAAATATATAACTCTGTAGCCATCCTAAAGGCTACATGATAACTTAAAAATGAATAGTGTTCCTAACATTTTAAATATCATATATGCTTTACCAGCATTTATATAAAATATGTCTTAGGTGCATAAACCCCAACATATATTATATGTTTTTTCTGTGTATCTGGAGGCAGTTGTATATGACCATTTTACCCCTTTTTATTTGTGTAAGTGATAACGGTATTCTATGGCATGATTTATGTAAACATATAAGATTCAAAGGGTTTATGGTTTTATCAAAGTGCCAAAAGTGGCTGATTTTACCTTTACCTTTCAAAGATTTTATAACCTTCTATCCAAAAGAAAACATTTTTTAAAAATGCGGTCTAAAAGTAAATGTTTTAATGGATTTAGCCCTTTTAATTTTTTGGTGATAACATCCCTTTAACACTTTACTCAGTCTCATTCTGATTTGAAAGCAATAAAACATGACCACCTCAAATATCTGGCATAAAAAATGACATGTTTGGAAATAATAAAAAATAGAAATTGGCATGGAAGAATTTACGAGGGAAAAAGATTAGGTCATAATATGTTGAGTGGAAGTATGGCAGAGTGCCCTTATTGCTTTGACCCCTGCAAGCAAAGTAAGTCTGTAATGTACTACAGAGAGTGCATAAATGCAGCTGTTTAACGTTCTTCTATTTATAAAAGTTCCATTTATTGGGATGAAACAAAAGTCTGCTTACAATAATGAAATTTAAAAGGACGTTAAACCAGTGCAACCAATGCCTCAGAGATTGTTTTATGTGTGGGTAGAAGTAATGGAGATATGTGGAATTATAGGTCTAGGACATTGATAAATAAACCTGTGAGCTTCCCCATCAGTGGTGGTTTTCAGGATCTCCCCCACATGAATACAAATGGGTCATTCAGACTCTCAGTTATTCTCAGTCATTACTGAGGCTACTGATTGATCTTAGCTATCTCAGACTGAAAGGTTCATAGGTACCTCAAACTCAACATGTCTAAAACTGAGCTATTCCTTATCCCACTTAGACCAGTCCCGGTAGTACCCTTCAAGGTGACATTGAATGGCACTATCATAAATCAGGTATCAGAAGCACAGTGGCTATGGGTTTTAATTGACATTGCTCTATCATTTTCTTCTTATTTTAATGCTATTTTCAAATTATGCAGCCTTTTCTTGAATAACATAGAAAAAAAATAATTCCTTTCTCCACACAGAATGCTGCAAGATGAATTACCTTACTATTGCCTAGGTTTGTCCCCTCCCCCTCCTCCTCCAATCATTCCATTGGCTGCCTATCTCAGTCCAGGGATCACACAAAACACTGCTTCTCTTTCTTCTACCCTTCTACCAATCTTTCTTCTACCTTCTTTTCTCAGATCCTTTTGTGTCTACATCCCTCTCTAATATCAAACCCTTTGTCTCATTGCCCCTTTTCTGTGGAATACTCTTCCAGCCTGCACTACTGCCCATCTCTTAAGATCAAGTGTTTCTTCAAACTACACCTCCTGACAAAGCTTCAAAATGCTAGAAGGCACTGACTTTTTACAGCCAAGGCACTTAGAATTTACTTTATGTTTCCCTTAATAACTTTAGATTGTGAGCTTTCAAGCAGGTCCCCACTTCGTGTTTCACTTTGCAAAGCATTTGTAACCCTTTATTGTCTAAACTCTTAAATTTTAAAGTGCCGAGTGCACTTGTGGAATCATAAATAAACTCATTAATTAATTCTTTCATCACTCATGCCCATAAAATTGTGCTGTTAGGTGGGGGATACACTGATCAATATCGTTTTAACAATTTGCATGTATAATAGTGTGGGGATTCACTCCGCATTCATCATGTCGCCATAGTGAAAAGGGCGACATGAGAATCTCACTAATGCATAACAGCTCAAGATTCTCAGGTTGCTCTATGAAAGGTCGTAGATAATCTACAATTCTGCATGCAAAGGAGGTACTGAGTACTTAAATCGGATGATTTAGGTTTTTTAGTGATGGAAGACAAGTTATGATGCCATAATCAGGGTTTGTAGCTGTGTATGTAGCATTAGTGTTTATTAACTGCCACATCAGAGAATCAAGTTGTCACGGTTTGTTTTGACTCTCAGACACAGAGTAAGATAAAAATCAAACTTTATTGAAAAGTTTAATAGGAGCCCTAACGGGTCCTGAACATACATACATAACATGCACAAAATAGGTTCAAACAGTAGCTTATGCAAGATACAGTATGGTAGGCTCTACCGGCCTTGCCAATGTACCGGGCAAGGCAGCCTGTGGTATGGTACAACAATATGACTAAGGCTCTACCGGCCCTGCCAATATACTGGGCAAGGCAGCCTGAAAGATGACACAAGTGCAGGAATAAGGCTCTACCGGCCTTGCCAATATACCGGGCAAGGCAGCCTGATGGATGACACAATAGAAGGAAGAAGGCAGCCTGGAGGATGGTTCGACAATCTGCCTGAGGCTCTACCGGCCTTGCCAATATACCGGGCAAGGCAACCTAAATGACTGAAGGACAGCTCCACTAGTGCTATATAGTTGGAAACTTCAGCATAGGATGGTACAGTGGCGCAAACCAGTATCACGTATAGGACAACCAGGGAAGCCCAACCGATGCAATAACGGAGGCAGCTAGCAACCGGTGAATCTGGAGTAAACCAGTACCGCGTACTGGACAACACTAGGAATGCCCTATCGGTGCTGTAATGTAGATGCTAGCACCCGGGGTGATGGAGTAAAACCAGTACCGCGTACTGGACAACGGTAACGCCCAACCGATGCAATAATGGAGGCAGCAGCAACCGGCATATTGGAGTAAACCAGTACCGCGTACTAGACAACACTAGGAATGCCCTACCGGTGCTGTAATGTAGATGCTAGCAACCGGTGTGATGGAGTAAACCAGTACAGCGTACTGGACAATGGTAACGCCCAACCGGTGCAATAATGGAGGCAGCAGCAACCAGTGAATATGGAGTAAACCAGTACCGCGTACTGGACAACACTACGCCCTACCGGTGCTTGTAAAGGAGGCAGTTGCAACCGGTGTAATGGAGTAAACCAGTACCCCGTACTGGACAATGGAAACGCCCTACCAGTGCAGTAACGGAGGCAGCAGCAACCGGTGAAATTGGAGTAAACCAGTACCGCGTACTGGACAACAGAAACGCCCAACCGGTGCAATAATGGAGGCAGCTAGCACCCGGTGAATATGGAGTAAACCAGTACCGCTTACTGGACAACAGTATCACCCAACCAGTGCAATAATGGAAGCAGCTGGCAACCGGTGAATAGGAGCAAACCAGTGATCAGAATGTCACCCAGGCGACCCAAGTCGAAGGAAGGCTGGCAGTCAGGATCCAGGTGCAGGAACAACAGACAGGCCAGGACAGTACACAGGAACAGCAGGACAACCAACACAGGTCAGGAACGGAGCAGGAACAACGGCAATACCGGATCAGGAACGTCAGCCCAACCGGATCAGGAACGGAGGTAGGAACCACGCAGGAGTGACAATGGCGTCTGGATGAATCGCTGACACTGGTAATGTAGCTGAACAGGCCCAGGGATACAGGTATAAAGGCAGGTGACTACTGACATAGAGACACCATGAAAGGGCAACCAAAGGGTGCCTTAGCCCAGTCTATATAGGCAATCCTGGGCGGGCAATAGACAGGCGGCCAATGGGGAGTTCACACACCTGACTGACAGCAAAAGCCAGCAATCATGGGCACCGTGATACAAGTCCAACACACAGCAGAGAATGGCAGAGGCAAAAGCATTGGTCTGACAGCCCAGGGTCAAGGGAAACCAGCACCGGTTCATTATCCTTACCTTGAGACACACATTAATACAGAAACGGTCTACCTCAATGAGTCTGGAAAACTGGTTCATGAATCCCACATTTTCTCATTTCAAACATTATATTTAGACTAATTTAGGAGTTTGAACAATTTAGTTTGGAAACCAGTCATTTTCAATGTATTTGTTTTGACTCATTTTCAGGTAACCCACAAGAAAAATGGTTCTGCAAATTAATTTGTGATTCTGACCTGTTCATTCATCTCTAATGTAAAGTGTGTTCTACTCTTTGTCTTGCTGAACTCTTCCGTTTAATTGAGTATTTAATTGTTTACTTGATGTAAAAACAGACTGTGGAGTCAAAAATCAGGTCCCTAGAAGATGTTTCTAATGAAAACTAGGTACAAAGTAAAAGAACAAGAAATAAAATGTCTCCCTGGATACTTCGATTTTTAGAGGTATTCTAGAGTTCCCCATTCCTGCTCTGGCAATATATTTGCCTGTAGCTTAAGGCATTGTTCTACAGGCTACATAAATAAAAATTACCTTATTCCATACTATCATTGTTAACAGGAAGCCCAAAATCTTATGAATGCTTCGTGCAGATCTGACATTGCCTACAGATTTCATTCTGAGTTTAGGTTAATGATGACATTAAAAGCTATTTGCTATTATCACATCCTTATCTTAAACAGGCTTCCAAAGAATCCCTGTTAAAGAGGATCACCACCTCTAACAAAACTGCTAAATTGTCCAGTCTATCATAAGAATTAATCCATAGATATCCTTTCAAAGGTTCCTGCCAGTCCTATCTCCCTTTCCATACCAATCCTTACACTAACTAGCTCTGACAGAGAGTATGGGCCATCACTGACTTTTAATGCTGCTTATACTTTTTCCCTAGTATAGAGGGTGCTATAAACACTGTCTCATGCTCTCTGTGCACCCAGAGATATGCTTTTTAAATACTTATTCACAAAGTCATATGCACAAAGAAAAGATGAGCAATTATAGGCCAAACCACCTGCAGCATATCAGAGAAATAACAGAAATTCTCAATGCTTAAAATTGACCTTTACCCCCCTTGAACTAATTTGTTTGCTCAATTTCATGAGAAGTTAACACTGGGCACTTGTCACCTCAAGCTAGGCAGTAGCCTCCACAGTGTAAGAACCTAGTCCTCTTATTTCTGTTAAGGACTTACCTGTGAATTGGTCAGCTAAACTGGGCACGTCCCCTATTGTTTATTCCAATCATGATGTGGTCATTTCCCATTTAGAGTGCCAAGAATCTCATTGACAGATGTCCCAGATCCCAAGTGTTTCCTGTTTGTATCCTGTTTATGTCCTTTGCCTTGTTTATGACCTCTTTTCTTGTCTTCTACCTTCCATGAACTCATTATTGCTAAATGATCTTTTCTGCTGTCTCCCACATCTTCAGTTTTGTATTATGATCACTGATCTTTTCAGCTGTAGCATCTTCCCTAATCTATTCAACCTTTGATCAGTAGACTACACTCTCAAGCATCATTCACTTGTACTTTGCCTATGCTTTCAAGCATCCTTGCTTTAATTCAGTCATTGCTTTAATCAACTGCAAGTGCTACTATTATGTCAGCATTGCTCTCAAGCAGCTTCCTCCTCCTGAGTGTGACTGCCTTGTGCTTAGTTGACTACTCTTCCTAATATTATTGCCTGCTGTCCTGCACATTCCTACTTAGCAATAACAATTAAGTGGCTGCTAATAGTTATATTCTTGTTTCAGCCATGCTTCTGCCTATTCATTATAGAGAATGTTTGCTATTACTATGTTCCCAAGCATCTGCTCTACACTTTGTCAGTGTAAGTTCCCAAATACTCTGGTACTCCTCTTTGACCAATCAGTCAGTATGACAACCTATACCTAGCTCTGGGCAATCATTGAGATAACGAAGGAGCTCAGAAGGGGACATCTGCTATGTTCCATAAAAGTGAGTGACAAGACACTCTGGGCTGCATATAGTTAAAGATAATTATAAGTAAAACATGTTATTAAATAGTTGCACTCTCAGCTGCATTTTAAACCATTTATACAAACATGACTATTATATAAATTAAGATTAGGGTTGTAAATTTCTTAGGCCTACAAAAAATGTTGGCTCCATACATTTGGCTTTGTACGGCTGATGATAAAACTTAAAATTATAACTGGATCATTGGCACTGTGACAACAGCAGATGTACATATGGAATTCCAGAAAAGGAATTTGTTAAAATATTCGCTATTTGTCTGTTACTGATTTTAACCATAATACATAATTGTGTCAAGTGTTTTACATGCTGCTTATCAGTAAATTTGTTTTAGCTTTATGTTTGGCAAGTTTTATTTCATGGACACCAGCCTCATATTTTAAAGGGAAATTGTAATGTTTAATATATCACACTTTTATTTGATGAAGTCTATAAAATACAGTTCCATAGGCTCAATCAAATGCAAGACCCCTTTCCCCCTTATCATAGTGACATAGTTGATAAGAATGAAAAAAGACGTGTGTCCATCAAGCCAGCCCATGCCAAATCACCTCTGCTGACCCAGAGGAAGGCAAAAAAAATAAAATTAAAGTCATTTCCAACTAAGCCCTATGTGGATAATAAAATTTCTTCCTGACGCCAAATGGCAGTCAGATATTTCCCTGGATCAACATTCTATTTGCTTTGAAGCCAATTGTTATAATTCTCGATATTGTTCTATGATATTTAGGTATACATTACTTACAGTATCTGCAAGCACAGCATCCCAAGGCAAAGAATTCCATAACTTTACTGCCCTTACTGTAAAAAAAGCCCTGCCTTTGATTTAGTTGAAAGCACCTTTCCTATAGTCTCTTGTTGTTATTTCATCTCTTTGGGTAAATAGTTAATTGGAGAGTTCTTTGTATTGACCTTGAATATATTTGTAAATGGCAATCAGATCACCCATTAGATGCCCCTCCTCTAAAAACTAAGATTCTCCAATCCCCTTATCAGTTTTGTTGCACATCTTCACACTTTTTCCAGTTCAATAACGTATGTTTTAAGAACTGGTGCACAAAACTATACTCCATATTACATAGAGGTAGAATTATATTGGCATCATGTGCATCTATGCCTCTTTTTATCCAGAATAATACAGTATTTGCTCTTACAGTAGCTGAGTGACTCTGCACACTGCTGTGAAGTCTATTGTCTATTAGTACTCCTTAATCTTTCTCTAATCAGGATTCCCCAAGTTGTTTCCCATTTAGTGTATATGTAACATACTTGTTTCTATAGCCCAAATACATAACCTTACGTTTATCTGGTGAGATAGCTCAATGGTAAATTCTCTGACTATAGATCCTATTCAAACTGCAAGGTTGCGGGTTTGTAAACCCGGCAGGGTCAACTCAGCCCTTCATCCTTCCGAGGACGATAAATGAGTACCATTGATTGGGTAATAATAACATTTATTATTTCAGCTGCTGATTTGGTAAATTTCTGAGAGCGTGCGCTGAAAGCGCTTTGAGTCCCACTGGGAGAAAGGCACTATATAAATACTAGTTATATTATATATTATTATCTACTTTAAGGGCTCGATCTAAATGTTGGAGTTAAAAAAGTCGGTAGGGCAAAATGGATACCAACCAACAAAAGAAAATCTCTTAGTCATTATTCAAATGTCCTACCAGCTAAAAGCACAACTGACATTAGGCCACAAAAATGGTCTTGTGGCCAAACGCACGTTTTGTGCATTACATTCCCAAAACGTATTGTGAACTTCAAAGGAAAAAAGCTAACGATTGGTGCCTGATATACTGCCAAGAACCGATAGTTAACTAACCTGTGTTAAACTTACCTGTAATACACTGTCCTTCTCCTTCAGTCTTCTCTTCTGCCTTCTCTTCAGCCTTCTTTCTTCTCTACAGTCTTTTCTTCTTTCTTCTTTTCAGTCTTCTTGCTATAAAACAAAATAAAAGTATTAATACAATGCAAAATATAATAATACATAGTTTAACCCCTTGGAACGTTGCGTACCTCTCTGGCACTCAAAAGGGTTAAAATATGCATTATTGTGCCAAGCATATGCCTCTATTATGCCGTGAATATACCTCTATCATGCTGTGAATATATGCCTCCATTTAATGCCCATCTTGTTAAAAATGCCATAAATAAATAAATACATAGCTTTAATTGTTCATGTCTCCGACGCTGTATGTGGCTGCAGAAGCAGTGGCGACAGAGGCAGTGATGAGTGGCACAGTTCTCAGTCCTTTCCTGCATGGTCCGATGCCAGTTCCGCACTGCGGGAATGTGTACTGAGACTGCCTTTATATATGGACAGTTTCACTTCCAATTACCTGAGAGCCATTGGCTGGGATGTGCTTATGCACATCCTACCCAATCAGATTTGAGCGTCTGTTCTTTAAACTGATTGTCTGAGATGTGCATAAGCACATCTCAGCCAATGGCTGTGAGGGAATTGGAAGTGAGTCTGCCCATATATAAAGGCAGTCTCAGTACCAATTCCCTTAGTGCAGAACGGGCATAGGCCCGTACAGGAAAGGACTGAGGACTGTGCCACTCATCGCTGTCATACTGAGGACTCCGCTGGACATCAGGATTAATGGTAAGTGTTACTTTTAATAAAATGTTGTTTTTTAACTTAGATTAACCCTATGAATGACAGAGGGTTAATTATACCCCATGTCACTCATAATGTTAATTCTACTAACCTTTGACACGTTTCATACTATGGATGTATTGATATGGGGCTTAGGGACCCATATGAATACATCCACTGTGGACTTAGGGTTTTTTATTTTTTTTTTTCATTCAAGTTTCTGCGTTGGCTCTTTGAAGGTCCAATAAGGGACTCAAGTCACAAAAAACCTGGGTCTTAACTTTCTTGCGATAACCTGAGTCCCTTATCAGATCTTCATGGCTAACACAGACATTTGAATTTCAAATTACAGTGTTTTCATCATTTGCTATAGGTGAAAACACCTCTTAACTTTATCACTCAACAGCTTTTTTTTGCCGGTATTTTTTCACAGCACGGGCATTTGAATAGCTTATTGTGCTTGAAAAAATGCCATAGGCAGAAAAAAACAATCTCTAACATTTGCATAGAGCCCTAAATGTCATCTGCCACTTTTCTGCCCATTCACTCAGTTTATCTAAATCCTTCTGCCAAGTAAAAACATCCAGCCCTGTATTATTTCCTTACACAGCTTAGTGTAATCAGCAAAGATTGACACACTACTTTCAATTGCCACTTCTAGATCATTAATATACACATTAAAAAGCATTGGGTCTGGGACTGAACCCTGGGGCACCCACCTTCCAACTTTAGACCAACTTGAAAAAGGTTCCATTTACAACTCTTTGCCATCTATCATTTAGCCAGTTCTCTATCCATGCACAGATATCACCTCCCAAACTGAAGCCTTTTAAATTATGCAGTAACCTACAAAATACAATTATACTACATTAACTGCAATTCTCTTAAATGGAGTGGGTATGGCCAATAAAGGAAAGGTGCCTTTCCAATGAGGCATTTTAGGCATATGCCTATGCTTCCTAATTGGAAATCCAGTATTGTATATTTACAGTCATCCATTATGGGTGTTTATTAGTGATGAGCGAGCACCCCAATGCTCGGGTGTTCGGGTGCTCTGACCGAGCACCCCCTGAGGCTCGAGTGCTCGGCCGAGCACCCGAGCCCCATTGAAGTCAATGGGAGGACTCGAGCATTACACCAGGCACCCCCTGCTCTGATGAGGGGAGGGTGCCTGGTCCATAGGAAAATGGAAGAAAAGGATGGAAACACCACAGAAATGGTTCAGGGACAGCATAGGGAGGATGTCTGGATGCATCTTGGACTCCAACATCGCTGCTGGGAACGATCTTTCGCCCGTAGTACGCCATTTTTACAGACTGACCATAAAACACACAAAAAGGAAAATAAAAACGACTTTAGGCGAAAAATTGTTACCAAACAATATTTGCTGTATATTTACTTGTATATCATCTGCAAATTCTCCCAAAAATTTCCTTGATTTTCTGAAGTGAGGCCATGATTAAGAGGGAAACGTGCGCAGAGGCAAATTCTCCCAAAAATTTCCTTGATTTTCTGAAGTGAGGCCATGATTAAGAGGGAAACGTGCGCAGAGGCAAATTCTCCCAAAAATTTCCTTGATTTTCAGAACTGAGGCCATGATTAAGAGGGAAACGTGCGCAGAGGCAAATTCTCCCAAAAATTTCCTTGATTTTCAGAACTGAGGCCATGATTAAGAGGGAAACGTGCGCTGAGCTGACCATCTAAAACATTATGGGTGAGGGTCTGCTGCAGAGCTGACCATCCTAAACATTATATGCGAAGGCCCGCTAGTGAGCTGACGCTATAAAACATTATATGAGAGGGCCCGCTAGAGAGCTGACCCAATAAAACATTATATGAGAAGGCCCGCTGGTGAGCTGACCTATATAAAAATTGGCAAACAGGGCCCGCTGGTGAGCTGGCCCTATATAAAAATTATATCACAGGGCCCGCTGGTGAGCTGGCCCTATATAAAAATTATATCACAGGGCCCGCTGGTGAGCTGGCCCTATATAAAAATTATAGCACAGGGCATATGGAAGAGGAGGAGGAGGATGAGAAGATTAAGAGTCAACCATATACCCGTTTTTTGGGTGGAAGGGGTGAATGGGAATACAGAGTATTCCCATCATTGTAAATAACATATATAAAGTGAGTTTATGTTCCCCCGGGGCTTTCCTCCAGTGGAGTGGAGAAGTCAGGGGAAATCCAGGCCTTGTTCATTTTTATAAGTGTCAACCTATCAGCATTGTCGGTGGAAAGGCGGATACGCTTATCTGTTATGATGCCACCAGCAGCACTAAATACCCGCTCAGACAGAACGCTGGCGGCAGGGCAGGCCAGCACCTCCAAGGCGTAGAGTGCCAGTTCATACCACGTGTCCAGCTTGGACACCCAGTAGTTGTAAGGCACAGAGGGATCATTGAGGACGCTGACACGGTCTGCTACGTACTCCTTCACCATCTTCCAAAACTTTTCCCTCCTTGTGACACTAGGCTGCGCATCAGGGTGAGGGTGCTGGCGGGGTGTCATGAAGGTGTCCCACGCCTTGGAGAGTGTTGCCCTGCCTTTCTCGGAACTGCTGTGTGCTCCCCTTTTCTCCCCTTCTCTGTTGGCCAAGGTAGCACGTACTCTGCCGCCAGCATTGTCAGATGGAAAATTTTGGAGCAATTTTTCAACAAGAACCTTCTGGTATTGCACCATTTTGCTTGTCCTCTCCACCGGAGGAATGAGAGATGAGAAATTCTCTTTGTAGCGGGGGTCCAGAAGGGTGAACACCCAGTAATCCGTGTTGTTTAAAATGCGTATAACGCGTGGGTCACGGGAAAGGCAGCCTAACATAAAGTCAGCCATGTGTGCCAGAGTACCAACAGTCAAGATTTCGCTGTCCTCACCAGGAGGATGACTCTCAATATCCTCATCCTCTTCCTCCTCTTCTGCCCACCCACGCTGAAGAGATGGAACTAAAGTTCCATGGCTACCCTCTGTAGCGGAGGCAACCGTGTCTTCCTCCTCCTCCTCCTCCGCCTCCTCCAATTGTCGCTGAGAAGACGAAGTGAGGGTGCTCTGGCTATCACCTTGTGTAAGCTCTTCCTCCCCCATTTCCACCTCTTCCACATGCAAAGCGTCGGTTTTAATTGTGAGCAGCGAGCGTTTCAGTAGACACAGAAGTGGGATGGTTACACTGATAATAGCGTTATCGCCGCTCACCATCTGTGTCGATTCCTCAAAATTGCGTAAAACCTCGCAGAGGTCTGACATCCATTCCCACTCCTCACTTCTGATTACAGGAAGTTGAACGGAGAGGCGACGACCGTGTAACAGCTGGTACTCCACTACTGCCCTCTGCTGCTCACAAAGCCGGGCCAACATGTGGAAGGTGGAGTTCCAGCGTGTGCTCACGTCACACAGCAGCCGGTGAGCTGGCAATTGTAAGCGCTGCTGCAGCTTCAACAGGCCGGCCGAAGCTGTAGATGACTTACGGAAATGTGCACACACGCGGCGCACCTTGGTCAAGAGATCATGCACATTGGGGTAGGTTTTTAGAAATCGCTGAACCACTAAATTAAATACATGCGCTAGGCATGGTACGTGTGTGAGCTTGCCGAGCTCCAAAGCCGCCACCAAGTTACGCCCATTATCACACACAACCATGCCTGGTTGCAGGTTGAGTGGCGAGAGCCACTGCTCGGTCTGGTGACTAATCCCCTGCAACAGCTCTGAGGCCGTGTGCTGTTTGTCCCCAAGGCAGATCAGCTTCAGCACGGCCTGTTGACGCTTCCCCACTGCAGTGCTACACTGCTTCCAGCTACTGGCTGATGGGGGAGTGGCGCTGCGTGTAGAGAATTCGGAGGTGGAAACGGAGGAGGAGGAGCCAATAACGTAGGTGCTGGCGGAAACCCTGATGGAGGTAGGGCCCGCAATCCTCGGCGTGGGTAGCACCCGTGCCATCCCAGGGTCCGAGTCGCTCCCAGCCTCCACGACATTCACCCAGTGTGCCGTCAGGGAAATGTAGCGTCCCTGGCCACAAGCACTTGTCCATGTGTCAGTCGTTAAGTGGACCTTCCCAGTAACTGCGTTGGTCAGGGCACGGGTGATGTTACGGGACACATGGTGGTGTAATGCGGGGATGGCCCACCGGGAAAAGTAGTGGCGGCTGGGGACCGCGTACCGAGGGACAGCTGCTGCCATCAGGCTGCGGAAGGACTCAGTGTCCACAAGCCTAAATGGCAGCATTTCGATGGCCAGTAATTTTGAAAGGTGTGAGGTTAGTGCTATGGCCTGTGGGTGGGTGGCTGGGTACTTTCTCTTGCGCTCAAATGCCTGGGGTAACGACATTTGGACGCTGTGCTGGGACAGGGAAGTGGATGTGGTCGCTGATGGTGCTTCAGATGGTACAGGTGCAGGGCGGGAGGTATGCGGGCCTGCGCCTTCGACAGGCGATTGGCCGGCACCGAAAACAGGGGAAGAGGAGGCAGTGGTGTGGCCTGCAGACACAGATGGGCGATCCAGGCGTTCCTCCCTCTTACTACGGTGCTTGGATGCCATGTGTCGGATCATGCTGGTGGTGGTGAGGTTTCTAGTGTTCATGCCTCGGCTCATTCTGGTGTGGCACAGGTTGCAAACTACAATTCTTTTGTCGTCCGCACTTTCCTTAAAAAAACGTCATACCGCGGAACACCTACCCTTTGGCAAGGGAGATTTACGCAAGGGGGTGCTCCGTGGAACATTTGCGGGCCGGTTTGGTGCGGTCCGCCTTCTTTCTGTAGCCACACCACTGCCTCTTCCAGCCTGTTGCGGTGCTGCAGATGGCTCACCCTCAGGACTGCTGTCATCGCTCGGCTCTACACCTTCCCAGGTGGGGTCAGTCACCTCATCGTCCACCAAGTCCTCCTCCACTTCCTCACTCTGATCATCCTCCTCAAGTCTTGATCCCACCACATACTCAGTCATTGACAACTGTATAACATTCTCCTCAACAAGGTCTTGAGACGGAAATAGTGGTTGATTTAATGGCAACTGTGTCTCATCATCATCATCATCATCCACTACTTCCTTTGACCTTAAATGCCGTTCACATCTGTCATCTTCTTGTGATTGGGTAGCCTCTAGAGGTTGTGAATCAGGGCACAAGATGTCATGTTCCTCTGCAAGCGTGCTTGGAGAGAGGGTCAAATGAAGGATTGGTGATGACACGAGCTCCTCACTATATCCCAGTGTGGGATCACTTCTTTGACCAGACCGTGTATGGTGGGAGGAAGGATGATCAGAGTGAGGATTATTTTGACCAGACTCTTGGCTACTGAGAGTGGACTTGGTGGAAGACAGGGTGGTGCTTAACCGACTGGAAGCAGTATCAGCTGTCATCCAACCGACCACCTGTTCGCAGTGGTCGGACCTCGAGAGTGATGTCCTGCGACGCCCTGTAAAATTACACATGAAGCTAGGTATGGTGGATGTCTTTCTTTCTTGTGCTCTGGCACCAGGCACAGTTTCTCCGCGTCCTGACCCGCGCCCTGAACTTTCAGGATCACGTCCACTTCCCCGTCCCTTTTTACCCGCCTTCTTCATCTTACACAGAATATGTGACTTTAATATTTGAGTTTGAAAACTTAACAGTATTTCTTCCTATTCTGCAACTGTGCAGAGTACACAGAATAGGCTGCTAAACGGCAGTGACACACACTGAATGGAATATGTGACTTTAATATTTGAGTTTGAAAACTTAACAGTATTTCTTACTATTCTGCAACTCTGCAGAGTACACAGAAAAGGCTGCTAAACGGCGGTGACACACACTGAATGGAATATGTGACTTTAATATTTGAGTTTGAAAACTTAACAGTATTTCTTACTATTCTGCAACTGTGCAGAGTACACAGAATAGGCTGCTAAACGGCGGTGAAACACACTGAATGGAATATGTGACTTTAATATTTGAGTTTGAAAACTTAACAGTATTTCTTACTATTCTGCAACTCTGCAGAGTACACAGAATAGGCTGCCAAACGGCGGTGAAACACACTGAATGGAATATGTGACTTTAATATTTGAGTTTGAAAACTTAACAGTATTTCTTACTATTCTGCAACTCTGCAGAGTACACAGAATAGGCTGCTAAACGGCGGTGACACACACTGAATGGAATATGTGACTTTAATATTTGAGTTTGAAAACTTAACACTATTTCTTACTATTCTGCAACTCTGCAGAGTACACAGAATAGGCTGCTAAACGGCGGTGAAACACACTGAATGGAATATGTGACTTTAATATTTGAGTTTGAAAACTTAACAGTATTTCTTACTATTCTGCAACTGTGCAGAGTACACAGAATAGGCTGCTAAACGGCGGTGACACACACTGAATGGAATATGTGACTTTAATATTTGAGTTTGAAAACTTAACAGTATTTCTTACTATTCTGCAACTCTGCAGAGTACACAGAATAGGCTGCTAAACGGCGGTGACACACACTGAATGGAATATGTGACTTTAATATTTGAGTTTGAAAACTTAACAGTATTTCTTACTATTCTGCAACTGTGCAGAGTACACAGAATAGGCTGCTAAACGGCGGTGAAACACACTGAATGGAATATGTGACTTTAATATTTGAGTTTGAAAACTTAACAGTATTTCTTACTATTCTGCAACTCTGCAGAGTACACAGAATAGGCTGCTAAACGGCGGTGACACACACTGAATGGAATATGTGACTTTAATATTTGAGTTCGAAAACTTAACAGTATTTCTTACTATTCTGCAACTCTGCACACTACACAGAATGTGCTGCTAAACTGCGGCGAAGCACACTGAATGGAATATGTGACTTTGATATTTTAGTTTGAAGACTTAACAGTATTTCTTCCTATTCTGCAACTCTGCACAGTACACAGAATGTGCTGCTAAACTGCGGCGAAGCACACTGAATGGAATATGTGACTTTGATATTTGAGTTTGAAGACTTAACAGTATTTCTTTCTATTCTGCAACTCTGCACAGTACACAGAATGTGCTGCTAAACTGCGGCGAAGCACACTGAATGGAATATGTGACTTTGATATTTTAGTTTGAAGACTTAACAGTATTTCTTCCTATTCTGCAACTCTGCACAGTACACAGAATGTGCTGCTAAACTGCGGCGAAGCACACTGAATGGAATATGTGACTTTGATATTTTAGTTTGAAGACTTAACAGTATTTCTTCCTATTCTGCAACTCTGCACAGTACACAGAATGTGCTGCTAAACTGCGGCGACGCACACTGAATGAAATATGTGACTTTGATATTTTAGTTTGAAGACTTAACAGAATGTGCTCTAATCTGCAACTTTGCACACTAAACAGAATGTGCTCTAATCTGCAACTTTGCACACTAAACAGAATGTGCTCTAATCTGCAACTTTGCACACTAAACAGAATGTGCTCTAATCTGCAACTTTGCACACTAAACAGAATGTGCTCTAATCTGCAACTGTGCACACTAAACAGAATGTGCTCTAATCTGCAACTTTTCACACTAAACAGAATATTTTTTTTTTTTTTTTTTTTTTCCCCCCCCACACAAAATAACCTGCTGCCCCCACACACAGTAGTCCTAAAAAGGACTTTTGGTTCTTTTTTTTCACAAGTTTGGTTTTTTTCCTCCCTACACTGCCTTTCCCTTCCTATCCTCAGCTCTCCCTGGCTAAGACTGAGCCGAACTCGATGGTCAGGTGCTATACAGCACCTGACCACGGGTTCTGGCCAGCCAATCAGTGTAATGCCAGCAGCCAACATGGCTGCTGGCATTACACCGATGTCAGAGCCTCCCTGCACGTTTATTGGCTGCGCAGCAGCCGCAAAACGTGCGGGGAGGAGACCCGAACATGGCGGGCGAGCACATGCGGTACTCGTACGAGTACCGCCATGTGCCGAGCAGAGCGATGCTCGAGCCGATCCGAGCATCGGCCGAGCATGCTCGCTCAACACTAGTGTTTATCAATGCCATTCATTATCACATTCACATTTTATTTCAGTTTCTAATGAATAATTGTTATAGTCCTTTTATTTTATTTAGCCGACAAGCTTACCAAATGAGTTTAATGCTATTCAAATCCAAACATTTTGTTACATTCATATTGAAGACATTAATGCTTTGTTTAGAGATCCATTATTTGTTTTTGTTAACCATACCTTTTAATTATAACAAATCCTGTACAACATAGTTTATTATTATAACACATTTTGAACACATTCTCCAATTTGAACTGTATAATTTTATGACATTTAGGGCTAAGAAAATAGGAATACAGAACCAAACAAATGATGTCACTCTGCTCTGGAACTGCTCCTCTGTGCTTTGATATGTGACTTGCCAGATAAGTATGAAATAAAACAGTTATTGGGACAAACTGGCCTAAAAGCTAATTGCACATTTATATTATTTAAAGAGAAACTATCATGACAAATTAAGTGTTTTTATTTGTGTCTGTAAAATTGTCAGAACCTGCTCCCTGAAGTATTTTTTCAAAGATCAGTTGTAGTTCTGTCTGATCTTCTGTGCACAACCACTCCCTACAATATGGATATCAAATGACCTGTTCTACTTTAGTCTCAGGGGAGGGCTGGCCTGGGGGGCAGGGGGGCAATTGCCCCCTGGGCCAGTCATATGTCTGGGCTGGTGGGCCACTCCCGCTTGTTGCTGCAAATGTAGCTACAGTAGTGATACCACAGAGCTTACAACTGACAGGGAGCTACAATCCAAGCAGATCTACCATAGTAGCATATTCTATTAGATGGTATCACTAGTGTAGCTCTACTTAAATTGTAAGACCTGTAGTTGCACCAGTGTAACCCAATTTCAGTTGTAAGCTTTGTGGTATTGCTTGCCTTACTTCACAACACTAACCCTTTGAGTGCCAGAGGGGTACTCCACACATTGCTTTGCAATGCGTGGCATACCCCTCTGGCACTCAAAGGGTTAATGGCAATTATAAAATTAACAAAAGTGGGCAGGCTGGGACAGTGGGCTGGAACAATAGTAGAATCGGGCCACTTGATTGTAGTTGCCCTCCAGGCCACAAGTTGCCAGCCCTCCCCTGTTTGGTCTCCTGACCAAACCCTTCAAACCAGCTAAATTATATATCTATTGGAATGCAAATGTGGGATGCAGTATATAGGAAGGACCATCAGATCACTGAAAAAAAGATTCCTTGAACATAGGAACAACATCCTAAAGAACAACAGGAAACATACTTTCGTAATGATTGTAGCAGTTTCAAAACTATAGAGGATATTACCATTATGGGAATAGAACAAATTAGCCCGACAACAAGAGGTGGAAATAGGTTCAAAGTCCTAGCAAAACAAGAAAGTTTTTGGATTTTTAAACTACACACTATACAACCAGAAGGGATGAATGAAGAACTTATGGTGTCTCCAATCATTCCCACCATAGACCATCTCCGTCACAATCTTCACAGATTTCCAGCTCCCTGTCGCATGTTGAGTCTATCTATGACACCTTACTTATTATTATTTTTATCTAGCATAAGGCATGTACGATTCAAAAATGGCTATATCCATCTACATTTCTGGATTAGTATCCAAATATAGGTATCCATATTCATATTGATGGAATGTAGAATTATGCCATATCAATTACTAGTAATTTGGGAGGTCTCTTTAATTCCATCTACACTTTTAGCATCATCCAACCACTGTTTGACCACTACTGAATGCTAGCACTCACAGGTCTTAAAAACAATAAATTTAATTAACTGTCCAACGTTATACATTACATGCAAAGAACCCAGGCAAGATATACAGAACGATGAGAGTGCCAACCCAGTAGGATATATATATATATATATATATATATATATGTATATATATAGTTTTTTTTTATATTTTTGTATCTAGGTATTCCCTAGCCAATCCTCTTTTTCATTTAATCACGATAGGATTGTCTTACAGTTTTAGTCAATTATATTAACTCAGCCACATCCATTATCCTAGGTGAATTCCATACAGTCACAGTTAGGGTAAATTACTACCACACAGTAGATACATATACAGTAATTGGTCTACAGGTCACTAATGTGTACTGTATACCAATATACGCTATATCATATTGTACTGCTGTATACACTGACTATCTGTTCTTTAGCCTCACAAATGATAGGAATCACTGGCTGATTGACATTTATGTTACCTTACACGGTTGATGTTACTGTTATTGTTGTCTTTATAGTTATTTTTACTTAAATCTATGTTGGAATACCAACCTGAATGCCTGTTTAGATTCACAGATGATACAGATTGGTTATACTATAATTTGTACCTACTTTCTGCAATTCACGTTATCATAAATGTTCTTATCATGTTAGACTTCTCTCACACAAAATGTGATTGGCTGATGGCCATTTAAATATCGGAGCCGGCTATTTAGCACCCGATTTGTAAATCTTGGAGATTCCTTAGGAAGGGAACATAACTGTCCCAAAACACCAAGACATTTCAAACTCTGCACCACTTCAAGTTAGAAGTCATGGACTTGATCTTCATAATCGGAATTGGCAATACGAGACCCATCTACATGATTGCAAGCATCGGCACAAAGGAGAGATACTCCACCACAACAATACTGAGCCCGGCACCACATCAGAGGACCCGCAGCCCAAGAGAGAGGAGTATCCAACAGCGGCCCATTAAAGACACCTTTGATGTGCAAGATAACAAGAGTCAATCTGGTGAGTGGTTACTATTAATTAATTTATATCTGAATAGACTTAGGTGTCAGGACTACCACCCCGCTCTCTGAACTCTTGGATGCGCACTCCCTGTTGATCAGTGGGGAGTTGACGCTCCGACAATCAACTCAGTAAACGGGCCAGGGCTAGCTCTATTTTTTAACGTGGAGATACATTGTATATCATTGCCAAGCATATAGGTCTTGCCTTGGGCTATTACTACATGTTTATCTATTTTATCAGTCTCATAGGCTTAGCATCTACTAGAAATTAGAGACTTGCTATTTCCTGGATGATTTTATATGTACAATATATGCCTATGTTTTTATAGGCCTTTTTAATATTGCTCATGATCAGCTAGATCTATATATATAATTTTTATTGTCTTTATATTTTATATTATAATAAATTTTCTTTGATGTACTTTTTAGAGCCATTTATTTTTTGAGTTTCCTTTATCTCACATTAATTCGCTACACTTAGATCTCTTGTGCGCTGTCTCCTCCCATTTTTTCTTTAAATACAGGCTCTTGCTCCTGGTGGATCCTCTCCATTGTTCAGTGTTTCTGTTTCTAAAGTATGTTCCAACATCATCAGTTACTGTATCTGTTTTTGGTGCTTTATTAAAGTGTATCAAGACACTTTTTACAACTCGCCACCAAGTGCTACCAACCAAACAAACAAACTCTTAGTAAAACTTTACTTTCAATATAATGCGATATTCCCAAAACAGGAATCAATGCCTCTGGGTCCTAGCATGGTACACATTAGCTACAAAAAGAGACAGACAAGAGAGCTGTACAATAATCCTCTAAGTGCAAATTTTCCAAGAGAAATTATTCATTTTCTTCACATTGAGCACATCTACATTGGACTTTTGCTCACCTTGATGTGAGGCTAACCAATCTCCTCTAGGTATCTCATGCATTCACTGGGTAAATCCCATTTCCATATCATTGACATTTTATTCATCTGTCCATTTCCTGATCTGGTATGATCATCTTCTTGAACTCCAACTTAGTCCTTTTTGGTACACCAAGGTCCCTCCAGAATCCTGCACACACATAGTAAATTAGTGTGGTTGGGGCACTAACTCTTATATATTATACTAGTTGAAGAGCCTGTTTCTGTTTGGAAAATCCTCACTTAAAGTGACATTGCACGACTTTCTCATTTATATTCATACATATTAGATTAAGTTCCCATTTGACACTCTTGTGCTTTGATGTCTGTTTACTATTTCTATCTGTACTGGTGGCTTTTCAGCTGACCACAAATTCCTTGTTTACTTGAATATATATGTCAGACCTTAATAGTGTGTTTAGACCACCCAATGAATGATTAAATATCTTTCTGGGTTATTTTCACAATTTTTCTCACTAATGCTATCTTGCTTCAAGGATTATTGACACCATCTGGCAAGCAAGCATGAGTTCTGGTTCTTTGAAAGATCATTAATGACAATCCCAGAGTTTTAAATGGTTTTTAGCCCCGGTACACTTTTTAATCACATAATAAAAGTTATGTTTTATACATTTATCTGGTATCTATGCTTTCTGCCCTTTTCCTGCTTGCCTTACTTAGTACAGCAGGGTTTTCTTTCATATTTCCATAATATATATTTTAATTCCCCTGTAGCACCCTTTTTTGCCTTTTCCAGTCTTTAGACTATTAAGGCAGTCCTGTCAACTTGGGTGTGCACAGTATTTTTTGTATTGTCTATTTTCCACTTTTATACATACCAATGCACCCACTCTAGTGTCACTAAAACTTTAACTAGGACAATCCCCGAACACCTTCCTTATAGCACGTGTAGGAAAATGGAGCAAAGTTAGGCCAATTGCACAGCAATGCATTGGAGACCTCTCTGGAATTCAATGGGTCAAAATTGGTGGGAGTTTTGTAGAAATGTTGATTTGCATTTGGTTTACCTCAGATGTGTTCCACTTTGCTTTCATGCATAAGACCCAGTGTAATCATTAAGACTTGAGCTGTGCATGCTCACATTGGCACTGATCATGAATGTTATACCTTGGTAAAGTGCCTCATTTTATTAAAGGGATAGTAATACTTCATTTTATCTTTATTTTATTTTGTAGGCATTAAAAAAACATGAAGAACGATATAAGTTTTATCTCTCAAACCTTTATGGTTTAAGAGATATTCACAAGCAAAGTTTCCCCCTCCCGCCCCTTTTTCCTAGTATAAGCCATCTCTTCTCAGAAGTGAATCTGGTTGTAAGACCAGACAGATAACAGCAGGGGACAATCTTCTCTGTATAAAAACAATGAAAGCCCTTCCCCCCTTGACAAGTTTTCAGCTTTTTCCCTTATCTTAATTGAAGATTGTCCCTCTCTGAAGTCTACCTGGTCACCTCCCTTCTGATCTGACTGAATGGGGGGGGGATACTTTGCTTGTGAATATGTCTTAAACCATAAAGGTTTGAGAGATAAGACTTATATCATTCTTCGTGTTTTTTTAATGCCTACAAAATAAAATAAAGATAAAATGAAGTATTACTATCCCTTTAAATTATATTACAAAAATATATGTTCCTGCAAAATGTGAGGGTTAATAGATTCCGTAGAGTTTGACGTATGTTTGAAGAAAAAATTTCTTTTCACATGTGTATTTTATTCACATCTTTCATATACAAAAACTACTGAATAGATTTTTAAGGATTAATATGTTACTAAAGGCGAATCTGGCAGAGATAGGATGAATTGTACAGATGATACTGTTTACACAGAATAAATAAAATTGACAGAATTTATTTAAACAAAAGGGATATGATGAAACAACTTACAAAGAGCAAGAGGATACTTTATGTCAGAACAGAGAATATTTTTTAATTTAGAAAAATGCAAAAAGAAATAAAGTAGAGGGAGTAACATTAATTACATAACACAGCAGGCATCACTTTAAAATTACTAAGATTTGGCCAGTTTTATTGAAAGACATTGGGGCAGATTCACTAACCAGTGATAAAGAGGTGATAAATTAGAGATGACTTCTCCAGTTTATCACTTCTCCAGTTCCTATGTTATTCTATGGAGCCTATTGACTAAGATCTCCAAAGTTGAAGAAATCTTAGTGCATAGGCTCCATAGAATAACATAGGAACTGGAGAAGTGATAAACTGGAGAAGTCATCTACACTTTATCATTTCTTTATCACTGCTTAGGGAAACTCCCCCAATGATTTAACCCCTTCCTGACAATGTACGTACATGTATGTCCCGCAAAAACTGTCACTTAGTGACAGAGGACGTACATGTACGTCCCGGAAGTCTGGGTTCCCACGCGGCTGCGTGCCATTCAGGGACTCCGGAATATTAATATATAATATATATAAATTAATATAGCCGGGCATTAAGTGACGGCCGCGTGTGCACGCGGCCGGTCACTAAGTGGTTAAAACATATATTATCAGAGAAACCACACATAATATATCTAAAAGAAGTGATACTATCAAACATAGTTAGTACCAAGTTTTATTAAGTATAATAAATAGGGATGGTTTTTGCTTTGCTGCAGGAAGTTTGGCCCATATAAGAATATGTAAACCTACCTCCTTTTCACTAGGATCACAGAAACATTTGAGAAAATCCTTCCATTTCCCACCTATATTACTCAATGAGGCAAAACTTCTTGCCCATATACCTAATTTTCTGCACTCTACTGTGGTGTAGTTTAGGAGAAAAGAGGAGTGGAAGGAGAGAGAGAGAAAATAAATTGAAATCAAATATTAACAAAATAAAGTGGTTACTTAGTGGTTCCTAGTGCTTTCTGACACCACTGTTGTCAAAAAAAGAGAAGCTGGATAGAGCCTGAGGATTGTAGTAGTGATTCACTAAGGAGAAGTGTGTCACTAACACTAGCAGTGGCACCCCCAATGCTAAAGGAGTTGGGAGTCCACATTCCATACCATAACCAGCGTTTAAAAAAAAGACAAGCTGGATGAACACTGAAGCTATTGACTCTGTCTCTAAGTAAACATGTGCCACTTGCACTAGCAGTTGCCCATATTCAATGAGGCAAAGTCCCCCAACATCATCCCTCCCTTGTGATCTAGGGGCTGCAGACTTGTTTCACCTAACCAGCAGGATGATGATAAGAGGGCTAGTGTGCCATAGTCTGAGCACCAAGGCCAACATGGGACTTGCTTTTTCAAGCAGCGACATGGGACCAGGGTCTGTTCCACTTGACACCAATATTCCTGGTCCAAGCTCTAGTGATGATGTTGAGGCAGCAGTATCACCTTCCCCAGCCAGTGAAGGTGATTGTGGAGAAGATAAAGGACACAAATGTCATTCTTCTCCACCTTTGCTCTCCCTGAAATCAAGGTGTGTGAATATTTTTCCCTTGGGGTAGGCACAGTGCAATCATCAGCAACTGTACTGTGCACTATTTGTGATTGCGACAAGGTTGTGAAAAAGGGAAAGGAAGGGACAAACCAAATTGGCACAACACAAGCCCTGCTTAAGAAACAAAAATTCCACTGTATATAATGCAAGACGGAGTCCTGCAAAAAATAATTTACTAAGGGCTTTTGTTTGGCTAACTCACTGCTCACTGTGTATACCTGCTGCTATGTTGGCTAACCATTATATTAAAAGAGATTTAAAAAGGGGGTACAACCTACAATGTGGAAGATGTGTATGGTGGTGGTGGACTGGTCTGGTGTGACTGATATACAGTACTGTGCAAACATTTTAGGCAGGTGTGAAAAAAGGCTGCAAAGTATGAATGCTTTCAAAAATAGACATGTTAATAGTTTACTTTTATAAATTAATGAAATGCATAGTGATTGAACATAAGAATAATCTAAAATCAATATTTGGTGTGACCACGTTTTGCTTTCAAAACAGCTTCAATTCCTCTAGGTACAATTGCACAAAGTGAGGGATTTTGTAGGCATATAGTCAGGTGTATGATTAAATAATTATACCAAACAGGTGCTAATGATCATCAATTTAATATGTACATTGAAACACAATCATTAACTGAAAAACAGCTGTGTAGGAGGAATAAAACTGGGTAAGGAACAGCCAAATACGGCTGGCACAATGAGATTACTGAAGTTTAAAAGTCATACTAAGTCATGGCAAGACTGAGCACAGCAACAAGACACAAGGTAGTTATATTGCATCAGCAAGATCTCTCCCAGGAAGAAATTTCAAGGTAGACAGTGGTTTCCAGATGTGCTGTCCAAGCTGTTTTGAAGAAGTACAAAGAAACAGGCATCTTTGAGAACCATAGACACAGTGGTCAGCAGACCCATCAGAAGTGCTATTAGCTCAGAATTGGCAGAAACAGTGTGACCCTGGTAACCCATCTACTGTCTGGAGAAGTCTACTTCTCAGCATTGAGGATACCATTAATTCTAATGAAATCCCCAATTCCATTAGCAGAAGTGGTCTTCATGTAAGACTTGCGGCCAAAAAGCCATACCTCCGACGTGGAAACAAGACCAAGTGACTCAATTATGCATGAAAACATGAAGTATGCTGAAGGTTCCTTGCAAATTTGGGTCTGCATTTCTGCAAATGGAATTGGGGATTTCTTTAGAATTAATGGTATCCTCAATACTGAGAAGTAGAGGCAGACACTTATCCATCATGCAATGCCATCAGGGAGGCATTTGATTGGCCCCAAATTTATTCTGCAGCATGACAAGGACCCCAGACATACAGCCAAAATGATTATGAACTATCTTCAGAAGAACAAGTAGTCCTGGAAGTGATGGTATGGCCCCCACAGAGACCTGATGTCAACATCATCAAGTCTGTCTGGGATTACATGAAGAGAGATAAGCAACTGAAGCTGCCTAAATCTGCAGAAGAACAGTGGCTAGTTCTCCAATATGTTTGGAACAACCTACCTGCGTTTAGGTTCCAAGTGCAAGTGTACCTAGAAAAATGTATGCTGTTTTGAAGGCAAAGGGTTTTCACACCAAATATTGAGTTGATTTAGGTTTTCCTTCTGTTCACACACTATGCATTTTGTTATTTGATAAATAGAACTATTAATGTGTCTATTTTTGAAAGCATTCTTACTTTACAGCATTTTTTCACACCTGCCTAAAACTTTTGCACAATACTAAACACCTACCCACTAATAGAACTTGGCACTCCTCCTTGTCCCTTTAGTCTAATGGTTGCCCTCGCTGATCTTTCTGTACTCTCATGAACTAGCCGGTCATTTTCAACACATTCCTTGAATTACTTCTGCCACCCACAGACTCCATGACCTAATATGTCTCTTACCCTGGTCACCGACTTACTCACTGCACTGGAAACCTGCCAAGATTCAATGATTGCTAAAGGTCAGCTAAGGGTTTCCACTGCACTACATATCAGTGCTGGCCACACACAGTGTTTTGTTTGCCAATATTTCATGCGGGTCATTGTTTCTGCCTAGAACGCAGCTGTCCTGCAAGTATGCTGAAACCATCTCACATGCAGTGGGTCCACTCCTAGGAGCTACACGGTGTTCATGTTTATCCGTTATCAATCCATACTGAGGGAGTAAGTCCCATAGAGATGTGCCATCACCACCAATATTGTATATTTGCCACCCCTGCTGAGACCCATGAATTACCCTGTGATCAAATTGGATGTTCCTGTTGATAATGTAGCTACTCCAGCTGCTGCTGGTCTAAATGCTTGTTGCCTTCTTTTTCACTGTGCTGTCTAGCAGATGATTAACATTTTTTGGACTTAACTTACTTCCTCTCGTCCTTCACAATGCAGACCTCCACTCAATAAAGTATATCTCTATATTCATTGAAATAATCCTATTCCTCAGATAGATGCTGCTGCTGATCATCATCACTCTTTGTTGTCACCATCTGCTGATGACTCTTTGGCAGAAATTCTGAAACTTTGTGTTTAAAGCTGGGGTCCAGCAAAGTGGCAAGAATGTATTCCTTGTTGCTTTTAATGGACATTATGCAAGAATCTTGTTCAAAGCCTGCTAATATGTCCTTGACCAGCTGGTGCATGTCTGTGTTGTCATTATGGTAAGATTCCTCACCCATGCCCCTCAGTTTTTTCTGCAATAAATATCAGTGGTAGAATTTCACTACTTCCTGCCCCATGTGACTAACCGCTATTGTTTCTTCCTCAAATGAGCAGCTTATTTACATGGCTCATTAATTGTCATTGCCCAGGTGACAAAAGAGGCTCCCCCCAAGGCCTTCCAGTTTTTCATAAGGCCTAATGGCCTTATTTTGCTTGCATACATGCTCTAGCATGTACATTGTAGAATTCCACCTGGTAGGGTCCTCCATTTTCAGCTGGTGACAGAGTAGGCTGGTAATCTCTTGAACGGAATAAAAAGTGTTGCCTGTACTGTTGGAGAGGCTATAATGGTAACAGATTTTGTGGGCAATATTCAGTATCTCTCTAAGGTTTTCAGATTCTGCCAAGAATCTGAAACAACTAAATTTAGCACATGAGCAAAACAGGGCACTTGCACTATATCACCAATGTTCAATGCAGCTATTATGTTGAAGGCATTATCAGCAGACACAAAACCAGCTTTTAAGAAGAGGGGTACAAGCCATTCTTCTACCATCTTCTCTAGTTTATGTAATACATATAAATTTGTGGGACTGACTCTCTAAACTCTGCATGCACAAGGAAGTGTGCTGATGGTATGGGCTATCCTGCTGCTGCCTTTTAATCACACGGCCAGAACCAGAAGCAGAATTACTGACTGTCACCTGGTGCTGTAAACTAGTAGTGTTACCCACTGATGGTGATGGTGGGAGGGAAAGCCAGTGAGTAGTCACAGTTTGTCATGGTTAGTAAGCAAGACAAGAGTCAGACAGTATAGTTAAAATCATCTTGAAATCACCTTTACTAAAATCGATATAGAATAGCAATATATATATATATATATATATATATATATATATATATATATATATAATATATATACATATATATATATATATATATATATATATAATCTCAGGAAGAAGCAGAGGGTAACCCAAGAGGCAGGGACTCTATCTGAGATAGGAGGCTACCTCCAGACTGCAGAGACTAGGCCGAAGCCAATGGTAGTCTCATACGCCAGAAGGCCAAGCGTAGACCCAAACGGTCTCCTCTAATGTTGGTAACCGGGGAGAAGACTGACTCAAGCCAGCAGTCAGTCAGAAGAAGGCCATCTCCCAAGAGGGAAGGCAACAAGGGAGACTACTGACTCACACCTCCAGAGCCACAGGTCTGCACCAGTTAGGATGTCCACTAAACAGGAGGCAACACTGAGGGTAGCTGGACAGAGCACCAGGTCAGCATCAGGTTGGATAGTCAGACGGGCCAAGCTCATACACAGAGCGGGTAGTCACCCAGAGTCAGAGGTCTGCACCAGATAGGATGTCCACTAATTAGGAGGCAACACATAGGGTAGCTGGTCAGAGCCCCAGGTCAGCACCAGGTTGGATAGTCAGAGAAGCCAGGGTCATACACGGAGTGGGTAGTCAGCCAGAGCCACAGGTCTGCACCAGATTGGCTGTCCAAACAAATAGGGAGTGCACAGAGAAGAGTCAGACAGAGCCACAGATCAGCACCAGGATGGATGGTCAGAAAAGTCAGGGTAATACACAGGATATCAGGAACAAGCTAAATACAACTGCAATGAACAACAATGTAAGGGTAACTGGATAGAAATTCAGTTCCCTTAAATACCAAGAGCCAGGAAGTAGATGGGAGGGGACTGACCAGATCTTCCTGTATAAAGTTGAGGCCTGAGTCAATATGCAGCCTCGTGCCCGTAATTGACGCATCCAGCCAAGATGCACCAAACACCTGCATCCATCCCGCTCCATCTAGAGCTGCCGAACCGCCCAGCCAGATAATACGAACGGCAACCACAGAAGCCAAGCGTGCCCAGACCCAAAGCCCAAAACGACGCGCTGGATGACGCCGAAGTGTCAATTCGAGGTAAGCTGTGACACAGTTATATAGTCTGTGCCCTGACCACTTCTTCACATATCTGTTGTCAGATGGAATTTTTTGCTGTAGGAGCTTTCCAGCCCTTTACCTACCACCCTATCCATTTGTTCGTACATTTCAGGTACAGCAATCCTGGGAAAATAACTGTGGCTTGAGATATGCCAGAGAGGAGCTACATGTGACATCAGTTCTCTAAAACCTCAATTTTCTACAAAAGAATATGGCTGCATATCTACTGCCAACAGGCGTACTTCGGAATTGTTTTGTGAACTTTTTGACTCCTTGTCAAGAATTTGGTTAGTTTTGGTTGGCAGTACATGTATCACGGTGCCCGTGATCTTTTTTCTGTCAGTCTCACTTGTGCCGCGCTTCTATTGGTTGAGCCTGTTTGGCCCGCCCCTGGTGACCTTTTTATACCTGACCATTGGCACCTGTTAGGTGCCCTTTCGTGGTGTTCCTGAGCCAGTATTGCTGTGCTGTGTTCCTGTGTTCCTGATTCCGGTGTACCGACTTGGCTTGCTTAAACTTTGTTCCTGTGTTCCTGCTCCGTGATTTGACTCGGCCTGGCTGACGTTCCTGCTCGTGACCTGATCTGGCTTGTCTGAGAACCTGCTCCGTGATTCGAACTGGCTTGGCTGACGTCCCTGCTCGTGACCTGATCTGGCTTGTCTGAGAACCCTGCTCCGTGATTCGACCCGTCCTGAATGAGGTTCCTGCTCCGTGACCTGCACCGGTTTCACCAACCCAGACTACGGTACAGCTTCCTGCAGTCGCCGAGGTGACATTCTGACTTCCTACAGTGAACTGTACTCCTGCTACTGCAGCTGTTAACCCGTGCAGAGCTGAACTCCTGCTAACCGAGCCGTTACCGTGCAGAGCTGTACTCCTCCTACTGAGCCGTTAACCCGTGTAGAGCTGTGCTCCTCCTACTGAGCCGTTAACCCGTGCACAGCTGTACTCCTCCTACTGAGTTGTTAACCCGTGCAGAGCTTATTCCTGCTTACTGAGTCGTTCCCCGTGCAGAGCTGTGCCTCCGGTTCTGAGCCTCCAGTCTGGTACAGAGCGTTGCTACTCTTGCTGAAGCAGTTACATTTCCAGCCACTATTACTGCTGAGCCGGTTCAGTATAGCCTTGTGAGGCGACGGTTCATACCACTCCTTGCAGTATAGTTGGTTTAAGTTACCGCGCCCGGTGTAGGAGCTAGGGCTTTAGCTGCTACTGTGCTAGTCTCTGTTATTACGCCGGTGGGGGCTACTGGCTCAAGCTCTTGCAATCCGGTTGTCTCCGTTATCACGCCCTTGGGGGCTATTGGCTCAAGCTCTTGCACTCCAGTTGCTTCCGTTATCACGCCCGTGGGGGCTATTGGCTCAAGCTCTTGCAATCCAGTTGCTTCCGTTATCACGCCCGTGGGGGCTATTGGCTCAATCTCTTGCAATCCGGTTGTCTCCGTTATCACTCCCGTGGGGTCTATTGGCTCAAGCTCTTGCAATCCGGTTGCTTCCGTTATTACGCCCGTGGGGGCTACTGGCTCAAGTTTCAGCAGGCTCTGGGTCACAGGTTCTTTTTTGCTGAACAGTTATCTCTGTTTTATGAACTTTAGGTGTTGAGTTTACTCCACCATTCACTGCCTATTTCCACCCTGGGCGTGCCAAACACCACAACTGAGATGGACTGATTACTGTGTTAACCCTTGTATCTCTGTTCTCAGTATCTGTTATGTGCCTGAGCTATTAAGTTAGGATCTATATATTGGTCCTACTTTGCCTCCTTGTATTACTCAGGGCTGCCTACAGAGGGTGATCCTTCCTTTTATTTATTTTTTTTTGTTTAATAAAACTGTGTTTTATTTCAACAACTGGTCTGAGTGTCTTGAAAACTGTGACAACATGGCAGAAAAACCCTGTAACTTAATAGTTTAACAACTTGGCTACAGGAGATGGTAGAGGTGGAGGTAGAACATGTGGGCAGTCTATGACTCTTGCCATCTCCTAAAGCAGACTCTAAGTCTTCAAACTTCTGTGCAGCAGGAGCTATATGTGCTATTTGGAATAAACTAACTCTTAAAACACTCTCTGACACATCAATAACATCATTACTTCTGTTATATGCCCCAGAGCTCCAAGGATGTTTTGTAGTGCTTCTGCTGCTGCTAGTTGTGGCACCTCTGACCTGCTGATAGTGCGTCTCCCAATTAGACCTGTAATAGTGCTTCAGGTGGGATCTCAAGGAGGTGCCTAGGTGTGAGCATGATTTTCCTTGTTCACCTGTTTTTTTGCACAGACGAGATAGTAACATGTTAAGCTTTTGGGTCGTGAGTGAAATATCGCTATACTGTCGACTTCATGGGTTGCCGGTTTCCAGAGGGGCTTCTACCACTACTGGAGCTAGATGTTGCCGCACTGGTACTGGGTGTCAAAGGTGCAGCATTTCCAGCAGCAGCAGCTAAGGTTGTGGATGTTAAAAACCTGAGTTGTTGTTGCTGCTGCTGATTGCGCAATACTAGTAGTCGGTGTGTGGCTGAGTGGGGCTTGAACTTGGTAAGAGTTTCCAGTTGCTTTCTCAAATAGTTTATAGACAAGCACAGTGCTCCTTTTCAGTTGTGAAAGATTGAACATTTGCCTTCCAGCTAACTTTCTGACCATGTTATCATCTCTCTCACTCTCAACTTCATAAGTATCAGAAGAATAGGATGATGCTGGATGGATATACTTTAGATCTACTTCATCATCAGTCATCATTAGATGATCCTCAGCATTGCCCGCCGCCACTTCTTGCCCGCTACATTTATATTGCTCTAGGCTTTTGGAGGTCTCAGATTATTTATTTTTACTTTTACCATCACAAAGTTTGCTACTATTTTGAGGACAGAGATTATTGTGTTTGTTTGTTTCACTGTCAGATGCAGCAGTTGGTTGAGCTACTGCACCTTCTTCCCTTACGCCATCATCGACACTATTATGTCACTCGTTGTCATCTTCAGTGTCTACACATGTTTATTTTTATAGTACTGGTGGTGGTGGTGTCATTTTTGGTGGGACTTTGACAAACTGCATCCTCCTTGGAAGGAGAGGGATCATTATTGCACACGTTAGAGCAACCATGGCTGCATTCAGTTTTTGGATCAACATTACTCACACATCCCTGTACTGCTCCTAATCCTTTCCCCCTCCAACTCCCTCTACCTCTTGTGCATTTGCTGGACATTAAACAACTACTGTGTGTTTGTGTGTTTATGGCAAAGTACACAATAGAACTGATGGCGTTTGATGTCTTGCCTTGGCCGTCAACAAAATATTCAGTCTTGACTGGTATCAAGTCTCCTCAGTCAAAAAACTCACATCAAAGTCCCTGTTAGCTGTCACTCATTTTTTTATTTCATTTACATATTTTTTAACTGTGTGCCCCCCCTTATCCTTATCACTGTCATAAAAAACTACTTCTTTCCCCATACTTCCCCAGCACAGAGATAATAACAGGAAGATCAGCAAGGAACTTGGATCACAGCTGCCTGTGTCTTTTAAATCAGTCAGACAGAATATTGGTGTATTTGGGGTCAGCCTCCTTTGCTCCCTTCTCTCACCCCCAGAAACTTATAATGCAGAGATAATAACAGCAAGATCAGCAAGGAAATTGGACCACAGCTGCGTGTGTCTTTCAAAACAGTCTGACAGAATGTTGGAGTATTTGGGTGTCAACCTCCTTTGCTCTCTTCTTACCCCCACCCAAGAACGTATGTATGTATCTTTATATAGCTCTGTACATGTATACAGCATTTTACAGAAATAGTAACAGTAAAACACAAAAATATAGGTCTGGGTAAAGACTATCAGGCTAAAGTACGATCATTGCACTTTTATCAGGGGAAAAGTGCAGCAAAGGGAATCATATTTTGGGAAGGGACCCTATCCCAAGCATCTTACGTTCTAATTAGTAATCATGGCAACAATCAGAGACATTAGGAGGAGGATCCTAAGTACAAGTACAATGCTTTAGTAAATGAAGTGCAGAATTAATCTAATGTGACTGTCAGTGGCACAATGAGAATATTATTGCGATGCCTCGTTGAGCAGGTGGGCTTTCAGGAGATGTTTGAAAGTGATGAGTGTGGATGATTGGAGAACGTTGATAGGGAGGACTTCCCAAAGTCCAGGGGCAGCCAGTGAAAAAGCTTGCAGCTGGATGATGGCTCAAGTTGTGTAAGGAGAGGACAGAAAGAACCCTTGAGAAGAAAGCAGGTGAAGGGAAGGGGTGTAGCGGGAGAGAGGAGCAGAAATGTAAGAGGGTGTTGAAGAAGAAAGAGACTTAAAGGAGAGAATTTTGTAAGAAGTACAAGACCTTATACCATAAAATCTTAGGTATAATACACACCTGTGTATAATACGCAGATGTATATTATGCCTAAGATTTTAGGGGAAAACAAGAGTGCCTATGTATAATACGCACCCTTGTTTTTTCCCTTACTACAAAAAAAATATAGTGTTAGCAGACCTCTTCCCTCCCTCCCACGGCACTCCACTTTGAAGATAAACCTTACTTTTGTGCAAGTGAGGCATTACCGTTGGCTGGAGGCGGAAGGTCCTGTAAGCCTAATTGAAGGAAGCGGGTGGCAGGGCGGCAAGTGCAAGAAGTTTTGCCTTCTCTTCGGCAGTTCACTTGCACAAAAGTAAGGTAATTATTCTTGCAGATGAACTGAGAACAGACTGAAGAATGGAAAGATGAAAGGCAGGAATAGTCTAGTCTAGAGACGGTGAGGGCCTGAGTGAGAATTTGTGCAGTTGGCATACAGAGGAAGGGGTGTATTTTGCCAATATTTTTCAGGAAGCAGCGATAGGTTTTCGTGGCAGCTTAGATATGGGGGGGGAGAATGTAAAGGTAGAATTGAGAATGACCCCAAGTCAGCATGCTTTGGTTACTGAGTGGATGGCAGAATTGTCAGTTGTGATGGAGAAATGGGTTGGCAGGTGGTTTTTAGGAGGGAATACATCCAGTTCTGTCTTAGACTTATTAAATTTAATATGGCGGTGGGGCATCCATGATGACATTGCCAGAAGACACCAAGTGACTAAAGATTGCACAACCAGAGAGAGATCAGAGGAAGAGAGGTAGATTTGTGTGTCATCAGCATCAGATGGTAATTAAAGTCAAGAGATGAGGTCACCATGTGAGAAGGTGTAGGGGGAAAAAAGAAGTGGTCAAAGGACGGACACATTTTCTGATAGACAGTATGTGCCATTTTTCTCCTGTTTCTGTGTTGAGGCAAAAACTTTCTACCATCCCTAGCTGTAGCAGCGATCACATGTACCAGCTTGCTGGAGAAAGGCTGAAACTGAACGCTCCAGTCCTGGAGTAGTGAGTTTCAGCCATCCAGGCATGTAGAGTGTGCACTGAGGCACGCTGCAATCATTTAATTTAAAAACATAAGTTAAAAAGTGTTCTCCCTAAATATTGCTATTGACCACAATTGTTTTTTTTAAAAAAAAGTAATATTTGATTATTTTAGATAACTATGTATGGGGTTCTTATTAATAATTGTATATGTTAAATGTACATTTTATAACTTTATAAGGATATTTATTATGATCTTATAATTTCAAGATCTGAATATACAGTATATAACCAATTAGTGTTGAAAACAGACAGATTAGGTGCTACACATTGAATCAAAAAAATGTCTGCAGTAATAAACAAAGATTGTTTGGGTGACTCACCAGCAGAGAAGGGGTGCTTGCAGAAACAGCACTCCGACGCTGTAAAACAGAAATTAATCACACAAGCAAGGGTGTCAGAAGCACTCAACCATCTGCAGCAACAAACCACTTTGAGATACATAGAAATGGATGAAGCTGTACGATGCAGGCTGATTAAAAGCAAGAAACTTTATTGTATGAAAAATAAAAAACAATCATTCAGACACTTCCAGTAGCAGAGGGAGCGGAACACAAATGTATCAGCAGATGAAGATCACACAAAGCCCGCCTGACATGTTTCGCTCTAAAAAGCGCTTAATCATAGACTGAGTGTATCAGTATAGTATGGTCATTTAAAACCACTTCACAAACTCTGATTGGGCACTCCTAAAAACACACCTTGATGGTCATCCTATACAGATGCTAGTAATTATATCTACCTCTAGATTGTAGTTCCACCACCGGGATCACGCAGACTACGTCCAGAACCTAGCATAAAGCCAGACCACGGCACACCTGCACGAATACAACCGGCGGGCCAACCACAAATCCAACATCCACAAAGGCCAAACATTGAGCATATCATAACAATAATGACAAAAATACAGATTAGTAATGTATATAATAAATGTATCAAATAAATATATCAAAAAAAGGGGCTCAAACTAGTAAATCAAACAAGAATAATAGCAATGAATAAGCAATCATAATCAAACCAAATGAAATGAAAGAAAATAAAATGAATAGAGCAAATTAAATCAAAAATGAAAACGAAAAAATAAAGATAATGATAATAATAATGAAATGAGGTGCTGCCGCTACCCACACATCTCAGCCCAGCAACACATATATGTATACACACACAGACAGGTGCACATATAAAAATATACACACAATCACATGCAGGGCTAAGCTGAAATAACAAGAATCCCCGCACGTGTATCCCTGCAAAATTGCACATCCCTCCCCAGGAAAAAACATCATATATATTCCACCATGGGCCCATGGTTGCTTGGTAATACATGAAAAATTCAAGAAAAATTAAAAAAACCTATATTTATATGATGATACACAATATCATAAAATGAAATTAAATTAATTAAATTGAACCAAGCAAACATTGACACATATGTGGAGGAAGATAAGACCCTGATATTTCATACATCAATAGCAAAAGCCAACAGCATATATGCGATCTTCAAAAAAGATGTCCAATGTCCCACTCAGCATTGAGACACGTAGGAACCCTGGTATTAGGGTCAGGATCCAAAAAGCCTCCTGTTCATCCAGAAGTCTTGATGGATCACCACCCCTCCAGGGTAATCGGACCCTCTCAATACCTATAAAGTGCAAGGAAGCTAAATCTCCCCCATGGACATCATGGATGTGCCTAGCCACAGCAGAAACCAGAAGATGTTTCTCGGACTGGTACACATGTTCCCAAATCCACTGACGTAAGGGCCAAGCCATGTGACCCACGTATTGAACAGAGAATTGGGTACAGCTGAAAAGATATATCACCCCATGTGTGCCACAGTTAATATAAATGGCTATATTATACTCTGTTTCCGTAGAGGAGCTTTTAAATGACTTGGCCTGAGACACATACTTGCAGGTCTTACATCTACCTATTCCACATTTATAGAATCCCTTGGCTGTAACCATGTCGGTTTGAGCCTGTGTGTCATAAACAGGTTAGGTGACACAATATTGCCAATTGTTATACCTCTCTTTGCTACAAAACCATGGGTTCTGAACAAACCCACGTACAAACCCACGTAATTTATCATCTGCATACAGAATGGGTAAATGTTTCTTAAAACTATTGCAAATCGACCTATATTGTGTGCTACAGTGTTTGTTTAAAGACCAATGAGATGTATTGTTGTAGCAGTGACAGACTGTATAGGAATGGTTTTGTTTGGTCAACTCATTTATTACATATTTGTAACAAAGACATATAATGTGTTGGGATACGTTGCTGTCATATTGCTTAATGTGATACAGTTAGATTTTGATACAGTGTAGTCCATAATATTTGTACAGTTACACAAGTTTTGTTGTTTGGCTCTGTACTCCAGCACATTGGATCTGAAACTGACCACAAACTAAGAGGATAAAGGGCAGACTGTCATCTTTAATTTGATAGAATTTACATCCATAAACCAAATACTGTGTAGGAATTACAGCCATTTTTATGCATAGTCTCTTCATGTTAAAGGACCAAAAGTAATTGGACAATTGACTGCTCAAATGTTTCTTGGCTAGGTGTGGTGTCATTGCATTAATAGTTCATGCAAACGAGAGCTAACAAATGGTCTAGAGGTAATTTTTTAGGAGTGGCATTTTTATTTGGGGTCTATTGCTGTTGTCTCAACAAGAAGAGCAAAATAAGTGTCGGTAGCAGTAAAGTATACTATCACAAGGCCGAAAAATCTGAATAAATCTATCAGAGACATAGTCAGAACATAAGGAGGGGGAGGAATTATGCACTAAAGGCATGATAAAGAAGTGATAAAGTGGAGATGACTTTCCCGTGCTATCACATCTCCAGTTCCTATGTTATTCTGTAGAGCCTATGCACTAAGATCTTCAGAGTTGGAGAAATGTTAGTGCATAGGCTCTATAGAATAACAGGACATGGAGAAGTGATATCACTGGATAAGTCATCTCCATTTTATCACCTCTTTATCATGCCTTACTGAATAACCCCCAAGGTGGATCAAAATCAATTGGATGGTACATTGTTAAGAACCAATAATGCACAGGTGAGCTCAGCAATAGCAAACAACCTGGTAGACCACAGAAGACCACTGTAGTGGATGATTAAAGAATGCTTGCAATTGTGAAGAAATCCCGTTTCAACTGACAAACAGGTCAAGAACACTCTCCAAGATATACAGGCATTGAAGTGTCAAAGAGTACCATTAAGTGAATATTATGTCAGCAAAACCTCAGTGGGTTTATCACAAGATGCAAACCACTGGTAAACCTCAAGAGCAGAAAGGCCAGGTTGCAGTTTGCTAAAATCTAAATAAAAAAACTGTAGAGTTCTGGAACAAAGTCTTATTGACAGAGGAGATGAAGATTAACCTGTACCAGAGTGATGGAACGTGAAAGTGTTGAGAAAGAAAGAAACTACACAAGATCCAAAGCATAAACCAACTGAAATGGTTTACTTGGAACTATGGGATTTGTGTGTCTGGTTAAATCTATCATCAGTGGCGTAACTATAGGGGTTGCAGGGGTCGCACCTACGACCGGGCCCGTGCACTCCAGGGGCCCGCCCTCCCCCTGCGACCCCTCCGTCTGGCACCCGCTGTCTCCCGTTGGCACTCTAGTAATGCAGAGCACTGGGAGCTGACATAATCTCCCAGCGCTATGCATTACTAAGAGGACTGCACGGGAGCTCCAGGTAGGAGATGGGAGCATTGTGGAGGGGGTCAATGTGGTCAGGGGGGGCCAATTTGGTGGGAGGGGGGCCCGTGGCACTTCTTGTACCAGGGCCCGGAGGCTTCTAGTTACACCTCTGTCTATCATATAATTATTCCACCAATATTACACATATGCTTCATAAAGAAAAATATATTTGGCTTTTACAGAGCCATTTGGAAAAATATGTTTGGGAAGTCTGGGGCTGCTTTGAAAAAAAACATTGTGTAATAACAATGTTTAACTCTAGGAGTATATTCCCTATTTGTACACATGTAAAGAGGACTTATTGGACGTAACTGTATTCTTCTAAAGCATAGGATGATGTGATTTACAGAGTACTCTATTCAAGGACAAGCAGCGAGAATGCTATAAATGAATGTGGCCGTGCTGTGCACTGTAGGTGGCTCAAAACTTTAGGTTGCTTAAATGGACAATCACATTAAGTTGTCAAAGCTATTATAGTTAGGAATGGGTAAAAGCTTTCAGCTACGAAGAGAAACAAGAGAAAAATTGAACTTTTTGCAGAGTGGGAAATGTTTCTGCCTAACTCATTGAATTGAAATCAGTGGAAAGACAGATTTTCTTCCCACCACATTGCAAGTAGAGGTTTACCCCAATTTTTCGTGCCCGAGTAGACACAGGCAGCTGTGATCCAAGTTCCTTCCAGATCTGGCTGTTATCTCTGTGCCAGGGGAATCTCGGGGTGTGAGAAGGGAGCAAAGGAGAATTACCTCAAATACCCCTAAATTCTCTGTGACTTGCTGGAAAGGCACTCAACCATGATCCAAGTTACTTCCTGATTTCACTGTTATCTCTGTCCTAGGGGAGTCTAGGCAAAGAAGCAGTTGAACAGGGAGTCTTTTTTGTTTAAT
Source organism: Rhinophrynus dorsalis (assembly GCA_037306005.1). Taxonomy (NCBI): domain Eukaryota; kingdom Metazoa; phylum Chordata; class Amphibia; order Anura; family Rhinophrynidae; genus Rhinophrynus; species Rhinophrynus dorsalis. Next base: position 101,610,798 of record CM074723.1, read on the forward strand.
TTTTGTTGACAGTGAAAAGGATAGGGGGACAATTAATTAAAATAAATAAGCAAAAAAATAAATAAAATTAAAAATTCATAGGTGACAGAGACAGGTATCTTGATGTGAGCTGTGACCGAGAAAGATTGATACTAGATGAGATAGAGTGTTTTGTAGAGATCCAAGGCAAGACATCACACACAATCAGTTTTGTTGTGCACTTTACAGTAAAAACACACACAGTAGTTGAGTAATGCCCAACAAACACACAAGGGGTAGGGTGAAAGGACTTGGAGCAGTGCAGGGACAAGTGAGTAAAATAGTAGTACAAATATGGACTGCAGTGTGTTGCTGCAGTGTATGCAGCAAATTATGGTGATCCCTCTCCTCCCTCTCTTGCATAGGAAGATGTAGTTTGTCAAAGTCCCACCATCAGCACCAGTACCACTGAAGAAGCACTGAAGATGACGAGTCACATTACAGTGTTGATGGCATAGTGCAAAAAGGTGTAGAAGCTCAACCAACTTCTACATCTGACAGTGATACAAATAAGCACAAAAACACCTGTCCTGCAAGTAGTAGCGAATGTTGTGAAAATCCAAAAAAGGAGAAAAGTAAAAATAAATAGTTTGAGGCCTCTAAAAGCCTAGAGGAATGTAAAACTAGTGGGGAAGAAGCAGCGGGGATGCAGAGAATTACCTACTGATTGATGTTGATGATGTAGCTATAGAATATATCCCACCAGCAAATTCCTCTTCCTCAGATACAGATGAAAATGAGAGTGAGAGAGATGATGACATGGTCAGAAAGGTAGCTGAAAGGCAAAGGCTCAGTCTTCCACCACTGAAAAGGAGCACTGTGCTTGTCTATAATGTGTTTGAGAAAACAATTGGAAAGTCTGACGCTGGACAAGCAAAGATGACAAAAAATCCAGTCATCCCATCTGTCATCCTCAGCATCATCACCACTTCCATGTCCAATTCTCACTAAGCCACACACACTAATAGTGTTGAGTAACCAGCAAAATTAAAGAAAATCCACATCTACAGCCTTAGCTTTGATGAGTGCCTATGCTGCTCTTGAAAGTACAGCACCAGTGAGACCAAGAAGTAGTATCATTTCAGTAACATCTAGCCCCAGTAGTATTAGTAGTAGCAGCTGCCTCTCAGAAACCCCATAGACTATGAAGTCCACTGTATGGAGATATTTCACTCAAGATCCAAAAGATAAGCATGTTGCTATCTGTTGTTTGTGTAATATGCATGTGACCAGGTGGAAAGCCGGCTCACACCTAGGCACCTCCTCAATGACTTAGCAGTCTAGTGGTTAAAAGACCCATTTAAATGAAAAAGGAATTCTCAGAATTTTCCACTATGGTGCAGTTAGTTTGGTCTAGAATTGCTGCAATACTTCTTGAAGCAGAACTTTCACCTAAAATACAAATTTAACCATGTGTTGTAATCATTAACACAGCATTAGCGCTGTGTTAGTTTTCTTTGTAACTCACCTGCTTGTGGAGATATTTAGCCTTCAACACTGGGCACTTCTGTGTTCTGCGGGACACTGTATCATCTCAGGACTTCCCAGCTGCCCCAGAAAGCGCGTTCACACTCCCCTTCATAGCTGTATTTCTGTGGGCTTACATTACAGCAAACTGCGTTTACCATTCTACTGAGGTTGCAACATCAGTAGCATGGTAAACGGAGTTTGCTGTAGCATTAGCCCACAGTAATACAGCTACGAAGGAGAGAGTTAATGTGCTCCTTAGGGCAGCTGGGAAGTCCTGAGGCATCATGCGGTACATACAGGGTCCCTCAGAATGTGGACATGCCCGGTGTTGAAGGCTAAATATCTCCACTAGCAGGTAAGTTACAAAGAAAACAAACACAGCGCTAATGCTGTGTTAATGATTACAACACATGGTTAAAAAAAATTTTTAAGTGAAAGTTCTGCTTTAATACACCAACCTCAATGTGTACTTTAATACTGGTCAGCATTGTTTAGGAGTGTGTCTCTCTAACTATTGGTGTATTACCACTTTGCTATAACCCATCAGCACACACAGTAATAAGGTATTACAAGAATATAACTGACATCCCTATATGTATACATTTTGCTGTGGTTTATATCAAATATACTCGGTCTTTGTGCCAAACAATTAATGATTCCAATTATTCTACAATTCCAAATGCTTCTGGTATTACCATTTTATGTTTTTTGTTTGTTTGTTTTGAAGCATGCACATGAGTAAAATGACTATGTTTCTTTTCCTGTATACTGTACTGTACAAGGGTGTATGCCTTTTCAAGGGCTCCCTAAAACTATATTTTAGGCCTCAGAAAACTGTTGTATATGCTAGCTTGAAGTACAGGGTACTTATGTGTATATTACCCCTGTTCACTTTTGGTGTTGGTGTTCCTTTCATTTGACCTCAATATTAATATCTTGGCTGCTGGAAAGGCAGACATATTGAAAAGCAATACGATGGAGAGCGCTCTGACATCCAGTGGGATAAATCATCTATTGTTTAATAAAAAATTAAAAATCCCATACCTTATTTTATGTAACATGAACCACTCTTTATTAATGTGGCAATTATCTTTGTTATCTGATTGATAATAATTCAAATTCAACATTATTGGGGCAGAGAATAGAAGAAATAATAATCTTATATTATAACTCGCTAAGAATGTTTGTCAGAAGCCGTCTTGCGAAGTACAGACGACTGCGCATGCTGCAGTCATGCACAGTACAGACTGCCCACGCCACGTCTGATACAGAGAGGGGCGCTCCAAATTCAGACCGTAGTCCTCTCTGCGCACCTTCCTGGAACCAAGCACGCAGAGAGAACTCCGGTCTGAATTTGGAGCTCAGTATCAGCAGCGGCATATGCAGTCAGTACTGCGCATGACTACAGCGCCGCCAGTGTTGGCCCGTGTACACGGGCTTTAAAAGTAGTAAAATATATATAAACTACAAGAAATAAAGACAACAGAATGACAAATTTGAATATTTTGCTCATAGGTTGCTAACTCGCTATTAGTAGTAGTACCATATGCCACCTGGTGGACAGAGACCAGTATTACAGATTAATTTGCATTGGGCAGATTAGGCCAACAGACCATGAATGGCAGCAGGATCCTGCAAGTGTGAACTGACACATTGGGGGTTATGCGCTAAGGTATGAAAAAGGGGTGATGAAGAAGATATAAATCCTCCAGTTATAACACTTCTCTGGTTCCTACGTTAATCCATGGAGTATATGCACTAAGGTCTCTCTCACTTCAATAATCTTACTACTTTGGCTCCACTGAATAATATCCAAACAGGAAAGGTGATATCACTGAATGAACAATACAGGGTAACAGGTGCTTTGTAGAGTGAAACATTGGGTGCGAGGTCCCTGCCCGAAAGCTTACAATCTAAAGTTACCTCCACTTTATCACCTCTTCATCACACTTTAATGCATATAACCCATTGTCTCATAACCTCCAACATTTTAAAAAAGAAAAAATATCAGTGCACCCTAGCAATACCAACCCCTACACATAAACACGTACATGCATCCATATAGTAATAGGATGGAAAGAGGGAATTAATATACACAAAGCTGCATAGTATGCACCATACATACACCAAATGTACCGTGCAAGCAAAGCACAATGCTTAGGGCCAATTTGTCAGGCAAGCTAACTGCACCAGGGGAATAAATAAAAATTGTTTTATTTTAAATGTGAAATTCATACCCTGGAATGTTTCCAATGCCAAATGCAATGCAGATTTAGCAGGTAGGGCAATCACATGATGTTCAGAAGAGTAGGTTTTCTCACCTTGAGACATCAATCAAAAGGTTCCTTTTTAGGTCACTTGTCCCAGCTAGGTAGGAGAATGTCTTATGTGAGTGGCAGGACTTTGGGACCAGTGGAGTAACTAGTCAGATTTATAACTGGAACCTATTGGACCCTGGGACAGATGCCCCCCTTGGATGCTGGGGCCTGGCACAACTGCAGCATTTGCACCCCCTGTATTTACTCCTCTGCTCTGTTTGGCTACCTTCCTGGACTATCCCCAGTGCTCACCAGGCTCCCAGCTGCCACCTACTCTTTCCCCAAACAACATACTGTTCCTTCTCTCTCCATATGCTCCCTGCGGGTTCTTCCTTGCTCCTCATTACAGCCTGCATCCTATATCTCCATGCTTCAAGGTCACCAATCCTGTCCTCTCTGGTGTGACCTGCCTTCTTCCCCCTCCACTTCTATCCCTGACCCTTCTGTGATCCATACCAAAACAAGCCAGATCCAGAACTTTCTCAAGGTCCTCTGAATTGATACAGAAAATAATCCACTGAGGTTTTGCTGGTAGCTAGTAGGGACTTCTAAGGGGAACAGTATATCTCACAATTTGTATGGTAGAAACTCTCCCAAAATGAAAATGCCATATCAGGACACAAATTCATTAACTGCAATCCAGATCTATATATTCCTTTGTATAGACTTAAAGGCCCATATTTATAAAAGCAAACTGGAGTTATTCTGGAGACAACCAACTGCACCCTAGGGGGACAAATAAAAATGGTTAAATCCCCATGCCCTTGGATAAAGAGTTTTAACCCCTTGAATGCTAGAGGTCTCACCAGAATAAACTCCAGTTTGCTTTTATAAATATGGGTCATTGAGCCTTATGTATAAAGGCAAATCAGAGTAAGTCTGGAGCAACCCAACTGCACTAGATTGGACATTTCTAAATTCCCAATTATTTAAATTGGACTTCTCTACCATACAAGGGTTTATATGTTCCCTATGGAACAGTTTGTTTGCTCCCGAATTGCTCTTCTTTATCTTCCTAAATATGGCTATATTATTGTGTCTACACATAGAAATAAGCTCAATGTAACAAAAGAATATGTGTGCGTTTTTGTCTGTGTGTGTATGTGTGTGTGTGTGAGCAAGCAAAATATTCCTAAACTAGTGTAAAACCCATGTACATGGGCCAAGGTCCGGGTAATGTTAACCCTCTGAGTGCCAGAGGGGTACGCCATGCATTGCTTTGCAATGTCTTGTGTACCCCTCTGCCACTCTATGGGTTAAGAGGCCGCTACCTCACTGCTCCACACGATGCAGTCTTGTGTCACCTCAGTCACCCTATGCAATCATGTGCAGTAGAGACTGCCCGAACGCAGACTTCCTGAATGTGGGCAGTCTCTACTGCGCATGACTGCATCATTACAAACATCCTAGCGAATTACTATATAGGATAAGGACATATTATTGTGTCCATACATAGGAAAAAGCTCAATATATAAATGGAATGTGGGTGTGTATCTAAGGTATTCCTACATACAGCCACATTATTGTGTCCATACATAGGAATAAGCTTAATATAAAAATAGAAGGTGTGTGTTTGTATGTGTATCTAAGGTATTCTAAAATACAGACACATTATTGTGTCCACATTTAGAAATAAGCTAAATGAAAAAAAAAACAGTGTGTTTGTGTTTATGTGTGTGTTTGTATATGTGAAGATGTGTGTGCACTCGTGTGTGTGTGAGCTTTTGTGTGTGTGTGCAAATAAGGCCATATTGTGTCCACACATAGGAATAAGTTAATGAAAAAACAGTGTGAATGAATGAATGAATATGTTTATTTATATAGCGCCACAAGTGTACGCATCGCTTTACAATATAAGGGTTTAAACAATACAGGGTTACAGGTTCTTTGTAGAGTGAATCATTGGGTGGGAGGTCCCTGTCTGAAAGCTTACAATCTAAAGTGGTAATGGGAGACATACAGAGTACATTAGGGTCAAGTGCTGAATACAGTGCTAGTTCTGATGATGATAGAGGACATCAGTAAAGTAAATAATTTATAAGAGCGTTCATTGTACAACATCAATGCCTTCTAGCATGTTGAGATTTTATCCATGAGATGTGTTTTTAAGTGAGATTTGAAGTGTGTGTTTATTTATTTGTTTGTTCACACTTTGTGTGTTTGAGAGTGTTCATACTTTTGCGCTCGGTTGTGTGCATGGTGTGTGTGTTTGTGTGCATGTGTAAAATAGCATAAGGAAAAAATAAAAAAACCTTTGGAATATTCATCTGTGAATTATAATAGAAAAATATTGCTTATTTTAATTTTTAAGTGTAAAACTATGTGAAAATGAGAATAGAATGTGCGTTGATATTTGGAAGATATTCAATGATAAATAAATGGGAAACCACTGGTACATTTTTAAAACACTTTGGGGGAGATGCACTAAGATGTGATAAAGAGGTGATAAAGTGAACATGACTTCTCCAGTGATAACACTTCTCCAGTTTACATTGAATAACTTAGGAACTGGAGAACTGATATCGCTGGCGAAATCTTCTCCTCTTTATCACTCCTTAGTGCATAACCCCCCCCCCCCACTGTGTGCCAGGGAGGTATATGAAGAAGCGTCCAGCTCTGTATCAGCCACAGCGTGGGCAGTCTCTACTGTGCATGACTGCCCCGCAACAGGCTGGCAGTGGCACTGTGGCACGTGTAACAGGCTCTTCAAGTAGCTGACTCATAAAAGAACATAAAGTCAAAATCCACATTATGTCCTTTGGGGGTCAGGGCATCTTAAATGGATCTTATTCCATTAAAATGATATTTGAACTCCCACTTCTATTCCCAGTCACATTTGGACTTTTTCCTACATTCTTTTGGAATATGTTTGGATCATTTGGGATTCAGAATTAATTATTGTTTGTTTGCATCCCCAGGCTTTATTAATTTATTTTTATTATTTCCATTCTTATTGTTATTCAGTCTGCCTTGTCTTCAATTCTGAGATTTGGGCAACACTTAGTGCTTTTCCAATTGTTTTTTCCTTGTTTTTATGCTATGCTGCACCCAGTACACTATTGCCAATTTCAATATCATTAGATTTAAGAGAAATAGATAAATATCACAAGCCTCTAAAAAGGACTCATTCTGTTTATTAAAAAAACTTGAAAAACTACTTCCAAAGAAACTGAATACTGATTTCACTTAATCATTTTAAAAATATTTTTAAAAACCCAGAAAATTATAGTGAGGGCACTCAGGATTTTTAAACCCCACCTTTTCAGATGCATGAATCTGAATACCAAACAGTAAAAATTGGTCTTTGAAACATATTACAAAGTATTCATTAAAAAATAGCATGATGTAAAGAAATCCTTTCCATTTGGAGACCGGAACCCAGGATACGGCGCAGACATCTTGTCTGCGTGCCTGCACTGTCAGTCCTGGTCTCCACTGAGTAGTACTGAAGTGTACCTTAAGGTTACCGGAAGGGACTGACAGCACAGGCACACAGATTGCACTAACCTGTCTGTCAGTCCCCAAACGGCAATGATTTCTTTACAATCTGCTATTTAGACATCGATTAACAAGCTAATCGCCATGCGTTTAATGAATGCATGGCGACTTAGTAAGATCTGAAAGTTCAGCTTTAAAGGAGCAGTAAACTTAAAAAAGTACTTACATTATATAAGTAGATTAAGTGATGGTGTATTCAGTGCTTTTTTTTCTGAGGGATTTTTGGTTAAGGAGTAATTCCATTTTAAGTTTGTGTTTTTTTTAATCATGAGCTCCCCCTAGTGGCATCATTTAGGTTAGGGAATTCACGTCGTCGACTTGGAAAGGTCAGTAGGAGGATCAAACTTCCTGAGGCATTTAGAAATCAGCTGTTGGTGGCTGGTGCTGAGGGGGAGTGTCTGCTAGAGGAGGAGTAGGCTACATGAACAGCATTAGCTGAAGATTTACCTCAGCAGAGACAGAAAGCTTGTTTTTTTCCTGAAGCCTGTTGTAGTTTGAAAGATTGAGACTGTAATTTGAAGGTTTGTTTGCAAGATAGACAGACTTTACTGTTATGTATTGGTTAATGCTGGGAGTTGATTTTTTTTTAAACTATACTTGTAAATGTAAAAAAAAAAACTCATTTTGTATAGATGGGGAATGTACAGTATGCTGCACTATTAATCCTGTGAGTGCCAGAGGAGTAAGCAAGTAAGTATGGAGTAAGTACTCCTCTGGCACTCACAGGGTTAATAGTGCAGCATACTGTAAGAATTGTGTCATTTAGCTTATTTTTTAAGCTTTACAAAACTCTAAAAAATTTTATGGGGCATTATTGTCCTTTGAACAAAATGATAGTGAATGAACAGAAGAAAAATCTAAATCAAATCAACATTTGGTGTGACCACGTTTTGCCTTCAAAACAGCATACATTCTTCTAGGTAACTTGCACACAGTTTGTTAAGGAACTCAGCAGGTAGGATGTTCCAAACATCTTGGAGAACTAACCCCCATTCTTCTGTCGATGTAGGCAGTCTCAGTTGCTTCTCTCTCTTCATGTAATCCCAGACAGACTCAATGAAGTTGAGATCAGGTCTCTGTGGGGGCCATACCATAATTTCCAGGACTCCTTGGTCTTCTTCAAATGACTGGCTGTATGTTTGGGTTTGTTGTCATGCTGCAGAATAAATTTGGGGCCAATCAGATACCTCCCTGATTGTATTGCATGATGGATAAGTATCTGCTTGTACTTCTAAGCATTGAGGAGTAAGGTTAGTAAAGCTATGGAATTCTTTGTCCCAGGATGTTGTGCTTGCAGATACTGTAACTGCTTTCAAAAAAACAATGGATACCTATCTGGCACAGAACAATATTAAGAATAATGCAGATGGCTTCAATTCAGATTGTTGATGGCATTTGGAGTAAGGAAGGATTTTTTTTACCCATTTGGGGCTTAATTGGAAATGGCTTCAATGTTTGTTTTTAATTCTTCTGGATCAACAGGGGTGATTTGGCATGGGCTAGACTTTATGTACTCATGTCTTTTTTTCAGCCTCATCTTTTAAGTTACTGTGTAAATAACCCACCAGGGTCTCAATTCTATTACCCGCGCTAAAACCGGCGTTACAAGAAAAACAAGTAGCATGAATTTTGCAAACATGTGTTACGTCAGTTTTCTATTGCAGAACCACAGTATTACAAAACTGGTGTAGACATGACTTGTCAGAGTAGTAACAAAACTGGCGCTGTCTGCTTTTTTTCGACTACCGCCTACAAAAAACACACAAAATGTCAAAGTCCAATGTGTTTGCTACCCCTCTGGCACTCATAGGGTTATGCAAGCAAAAGAAAGAAAGAGAAGAAATGTGTATTGAAGGTGCAGACTTGTTAAAATGAAACTTTATTAATTATAATAAATGGTTAACCCCTAGTGCAGATCTCTTCAGATCTTGTAGGATTACTCCTTCTTTTCTCTTCCACCAAAAATGTCCTTTTGACCACTGTCCTTGTTCCTAAAAACTAGGGATCTACAGACCTGGGGACTAAAGCAGGAGCCCTATGATCCTATTATGGAGAATTAGTGAGCTATGCAAGTAAGAAAAAGACCTATATGGTGAGTTTATAAAAAATAATAAATCAGTGAATATCTAAAACGTATTTATTATTTAAAATAACATATTAAAACATACATACAACACAAATGTATTGCAGTATATGTATCATAAATGCTATAGGCTTTATAAGCCAACACGTTTCGTATCTATTCTGCTACTTCATTAGAATCATGAACTCTGTATATAATGAGCTCCATTTTATATCTGTATTGCATTCACACTTCCTTACAATAAACATAGTCTTTATCAGCCCCAATGACATTAACCATAAGGAGAAATAATTAACCCTTTGAGTGCCAGAGGCACACACAATGCATTGCTAAGCAATGCGTTGTTCACTCCTCTGGCACTCAAGGGGTTAACTATGCCGGTAGACTAGCAGGTGGAGGGGAGAGAGGCATTGGAGGAAGCGGGTGCAGGTGAGAGAGGCATTGGAGGAAGCGGGTGGCAAGTTTGTATTTGTCAACCGCTTTCTCCGATACCTCTGTCTCTCCCCTCCTCACTCGTTGATATTGAGTCGCACACTGAACGTCTTCATCCCTCGAGTGTCAGATTTCTATGCTGTATACTGTATTATACACTGATTTTGTTTGAACAACAATGGTTTTGAAACTGTCGTTATGGCTTCTACGCCTCAACCTCTGAGGTGCAGAATTTCTGACTTAAATGTAACCACAAAACAGGCGGTAATACTGAGCGTGGGTAATAGCATACTAATTGCACGTTATTTTTAGTTGTTTCCTATGGGATTTTTTCAGACTGGCGGTAAGTAAAATTACTGCTGATTTTGCTTTCACAAGTCGGGGGAATAGGATAGCAAAAACTGACTTAAAAAAAAATGCCTGTTTTATTTTTAGCGCTGGTAATAGAATCGAGCCCCAGGTCCATCCATTTCCAATAGTATTTAAATCCTTACTTAGTAAAACCTCTTAAATTAATTTTCTATTGATAGTCCCTACCACATCCAATGGGTGGCTATTCCATGTCTCAATCACCCTTTAAAAAAACACTTATTTCCTTTGTACAAGAATACTTACTTCCTCTTAAATTTGATTCCCTTGTCATGAGAGACAGTCTACTGCAGAAAGTCACGTGGTTTGAGGGTGAGTGGCCACAGCAGGGATAGTTAAGAGCTATTTCAAGCGCACGCTGTCAGCCCCCTCAAAGAACAACCTGAGAGTATGGAATGCCTTCCTCCAACAGTTAATGGAATACAGGTATGTATTTCCCTTATCCAGTCTAGTAATGAGATCCATTGATATACAGCTGCAGCCAGAGGGCTGGGGTTACTTGAAGGGTAAGTGGTATTAAGCCAGTTGGCCATGGGAATAGTACTCAATGTGGCTTACATGCAATCTCACTTTCTTAGAGCTATTTCTTTACATAGTTTCCTCGTAACTTTGTCATGATTAGTGTTGAGCGAGCATGCTCGGCCGATGCTCGGATCGGCTCGAGCATCGCTCTGCTCGGCACATGGCGGTACTCGTACGAGTACCGCATGTGCTCGCCCGCCATGTTCGGGTCTCCTCCCCGCACGTTTTGCGGCTGCTGCGCAGCCAATAAACGTGCAGGGAGGCTCTGACATCGGTGTAATGCCAGCAGTCATGTTGGCTGCTGGCATTACACTGATTGGCTGGCCAGAACCCGTGGTAGGACTACTGTGTGTGGGGGCAGCAGGTTATTTTGTGTGGGGGGAAAAAAACAAAAAAAAAAAAAAAAAAATATTCTGTTTAGTGTGAAAAGTTGCAGATTAGAGCACATTCTGTTTAGTGTGCACAGTTGCAGATTAGAGCACATTCTGTTTAGTGTGCAAAGTTGCAGATTAGAGCACATTCTGTTTAGTGTGCAAAGTTGCAGATTAGAGCACATTCTGTTTAGTGTGCAAAGTTGCAGATTAGAGCACATTCTGTTAAGTCTTCAAACTAAAATATCAAAGTCACGTATTCCATTCAGTGTGCGTCGCCGCAGTTTAGCAGCACATTCTGAGTACTGTGCAGAGTTGCAGAATAGGAAGAAATACTGTTAAGTCTTCAAACTAAAATATCAAAGTCACATATTCCATTCAGTGTGCTTCGCCGCAGTTTAGCAGCACATTCTGTGTACTGTGCAGAGTTGCAGAATAGGAAGAAATACTGTTAAGTCTTCAAACTAAAATATCAAAGTCACATATTCCATTCAGTGTGCTTCGCCGCAGTTTAGCAGCACATTCTGTGTACTGTGCAGAGTTGCAGAATAGGAAGAAATACTGTTAAGTCTTCAAACTAAAATATCAAAGTCACATATTCCATTCAGTGTGCTTCGCCGCAGTTTAGCAGCACATTCTGTGTACTGTGCAGAGTTGCAGAATAGGAAGAAATACTGTTAAGTCTTCAAACTAAAATATCAAAGTCACATATTCCATTCAGTGTGCTTCGCCGCCGTTTAGCAGCCTATTCTGTGTACTGTGCAGAGTTGCAGAATAGGAAGAAATACTGTTAAGTCTTCAAACTAAAATATCAAAGTCACATATTCCATTCAGTGTGTTTCACCGCCGTTTAGCAGCCTATTCTGTGTACTCTGCAGAGTTGCAGAATAATAAGAAATACTGTTAAGTTTTCAAACTCAAATATTAAAGTCACATATTCCATTCAGTGTGTTTCACCGCAGTTTAGCAGCCTTTTCTGTGTACTCTGTACAGTTGCAGAATAATAAGAAATACTGTTAAGTTTTCAAACTCAAATATTAAAGTCACATATTCCATTCAGTGTGTGTCACCGCAGTTTAACAGCCTATTCTGTGTACTCTGTACAGTTGCAGAATAATAAGAAATACTGTTAAGTTTTCAAACTCAAATATTAAAGTCACATATTCCATTCAGTGTGTTTCACCGCAGTTTAACATCCTATTCTGTGTACTCTGTACAGTTGCAGAATAATAAGAAATACTGTTAAGTTTTCAAACTCAAATATTAAAGTCACATATTCCATTCAGTGTGTTTCACCGCCGTTTAACAGCCTATTCTGTGTACTCTGTACAGTTGCAGAATAATAAGAAATACTGTTAAGTTTTCAAACTCAAATATTAAAGTCACATATTCCATTCAGTGTGTTTCACCGCCGTTTAACAGCCTATTCTGTGTACTCTGTACAGTTGCAGAATAATAAGAAATACTGTTAAGTTTTCAAACTCAAATATTAAAGTCACATATTCCATTCAGTGTGTTTCACCGCCGTTTAACAGCCTATTCTGTGTACTCTGTACAGTTGCAGAATAATAAGAAATACTGTTAAGTTTTCAAACTCAAATATTAAAGTCACATATTCCATTCAGTGTGTTTCACCGCCGTTTAACAGCCTATTCTGTGTACTCTGTACAGTTGCAGAATAATAAGAAATACTGTTAAGTTTTCAAACTCAAATATTAAAGTCACATATTCCATTCAGTGTGTTTCACCGCCGTTTAACAGCCTATTCTGTGTACTCTGTACAGTTGCAGAATAATAAGAAATACTGTTAAGTTTTCAAACTCAAATATTAAAGTCACATATTCCATTCAGTGTGTTTCACCGCCGTTTAACAGCCTATTCTGTGTACTCTGTACAGTTGCAGAATAATAAGAAATACTGTTAAGTTTTCAAACTCAAATATTAAAGTCACATATTCCATTCAGTGTGTTTCACCGCCGTTTAGCAGCCTATTCTGTGTACTCTGTACAGTTGCAGAATAATAAGAAATACTGTTAAGTTTTCAAACTCAAATATTAAACTCACATATTCCATTCAGTGTGTTTCACCGCAGTTTAGCAGCCTATTCTGTGTACTCTGCAGAGTTGCAGAATAATAAGAAATACTGTTAAGTTTTCAAACTCAAATATTAAACTCACATATTCCATTCAGTGTGTTTCACCGCCGTTTAGCAGCCTATTCTGTGTACTCTGTACAGTTGCAGAATAATAAGAAATACTGTTAAGTTTTCAAACTCAAATATTAAACTCACATATTCCATTCAGTGTGTTTCACCGCCGTTTAACAGCCTATTCTGTGTACTCTGTACAGTTGCAGAATAATAAGAAATACTGTTAAGTTTTCAAACTCAAATATTAAAGTCACATATTCCATTCAGTGTGTTTCACCGCCGTTTAACAGCCTATTCTGTTTACTCTGTACAGTTGCAGAATAATAAGAAATACTGTTAAGTTTTCAAACTCAAATATTAAAGTCACATATTCCATTCAGTGTGTTTCACCGCCGTTTAACAGCCTATTCTGTGTACTCTGTACAGTTGCAGAATAATAAGAAATACTGTTAAGTTTTCAAACTCAAATATTAAAGTCACATATTCCATTCAGTGTGTTTCACCGCCGTTTAACAGCCTATTCTGTGTACTCTGTACAGTTGCAGAATAATAAGAAATACTGTTAAGTTTTCAAACTCAAATATTAAAGTCACATATTCCATTCAGTGTGTTTCACCGCCGTTTAACAGCCTATTCTGTGTACTCTGTACAGTTGCAGAATAATAAGAAATACTGTTAAGTTTTCAAACTCAAATATTAAAGTCACATATTCCATTCAGTGTGTTTCACCGCCGTTTAACAGCCTATTCTGTGTACTCTGTACAGTTGCAGAATAATAAGAAATACTGTTAAGTTTTCAAACTCAAATATTAAACTCACATATTCCATTCAGTGTGTTTCACCGCCGTTTAACAGCCTATTCTGTGTACTCTGTACAGTTGCAGAATAATAAGAAATACTGTTAAGTTTTCAAACTCAAATATTAAAGTCACATATTCCATTCAGTGTGTTTCACCGCCGTTTAATAGCCTATTCTGTGTACTCTGTACAGTTGCAGAATAATAAGAAATACTGTTAAGTTTTCAAACTCAAATATTAAAGTCACATATTCCATTCAGTGTGTTTCACCGCCGTTTAACAGCCTATTCTGTGTACTCTGTACAGTTGCAGAATAATAAGAAATACTGTTAAGTTTTCAAACTCAAATATTAAACTCACATATTCCATTCAGTGTGTTTCACCGCCGTTTAACAGCCTATTCTGTGTACTCTGTACAGTTGCAGAATAATAAGAAATACTGTTAAGTTTTCAAACTCAAATATTAAACTCACATATTCCATTCAGTGTGTTTCACCGCAGTTTAGCAGCCTATTCTGTGTACTCTGCAGAGTTGCAGAATAATAAGAAATACTGTTAAGTTTTCAAACTCAAATATTAAACTCACATATTCCATTCAGTGTGTTTCACCGCAGTTTAGCAGCCTATTCTGTGTACTCTGCAGAGTTGCAGAATAATAAGAAATACTGTTAAGTTTTCAAACTCAAATATTAAACTCACATATTCCATTCAGTGTGTTTCACCGCCGTTTAACAGCCTATTCTGTGTACTCTGTACAGTTGCAGAATAATAAGAAATACTGTTAAGTTTTCAAACTCAAATATTAAAGTCACATATTCCATTCAGTGTGTTTCACCGCCGTTTAACAGCCTATTCTGTGTACTCTGTACAGTTGCAGAATAATAAGAAATACTGTTAAGTTTTCAAACTCAAATATTAAAGTCACATATTCCATTCAGTGTGTTTCACCGCCGTTTAACAGCCTATTCTGTGTACTCTGTACAGTTGCAGAATAATAAGAAATACTGTTAAGTTTTCAAACTCAAATATTAAAGTCACATATTCCATTCAGTGTGTTTCACCGCCGTTTAACAGCCTATTCTGTGTACTCTGTACAGTTGCAGAATAATAAGAAATACTGTTAAGTTTTCAAACTCAAATATTAAACTCACATATTCCATTCAGTGTGTTTCACCGCAGTTTAGCAGCCTATTCTGTGTACTCTGCAGAGTTGCAGAATAATAAGAAATACTGTTAAGTTTTCAAACTCAAATATTAAACTCACATATTCCATTCAGTGTGTTTCACCGCAGTTTAGCAGCCTATTCTGTGTACTCTGCAGAGTTGCAGAATAATAAGAAATACTGTTAAGTTTTCAAACTCAAATATTAAACTCACATATTCCATTCAGTGTGTTTCACCGCCGTTTAACAGCCTATTCTGTGTACTCTGTACAGTTGCAGAATAATAAGAAATACTGTTAAGTTTTCAAACTCAAATATTAAAGTCACATATTCCATTCAGTGTGTTTCACCGCCGTTTAACAGCCTATTCTGTTTACTCTGTACAGTTGCAGAATAATAAGAAATACTGTTAAGTTTTCAAACTCAAATATTAAAGTCACATATTCCATTCAGTGTGTTTCACCGCCGTTTAACAGCCTATTCTGTGTACTCTGTACAGTTGCAGAATAATAAGAAATACTGTTAAGTTTTCAAACTCAAATATTAAAGTCACATATTCCATTCAGTGTGTTTCACCGCCGTTTAACAGCCTATTCTGTGTACTCTGTACAGTTGCAGAATAATAAGAAATACTGTTAAGTTTTCAAACTCAAATATTAAAGTCACATATTCCATTCAGTGTGTTTCACCGCCGTTTAACAGCCTATTCTGTGTACTCTGTACAGTTGCAGAATAATAAGAAATACTGTTAAGTTTTCAAACTCAAATATTAAAGTCACATATTCCATTCAGTGTGTTTCACCGCCGTTTAACAGCCTATTCTGTGTACTCTGTACAGTTGCAGAATAATAAGAAATACTGTTAAGTTTTCAAACTCAAATATTAAACTCACATATTCCATTCAGTGTGTTTCACCGCCGTTTAACAGCCTATTCTGTGTACTCTGTACAGTTGCAGAATAATAAGAAATACTGTTAAGTTTTCAAACTCAAATATTAAAGTCACATATTCCATTCAGTGTGTTTCACCGCCGTTTAACAGCCTATTCTGTGTACTCTGTACAGTTGCAGAATAATAAGAAATACTGTTAAGTTTTCAAACTCAAATATTAAAGTCACATATTCCATTCAGTGTGTTTCACCGCCGTTTAACAGCCTATTCTGTGTACTCTGTACAGTTGCAGAATAATAAGAAATACTGTTAAGTTTTCAAACTCAAATATTAAACTCACATATTCCATTCAGTGTGTTTCACCGCCGTTTAACAGCCTATTCTGTGTACTCTGTACAGTTGCAGAATAATAAGAAATACTGTTAAGTTTTCAAACTCAAATATTAAACTCACATATTCCATTCAGTGTGTTTCACCGCCGTTTAACAGCCTATTCTGTGTACTCTGTACAGTTGCAGAATAATAAGAAATACTGTTAAGTTTTCAAACTCAAATATTAAACTCATATATTCCATTCAGTGTGTTTCACCGCAGTTTAGCAGCCTATTCTGTGTACTCTGCAGAGTTGCAGAATAATAAGAAATACTGTTAAGTTTTCAAACTCAAATATTAAACTCACATATTCCATTCAGTGTGTTTCACCGCAGTTTAGCAGCCTATTCTGTGTACTCTGCAGAGTTGCAGAATAATAAGAAATACTGTTAAGTTTTCAAACTCAAATATTAAACTCACATATTCCATTCAGTGTGTTTCACCGCCGTTTAACAGCCTATTCTGTGTACTCTGTACAGTTGCAGAATAATAAGAAATACTGTTAAGTTTTCAAACTCAAATATTAAAGTCACATATTCCATTCAGTGTGTTTCACCGCCGTTTAACAGCCTATTCTGTGTACTCTGTACAGTTGCAGAATAATAAGAAATACTGTTAAGTTTTCAAACTCAAATATTAAAGTCACATATTCCATTCAGTGTGTTTCACCGCCGTTTAACAGCCTATTCTGTGTACTCTGTACAGTTGCAGAATAATAAGAAATACTGTTAAGTTTTCAAACTCAAATATTAAAGTCACATATTCCATTCAGTGTGTTTCACCGCCGTTTAACAGCCTATTCTGTGTACTCTGTACAGTTGCAGAATAATAAGAAATACTGTTAAGTTTTCAAACTCAAATATTAAAGTCACATATTCCATTCAGTGTGTTTCACCGCCGTTTAACAGCCTATTCTGTGTACTCTGTACAGTTGCAGAATAATAAGAAATACTGTTAAGTTTTCAAACTCAAATATTAAAGTCACATATTCCATTCAGTGTGTTTCACCGCCGTTTAACAGCCTATTCTGTGTACTCTGTACAGTTGCAGAATAATAAGAAATACTGTTAAGTTTTCAAACTCAAATATTAAAGTCACATATTCCATTCAGTGTGTTTCACCGCCGTTTAACAGCCTATTCTGTGTACTCTGTACAGTTGCAGAATAATAAGAAATACTGTTAAGTTTTCAAACTCAAATATTAAAGTCACATATTCCATTCAGTGTGTTTCACCGCCGTTTAACAGCCTATTCTGTGTACTCTGTACAGTTGCAGAATAATAAGAAATACTGTTAAGTTTTCAAACTCAAATATTAAAGTCACA
Source organism: Rhinophrynus dorsalis (assembly GCA_037306005.1). Classification (NCBI taxonomy): domain Eukaryota; kingdom Metazoa; phylum Chordata; class Amphibia; order Anura; family Rhinophrynidae; genus Rhinophrynus; species Rhinophrynus dorsalis. The sequence continues at coordinate 101,628,577 of CM074723.1, forward strand.
TATTCCATTCAGTGTGTTTCACCGCAGTTTAGCAGCCTATTCTGTGTACTCTGCAGAGTTGCAGAATAATAAGAAATACTGTTAAGTTTTCAAACTCAAATATTAAACTCACATATTCCATTCAGTGTGTTTCACCGCCGTTTAACAGCCTATTCTGTGTACTCTGTACAGTTGCAGAATAATAAGAAATACTGTTAAGTTTTCAAACTCAAATATTAAACTCACATATTCCATTCAGTGTGTTTCACCGCCGTTTAACAGCCTATTCTGTGTACTCTGTACAGTTGCAGAATAATAAGAAATACTGTTAAGTTTTCAAACTCAAATATTAAAGTCACATATTCCATTCAGTGTGTTTCACCGCCGTTTAACAGCCTATTCTGTGTACTCTGTACAGTTGCAGAATAATAAGAAATACTGTTAAGTTTTCAAACTCAAATATTAAAGTCACATATTCCATTCAGTGTGTTTCACCGCAGTTTAGCAGCCTATTCTGTGTACTCTGCAGAGTTGCAGAATAATAAGAAATACTGTTAAGTTTTCAAACTCAAATATTAAACTCACATATTCCATTCAGTGTGTTTCACCGCAGTTTAGCAGCCTATTCTGTGTACTCTGCAGAGTTGCAGAATAATAAGAAATACTGTTAAGTTTTCAAACTCAAATATTAAAGTCACATATTCTGTGTAAGATGAAGAAGGCGGGTAAAAAGGGACGGGGAAGTGGACGTGATCCTGAAAGTTCAGGGCGCGGGTCAGGACGCGGAGAAACTGTGCCTGGTGCCAGAGCACAAGAAAGAAAGACATCCACCATACCTAGCTTCATGTGTAATTTTACAGGGCGTCGCAGGACATCACTCTCGAGGTCCGACCACTGCGAACAGGTGGTCGGTTGGATGACAGCTGATACTGCTTCCAGTCGGTTAAGCACCACCCTGTCTTCCACCAAGTCCACTCTCAGTAGCCAAGAGTCTGGTCAACATAATCCTCACTCTGATCATCCTTCCTCCCACCATACACGGTCTGGTCAAAGAAGTGATCCCACACTGGGATATAGTGAGGAGCTCGTCTCATCACCAATCCTTCATTTGACCCTCTCTCCAAGCACGCTTGCAGAGGAACATGACATCTTGTGCCCTGATTCACAACCTCTAGAGGCTACCCAATCTCAAGAAGATGACAGATGTGAACGGCATTTAAGGTCAAAGGAAGTAGTGGATGATGATGATGATGATGAGACACAGTTGCCATTAAATCAACCACTATTTCCGTCTCAAGACCTTGTTGAGGAGAATGTTATACAGTTGTCAATGACTGAGTATGTGGTGGGATCAAGACTTGAGGAGGATGATCAGAGTGAGGAAGTGGAGGAGGACTTGGTGGACGATGAGGTGACTGACCCCACCTGGGAAGGTGTAGAGCCGAGCGATGACAGCAGTCCTGAGGGTGAGCCATCTGCAGCACCGCAACAGGCTGGAAGAGGCAGTGGTGTGGCTACAGAAAGAAGGCGGACCGCACCAAACCGGCCCGCAAATGTTCCACGGAGCACCCCCTTGCGTAAATCTACCTTGCCAAGGGGTAGGTGTTCCGCGGTATGGCGTTTTTTTAAGGAAAGTGCGGACGACAAAAGAATTGTAGTTTGCAACCTGTGCCACACCAGAATGAGCCGAGGCATGAACACTAGAAACCTCACCACCACCAGCATGATCCGACACATGGCATCCAAGCACCGTAGTAAGTGGGAGGAACGCCTGGATCGCCCATCTGTGTCTGCAGGCCACACCACTGCCTCCTCTTCCCCTGTTTTCGGTGCCGGCCAATCGCCTGTTGAAGGCGCAGGCCCGCATACCTCCCGCCCTGCACCTGTACCATCTGAAGCACCATCAGCGACCACATCCACTTCCCTGTCCCAGCACAGCGTCCAAATGTCGTTACCCCAGGCATTTGAGCGCAAGAGAAAGTACCCAGCCACCCACCCACAGGCCATAGCACTAACCTCACACCTTTCCAAATTACTGGCCATCGAAATGCTGCCATTTAGGCTTGTGGAGACTGAGTCCTTCCGCAGCCTGATGGCAGCAGCTGTCCCTCGGTACGCGGTCCCCAGCCGCCACTACTTTTCCCGGTGTGCCATCCCCGCATTACACCACCATGTGTCCCGTAACATCACCCGTGACCCGACCAACGCAGTTACTGGGAAGGTCCACTTAACGACTGACACATGGACAAGTGCTTGTGGCCAGGGACGCTACATTTCCCTGACGGCACACTGGGTGAATGTCGTGGAGGCTGGGAGCGACTCGGACCCTGGGATGGCACGGGTGCTACCCACGCCGAGGATTGCGGGCCCTACCTCCATCAGGGTTTCCACCAGCACCTACGTTATTGGCTCCTCCTCCTCCGTTTCCACCTCCGAATTCTCTACACACACCGCCACTCCCCCATCAGCCAGTAGCTGGAAGCAGTGTAGCACTGCAGTGGGGAAGCGTCAACAGGCCGTGCTGAAGCTGATCTGCCTTGGGGACAAACAGCACACGGCCTCAGAGCTGTTGCAGGGGATTAGTCACCAGACCGAGCAGTGGCTCTCGCCACTCAACCTGCAACCAGGCATGGTTGTGTGTGATAATGGGCGTAACTTGGTGGCGGCTTTGGAGCTCGGCAAGCTCACACACGTACCATGCCTAGCGCATGTATTTAATTTAGTGGTGCAGCGATTTCTAAAAACCTACCCCAATGTGCATGATCTCTTGACCAAGGTGCGCCGCGTGTGTGCACATTTCCGTAAGTCATCAACAGCTTCAGCCGGCCTGTTGAAGCTGCAGCAGCGCTTACAATTGCCAGCTCACCGGCTGCTGTGTGACGTGAGCACGCGCTGGAACTCCACCTTCCACATGTTGGCCCGGCTTTGTGAGCAGCAGAGGGCAGTAGTGGAGTACCAGCTGTTACACGGTCGTCGCCTCTCCGTTCAACTTCCTGTAATCAGAAGTGAGGAGTGGGAATGGATGTCAGACCTCTGTGAGGTTTTACGCAATTTTGAGGAATCGACACAGATGGTGAGCGGCGATAACGCTATTATCAGTGTAACCATCCCACTTCTGTGTCTACTGAAACGCTCGCTGCTCACAATTAAAACCGACGCTTTGCATGTGGAAGAGGTGGAAATGGGGGAGGAAGAGCTTACACAAGGTGATAGCCAGAGCACCCTCACTTCGTCTTCTCAGCGACAATTGGAGGAGGCGGAGGAGGAGGAGGAGGAGGAGGAAGACACGGTTGTCTCCGCTACAGAGGGTAGCCATGGAACTTTAGTTCCATCTCTTCAGCGTGGGTGGGCAGAAGAGGAGGAAGAGGATGAGGAGATTGAGAGTCATCCTCCTGGTGAGGACAGCGAAATCTTGCCTGTTGGTACTCTGGCACACATGGCTGACTTTATGTTAGGCTGCCTTTCCCGTGACCCACGCGTTACACGCATTTTAGACAACACGGATTACTGGGTGTTCACCCTTCTGGACCCCCGCTACAAAGAGAATTTCTCATCTCTCATTCCTCCGGTGGAGAGGACAAGCAAAATGGTGCAATACCAGAAGGTTCTTGTTGAAAAATTGCTCCAAAATTTTCCATCTGACAACGCTGGCGGCAGAGTACGTGCTACCTTGGCCAACCGAGAAGGGGAGAAAAGGGGAGCACACAGCAGTTCCGACAAAGGCAGGGCAACACTCTCCAAGGCGTGGGACACCTTCATGACACCCCGCCAGCACCCTCACCCTGATGCGCAGCCTAGTGTCACAAGGAGGGAAAAGTTTTGGAAGATGGTGAAGGAGTACGTAGCAGACCGTGTCAGCGTCCTCAATGATCCCTCTGTGCCTTACAACTACTGGGTGTCCAAGCTGGACACGTGGTATGAACTGGCACTCTACGCCTTGGAGGTGCTGGCCTGCCCTGCCGCCAGCGTTCTGTCTGAGCGGGTATTTAGTGCTGCTGGTGGCATCATAACAGATAAGCGTATCCGCCTTTCCACCGACAATGCTGATAGGTTGACACTTATAAAAATGAACAAGGCCTGGATTTCCCCTGACTTCTCCACTCCACTGGAGGAAAGCCGCGGGGGAACATAAACTCACTTTATATATGTTATTTACAATGATGTGAATACTCTGTATTCCCATTCACCCCTTCCACCCAAAAAACGGGTATATGGTTGACTCTTAATCTTCTCATCCTCCTCCTCCTCTTCCATATGCCCTGTGCTATAATTTTTATATAGGGCCAGCTCACCAGCGGGCCCTGTGATATAATTTTTATATAGGGCCAGCTCACCAGCGGGCCCTGTTTGACAATTTTTATATAGGTCAGCTCACCAGCGGGCCTTCTCATATAATGTTTTATTGGGTCAGCTCTCTAGCGGGCCCTCTCATATAATGTTTTATAGCGTCAGCTCACTAGCGGGCCTTCGCATATAATGTTTAGGATGGTCAGCTCTGCAGCAGACCCTCACCCATAATGTTTTAGATGGTCGGCTCAGCGCACGTTTCCCTCTTAATCATGGCCTCAGTTCAATAAAATCAAGGAAATTTTTGGGAGAATTTGCCTCTGTGCACGTTTCCCTCTTAATCATGGCCTCAGTTCTGAAAACCAAGGAAATTTTTGGGAGAATTTGCAGATGATATACAAGTAAATATACAGCAAATATTGTTTGGTAACAATTTTTCGCCTAAAGTCGTTTTTATTTTCCTTTTTGTGTGTTTTATGGTCAGTCTGTAAAAATGGCGTACTACGGGCGAAAGATCGTTCCCAGCAGCGATGTTGGAGTCCAAGATGCATCCAGACATCCTCCCTATGCTGTCCCTGAACCATTTCTGTGGTGTTTCCATCCTTTTCTGCCCTTTTCCTATGGACCAGGCACCCTCCCCTCATCAGAGCAGGGGGTGCCTGGTGTAATGCTCGAGTCCTCCCATTGACTTCAATGGGGCTCGGGTGCTCGGCCGAGCACTCGAGCCTCAGGGGGTGCTCGGTCAGAGCACCCGAACACCCGAGCATTGGGGTGCTCGCTCATCACTAGTCATGATGAATTGGGAGAAAAGGAGGTACAGACAACATGAGAATGGTATTCACTATGAATCAGTTATCTTCATCATTGCTACCAGTTTAAGGTTAGTGTGATATTTAGCCTTGATTTGCTTGCACCACTAAATCCAGTTTAAAGCCCCTCATATCTAGTTCCCCAAGCCCAGCCTAAAAGTGCTATTTGTTTCTTTAACTCTGGGAGTTGAGGACCATTACCTAGATGGTGAGATTTTGAGGGATATAGGGATTCATTACCTTACTCCCAAACATCAGAGGTTGTTTTGTGTTAAACACGTTAATGTATTAGTGTTAAGGTGAAAAATGGGATATGTATTCAGAACTAGTACTTCATGATAAACTTAACAATTATTTTTGTCCATCTACCTTATGGCAGTTGAGGATGAGGAGGTGGCATATTATGAAGGGCTGGGTGAGGCAGATGAAAGGTTTAGTAGACAGGAGGAAACCCACTGCTGTAACGCTACTCCTAGGCATATTGCAAGCAATTCAGTTATCTGTAAAACATAAGAATTGTCTATAGCATGAAAACTTTGTAGGGTAAACAAATTAATAGCACCAGCCAGGGATTAGGATTTTTGGGTGTACTGCAGGTTAACCAGGTGGCATATTCCCTTAACAGTGTTAGATGCTTTCTTGCAGTTGTAAAGAATAGTCAGGAAGCCAGATGGCAGTGGGGTATCCTTAAAGGGATAGTAATATTTCACAAAAACAGCAAGTCCAATTAATCTTCATAGTATTTGAACCATAGAGAGTGTTATTTCAATAACTGTCAAAGTAGTTGTAGTTCAAGAGTAATTGAATGATAAAGTTTCCCCCTCCTGCCCCTTTTACCTAGTGTAAGCTACCTCCCCTCAAATGTCTTGAGACCAGACAGCTCAAAGCAAGGGTCAATCTTCTTACTGTGAGCATAAGGAAAACCCTGCCTCCCTTGACAGGTTTTTCAGGTTTTTCCCTTATACTAATTGAAGATTGTCACTCTCTGAGATCCATCTGAACAGTCTTGCTGCACTGAGATGAGCAGTATCACATCAGTAAAAGGGGCAGGAGGAGGATATTTTTATCATTAAATTATTCTTGAACTCCAACTCTGACAGTATTGAAATAACACTTTCCATGGCCCAAATACTGTGAAGATTAATTGGAGCTGCTTTTATTGTGAAACATTACTAACCCTTTGAGGCCAGGGAGTATGAGGCATGCCCAGTGTCAGCTACACATCATTTTTCAAAGACATGACAGGCATAGAGCATTTTTGATGCATAAGAATTGGAGGATGCTGTCAGTCTACCAGTTAACAGCCACAGTGAAAAGCATGTTGGCACAGATAGGGCTGGAACAAATCCTCCTATATAATAATTCACTAAAAAGTTTGTAACTACGCAGTCATGCGCAGTAGAGACTGCTGCGAGTGCTGCAGTCATGAGCAGTAGAGAAAGTTGGAAGTGATGGAGTGAGGCAGGGAATGGTCAGTAGATTGTTGGGTCTGCCCCCACGAGAAAAGTGGGTAGTCAACAATCTAGGACGGACACTGGTTGGAAAGCAGGGAACCAGGGTTGGGAGCGGTAGCTCCTGAAGCCAATACGAGAGTTGCAGACAGAAATAAGAAGGGGAGTGGAGGATCTGCATGTGTGAAGAGGTGAGGGTTGTTTCTTGGTGGATGGACAAAAAGAGTGCAGGTAACAATACAGATCATGTGAACAAATTACTGGAGAATGTAGAAATTGTCAGGATTTTACAGTTCATTTGACAATGGAAGGGTTGAATACCAGTAATAATTGGTGATCCTATGTCTGGATTTAATGATGGGCAAGAGGTTTCCTCCCACTGGATCCTGTGCTTTGAGTTGCAGATCAGGTGCATTTGCTGACAGATCAAATTAAGTACTCACACCAGGGATCCCAACATGCCAGAATTAAATGTATCCACTACAGGTGTTAAAAGATTTAGTGATGTTGAAGTATTAGTCTCTCTGTGATAGGTGTCAGCAGGTGAGTCCTCATTCCATTCTTGGCCACCTCTGCTGTAGGAAACCAGACTTAGGAAACCAGGCCCTGCAAGCAGCTGGTACTGCTTATGGTACTGGTTTCTATAGAGGCTGATTATCTTATGATGAGAGCAAATGGTACCAATCAGGCCATTTGCACATCAAGAAACAAGCCATGTGTTGCCAGTGCACAATGACAGAGAGTCTGAAAGCTGCAATTAATATATAGATGTTACCTGTGGGAGACAGGAAAAATCAGGATACAGCTAGTCAACTCCAATATACAATACAGGCAACTAGGGTCAATAGTATAAATAAAAACTAATTCTATAACAGATAAAATTATAAAGGAACCATATAATATAACCCTCTCTGGCCAACTCTGCAGTAGACTTAGAAAACCAGACTTGGGAAACCAGGCCTTGTAAGTACATCTGTGGAAAACAGAGGTTTTAATCATCTGAATGCCAGAGAGGTATCCAACACATTGTAAAGCAATGCACTGGCTACATCTCTGTCAAATGCGTTGTGTACCTCTCTGGCACTCAAAGAGTTAAATACCACTTCCTGGTGGATTATTTCAGAGAAATGTCATCATGAAAGAAAATGTGGGCGATTTGACCATCTCTAAGGACAGGTTTGGGAACAGCTAAGCAATATTAATTACAATGAGTTAAAAACATTGCACTAGTCTTTCTGCCACCTAAGGGGTTAAGGCCAATATCTGTGATAATTCAACAACTGATGGCAATTTTCTTACATGTAAACTATGAAATAAAACATTTGTTTTAAACTAATTGCATTACATAATAAACCTGAAAACGAGAATCATGTGTGTATGTTGGTTGTAAAATGAAGTACAAGGACTATTTTCAATTGACAATATCTTATCCAAGTTCAGTGATTGGTTACAGTAATATTCCAGATGTAATGTCAGCATATTATTTCTGAAATCTGGCATTACAGTGTCCTCATGAAATCATATATCCACATAATGAAACAATATTAAATTGTGCAAATGTAGAACAACTGAATCAGCTTTCCAAGGCATTTATTGTTCCTGGAAATTAGATATGTCCTTATTTATACTAATTCAAGTTAATTAAAAATGGATGTAAGTTTTGATCATTTTCACATGTTAAAAACTTCCCATTTCAAGTTGCACTACAATTTTTTACTGCTCCACATATATCCCTGCAAGCTGTGCAATGCAACTGATATTCAAGGCTTCAGAGTCTCTGATGTAAGTTGCAGAAACGTCCCACAAATTTATAGCTTGTTGCTACTTAATGTTGCAGAATACATAGGCCTTTTCCTGCAGAATAAAATAAGAACAATGCCAATACTGGAACTGCTTCATTCAAATGTTATTACAGTTCAAACTGCGGTTTTTATATTAAGCTGTTAGCAATCATACTACCTGCTGTCTATACAGTTATTCTATTCAGTTCCACTGTAGTGAGCAACTGACTACAGTCCTCCATAGAATATAACCACAACAACTCCACCACCTCCTGACAGGTTGAACTATTACTACCCTTTGAATAAAGCATATTCTAGTACTGAGAGTAATCTTGTTGTACTCAGCTAGAAAGCATCATCCAGCAGCGAGAATAACCTTGTTATACTCCGCTGGAAAGGTGTGTTTTATATAAAACCTTACTGATCCTTTAACTTATGGGTTGAAAATAAATTTTCAAATGTTAACTGTTTAATATCAATTTATTGTGGAAAAAGATAAAACATATTTAATTGAAATCCAAAACATTTCTCCTATGGCACTGATCTAGAGAATGTAGTGAGTCATAAACATACACTGTGGTTGATAGTGGAAATGGTCAGAAACACTCTTTTGTATGTCGGTTTCAGCAATTCTATGAAAACTGAGATTAAAGGGACACATTTTGCATTTCCCTACCATCTGTGGCAGCAGAGACAGGTGGCTCTGTTGTGCTGTTTGTCTTTTTCCGATTTTGTATACAGCTGATTTCTTGGCAGCAGTCATGTGACAGTGTCCATTGTCAGAGAGTCTGCTCTTTGTTAGAAGAAAATGGTTATAGAGACTGTTCAATAACCATTTTGTCTATGTATATATGAGGCTGTATCTTTAAGTGTTTTTGTAGAAAGGGACTTTTAGTCAGGATGGGAGGTTTTCATTCCCCATAGTCTAAGAATGTTATCTAAACTGCACCTGTGTGTTGGAGTAGAGATGTTAGTTCACACATTCTTGAGATGGGATGTTATTTCGAAACTCATATTTTTTTTTTCATTAGGTTTCTCATTTAGATGATTGACAAGTGATCTTTCCTGACTTTTCCTGGTAGTAGACTTCCACCTAGTGACATGGTAGATTTAATGTTTCTAATTGTTTATATATAGTATTTACTAATTTATATTACCTCATATGTTTATTCTCTAAAGGGTGACCTATGAAAGAGGGGGGCTTGGGTAATATAAGCAGTGTACAGGGGGGAAACAGGGCTTTTTGTTTGCCGAATTTCCTGGTTCCTGAAATGAGCAGAACCGTGCCGTACCTAAGACCACACCCTGTTATAGGATTGGTAAAGTATAATTTAAGTTATTATCATAACACTGTATACACCCAGTGAATTCTGGGATAATTTAGTTATAATTACTTCCCAGTAGAACTGTCCAGCCTGCTGAGAACGAATTGTTCAGTAGTCATTTGGCTGTAAAGTTAGAATAATTTTTGGAGGTTTTACAGTCCAATCACAGTAGTAATAGGGCAAGATCAGATTGATAGCAATTTTAGGTCAATGGAGTAAAAGTTTAGCTAATAGTGCTAACACCTGCAGAGCCAGTTGTTTATTGTGCGAGTGGACGTCTATGCCTGAATGCTGTTGGATGCATTTGTGTCCTCTGCAGTTAGGGAAAGAAAATTCACAATACTGTTGTTCTGAGAGGGTCATTGTGCTCCATTTTACAGTGTTCTGAATCTTTCTGTTTCTTTGTCTGTGGATCTGTTATTTTTGGGCTGGTTCTGTTCCAAATTTGCTTTGTCTGCTTGTGGTATCCAGGAGTGGATTTGTTCTGATGTGATAGTCACACTTGTGAAAATTCTGACAGAACAAAACTTTGGATTGTGTAATTGGCTGGTCCTTACTGTCCATAATTCCGTTAATCCCTTATGCTGAGATGTGTGCAGACATGATTTTGTCATTATAATCTTTATGGTATATATGCTCTGATATATTTTCATATATATTATCATTATGTTTCTATATCCATACCTTATTTTAATTGCTTAAAATTATAATGTAGTAATGCAAAGATTTACTGGGAGATGTATTTTATTATTCTGTGTTCCATCCAGAGGTATGCATATTGAAACGGCAGTTAGATAATTAATTCTAGTTGTTGGCAGATCTGGGACCTTATGTCCTTCAGATAGTGTGTTAATTCTTGCAATATTGTGCATTGTGGTTATTAAAGGGTTGTCACTTGATATATGTCCTATTGAACACAACTCATGTGACAAGTTTCCTGCCACTTAATCACCTTAGTACATATGGGGTGGTGCAGGTGTTGATACACTGACGCCTACTGTACTGTATATAATTGTAAGGAACTGTTAACCCTCGCTACTGCTGGATTTAAACATTGCTAGCTTATCCCTCTGGATACCTATATATAAGTTTAACCGATATGTGCTTGTATGTTATCTGTGCAGTTATCTGATATATCCTATCTTATTATATTTTCTTTTGCCATAAATATATAACTATATATTTTAGTCTATGTCAGTTGCATTGAGATATTACTGAGTTAATTTTGTATACCTTTATATCCCAATTCACCAATTATTATTGTATTTTATATATCATATTTTATTTACCTTTAAATAAAATTACATATATTGTTTCACAAATATGAGTGATTGATTCTTTTTAATCAGTTATGTTCACTGTGAAAAAGTGTGTCATACCTAGATTGTGTACAAGATCTCAAATGTATTTATTTATATTGTTTATTGTTTGTGAGAAATACAGTGCATGGTCTCCTGTCCTTTCTGTAATATCTCCGACACCATTGACCTCTGCGTGACTTCTAGACAATCCTCGGAGAATCTCTGACATCCGACTGTGCTCCCCCTGACTCTCAGAACTCTTCTTCTATGACTTGACTCTCCAGTTTAATTGCTTATTCACAGTCAAGCCCCCTACAGGAGATACTGCTTCTATCTACATATTTTCTCTGACTAGAATACATCGACTCTCCTCTGTAAAGCTAAAGACATTCACTGACTCTTTCAGTCACTTCAGTCATTCACCCTTTTGGGGTGTTAGACCCTTGCCTTACCTTTGAGGCTTGCTTACTCCAGCTGACCATAATCTGTCTGTTCGGCTTTTAAATTAGTTACTTGATTCACCTATGAGGACCTGTCAGCTGCACTTGATACATACTTGCTTGTAAGTCATTGGAAGCACTGGGTTTAGCTTCTGGATTCAATAGACTCTGGTAGCTCCACTTGATCCTGAGATGTCTTTCATTAGGTATCGCCCATTAATTTACCTTGCCAGATTATTGTGCCTCCAAGCCTTCAGTCCAATGTTCCTGCTGATTTCCTGTTCTGACCTAACATGAAAATTGATTATCCTGATGTCTGTTGATCTCCTTACACTGACCTCTGCTAGTCCTAGACCAAGAGAAACTCTGCTTCCTCTAGTACCTTACCAGTTTCAGTGTGTCTCTACAATTTGTTTCAGATTCCCTCTGAAATGCAAATGCACAGGCCATTTGTTACAAGGCAGTACTACTAATACTATTACTATTTTCGCTTCAAACTGAAATCAGCGAATAATAGCACTTCCCACTTGGAGAATAATTTCCCGTAAAAAGTGCTGTTTTTTTTTTTTGCTTTTTTTCACCTAGTTCATTCCATTGAAATCAATGGGAACATTGAATTTACACACAACACATAGCAAATATTATTTTATTTCCCATCCTCTCTCCATCTCGGGTAGGCTGTAAGAACTCTAGGCTAGGTTCTCTTCCATTCTGCAGTACCTGGTTCCATTAGTGCAGGCAAGGTTCAGTGTTCAGCTCCTTGGTAGTGGACTGTAGCACTGTCCTCACTCCTGACCCCGGCAAGGGTTGGGGAAGTGCTTATCTGTATATATTTTATTAATAAAGTGGTGTTCATCTTATTGTACATGTCTGAGCCATTATTTGTATGACTACTGTGACAATGCCTAATTATTGGGGGGACTTAATATAGGGTGATAGTTTCACTTTAAGCTTGTTTAGCACAAGCCCTAAAGAAACACTGAATTGTAGGCTTGGTAAAAACAAACCCCCAAAATTGTTTTATTTTTTTGTAGTACTATGGGAGTTTTTTTATTATTATTTAAAGCACAAGCACTGAGAAAAAAATGGCCTAGTGGCAGCAGGTCATGCTGGTCAGTGGCCGCTGGCCATTGTCAAATATCCTCTTGAGTCCATAATTGCGGAATTTGCATCTGCTGTTCTTGCTGCTGCTGCTGAGTTGTTTAAGTAGCAGGATGATTAGGCAGCTGAAAGGGAATGGGATTAACAATAGCTCCAGTGATGAGTCTGAGGAAGTAGCAGCACAATAAGTAGCCCCCACTGAATGTGGAGAAAAGAAGTTGGACAATAATACTTCTCCACCTCCTCCTCCTCCAAAATCATGGGTATGTTGTTATTAGAATAGAAGTGTTTCCCTTGAAAGCAGGAACTGTGGCTCTCATCAGCAACTGCAAATTTGCACAGTGTGTGTGGTAAACAACATCTGGGGGTAAAACTGTATCCAGACACCATGACACCAGAACCCAAATACTGCTGCTGTCACTATACCTCTTTTCCACACCCAGCTAATGACACATGACAACTTGCTGACAATTTAATAGTAATGATGAACCCTCCCTGCCAGCATCCTAGAATATTCTGCGGGATGGAATCTCCTCAGATACAGCTTGATGACCTGCTTGTGATTCTCCTCCACCACACTGCAATGTGTAGGCAGTGCACCACACAGTGTGCAATGGGTGGACACGAACTGCCACATACTAACATCAACAAAGTGGCTATCATTTGGTGGGGGAGGTAACGATGAACAAGGGGGATTGGCAGAAGATGTAGTTACCCATGAGGAAGAAGGTGATGGCGAACTAGTTGTTTCACTTGTCATGGAACTTCGAGTCAATGCCTGGGTTTCTTCTCTTTGATCTCCTCACCTCTTGTTGCCTTTCTGGAGAGTCAGGGGGTACAGCAAAAGCGATGTTAAATTTCTGTGGTGAGTGTTTGGCTTTAACTTATTTGACATAAATGTCATGGTGTCTGTGTTTCATGTGTGCTATCAGGGTGGTTGTGCCAAGGTGCGTTCCCTCCCCTTCTCACTGACTTGTCACAAATTGTGCACAGTGCCATTGTTGATGACTGCACTGTGCCTGCCTCATGAGAAAAATAGTCCCACACCCATGACTTCAGGGGATAGGGATAGGGAACAGGTGGAGAAAAATGGCCTCTTTCTTCTTGTCCTGCACATTCCCCTTCATTGTCTGTGGCAGTGGATGATGTTGCTGCTGTTGTTGCTACTGCCTCAGAACCAGCAATGCAACTAAGACCAGGAGTATTGCTCCAGCTGGCAAGTGGAACCTGTCCTAGTGGTTGCAACTCAGCAGCAGCAGGAATTAGAGCAGTTGCAAATTCCAAAAGCTCACTGCTGGTGGTGGTTGTGAAGCATATCTTCATCCCTGTCTCCCATTCATTCTCAGTTTCTGCTAAAAAGGCCATCAATGTCTCTTCCACCCCAGCTCACCCACCATTATCATCACCACCACTAGTCCCTACGTGCTACTGCTGCTCTATTACAGACATCTCACTGCTGGTTGGTGAAGGTGACAAGCAATGTGACAGAGGGTTCTCTAATGTCACACCATTTTTGTTGACGTGAAGAAGGCAGACTGGAGCACAGGCAGGCACAGTCAGCTCATCTGTACTCCTGCTGGAGTTGGTGGCATTTTTATTTCTGCACCTGCTATTCACCAACAGTTCTGGACTCTTCAGGATAATGTTCCACTTGGACACTGTAGTGAAGGGAAGCGGACTCCCAGGGTCAGAGAAATAGTGTGGGCTTCCTTAACCACTAGTCTGGATGCTCTCAAATGTTTCCTCTAACACTCCCTAACACTAGTCCCACTGGCTGCTTCACCATTACTACTACTACTAACACCAACCACATCAAGTTCAGCCCCAGAGTCTTCTTCCTCACAGTCACTATTAATATGAGGGTATTGATTACCCCCTCCTTCACTCCTAACACTAACAAGCTGCTGGACCTTCTTAGTAGTAGTAGTAGTACTAGCACTGGCGGTACTGCTTGGGGATGGCAAGTGTGACTTAGTGTCCCCTGCTGTCGCACTTGGCATCATCTTCTCTCTCCCCCTTCCTGAGTATTACAAGCAGCAGCTCCAGCACTGGTGACAGCAGGTTCAGCACTGGCAGCAGGTTCAGCATGTCTGACAACAGGCACAGTATTGGTGGCAGCAGGTTTAGCACTGCAGAACAACATATAACTTCTGTTTTGTATTTGTGTACTAGATGTTTTTTTTTTTTTTTTTTCCTGTAAGGGCTGGCTCTGCCTGAAAGCCTGGCTCTGCCTGAAAGCAAAATGGAAGTGGTCGGCACCTTAATCATGGCGGGTGCGGTGGGGGTACATTATGGTGCAAGAAGGAATGTCCAGTAGCAACTTTGCCAATGGTCCTGTAACGGTTTTATTTTACACTCAGACACAGTAGGTTTGGTAAAACACAGTTTTATTGAACAAACTTAGAATAACAATAACCCTCATGGGTCCAGTAATATATATACAAAATATAGTACTGACACAGGACAGGTTACAGTAATATATACCCACACGGGTCCAGTATATGTACAATTCAGCAACAACAATATACTGACACAGGTCAGGTAAAGTTTGTGTGATACTCAAACGAGGCAGCAATGAATGGGTTACTATTAGGCCAGGAAGACTGACAGGCCCTAATAGCACGAGGCTCTTAAGACTCTCACTCTGCAGAGAGTGCACAAATAGCGAGTGATGCTACAAAAGTAAACGGAGGCCCTTGACGAGTTTATGGACTGCCGTATCAGTAACGGAGGACTATGGAAGTATGCCAAGAAGGGCACCCAACGGAGACTGCACGGATAGAAGCCGGTGGACTATGGCACCTTCCCCCGAAGGGGTTAATGAATGCTCAGACCAATGTCGACTGTCCGATAGAGAGAACAGCCTGAGGTGCCCAGAATAAGACCAACCTCAGCTTTATGGCAGGAAGAAGGGTCAAGCATACCGTGGTGCACAGATGGTTGATACACACCGGAATGTCGCCCTTCGCGACACAGACAGATTACTGAGACTAGACTGCTAGGAAACACAATGAGGCAACAGTGACTCTGTCCGGAGACAGAGAGGATCCCGGATGACAACCCAAACCGAGGACCGGATGGGGCCGCAGGCAGGTCTAGATACACGGGCAATAGAGCCCAACCGATCCGGTACACAGAGCAGGAACGTCAGACAATCCGAGTCGGTACACAAAGCAGGAACGTTAGCCAGGCCGGGTCGGTACACAGAGCAGGACCGTCAGCCAATCCGAGTCAGTGTACAGAGCAGGAACGTCAGCCAGGCCGGGTAAGTACACAGAGCAGGAACGTCAGCCAATCCGAGTTGGTACACAGAGCAGGAACGTCAGCCAGGCCGGGTCGGTACACAGAGCAGGAACGAGATAGCAGAGTGGTCAGGCAGTCCGGGTCAGTACACAGAGCAGGAATGGATACAGCAGAGTAATCAGGCAGTCCAGGTTGGTACACAGAGATCACACGAGACTGGAACAAGCTCTGGTAACGGAAACACCATGAAAGGGCACCGGAGAAGTGACAAGGCCCAGTATTTAAGGACAAATATTGGGCAGGACAAAGCCACTTCAGCCAATAAGCATTAGCAGAAAACAAAACTTACAGAATGTCGCCAGCATATCACGGGCACCGTGATAGGTCCCTATGCTGAGCTGGCGGGAGCAGAGAGGCCATGTACTTAACCTTTAGAGTGCCGTAGGTGTAGGAAATGCTGTTAAAGCACCCATTCCGTGTGTGTATGCCGTGCCACTCTGGTATTAGTATAAGAGGACTTAATCTGTGGTGGGGAAGCTAGAGAAATGAACAATTGGAGGAAGCAGTTGCTCATTAGAGGTGCGGGTGAATGAAGTGGTAGACGTGTGAAAAGGTCTGATTTAATGTTCACCTGTACATTGTTTCATTTTCCTTCATTAAAGCAAGGTGTGTTTTGAAGTGTGTAAACAATACTTCAGTTGTACGTTGTTTTCTGTCCCCAAGCAAAGCGAGTAAGCCATGTTTATTTTTATGAACAGGATACATTAAGGGCAGGCAAAACCACCCCAGCACTACTTGAATCCAGTGAAACTGGAGATCTCCTCCTATCTGTTCCCTGGGGTGTGTATGTTGGGCTCAGGCAGTGTGGAGTAGATCTGCATATGTCCTGCTAGCTAAGCCCGGGTTGTGTGCATTGTAATTTAGTGTGCACTGCTGGGCTCAGGCAGTGTGGAGGAGATATACAGATCTCCTCAGAGCTGCCGGCCCAAGGTGTGTGTGTGGCATGGACGTAGAATTTGTGATCATGTGACCACTTCTTTTCTAGTATAGATATATATATTGGCTTGTTTTGGTAAATATAACTTGATAATTAAATGTTCAAAACGCAATTAATTTTAGGTGTACGTGTTTATTTAATGTATTCTGTGATAACAGATGATTTTATAGCTATACACACCCATATACACAGAATTTAAGTAACATAAAAAAGGAGTGAAGGATAGGGGTGGTCAAAAAGTATGAAAAATTTCCTGAAAAACTTTTTGCAAAAACTTGCCGATTTTTCTGTTTTCCTGCGAAAAATTTCACCTTTCCGCCTATGCAAAAATGTCCTCCTTTTCGCCTATTTTAACACATTTTTAGCCTATTTTAACACATTTTTCACCTATATTTCCTATAGGTACTACATTTCCCACTGTAATATTACTTCTTCTGAGGGCTGAAGTTTAGAAATAATTGGCTGAAAGTCAAAGTTGTGAGTCCTACAGCAACATATGGCTTGAAAAATGTGTTAGCATGCAGAATGCATTTGTCCTTTCCCCACAACACTAACTTCCTGCTTAAGTGACACTGGCACATATTCATGATGATGTCAAGTGATTAAAAAAATAAAGTACAACCTA
The DNA here is from genome assembly GCA_037306005.1 of Rhinophrynus dorsalis. Classification (NCBI taxonomy): domain Eukaryota; kingdom Metazoa; phylum Chordata; class Amphibia; order Anura; family Rhinophrynidae; genus Rhinophrynus; species Rhinophrynus dorsalis. The sequence continues at coordinate 101,645,916 of CM074723.1, forward strand.
CAATGTGGCAGATGTGTATGGTAGCGGTGGTGTGGGACTGGCTCTGTGTGATTTGTGTATGTATATTGTTTTTACCATTGTCATACGCTATCCTCCTTCTCAGATTATTGACACACATTACTTATCAGTCATAGCAATGGTCCCAAGTGGGGTAGATGGTGGCAAACCTTCACCTCCTTATCTGTGCTGCTGTTAATATATTTGTGCTGGCTTTGTCTATCATGTCTATGATGGTATGAGATGTTGGTTTATTTTTAAGAATGTTAGTCTCGCAAAATTGCTTCTTGATGACTAATAGGGTGACTGTGTTCAGCCTCCTTCCTCTCTTCTTCTCCCCAGAGTGCCCCACTGACTGTCCTAATACACACTTACACAGAACAAATGTCCTACTAAAAGATTCCCTAAACTAAACTTCAATTCCCCACTCTGTCTTCTCAAGCTCAAACAAGGTGCTGGTCTCTCCTCTCACAAACACAGAATGGCATGCTGTGAGAGCCTGACAGCATTTTATATGGCTGTAGAAAACTTTCTTGTGGTGGAGAAATACTTTTCTTCCCATTGATTTCAATGGGAGAAAAAGGCGGGAAAAGCAGAAAAACTGCACTTTTCACGGGAAATTATTTGTCAAGCGGAAAGTGCCATTATTCACCGATTTCAGTTTGAGGCAAAAATTTTCGACCATCCCTAGTGAAGGATATATAAGGGGCAAAATGTAATTTTACTTACATAGGTTACAAAACTAAAAGTAAAATTTAGCTTGTGTTTAAGAGTCATCTAGCATAAAAACTGTAAACAAAAATATGTTAAACCTCAGATTTGTTGTTACTTCTGCCATTATAAACATACAGCCCTCAGTGTATGCATACACCCATGAGCTTCTCCTCCCCAGAACATGTACACTGAGCTCCAGAGAGGTATATGTTGCTTTATTTGGGTTCCTTTGGCGAGAGAGACAACAGGAATGAGGTTGCTACTGGAAGAATCAGCTCTTGCAGGAGGTGGTACAAGAGGCCAGGGGCAGACATCTACAATTAGGGCTGTACTAGCTGAGATTACCTAGTTTTAACAACTGATGGTTGACTAAAATTCCCAGAATCCAAAGCTGGCCGTTTTTCAGCTGAGGGTGATGGGGATTGTAGTCCAACAATTGTTGGAGGGCTTGAGGTTGCTCGCCTCAGTGCTAATTCCTGTATATAAGCTTAAAATGATATACATTATCTTTATATTTTATCTTAAATTCAGTATAAGAAAAACTGTGTATTGGATAAACTATTTTTTAAAGTTTCTTCATGTTCAAATGTTGCTAATGCAAAAACATCTAATTTGAAAAGCTTTAGATTACTTAATCGTTTTTATGATTTGCCAGGACTCTCTGATCTGAACCAGACAGAGCATAATGAACATGCCAAAGTGCATTCAAGTAAATGAGCCAGAGTGTGATAAAATAAGCTATCATGAAATGTGCCAGACTGCTCTGAAAGATTGTGTGCTAAATCTCAGGTTAATCAAGAAATAAGGACAATTGTAAGTCCCAGTGTTTAAAATCATACCTCAACAATGTACAACATTCATACTGTAAAAAAAACTAATGTACAATGAATATCTGTATACAAACCGAATGATGACAAACAGTTTGCTTACCAAAACCACACATTCCATTTAATTTCTGCATACCTGACCTTTATATAATCACCTTATAAAGTAAGGATGCCTGACTGATAGCCTTCAAGACAAGAAGAGGACTCTGGGGGGCTGGGAGATGCCAGTGGTCTTCTTGACATCTCCATAATGTTTATTAGGTTACAAACCGACTAAAAGAAATACAATCCCACACCCAATGAAAAAAATGGAATGGATTATTATAAGTAAGAAAGGGGGAAAATTGGCAACTCAAAAGAGAAACGCGAAACACTCCCCACCCTATGGGAAATTTCCCTTGAAAAGTAGCAATTTACCACTTTTTTCCAACTTTTTAATGCACTGAAATTAATAATACTTTTCTCCACCTAATGTACCATTACCCCATGAATTCCTACCATGTCCCCCATGTTGTCAGTCTTGTGTGAGAGAGAAAAAAACAGCTGAATTTTTCATGCTAGCTTACTGGAGTTGCTCAGTAGGAGTGTTGGTGGTAGCCACTGCCAGTTGTTCTCTGAGTGTGGGTGTGAAAGGACACAAGAGAGTTTACAAAACAAAAAAATGATTTTTTTGTCTGACAAGTGACAAACAGTCTATCTATCTACCTTGGCTGGCTGAGTCTGGCAGAGACTCTTCTGAAACTGAGTGACAGATACTATACACATTCCAGACAAATAGACATCCTAACATACTGTGTTACTTATATACACTCACTCTACCATGCAAATACTGAGGTGAGGTAGGTGCTATACTAGCTGCTGCTATGTAGGTTGAAACACAATCATCAACTGAAATGGAAACAGCTGTGTAGGAGGAATAAAAATGGGTGAGGAACATCCAAACTCAGCTAACAAGGTGAGGTTGCCGAAGACAGTTTAATGTCAAAAGTTATCCAACACAACAAGACACAAGGTCGTTATACTGCATCAGCAAGGTGTCTCCCAGGCAGAAATTTCAAGGCAGACAGTTTCCAAATGTGCTGTTCAAGCTCTTTTGAAGAAGCACAAAGAAATGGGCAAGGTTGAGAACCGAAGATGTGGTGATCGGCCAAGGAAACTTAGCGTAGCAGATGAAAGACACATCATGCTTACTTCTCTACACAATTGGAAGATATCCAGCAGTGCCATAAGCTCAGAATTGGCACAAAACAGTGGGACCTTGATACACTCATCTACTGTCCACAGAAGTCTGTTCAGAAGTGGTCTTCATGAAAGGAACACTTGCGGCCAAAAAAGCCATACCTCCGACGTGTAAACAAGGCCAAGTGACTCAAATATGCACGAAAACACAGGAACTGGGATGCAGAAAAATGGCAGGAGGTGTTCTGGACTGATGAGTCAAAATTTTAAATATTTGGCTGTAGCAGAAGGCAGTTTGTTCGCCGAAGGCCTGAAGAGCATCTGCAGGCAACAGTGTAGCATGGTGGAGGTTCCTTGCAAGTTTGGGGCTGCATTTCTGCAAATGGAGTTGGGGATTTGGTCAGAATTAATGGTCTTTTCATTGTTGAGAAGTACAGGCAGAAATTTATCCATCATGCAATATCATCGAGGAGGCATATGACAGGTATTAAATGTATTCTGCAGCATGAAAATGACCCCAAACATATATCCAAAGTGATTAAAAACTATCTTCAGTGTAAAAAAGAACAAGGAGTCCTGAAAGTGATGGTATGGTCCTCACAGAACCCTGATCTCAACATCATTGAGTCTGTCTGGGATTACATGAAGAGAGAGAAGCAACTGAGGCTGCCTAAATCCACAGAAGAACTGGGGTTAGTTCTCCAAGATGTTTGGAACAACCTACCTGCCGAGTTCCTTAAAAAACTGTGTGTGAGTGTACCTAGAAGAATTGATGCTGGTTTGAAGGTAAAGGGTGGTCACACCAAATATTGATTTGATTTAGATTTGTCTTCTGTTCACTCACTTTGCATAAACTATTAACATGTCTTTTGTTAATGCATTCCTACTTTACAGCATTATTTCAAACCTGCCTAAAACTTTTACACAGTACTGTACATCACACATTATTTTCAGACAGCTGTACGGTGTCCTTTACAGTAAAAATCAATTATATTATTGTTGTGTCCATCAGATGTGCAAGGGGCAGGGGTAAGGGAAGGGGAAAGGAGTAGGATGAGTGCATGGATGTGTTGGTGATAGTAAGGTCACACTATGCAAAACTGACTGCAGTCATGGTTGCTGCTGCTTGTGCAGTTAATGATTATGATTTTCTCTATTGTGAGTAGGCCATTTGTAAAAGTGACATAAAAAGTGGCACAACCAGTAGTAGTACTAAACCTAAAGATGATAGTCACATTCTAGTGTTGTTTTCATAGTAGAAGAGAAGTTAACTGTGACACCAAGTGCTGAGTCAGACGGTGACTGAAACATCCTGCCTCAAACTAGTGGTCAGTTTTATATAAACCCCCATAAGGGGAAAAGTTAAAAAAATAGAAAAAATACACTAATATGAATGTAGTGGGGGTAGAGAGGAAGCAGATGATGCTGCTGACCTAATTATTAATAATGATGATGTTGAATAGAATACTTCCCTCCCCTTCCCTCCCTTGCCTTCTTAACCTCTTAACGACCGCATGACGTACTATGACCGTCACGTGTTTTTTGCGTTAAGGACCGGTGATGGTCATAGCACGTCACGTACATTTTACTTACAGCACTCCTCTGGGAGAGCTGTAAGTAAAAACGGGGAGTGAAATTGACCTCTCTAAGACTGGAGTGGTCTCTCTGTCCCCAGCGCTGCGTGCCGGTATGCATCACAGGTCACATGTACTGGCACTTCGGAATCTCCAAAGAGGTCCTTAAGAGAAGTTTACTTCCCAGGACCTCGGACGTGAAGGGGTTAAGATAGAGACAAAGTGGATAGTGAGAGCTATGAAGACTTGTTTCTATCTTTTGTCTGTGTAAAAAAATATGTGAGCAGTGTAAAAACAGGGTCCCATATAGGCACATTCTGTTTGAGATCCCATCTGAAGCACAAATACAGATCTAACTGGGAGACAAACCGGAAGCAGAACATCAGAAGTACAATAACTAACAGCAGTAGAAGCATTCCAGGAGGCATATAATAGTAGTGTTCTAGATGTCTTAGAGAGAGGGTTAAAATGTTCTTCGGTAACAATAACACGCATGCCTACTACTGCTGGAGTGGAGGAGGACTTTGAGTTGGTTGGAGGTGGCAAGAGTCATATAGCTCAACACCTACTGCAATGTCCACCACCCTCCACAACCGCTAGTCATGTTGTTAGAACAATTAAGTTATACTTCTATTTGCTGAGAACCCACCCTTAATTAGAATTAAGTAAAATACTGCACAAAAGTAATTAAAAAATAAGCCTGTAAAATGGTAACCTTGCAAAATATTAGGAGTATACATGCTACCCTATTTTTTATTGAAAACAATGGTTTTAAAGAATTGATGTCAAGTGTTGCACATCTCTGGTATATTCCATGCATCAGTTAGTTTTCTGTGATGGTTGTGTCAGAGTTGTAAAGTAGATGGTTAGTGTTGTTCAAAAAGGGCTGGAAACGTCATATTCAAAAAAGTTCCCCTGACCACATATAAAAGGGCAAGTGGCCACAGTATAGATTATATGACTCACTGCTCACTGTATATTTTTACATCATTGAATATCAGCAGAATCGGACCATCACCAATGTTGTTTCTAGCAGTTGCAAAGGCCAGAAGCAGGGTAGCCCATACCATTAGCATGATATCTTATTCATGCAGAATGAGTGATAAACCCACAATGATGTAGCTGTGTTACAGAAACAGCAGTAGGTTATGGATGAATGGCTTTTACTCTGCTCATTGAAAGCTGATTTTTGTGGTTGCTGACAATGGTATGACTATTATAGCTGCCATGAAAACAGGAGATATGGTAGACGTGCCCTTATTTGTTATAAGTTAATTGTTACTCGATTCCTCTAAGAATCTGAGATCCTCAAAGAAATGCTAAATATCTCCCACAAAATCTGTGCACATTTTAGGTGATCCTACAGTTCTCTTGTTGTTTTGTATTCCATACAAGACTGTAAACCATATGCCCCAACACAAACTTGAAATGGAGGTCCCTACCAGATTGAATTCTACATTGTACTTGATGGAACATTTAGATGAGCAGATTAAGGTCATTAGCAAGTATACAATGCTTAACTGGAAGGCAGGGGTGGACTGACCATAGGGCAATTCGGTCACGGACCGAGGGCCCGCAACCGAAAGGGGCCCGCCGCCACCAGAAATATTGTCTCCTGACCATCTCCCATTTATTTGCCTGCTGAGCAGGTGCCTGCTGCAGGAGAACTGCTCCATGACGTGGCGTAATAGGGGTCGCACCATCACTCCAGGGGCCCGGCCACCCCCTGCAACCCCCTCGCCACGCGCCTGCAGCAGCTATGTACCTGCGTCGCAACCGGTGCTCTAGTAATACTGCATTACTGAGAACACGGGAGCTTCAGGAGGCACAGATCACTCTGCTAGGCCACCAGGGACTCAAGGTAGGGGCATTATTGAGGGGCATTGTGAAGCTATGGGTCAATGTGAGGGGCAATATGAAGATTCAGGGGCAATGTGGAAGGGACATGGTGAATATATGGGGGCAATGTAGAGATTGGAGATTAAGGGGCATTGTGGAGATGAGAGGCATTGTGTAAAGGACATTGTGAAAATAGGGGGGCAATGTGGAGATTGAGGGGCATTGTGGAAGGGACATTGTGGAGATTGAGGGGCATTGTGGAGATTGAGGGAAGTGTGGAGATTGAGGGGCATTGTGGAAGGGACATTGTGGAGATTGAGGGGCCTTGTGGAGATTGAGGGGCAATGTGGAGATTGGAGACTGAGGGGAATTGTGGAGATTGGGGGGCAATGTGGAGATTGAGGGGCATTGTGTGAGGGGCAATATGGAGACTGAGGGGCAATGTGGAGGTTGAGGGGCATTGTGGAAGGGCCATTGTGGAGACTGAATGACATTGTGGAGATTGAGGGGCATTGTATAGATTGAGGTGCAATGTGGAGATTGAGGGGCAATGTGGAGATTGGAGATTAAGGGGCAATGTGGAAGGGACAATGTGAAGATTAAGGGACAATGTGGAGATGGGGGCATTGTGGAAGGGGCAGGTACTGGATGTCATGGGGGGGTTACTGCGTGGCCTTGGGGGTACTAGATGGCCTGGAGGGGGGGGGGGTACTGGATAGCCTGGAGGGAGTGTACTGGATGGCCTGGAGGGGGGTACTGGATGGCCTGGAGGCCCCCTAGGCTATTCAGTACCCCCAGGCCATACAATACCCCAGGCCACCAAACTTTTGAAAATTATATATGGAACATTGTACTTGCTACAGGCACAGCCACCTGACCAGACATCCAGCACACCCTCAAGCTATCCAGCCAGTAGCCAAGTAGCCTCCAACCAACTGGCAAGAAGCTAGCCAGCAATGTATGATTAGTTTTATTTAATTATTTTTTAAAGATTAATTTTATTAAAACAGGTTTACTTCTAAAATGTTGTGGAGTACCTTAATTTGTGTAATGTGAATCTTCTGGATGGGAGGAGAGTGTGTGTGTGTGTGGGGAGGGTAGGTGTGCGGGGCTGAGGATGTAGTGGGAGGTGGGGCCAATGATGTCACAGGGAAGGGCCAATGATGTCATTGGGCAGGGGGCCCTGACCTCTTTTTGGACCAGGGGCCCTAGGTCCTGTCAGTCTGCCCCTGCTGGAAGGCATTGGCAGAGGGTTCTTTGTCACCTGGTTAATGCTTAAGCCTTTTGAGGAGGCAACATTACTGGTAAGTAGTGCAATTAAAGTAGCCACTGAGATACGTACAGTGAGATATGTACAGTAATATTTTTATCACAGAAAAATATGAGGAGCATTGCTAATGTTTCTTGCAATAACAAGACTAAAGACATGAACCAGCTGGTGAATCATGTTAGCATGCTTTGAGCAGGATCCTCAAATCGTCTACTTTAGATGCAAAGAAAATATTTCAGTTATATTGCTAGATGCTCATTTTAAACATAAAATTATGAATTTGTGCCAGAATGTGAGCAGCATTGTGAGGACTTCTGTGAAAGCATATAAAGATATTATTATAGATTGAGTTGAAGAGTTCATTGTAGAAATGTAGGAGAATAAAAACAAACAGAAATCATAGTGTAAAATGATTATTCCCTCATCAGGAAAGCAATTCCTATGTTTAATGGTTTACAGTCTAACATTTGTAGTGGTGGTGATGGTGGCACTGGCAGATCTCTATGAGACTTACTCCCAGAATATAAATCATTAACTGATACACAGGAACACTGCCTGGCTCCAAGCAATGAACCCAACGCATGTGAGATGATTTCAGCATACCTGATGGATAACTATGGTCTGGGCCCAAATAAAGACCAACTTTAGAACTGGCAAACAAAACAGTGTGTATGTTTGTATGTGGCTAACACTGTTATATATTACAGTGGAAATGGCAATGGCAAGTTTTTAGTGCCATTAGTTACATTGTTAATCACTGTAGGAAATGTCTATTCAGCAGCAGAGTTTGTACTTTTTTAAATAATACCATATGAGTCTCATTTAGAAGAAGTAGAAAAAATGCACATGAAGAAATAGCAGCACTAAGAAGGAGGAAGAGGGATTAGCACAGATGCCACTGTGGCCACCATCTACAATAGTTAGGGCCAGTGCTATGAAGATTAACGACAAATAATAATGATAGGTTATGTTAGAATCATACATGATACTGCACATCATTCATCATCATATATTATAATCACCATCCACATTCACCGCATTAAATTTAACCTTTTATTTTTTTTCTTTATGTTACTGAATGATGTTGCAACCCTAACTTAATGTCATCACAGTTTATGTTTATGAATATAATTTTCATATTATTCTATCAAGAGTAATAGTGTTGTGTGGTTTGTACGTGGTCCATATTTCTCGTTCAATCATCATTCCTCCTACCAAAGTCCATCATTCCTCATAACAAACCTCTCAGTCATCCTCACTCATAACAAACTCCGTCTTTCCTCATACTAAACTCAATCATTGCTTCAACCAAATCTCTCTCAGTCATTATCCATCCCACCAAACCTCGATCACTCATCATAACAAACCTCTATCAGTCATCCTCCCTCACAACAAACCTCTCTCAGTCATCATCCCTCTCACCAAACCTCGATCACTCATCTTAGTAAACCTCTATCAGTCATCATCCTTCATACCAAACCTCTCTCAGTCATCTTCAGTCATAACAAACTCAATTTTTCCTCCTACCAAACTCTGTCATTCCTCATAAGAAAACTCTCTCAGTCATCATTACTCATACCAAACCTTGATCACTCATCATCCCTCATACCAAACATCAAACACTTATCATAGCAAACCTCTATCAGTCATCATCCCTCATATCAAACCTCTCTCAGTCATCATCCATCATACCAAACCTCGATCACTCATCATAGCAACCCTCTATCAGTCATCATCCCTCATAACACACCTCCTACCAAACTCTGTCATTTCTCATAACAAACCTCTCTCAGTCATCCTCACTCATAACAAACTCCGTTGTTCCTCCTACCAAACTCTGTCATTCCTCATAACAAACCTCTCTCAGTCATCATCATTCATACCAAACCTCGATCAATCATAATAGGAAACCTCTATTAGTCATCATCCCTCATACCAATCCTCAATCACTCATCATAGCAAACCTCTCTTAGTCATCATCCCTCATACCAAACCTCTCTCAGTCATCAGCCATCATACCAAACCTTGATCACTCATCATAGTAACCCTCTATCAGTCATCATCCCTCATAGCAAACCTCCTACCAAACTCCATCATTCCTCATAACAAACCTCTCTGTCATCATCATTCATACCAAACCTCGATCACTCATCATAGGAAACCTCTGTCAGTCATCATCCCTCATACCAATCCTCAATCACTCATCATAGCAAACCTCTCTCAGTCATCATCCCTCATACCAAACCTCTCTCAGTCATCATCCCTCATACCAATCCTCAATCACTCATCATAGCAACCATCTATTAGTCATCATCCCTCATAACAAACCTCCTACCAAACTCTGTCATTCCTCATAACAAACTTCTCTCAGTCGTCATCATTCATACCAAACCTTTCTCTATCATCATCCATTATATCAAACCTTGATCACTCATCATAGCAAACCTCTATCAGTCATCCTCCCTCACAACAAATCTCTCTCAGTCATCATCCCTCCCACCAAACCTCTATCACTCATCATAGCAAATGTCTAACAATCCTCATCCCTCATACCAAACCTCTCTTGATCACACTCCCACCTAACAAACTCCATACAATTCAAGTCAAGTGCTAGTATAACCGTCTACTTTATAAAGAAAAACGAGTCTACCTCACATCGTAAGTGCAAAAAGAGAGTTGCCTCAACTATTATAAAATGAAAATAATAATATTGAAGGATCATTCAAGTTTTTATCGTATAAAACAATCAGGATATCACTGTTTTCCAAGTGCTCTGCAATGTGAAGGTGACCCATTTTTTTTTACAAACCAGCTGGTTATGCTAGCAAGTGACTTGGTTTGTTTGGAGTTTGTTAGTTTGCACATGCTCCCTTATCCACTGTATTCTTTTGCCATATGTGGTCATTGTGTGGTACAGTGTGTAGAGGCATATTGCCATATTCTGAAGTCTGCAGATTCAACATCTACTGCTAGCACTGGTGGCATTATCAGTACCAAAACTACCACCATATTTTTCTTCAGCTCTTGCAAGTGGTGGTGATGAGTGTGACATAGATATAAGTGGTGCACCTGCTTTCACACTGACATATACAGCAGCAGCAGGCTAAGTGACATGCAGCAGGTCTGTGCTGCTTATTCTGCACACAGCTTTCCTGGTATAAAATATATTTTCTGTTTCAGAACTTCACCTCAGGGCCATGGGGATGTAGTGTCAGCATGCTGGGGTGGTGTAAAATGCAGCAATACCTAGTGCTGGCGAGCTCTGATTAATGGGGGATCTGGTGGTGGTGATGGTGGTGGCAGAAACCCTATCTTCTGTTGTACGTTTGTGTCTTCTTTTCACAGCAGGGGATGTGGTGGGGTAGTGGCAGCATATGCCACAGCACATTCTCCTGCCAGTAAGGATATTTTTTTTTAATTTAGAGTTTTTAATCTAAAGTATTTATCTAAGCTATAAAGATTGAAATATATCTTGGTTAGGATTCACTTAAAATGTGGCACCTTGACAAGGTAAGCAAGCTTACACATACTTTGGCCAAACTATGCAAAAAAAAAACTAAATTTTTTAATAAGTAAATTAAAATTAATTAATATATGCTCTACTCAGGGTCCATGTGTGGGTAATTTGTATGAAGAAGCACAGAAATGTTTTTTGTTCTTTCACTTCTGCTGACATTGAGCTCTGGAGTCTCTTAGTCACAGGGAATGTGGTGAGGGTGATAGTAACACTATCCACTCTTGATGGGCTCATAGTCTCACAGTTGTAGAAGGTGTGGTGAGGGAGGTGGAAGCACTGTCTTCTGGGCTCTGCTGCTGACCACTGGTACTATTAGGACTGCTGCTTCTGCTATTTGATTCCTCCACACCAGCAGCAGCATTCCTCCAAAAAGATGCATTTGTGGACTTTCCTCTAAAATTCCTTCCTTCCTTTGTAGGACTATGATGAAGGTATCTAAAGGGTTAAACAAGAGAACCACTCTGGCTGGATATCTTTGCATAAATAGATAAATGAGAATATAAAATAATTTTGAGAACTTTACACTATATTAGGTATTGACACGTTTCTTCACAGTAAAGAATTGATAGAAATAATCAATCCTGCATATCTGTGCAAAATATATATAATTTATTAAAATACAATATACTATATATATATATATATATATAAAAAGTGTCAGCAAAAAGAAACAAATGAGTGATCAGCAATTACAATAGATACACAGTAAACCAAACCACAATTATCACCATGAGGATTACCAACAATTAAAGGGTTAACCACACATAGGTATATTCACAGGTATTATATAACAATAATTGTATTCAGCAGCATAGAAAAGGTTAATTGATCCTTACAATTAATAAGATACAGTTGGCAGCAGTGTATATGAATACCCCTGCCCCAGAAACTGTATAAACTATGCTAATTATGGTTTAAGGTATATTGTCATTTGAATTGACCTTGAAATGAAGCCACTTCCTCTGACATTTATCCTTGTACCATATATATAATAATCAAATTTAGAGAATAGAATCCCAGATTTAAATCACTATAATTTAATTATGTACTGATTTCAAATATTGCATACCATCTGAATAAAACATATAAATTGCAATTAATATAGTGAATCATAGGTTATACCAAGAATATACTTAGAATCAATCCAATAATATACGTCAAGAAAGTATACCCACTTCATGCAACATATATCACACATATGACTATAGCAATATATTGTAAAACCAATAGGCACTTCAATGGTTAATCCACTGATTTAAAATAGGGTGCCACACCGAGAAGGCTGCTTCTTTTGTCTATTGAAAGTTAAAACTTCTAATTTACAAAAGTTTTTAACAAAAAGAATTCCAACAAACACCACAAATAAATAGACAATTAGCAGTTAAAGGGTTAATAAACAAATTCAAAGAATTCCCCCAGATCAAATATTAGCTATTATAATTATTTCCAGAAACACAATATTCTAGAAATACCTAAATTATATTAGCAAATATAGACAAGAATACATATATCTTACTGCTATCACTATTTTATGATCTCTCTGGCAATTTATAACAATAAATTAATTAATTAATTCTGGGTAATTTCAGAATTACTATAACTAAATATAGCTGATCATAATATTTGCTACATACAACTGGCCAGGCTTCTATTTAGCAAATAATAAATAGCTTTCCTCAAATATCAAGGACATATATTTATTCTGAAATTTTGCGGAATTAAAATAAAGAAAAATATAGTTACCAGGTCAATCAGTGTCTGTTCTAGATTATCTTTGGCAGCTCAGCAAAGCAATGGGTTCTCACCCATCTGGCAATGAGAGGGTTGACAGGATGTGTACCATCTTCAAACATCACTCCCTTCACCCTCCTCCATTTATATGGTGTTGCCACTATTCAATTCATGAAAGTTACTTATGTCTGTGCGCGGAGCCTGCTATAGTAACAGTGAGACGGTTTTGTGTAAGACATGTATGTTGGGCTCTTTAATTTCTGACAGATAAACACATTCCTGTAATTCCACAACCACTTTACAGCACTGTGCAACCTCTGACTGCCCCCCAAACTGAAAACAGCACTAACTGCTTATGTTTAAGCATATATTTAATACTGGGCAATTTTGTGCTATTACGTTCATGTCTTTAATACGCATACTGTAAAATCCATTAATAATTATTTAAAAAGAGGAGGTGGGGTAATTTCACACAAAAGGAGACATCAATTCCAAAACAACAGATTTTCTGAAAGTTTTTGTCTGCTAGTGGTAGAAATGGTGGAACAAGTATTGTGTGTGTGTGGGAGGGAACATTTCGAGGGTGAATAAAGATGTAACACACTTATATTACATAACAGTCACTGAACTTTATTATCACATCTTGTGAGTCATGTGTGTTTATAATTAGGGACTAAAAGGGGAGTTTTTTCAATTCGGAATAAACATTGTGCATAATCGATTCCCCCAAGTGAATGGCCACAGAAATTTTACAATTTGCCACTTTTTCCATGGGAATTCATACTCAAAGTAAATACAACTGAATTTCCACTTTTCACTAACATCATGTCATGGATACTTGAATAGCAGAAATATGGATGAATGTCCTGTGACACCATTTTACATTGCATCACCAGTAGCTAGAGCACAGTACTAGGGTTCATTGCTAGAGTGAGCTAGTGCCCCAAGTCCAGCCATGCTGCAGTCTAAGCTAGACTGAAGGTGCTCACTAATGACTACAAGGCCATGTAACCCATAGCTGGTTGGGCCAGTGAGCAGATAGGATGACTGAACTACAGACATAAGAGGAGGTGATGTTGGAGAGCATCACAGAGACACAGTAGACTAAGGAACACTAAAGAGAGCAGACAAAAGTAAAACTAAAGCTAATGACTAACAAAAAATATAGTGAAACAGTACCCATCAAAATAAAGGTACAGGGATTCAGGGGCAAGACGGTTAATATACATACTGAATAGCTACTGGTAGTATTATAGGCAGCAAGATTTAGAAAGTAATGAAAAACCAGGAAATAAAGCAAAACACAAGATCACAAAAGAGAACAAATAAAACTTCACTGAAAATACTTATTGATAATAGCTGCACTGCATAGCAAAGGGCAACACTAGATCACAAAGCAAAAGAGCTATGCCAATCAGCACACACAAAAACTAACTGAATCACTACACAATATCTGATTGAGCAACAACCATCTAGAAGGAATCAGTTTCACCAAGAAACAGAGTAAGGTTGAAGACACTGAGCAAGCAATAACTGGAAAAATGCTTAGCAAAGCAGAATGCACAGAAAGGTAGATGAAAACCTGGACTGGAATGTCTGCAAGCAGAACAACAATACTGAAGCTGGAGGGCTAAAAATATATTTTATTTAAATACTAGCCTACACAATAGTAAGCCAAGAAACATAATTTGAACTCAGCTCTGCAGTAGTCACAGTCACATAAATTATTAAAAGAAAAAAAAAAATCAACAAAACAATTAATAAAAATAATAATCTTTCCCAGCTAACAGGTACTCATATGGTTATGAAGTGCCTGTTATATCCTGCATCCTGTATGTCTCCAGCACATTACCATGTGCAGCCACTGTGTCAAAATTGCCATATTCATACTTGCACAGAACTGCTGTCTTGAGGGGATAATGGAATTGCTGGAGGGATTTGTGACTGATTGGGACACTTTGGACAGATGTGGAAGTTGGGACGGAAGCCACTGGTGAAGGAGGCTGCAAAGGCTGATGGGGATTTACGCTGGCAGATGAGGAGTTTCTGTACCCACTCGGAAAACACCTTGACTCCTCTCTCTCTAGTAACAAAACCCACACTTAAGTTCAGGAAATTCTTGGCTTTTATAGTAGAAGCCAGAGGGAAATTAAGGGGTGTTTTTCTATGAGGTGGGAAATTCCCACCTACAAAAAAGGAAAAGTATGGGGAGTCAGAATCAACCGATAGGGCAGAAATTCAACAAAAGTTTCCATAATTTCCTACAGGTCTTTTTGCTCATTCCTACTCTTTTCCCTGCAAACCTCGTTATTAAGTCACATTGGTGTTCATTTGTACCACTTGTATTTATTTCCCAGTTGTATGTATTGAAGCTTATATTTATTTAAGAGTATCTGAAACAAATTCCATCTTTCTTGAGCATTTTTACCTTTGAAGATGCCTTTTAATACTAATTTTAGCATTGTATAATTAGCCTTTTTAAAGTTGAATATTTTGGTTAAATCCGTATTAATGGGTTTCTCATAACAAATTTCAAAGGATACCATATTGTGGTCACTGCCTAAATAGTCCCTTACTTGTATATTGTTTACCATGTCAGAATTTATTGAGAGCACTAGGTCCAGCAACGTTTCCAATGCATTACAAAGCAATGAGTTGGAAACCTCTCTGGCACTCAAAGGGGTAAATTTTTATTTACCTTTGTTGTGCTGGATGTCATATTTCTCTGGTCAATCTTAGGATAGTTGAAATCTCCCATTATAATTGTATTTCCTGACTGAGAAGCCTTTTCCATTTGCAGTAACATTTGGGCTTCATCAAACTCCCCAATATTAGGTGACCTGTAGCAAATTCCCATGCCCCCAGTGTGTATTTCAACTCAGAGAATCTCTACATTTTCTCAGGACCCATCAACGATATCTTCTTATACTAGGTTTTAAGGAAAACTTTACATATGCATAACCCCCCCCCCCCTTTATGAACCCTATACCTCCTAAAAATTGAATAATTTCTAGACTGACTGCCCAGTCATGTGTATCATCTAACTAGGTTTCAGTAACACCAGTTAGATCATACTGCTCATATATTGCAATCAGTTCCAGTTCCCCCATTTTACCAGCCAGACTATGAGCATTTACATGCATACATTTCATGTTATTGCCATTCTGAAAAAGCATTCCTTGAAATATGTATTTGGATTTTATCAGGCTGTAACACTGGCACCTCCATATTAGATGAACTAGCCCATTTCCCCCTCTCCACCACCATGCACCTTCTCTAATCCCATTTCCTCATTTACAATGCCTTCCCCATTCTGTGCTGCGTCACCCTTCCCCTGACTTTGTTTGTTAAAATTCTATTCAAATCCTCTAACCATCCTACCCCCTAGCACAGCTGCAATGCATCTTGACTATAAAGATTGACCCACCAGAAAAGACAGCCCAATGCTCTAGAAACCCAAAGCTCTTTAGCCACACCTTTAACTCCCTAATTTCCCTTTGCCTTTCTTGTGTAGCTTCTTGCATAGGTAGTGAAATCCCCATTTGCTAGCAAGGTCTCCAAAAAGCAGTGTATTGAAGGTCACCCTGGCTTGATTTTAAGTTTGCTCTCTACCATTGTAAAACCTTTGTAAACCACTCTGTTATTTCTACGTGATTCCTATGAACCTATGATCAAGTCACAACAATACATTGTCCTCATATCCGCATGTGAGGCACCATATAATTTTTGTATAATCACCTGACATATATAGAACAGTAGCTTTCAATATATTGCACTTGTAACTATATCAACATTGCTAGCATTTATTTTTGTTTGTTTGTTTTAGTGTATACCCATGCCCTGCACACAATTTTGGTTTTACCTAAGAGAGCAGTCCATCCAGATTCAGTATATATAAACCTGTATAATACGGGTATTATCAAGATAGAAGGCAATAGAATTGTACAGGGTGGTATGCATTAGAAAGTAAATTATTCTGCATCAACTTTTTTAATTTTCTTTGGGGGGTTTTTAAGATTCCTTAAAAGTTGTCACGTCCCTGCCTATATTTTTCTTTACAGTGTCCATCCCTGAATCTTTTGATTGGTGGGTTCATGTTTATCTGACCTTCGTGAAGGGAGGTACATGTTCTTTCAAGCCACCTGCTGTTTGTTCCTGCAACACGAGAAACTGAAATCAGTATTTTCCTCTTGCTTTATTCTCTCTGCCCTTTGTTCATGATCTGGCATTTTGGTGCAAAAAAAAAAGTTATTTTTTTTTTGCATCTGATCTTCCCCAGTGCCCTGATCAAAAGTAAAAGGGGAAAAAAGAACAGTATATACATATATATGTATATATATATATATATATATATATATATATATATATATATATATATAGACAAAATGTGCTCTGTCCCCCTTTAATTTAATTATGGGGTCTGGTTATCTCTACATCAATGGATGTCTTTGGCATTCTAATCATACCGAATGCCTATCAAATCCTGTGTCATGATACCACATTCCTCCTCCACTTAATTTTTAATAGTTAGAATTTTCTGTATAATAAATTTGGAGCTGGTGGTGGTGGTACTTTTGGTGGTACTTTAGCACACTGCATCCTCCCTGGGAGGAAAGGGATCATCATCATTTATTGCACATGCTGCAGCAACCATGGCTGCGGTTAGACTTTGAACAACACTTTATTGCCACATTTCTGCACTGCTTACTTTTCCTCCTCCACCTGCCCCTTGTACCTTAATTGGACATTACTCAACTACTTTGTGTGATTTTACTCTACAGTACACAACACAACTGATGGAGTGTGATGTCTTGCCTTAGGCCTCAACAAAATTCTCAGTGTTGTCTGCTGTCTATCAAGGATGCCTCAGTCACACAACTCAAATCAGACTCCACTGGGAAACCCTCCTGCCTGAGCATGTGGCCAGTGGTTATCTTTTTCATACCCGGGCTTTTATCTCCTTTTCCCTCCCCCCTTCCCTCTCTCCCTCTTCATTGCCTCCTTGTCCACCCCCTGCCCCCCATTGTCATCCTTCGTATCCCCACTTCCTTCTCTTTCTCTTGTTTTGTTGCTTACTATTTTTTTTATTATCTTGTATCTGTCTTCCGCTCTGGCTAAAGTTTTTCCTATCCTGATCTGCAATCCTTACTCTTCTTTTGTAATCAGTAATGTGCTCTGTTGAGAGGTCCTCTAACCTATGGTTTGCCACTGTTTATTGCTTTCCCTCTGATTGAGGGTTTTCTGCTATGTGATGTGCCACATGCACTCATTTGCATTGTTCTCATGATATATAATTGCATTTTTTTAATCCTGTTTGTCTGCCAAGTCAGTGTTGTTTGTCAATACTTCCTGTATGATTTTGTTACACTTCAATAAAGCTTTTAAAATGAAAAAACAAATTGCAGGAATATTTCTGCATGGTTAGAAGTGCTGTTTTTTTGGAATGAAGAAACTTACCAATCCCTTAAATGAAGGGATGTTAGGGAAGTTGATGGCAGGAGCATATTTAACCCTAGGAGTGTCTGACATATCCCATCATCAACCACCATGACTTCAGGGTGATTAATGATTAGGAATGACTATAACAATTATGTAAATATGTTATTTTTTATTCAACACACCATTTTTTTAAGATAAAACACATCTTCTGGAGTTTTTCTTATGGTTTGTTTACTAATCATGAAATCAATCACAAAATGTACAGTAAAATTTCAGGTTCTCTTACCATCACACATTAATCAAACAGGTTAATGTTTGGGTCAGTCTTTTGAACGAGTTAGGAGACATTCTTCAGTGAGTAGCAGTATTGCGGACTATCTGTCCCACTGTAAAATCTCAGTCTCCCTTGTGCTCCCTATACTCCCTGCTGCAGCCTCCGCTCTCCCCATGGACCTAACTGGTATCCCCTCTCTCCCCATGACCTGCACTGATACTTCTCTCCACATGCTCCCGCTGACTCCTCTTCTGTTCCTATGCTTTCAGATCCCAGTTCACTCCAGCAGCCTCTTTTGCTTTTGTGTGGCCAGCACTCCAACTAGCACATTCTCTCTCTACTACCCCTGCCCCTCTCTCTCCCCTCCTGTCTCACTGCCCTGTTCTATATTGATCTGTACAATTTCTGGAATTTTCTCCAAGTCCCTCAAATCAATCCAAAAAACAAATTGCAGAGATTTTGCTCCTCTCTATTCCAGACTTGGTCTAGAAGTAAATTTCTTATGGAAAATTTAGACTAAAGGCAGGAAAGCAGGACTAGATCTTGGAGAACCTTTCCGTGTTAAGAAGTTAAAATGAAATGGTTGAGGTATGCTACCATCTAGCTCAGCACACTCTTTATGGGTTTGCATTTTTAATAGGGCAACAGCTTTTCTGGGTGTAATAAAATATTTTTCAAAATCTGGCACAACAAATAAGGCTTTTTTGGCAGTACTAAGTAACTACCAAAGCCATTTTTCCAAAAAATTTAAAAAATATATGCTATATTGCACTTGTATATAAAACAAAGATTTATATAGTACTGGTACCTTTTTCCCAGAAAAAAATAGCCCCACTCTTTGGTATACACACACACAAGTAGGACAGCTTTTACTTTTGGTCTTTTTCGGAGGCAGATGAAGCTATGAAGCAATAAAGTCCTTTTATGGTAATTAAGCTAGCAAACTTTGCAAAAGAAACAAGAGGCCAAGCGTTGTGTTCAGATCCACTATTTATTCTAACCATGTTATTTATAGGTAGCTCCTGTGTTTATATTTTTTATTTTGTTTATTAATGTGAGGTATTTTGCTTCATCAAGATTAGAGTTTGACTGGTTAAATCGATGCTTCTATATTTCGTTAGTCAGATTTCTATTTTGTGGAAAGTTTTTGTGTTGTGTATCTGATTCTGTAGTATCATGATTAATAGGCAGAGCCACTGACCTGTGTTTGTTGGCTTGTATCTTCACTGGTATTGTGTTTTGCGATTTTGTATGAATACTGGTTTTGAAGTGCATAGTAAAATATATTAATCAAAGTGTGGAAATTTGTATTCCCTACTTTTGTATCTTACCTTGATATATGTTGGAATTCTCTAACTCAAATCACTAGTGATTCTATATATAAGGTAAATAATAAGGGAAACAGGTTTGGAAGTGCAGTAAATGACAATAAAAATTCCTTAATACCACAAGGCTTAAATATAATGCACTTTCCTATTTGTATTCAGCAGGGTCAAGAAATTGATTGTAGACTTGAACAGGTGAACAAAAATGAATGTAAATGGTCCACCACCACTCCTAAAATGAACTGACTTATGGATAAAACTCTGCATTTCTTCCTGTTTCAACTAGTAATGGAATCCTCCAAGCAATCAGGTTACCAAGACAACATTTTGTTAAGCATTACATTCATAATCACAGTAGTCTGTATGTATACCCAACGTAAACAAAAAGATATAACTTACTATAACTGACTATAAGCAAAAAAATAACCTTTTTGACACTACAAGTAGGGTTAGATATACCATTAGGCAGAGTAGGCAACCATGAAGGTGAACATATTTTGCAGCTTACTTAGCTGTATTCACAGCGTTTACCATGTCAAGTTATCATTGTGGTCAGTGCAATCCCAATGCTCTTACACTAGACAACCAATCCTGGTTAATGGTGTGTAACTTATTTACCAACATTTATATTTGTAATGTCCAATTTATATATTGAGTTTGAATCTAAGGGAAATTTGAATGTTAGTAAAGAGTGAATTATACAGGTGGCTAGGCAGTGGAGTTGCAGCATGACATTGGGCAGGCCTAAGAGCACCTAGTGTGCTTGCCTAAAGTACCTTGAGATGTAAATATGGCCCTCACCAAAACAATCAGCACAGTGGTTGTGTCCCAACAGGAAAAATTTGGGATTATCATCTATTGAGGAGGCCATGTAGATTCTAAACAAGATTTCCATGTATACATCCAATTCAATTAGGGGTGGGCGAAAGTGAGAAAAATTTCCTGTGTTAATTTTCGCGAAAAACTGAAGATTTTTCGCTTTGTTCGCTAAAGTTTCCTCCTTTTCTCCAGTGCAAACTTTTCCACCTTTTCAACTATTCCAGCAAATGTCTTTCCTATTCCAACACATTTTTCTTCTATTCCAACACATTTTTCTCATATTCTAACACATTTTTTCACCTATTCAACACATGTTTCTCCTATTCTAACACTTTTCTCCAATTCTAATGCATTTTTCCTATTCCAACACATTTTTGTCCTATGTTTCCTATGGGATAACATTTCCCAGCACAATACTACTTCTTCTGAGGGCTGTAGTGGATAAATAAGTAGCTGGAAGTCAACGTTGTGAATCCTCCAGCAACATATACCTTGAAAAATGTATTAGCTTGAAGAGTGCATTTGTCCTTTGCCCACAAATAGGGATGGGCAAAAGTTGTTGCAGTGTTCCTGCAAGGAATTTCATGAAAACCACATTGTTATCCACTTTTTTTCTTTTTTTTTTATCCGCTTTAAAGCTAGCGCTTAAAATTTTTGCATCTTTCGCCCATTGGCCAAAATCATTTTTGCTGAAGGCAGATACATAGAAGCAGCTACAGAGCAAAATAGACGTGCTATGCTTTTCTGCTGTGATATTTTGCAAAAATTGAGGCAGGAGAGGCTCATAGTGACTCCTATCACTATGAACAGCAAAAAGAGGAACTGGCAGGACCCTTATTATGTGTCCACTGAGGCTGATGAGACTAATAAAAAGGGAGGGAGAAAAGGGAATGGGAAGGAAGGGAGAAAAAGGAATGGGAAAGGAGGGAGAAAAGGGTAGTACTTGTGAGAGCAGGACAGGTCAGCTGCCTGTGCCTGCTACAAGACATGCTGCCCCTGCTGCCAGTGCCACCATTGCTGTACCTGCAGCCACTAGTGTTGTACCTGCTGCCAGATGTGCTGCCCATGCTGCCACCAGCACTGAACCTGCTGCCAGTGCTGAACCTTCTGCCACCAATACTTTGCCTGCTGCTAGTGTTTCTTGTATTACTCGGGGGGGGGGGAGAAAATGATGCCAAGTGTGACAGCAAGGGACCCTAAATCACACTTGCCATTCCCAAGCAGTCCTGTCAGTGCTAGTGCTACTGCTACTAAGGTCCAGCAGCTTGTTAGAGTTAGGAGTGAAGGAGGGGGTAATCAACAATATCCTCATATTACTAGTGACTGTGAGACTGAGGAGGAAGACTATGAGACTGAACGTGATGTGGTTGGTGTTAGTAGTAGTAGCAGTCATAGTGAAGCAGCCGGAGTGGTAGGGGAAACATTGGAGAGCATAGCTGTCAAGGGAGCCCACACCATTCCTCTGGCTCTGGGAGTCCCTTTCCCTTCACTACATGATCCTTAAGAGGACCGAACTGGTGTTGGGGGGAGAGCAGGCTCAGAATTAATACCATCACTACCAGCAGGGGCACAGATCAGCTGTCTGTGCCCGCTGCTAATGCTGCTAGTGCTAGTCTGCTTTCTTCTTCAGGTCAAAAGGAAATGGGAAGTGTGACATTAGGGGACCCTCTGTCACATTGCTCATCACCTCCTCCAAGCAGCAGTGAAATGTCTGGAACAGAGCAGCAGCAACAACAGTATATAGGGATTAGTGGTGGTGGTGATGATGATGCTGGAGAAGCTGGGGTGGAAGAGACATTGATGGCCTTTTTAGCAGTAACTGAGAAGGAATGTGAGACAGGGATGAGGATGGGCATCACCACCCCCACTAGCAATGGCATTTTGGAATTAGAGGAATTTGCAACTTCACTAATTCCTTCTGATTCTGAGATGCAAGGGCAGCAGGAAGCTGAGGAACAGGCTAGTCTGCCACAGACCACCACGGACACAGTGGGAATGGGGTCAACAAGTGATGAGGGACTAGGACAGGTTCCACTTGCCAGCAATAGTAATACTCCTGATCCTAGTTGCAGTGCTGAATCTGAGGCAGTAGCAGCAACAGCAGCAGCAACATTATCTGTTGCCACAGACAATTAAGGGGAATGTGGAGGACAAGAAGAAGGAGGCCATTTTTCTCCATCTGTTCCCTTCCCCCTGAAGTCATCATGGGTGTACGACTATTTTTCTGTTGGGGCAGGCACAGTGCAGTCATCAGCAACAGCACTGTGCACAATTTGTGACAAGTAAGTGAAAAGAGGAAAGGAGGGAACACACCTTGGCACATGCACCCTGATATCCCACATGAAACACATACACCGTGACATTTACGTCAAACATGTTAAAGCCAAACACCCACCACAAAAATCAAGCACCACTTTTGCTGTCCCTGACTCTCCAGAAAGGCAACAAGAGGTGAGGCTGAGATCAAAGAGGAGGTGGAATAGAACAACCCAGGCAGAGACTGGAAGTTCCATGATGAGTGAAACAACTAGCTCACCATCACCTTCTAGGGTAACTACATCTTCTGCCAATCCACCTCGTTCATTACCTCCCCCGCCAAATGATAGCCACTCGGTTGGTGTTACGATGTGGCAGTTCGTCTCTACCCATTGCACACTGTGTGGTGCACTGACCACAAATGCCAGTGTGGTGGAGGAGAATCCCAATCATTGCATCAAGAGGCATCTGAGGAGAGTCCATCCTGCAGAATATGCTTAGATGGTGGCAGGGAGGGTTCATCATTACTATTAAACTGTCAGCAAGTTGTCATGTGTCCTTAGCGGGTCTGGAAAAGGGGTACAGTGACAGAGGCAGTACTTGGCTTCAGGTGTCATTGTGTTTGGGTACAGTTGTGCCCCCAGATGTTATTTACCACACACACACTGTGCACATTGTAGTTGCTGATGAGACTCGCTGTTCCTGCTCTCAAGGGAAAAAATATATTCTAATAACAACACACCCATGATGATTTTGGAGGAGGGGCAGGTGGAGAAGATTTAATGGCTAACTTGTTCTTTTCACCACATATACTGGGGGCTACTTATTCTGCTGCTACTGCCTCAGGCGCATCACTAGAGCCAGTCATGGCAAGTGGAACCTTCATTATCCATCTTCCATGTTACTGCTATTGTTGATCCCATTCTCTTTCAGCTGCCTAATCACCCTGCTGCTTAAACAACTCAGCAGCAGCAGTACGAACAGCAGTTGCAACTCAGGAGGACATTTGACAGTGGCCACTGGCCAACATGACCTGCTGGCATTAGGCCAGTAGGGAATTTTTAATTTTTTCTAAGGGCTTGTGTTTTGAAAAAAAAATACATAAATAAAAATTAAAAAAAAAATAGTCCTACAAAAAAAATAAACATTTTTTTTTTGGGGGGGTGTTTCTAACAAGCTTAAGCCCTACCCTTCCTTAGGGCTTGTGCAAATTTCTTCAGGGCTTGGGGCTCTAATAAGTCTAAGTCCTTCAAAGGCCTCTAACAACAAATCAAACAAATCATCATCTACAAAATACTCTATCAAGTCAAGTATCAGTCCACCCCAGTGGCAGGTTATATCTTATTTTATTTTATTGATTTATTTTTTTATTAACTGTGCCCCCAATAGCAGTCAAGAAACCCCCCCAAAACAAATTCCCTATTCAAATGATTCATTCATTCACCAACACCGGCACTCTCCTCAGACCCCTTTATACCATGTCTTATGGTTATGGATTTTATTTTATTTTATTTAGGATTTATTTTTTATTAACTGCCCCCCAATCCCAGTAAACAACCCCCCAAAAATCATCCCCCGTTCAACTGATTCTTTCCCCACGCCCCTCCAACACAGGCACCCTTATGCCCCTTTTATACTATGCCTTTGGGAAATAAAATAATATTTGCTATGTGTTGTGTGTACCTTCTATGTTCCCATTGATTTCAATGGAATGAGCTAGGCGAAAAAAGTGGAAAATCGGCACTTTTCACAGGAAATTTCTCGCCAAGCAGAAAGTGCAATTTTTCGCCGATTTCAGTTTAAGGTGGAAATTTTCTCTCATCCCTCCCCACAACACTAACTTCCTGTCTAATATATTTATTTGTTTACCGTAAAATCTCAGGTATAATACGCACAATTTTACCCCACTTCACCTTATGTGGGGGTTGTGTATTATAAACGAGAGATTTTTTTCTGAATTTTTTTTTTAATGCTTACGATCCCTTCCCTCTTTCCCCCGGCGCTATCCGCTTTCATGCCATTACCATTACTATTGGCTGGAGGCGGAAGGTCCTGAAAGCCCATGAAAGGAAGCGGGCAGGCGGCCGGAAAATGCAAGCACACTGCCCGCAGACATTTAACCAGATGCAGTTGACGTTTGCCTACAACGGGGACCTCAGTAAGCTTTATCATGAAAGAGGATAGAGCCGGGGGAGGGAGGGAAAGGATCGCCAGCATTAAAAAAAAAGGTAGCGTATTATACATAGGCACTCTTGTTTTCCCCTAAATCTTGGGTATAATATACACCTGCATATTATACACATGTGCGTATTGTACCTGAGATTTTACGGTAATTATTTATGTATTTGTTTTATTTTTATTTTCTTTATTTTTTTAAGTTGTCCGCACTATCTTATCACAGTTAGTCCAAAATAATATATATAACTAAAAAACAAAATTAACAGCTTCTTTCCCAAGACTTCCCCAGCACAGAGACAATAAAAGTAAAATCAGCAAGTAATTTGAACCCCAGCTGCCTGTGTCTTGACAGTAACCCCATACTCCCCTTCTACAGAGAACAAATGTCCTACCTAAATGTCTCCCTAAACTAAGCTTCAATTCCCCTTTATTTGCCTATCTTTTCTAGCTCAAAAACATGCTGTTCCTCCTCTCACAAACACAGAATGGCATGCTGTGAGACTCTGACACTGTTAAGGTTTGGCTGAGCTGCTCTTTCTCTGCTGCTTAATTCTGCTGAAAGGGCCTTTAGGAGGAGGGAGGGCCTGTGCCTTTACTGCGGTAAGGCAGGGCACATGCTTCAAACTTGCCCCACATGCCCAGAAAACACCTGCACCTAAGATTCTATAGGGGACATACCTTAGGAGGCGTCTCAGCATTCCCACTATGCGGAAGGATAAACCTCTAGTCTCCGTTGGACTCTCTTGGGGCGAGTGTTCCATTATTACTGAGGCACTTATTGACTCTGGTGCAGCGGGCCTCTTTATAGACAGTGCCTTCATCCAGAAGCACTCCATTCCATTGCAGCTCTGTACCAGTCCACTTACCATTGAGGCGATTGATGGCAGACCCCTACAGTCACCTCAGGCTACCCACGCAACGTTCCTTTGTCTATGGCTGTAGGGGCTCTCCATCACAAAACCTTACAATTCCTGGTGATCCACTCTCCTTACTATCCTGTAGTCCTGGGTTATCCATGGTTGCACAAACACAATCCCGCATTTGACTGGGCAAGGGCCAAAGTCATGGCATGGTCACCCAACTGTTCCAAGACATTCATAGCAAAAGTGGGGCCAAGAGTACCAAGAGTGCTGTGATGTATTTGATAAGGGCCGGGCTGGTGAGCTTCCGCCTCACCGCCCATATGATTGTACCATTGAATTGCAACCGGGTCATACCCCCTCAAGGTCAAGCTTACCCTCTTTCTGTTGCAGAGAATAAGGCCATGGAGGAGTATGTTGCAGATGCGCTCTCCCAGGGGTTCATCCACAAGTCCTCCTCTACCGCTGGGGCCGGATTGTTCTTCATGAAGAAAAAGAGTGGAGAACTGAGACCCTGTATCGATTACAGGGGCTCAACCACATCACGATCAAAAATGCCTACCCTATTCCACTTACTACCAAGCTATTCAATCAATTAAAGGGGTCCAAGGTGTTCACCAAGCTCGACCAACGAGGGGAGTACAATTTGGTACGGATGAAGGAGGGCCATGAAAGGAAAACTGTGCTTAACACCAGGAGCGGGCATTATGAATTCCTCATAATGGCCTTCTGTCTCTGCAATGCTCCCACAGTTTTCCAGGAATTCTTAAGTGACGTCCTCTGGGACATGCTCCAACAATGCGTGGTGGTATATTTACATGACATTCTGATCCATTCTGTCTCCATGGAAAGCCACCACTCAGATGTAGCCCGAATTCTGCAAAAATTAAGAGATAATAATCTATTTTGCAAAACAGAAAAGTGTGAGTTCCACCGCAAACAGGTCACCTTCTTGGGGTATGGAACTTCAGAGGTTGGTTTCACTATGGACCCTGAGAAACTCTTGGCTGTTCTCGAGTGGCCGCAACCTGTAGGTCTCTGCTCCCTTCAACGTTTCCTCAGGTACAGCAATTACTACAGGAAATTTAACCTCAACTTTTCCTCGATTGTATAACCCTGGTATGCAATCATTACACTACAGTCACTCCTCGACCCCATTCGGTGCCCGTTGACGGCCATGAGTTTGAGCTCCGCTCCATAGTCGACGCTCGTAGGTTCCAAAGGAGTCTTCAATATTTGGTCCATTGGAAGGGGTAAGGTCCAGAAGAGCACTCATGGGTTCCAGTCTCTGATGTGCATGCCCGCACTCCTCGTGCTTTCCATTCGCGCTTTCCCCATAAACCTGATCCTGCTCCATGGTGGGGTCGTTGAGCGGGGGTACTGTTAAGGTTTGGCTTAGCTGCTCTTTCTCTGCTTCTCAATTCTGCTGTCTGAATTAATCTAGTGCTCTGCTATCTATTGCTACTGCCTTCCCTATTCTGAGTCTGGCTGAATCAGTTGACCTCTCAGTGATTGCTCACCTGACTGCTATCAGCCAACCCTCCCAGGGTATTTAAAACAGCTTGACTCACTTCCTAGTTTGCCCTTGTGTTTGCTTCTGGCTGCAAGAGTGTTCTACTGCGTTCCTGATTTCCTGTGCATGATCTGGCTTCCTCTTACGTCCCTTCTGGTTCCTGACTGCTGGCTTGTTCCTGACATCGCTGACATCCATATTCCTGACCCCAGCTTGGCTGAGTACCTGTCTTGGTTCCTGACCCTGGCTTGTCTTTTGGTTTACACTTTTGTATCACGATTTTGATTAGTTTGCTTTTGTTATTTTAATAAAGGTGTTTTGCACTTTAATTTTTGTGTCTGTCTGGCTCCTTGTCCCTAACAGACACCCTTTTATGTGTCTGTAGAAAACTTTCATGTGGTGTAGAAAAATGTATCTACCCATTAATTTCAATGTATTGAGCTAGGAGAAAAAAGTGGGAAAAAGGCACTTTTCGCTGGAAATTTTTCGCCAAGCAGAAAGTGCCATTTTTTTCACCAATTTCAGTTTGAGGTGAAAATTTTCACCCATCCCTACATCCAGTCTTATAAATGTACATTTATTTTCACTTTTTCACTTACCAAGCAACTTTGAAAGACAGTATGCTATTTAGATTCCTCCTTCCTAACAAGGGAAAACACCTGATGAGGTAACAAATTATATAAACTGTGTGTGAGTGTGTGTGTATGTGTGTTTGTGTGTGTGTGTGGATAGAGAGAGAGATATAAACATATTAAATATACTCAGTGAAGCAAGTTAAGGATATTATCATGTCTCATTTATTGTGAACAATTCAGGATTGCCTCAGCATTAGTTTTTGCCCATGTAGTGGTCTCTGGGGGACTAACATACTAATTGGTATCTCACCAGGGGCCAAGATTAGTGAGAGAAACAGGAGATGATGTTCACTTACATGAATTTGAACCTTCGCCGGTCCCTTGGTAATAATTTGAACATTGAGTTCTTCTCTTTTTAAATTGGATCAAATAGACACTTCAGTGCTCCAATGAGAAGAACTATGTGTTCAAATCATTACTAAGAAGGCAGTGGGGGTTCACATTCATGCAAGTGTACATCATCTCTTTCTTTTTAATTTTTATTGACATCTGATATTTTTTTCCCTCTGAATGATCCTTTGTGCTCTTCTGTTCTACATTCGCTTTTTTCTGTTGCAACTCTTCTTGAATAAGGGACGTTGTTCGAAGAATATCTGGACTTGTTTATTATGTATATTTTGTCCCTTAGATCTGTACACATTTTACATTACAAATGGGGATGGTTTGCATTTTATCTATTTCTGTGCTACAGTCTCCGTAGTCATAGTACTATTTGTTAAAGGAGAACAAGGTAGCTCAGTACATATATTTGTTACCAAACATTAGTGATTCATATTAGCTTGCTATCTACAAGACAGGAAAACAGCAGTTTCATGTGTCCCTTTTTGAGAACCACAAGAATTAGCTGGAATTCAGCATCTGAGGGCATCCATTTTGTTTTTTCCTATTTTTCTAGAGCATTTGTGTTAGCTGCCTGCTGTCAGTGTACCACTCTGGTGAGGTTCTCTGAGATCCATCAGAAGATAAATGTGAAGCTGTTTTGCCAAGAGATAATGGAAATATGTTGCTTTACTTATTTTACGTTTATTTTGCCTAAAGAGGTATCCTCACTCACATTTAATGTCATTGTCACAGATTGTAGTGCTTTATTTCATGTTGGTTTATTATTTTATTTTATTTTATTTTTGCTCTCAAAGTTATCAATTCTGAAAATCCTATCATTTGGATCTTTAGCTGCTATTTATTTCAATAATTGCCCAGTCTTCATTCCATATTTCCATATGTTAAATATCAGTTGTAAATATGTTCTAAGGTCTTGCAATCTGATTCAGTCAAGAATACCTCTAATTCAGAAGTGTCATGTTCATGATTTTCAAAATCATCATGCAAAAGCTATAGTCTTTGTATATCCTCCATGTTGTGCTTTTTTCCTACAAATTTTGCCTTGCACTACACCAACTCATTCAATTTGATCTCTAGCTTGTATGTTTGATCTCCTATCTCTGCAGCTTATTATGGCTATTGTGATCAAATTCTATAGTTTTGTATTTTTCCCATGATCTTGAGAATCTTGGAAGTAGGGAGTTGGTCATTTCTTATGGTACAAATATTTCCCAGTTGAAACTAATGTTTCTATCTTGGTGAATATTACATAATTATAATTATCTCTTTTGTATTTACCAAGTTTGTATTTGTAGTCTGTCTGCTTATGTAAAGTGGTTTTCTGAAGAGAGCGTTGCTCTATTTGTCTATTGTGTGTTCAATATGTTGATTTTTCTTTGCACTTGAAAATGCTATTAAATTTTCAAAGGCAAGGAAATCAATGCACAAAATAACTAAAAGAGTGGATTTAAAAGGGAAATTTACAGATTTGTTTTTTAAAAAATGCTACTTACTAATAAAACTGTGGTTTGCTCCAAAACATAATTATCTTTATCTAAGCTTTAGTAAAATGGCAGATATTTAATGTTGCATGTGTAAGTTTATGTATCAAAAAAGTAAGGTAGCTAATTAGCCTAGCTATAGATTGCATAAATAGTCTCTTATTGCATACATGCCAGTCTTTAATGCCAGCTTATTTAGCAGTATCTGGGTTTTGATTAATTGTTCTTTTCACAGTTCAGATAAAAAGTTTGATCTACAGAATAACATTTTGTAGGAAATGAAGAGCACTCTTTCACCAATAATAGATTTCTCCATTGTATCTAATTTGGACATCTCATTGGGATCATATCTGTCAAATAACGTTCATATTTAAAAGCTGTAAAATGCAGTTCTGTGTCTCTTTCTATTGATGTGACATTTGTTACATAATTAAAGAAATGTTCTGTGATTTATGTTACTAACTATAAGAGATGCGACTGATAAACTATATTTTGGTTATAAAGGTGGCTGAAAGTGGCCCCATAAGAAAATGGCACTCACACTGCACAGTGTCTTATTACATGTTAAAAAAAAACTAATAATCATGCAGAGGTTATAGTGAAAATGGGACATGCCATTCTCCGTAAGGATTCTCTATAAAACGCAAAAGAAAATACACTTCTCTTAAATAAATTCTTTCAAAGGGCCAATAATCAAATGTTATGGTTTAAATTTAAATAGAAATACAAAGTCAGTTATCTGATTTTTCATTGTTTAAGAGCTAATGTTAACCCTTTGAATGCCAGTGAGGTATCCAACGCATTGCAATGTGTTGGAAACCTCTTGCCAGTCAAAGGGTTAAAATCAAAACAAACTCAGATGTGTATGAACACAACTTGTTTTTAGAGAAATCAGAAGATGGGTATGTTATTATGTAACATAACAGGTTTTATATGTAATCTTGCTGTTCCTTATAAGAAGTGATAATATTGTGCTAGATGATTCAGTTACAGCCGGATCAAAATTTGGCCAGCAAAGGTGTCAATGTAGGGCTCTTTTAGCCTTTTCCCCTGCTTAAATGAATTAAATAAAACAATAAAAAAATACATGAACCCTTTGAGTGCCAGAGGGCTATGCAGTGCATTGTGAAATAATGCTGTGAGTACCCCTCTGGCAGTCAAAGGGTTAATATGATGTGTGTGTATGTGTGTGTGTGTACCATGAAGTATGTGTGTGTGTGTGTATATATATATATATATATATATATATATATATATATATATATATATATATAAATATATATATATATATATAATATATATAACCCCTTGCTCTGCTTTCTCTAAGGGAGAAAATGAGTAATAAATATTAATATGGATCCAGAGCCCCCATATTAATTAAGAAATAAGCTGGAAGAGCTCCCATTGGCTTGGAGGAGGCATTATGCAGGGCAGAGAACATGCCCTGACGTAACTTTGCATCCCAGCCAGTCGTGGATGAAGAGAAGGGGGTCACACTTGAGTGATATATGATGTCTTCCTGTGGAGAAACCTCACTTCCCAGCCAATAACACATGACGGGAAGAGGTCACACATGCATGATATATGACTCCTTCCTCAAGCCAGTCAGAGAACCCCTTCCAATTAGTTAGTGTAAATATCAAGACTTCAGACCCCATATTAATTTTTTATACATTGTTGCACTGATAAATAAATAGGATGACTGGACCCCATATTATTGTTTTATTTTACACTCATTAACCTCTTAATTGTCATTGCTCTTGGTAACTGCCATGCCAATATAGAGGTTAATCATGTTTTTTTGATGGGACAGTTGGGCTATTTTTTTAAGTACTCTCTTGCTGCAGCAGCATGATCACTGGGACCTGGCAACAGAGGCGCTAGCCATTTCTGTGGATGGGGTGGCAGGAGTGTGTGTATGTTTTTTTTTTTCTTTTTCAAATTAGCTGTTAACCTCACTATTGAGGGTGCAGAAAAATCTCTGTAATACACAGGGGATAATCGTGGGTGGCAGGCATGTGGGTAGGGTGAGGATCAGGCAGGGAAATCAGGGGCTATTACCCTCTCCCTCCCGTACTTTAAGGACTGATCCGGGCCAAGGAAAAGTGGCAGAAATTCAACCTCCTTTTCCTGGGGTTCCTAGCCTCACTTTGGAATTTTGGACCTCTAAAAGGATCCCAAATGGATTTTGTGGTGGAAAAAAGTAATCCAGTTCTGACCCATGGTCAGAGGGGTGCTCAATGCTTTATGAAGCAATACATTGCACACCTCTCTGGTTCTGAAAGAATTAAACGGATAGTAATGTTTCACAAACACAGCAGCTCTAATTAATCTTCATAGTATTTGAGCCATGGAGAGTGTTATTTCAATACTGTCAGAGTTGTAGTGCAAGCCACCTCCCCTCAGATGTGGAATCTGGTCCCTCGACCAGACAGCTCACAGCAAGTGACAATCTTTTTACTGTGAGTATAAGGAAAACCCTGCCCCCCTCTTGACAGGTTTTTCATGTTTTCCCTTATGCTCACTGAAGATAGTCCCTCTCTGCGATCCATCCGGACAGTCTTGCTGCTTTGAGGTGAGCAGTGTTACATCAGAAGGGGAATACTTTATCATTCATTTACTCTTGAACTACAGTGCTCTCAGTATTGAAATAATGCCCTCCATGGCCCAAATACTATGAAGATTAATTGGAGCTGCTTTTATTGTGAAACATTACTATCCCTTTAAGAGCACATGCGCAGTGATCAGAGTTTGAGGTCCTATGGCCCTTATAGCAACTGTCATGGTTGCCTCCATGATATCCAGAACTGTCTGAAGATGATAAAAGCAGGAGCTAATTATTAGGAGGTGTCAGTTCTTCTTACATGGATTACACAGATTTTTTTCTGTACATATTCTTACTGTATCATATGATTTTGCAAGCACAGCATGGGTTGTAAATAATAATAAAAAAAAATACACCAGATGGCATATACACAAAAATGTTAAATTGTAACAATGAAAACCACAACTTACATATTAACTTAGCATTAATGTTGGAATGTCTATTACATATTTGAAATCCATTCAGTGCAATCCCTCACCACATGAACAAGCTCAGCTCTTGCCATAGAAGCATGTAATTTTGTTTTCTTGTTCATAGTAGTGATACCCACATAAGTCAGAACATAGTATTTTATTTGTATATGACTGCCAATACACATTTGCTTTTTACACATGTAAAAATCTTTACTTCCATCAGATTCTTCTTCTTCATGGCTCTCAAGACTTTTAGTGGATAGGTAACTAATGTTTTTTTCTTGTTTTATTATCAAGACACCATCAATATCATAAATTAATATGCCATTTCAATACATGTACCACACAAAACACAGACTAGAAAACATGGAAAATATAAGTAAAACAAAATAAATACTGCAGAATATGAGAATTGTAATGCAGACATACAAGTAAAATCAATAATTATAACTTAAAAAGACTATAGACAAAAGAACCACCAAATTTTGACACTGTCTGGATGGAGGCTGGATTCTATTACAGCCTTTGGTGAATTTAACCAATAAGAGTTGGAAAAAAAGACTGTTTTAGCCTTTAACTAATTCTTGATAATGATATATCATTAGGTCAAGTAATTTGCAGTTCAATATTCACACAGAAACATTCATCAGTAGCATTGCAAATGACTGTTTTGCTATCACATTGTAGCAGGATAGCATTTGCATGTTACTTTTTGCAGCCAGATAGGCCCTCACATGTTCAGAACAGAAGCTCAGTGCAGTGAACAATTTTTGCTTCAAAAGGCATAGCTCCCCCAGTATCCCATGTGCAGTATAGCTCCCCCAGTATCCCATGTGCAGTATAGCTCCTCCAGTATCCCATGTGCAGTATAGCTCCTCCAGTATCCCATGTGCAGTATAGCTCCCCCAGTATCCCATGTGCAGTATAGCTCCTCCAGTATCCCATGTGCAGTATACCATGCAATTTGAAAAGCATTGTTATGCAACCAACACTGCCACCCCCAACCACACACACACACACACACACACACAAACACACACGCTAGCCAAACCGGACCTACCCTTAACCCCTCCATTGCTGGATGGCTAGAAACACATTGCAATCATGGACCTCCAACATTAAGATAAGTATATATTTTTATCACACATTTGTATCATTCCTGGAGGGGGCAGTGGAAGGGGGTCCCCAAGATTCCTTACAGGTTAGTGTTTTTTTCCAGACCCCATATTAATCTTTTAGGGACCCCATATTATTTTTTCACAATCTCCATCCTGATTTCATCAGTTTTCTGCTTTTTCCATGTAAATTCTCACTTCTAGAAATACATGCAGTTTCCACTTTTTACCACTCGAGAATTTCTCATAAAATGCTGCCATTTTCCAGCTATGCTTTCTATGGCTGTGAGAACTCCTGCCTCAGTACTTTGAAGACCTGGAATTTCCCACTGTTCTGTGAGGTTTACTAGACTTGACATAGATAATGGAAAGGCAGAGAGACTAGAGCTATAGTTCAAATAAAGTTTGTTCTAACCCCGTGCACACAGCACAAACCAAAAAGATAAGTTATGTAGTGGTGCATAGACCAGACAACACCAAACACAGTGTATGAAAAGTATGCTAATTTATAGTCATAATCAACAAACATATCCAATAATAAATTACTATATATATATATATATATATATTATAATTTTGGGTGTGTAGTTGTATTACATGCGTGATACTGCCCAGATCTCTTTATATTTAAGGTATCCCGGCTTGGAGCAAGAGATCAGCGCTGAAACCTTGTGTATCGTATATCTGCTTTTTGCTAAGGAGGGGTTGGATCCTTATTGGATTAAAGTCACAAGATCTCGTCTCCAGTGGGAGTTCCGTATAATACAAAGAATAAACTGATCCACTGGTATTGCAAAATAGTATGGGACAGCTTCCGTGTCTTTTGTGCCTTCACAGAGTATTTGTATGACAAAAACATAATGGCCAGCGGAAAAATAAATAAATAAAAACTATTGAAATTGTAAAAAAAAAATATATATATATATATAGATCCTTTTTCTCTGATTGTTCATATACAGTTACATTCTTGGAAATATATTGGGTAGTTAATAACCAAATAAAGCACTTTAAAATGCATTCATATTACTGGTAAAAGCAGTCACCGTGATTAGGATTTCATCATATCTTCTTATAGGTGATCCTAGATCTTTTTAAGTATGAATTTACTTCACTTGAATATTTACTTCATTTGAATTTGTAAGTGTACTTTATTCCAGCATGATGTCAAACCGGTCTTCTCAGGTCAAGCAGATACTTTAAGCTTGCTGAATCCAGGTATAATGCCGGTCAGGTTGTGCTCAATAGTTGAACTGCATTTGTAGAAACAATTGGTGTAGCAGACGGTCCATACCGTTTGATTAACTTCTTCTAGTTCTTGCTCATCTACTGTAATTTTCCTTGGTATGGTACATTTGTTAACTATAACTTGCATTTTGTTGAAATTCATCTTCAGACCCAAATTTTTTGCTATGTTATTGTAGCTCTTCAAAGCTATCTTGCAGTTCTTCAGTACTACTGGCAAAGAGTATGATATAATCCACAAAACGTAAGTGATGTAGGTTGTCTCCATTTATCTTAAGTTCTTTTTTGTCCCAATATTCTTTGTGGAAAGTTTCTTCTAAACAAGCAGAGAATAGTTTTGGAGAGATTGTGTGTCCTTGTGAGAAGCCTTTGTCTATGTTGATCTGGACTTTATCATTGTTGACCTTCATTGATGCAGTTGCATTTTCATATATTGATTGGAGGATATTTATGTCTTTTCCTTGGTTGATCAAGGCATAGATTATTGCTTGCTTTTTTGTAATCAATGAAGGCTATGCATAAGGGACGATAGTATTGATTATGCTGCTCTATAACTTGTTGCTCTGTCTGGATATGGTCCTTTGTACTAAAACCACTCCTGAAGCCTGCATGTTCTTTAGGTTGTACCTCATTAAATATTGTGTCCATTCTTCTTGATAGTACCTCTGTGAAAATCTTGAAGATGACTGGCAATATGCTTATTGGTCAGTAGTTTTTAGATCCACATTATCACCCTTTTTTGTGCAGTAGGATGTCTTCTGCATTTTTCCATGTTTGAGGCAGTTTGCTGAATAAGAGGTACTTTGAAAATAGTTTAGCTAGGGATTTGAATAACTGTTGACCTTTCAATAGTGACTTTATCAGGTCCAGCTGGTTTGCCATTTTTTATTGAATTTATTGAGACTTCTACTTCTTCTACCAAAACTTCTGGCACAGCTTTAGCCTCTGGCACTCTATTCAGTTGTTTCCTTCATCTTATCACTTGTTTTTGAGTTTTTGCTGTTGTACTATCGTCAAGCTTTAATGCAAACATTTGGCTCCTATGTGTGGTCATCTTTTGTTTTGCTCTCTGTAGCCCTTGATTTTCTTCCAGTGTCCTTCTGACAAGCTCAACACTGAACTTTTGCATATCTTCTTTTATGCGATGCCTTATGGTCTCGCACATTTTACCATTTTTCTTAATTTCTCATTGCTTTTATCATCATGGCAACTGTTTCTTTTGATATTCAGGTTGGTTTTTCTTGTTTCACAGTAGGTGCAAAGTCATGAGCAGTGCCCAATATAGTCTCTATAACTTTTTCATTGTGGGTTGAAATGTCTGTGTCTGGAAGGTCTTGCAACACACTGAAGAGATTAGACAGTTCTAACTCAAGATTCTTATGATTTTTCAGTAGTTCGCTAATGTTGAACTTCACGTTTATTAACTTGATCATTTTCTTTCTTTCTCTTGCAGTGAATTTTGATCTCACTAGACAATTGTCACTTCCAAAATTTAAAACGTTAAGACTGAGCACTCAGTAAATTTCGTTTACTTCTTTGCAAATATAAAATCAATTTCAGTTGTATTACCATATACCATTAGGGCTTTTCCAGATGCATGTTCTGTGGGCCTTTTTCCTTTAGAATGAATTCATGATGTACTCATTTTGATCAGTTGGTTGCCTCTTTCATCTGTTTTTCTAGTTCCATGTGGTCCAATCGATTTTTCCCATTTTGGAATTTACCAATTCTTACATTAAAATCTCCCATTATAAATGTGTAGTGCTGATTGTCCTGTTTGTTGAGGCATAAAGAATCATCATAAAATTCTTCAACTTCATCATCACTATGGCTGCTTGCAGGGGCATAAACTTGAATGATTTGGAGAACATAGTGACTGTTTAGTTTGATAGCACAGGAAGCAATTCTTTCAAAAACACTCTCTACTTTTATGACTGAATCTGTCAGTCTTTTGTTAATCAAGAATCCTATTCATCCACATTATCCATCACTGGTTCCTTTATAGTATAGCCATGATTTATCTTCTAACTTGACTACATTTTTATCTTTTTTAGGATCTCACATAAGCCAATAATGTCCCAATTGATGTTATTCATTTCTCTGTCCCAATTGATGTTATTCAGTTCTCTACTCATTGATCAAGTGTTAAGTGTTTCAATATCTAAAGACCAATGGCATCCTGATAGATCCCAGAGATTCTTAGCACCCTCTGCCATTGAGCTGGTCTTCCCACTGCTATAGGGAGTAGCTTGAAAGCTTCTGGGGAAGGAGGGCCATTGTTTTTGTTGTGAAGCCAGGCTGATGGAATGGACCATAATCTGTCAAGCTTGTCCAGTGTAGTTTAGCAGATTTTGGATCAATTTAGTCTGGTATTTTAGTTCTTTGGGTGACCCAGCTACAAGTATATGCTCCTGATAACATAGTTCTCAGCTTCATTGACACTCACAAACACTCCCTCCAAGATAAGACATTGACCCATTGTTTTGACCAGTATTATTTTGGCATTATCCAAAAACGTATTTGTTATTCTTATTGTAATGGTGTATGAGATATCTTCAGTTCTATTTAATTCTTGTGTTACAGTTGATTTGTTCTAAAATGTCTCCTTCTTTTTGTGCGTATGGTCCAGAGTTTTATAAAATAGCACAAGAATTGCAGCCCCTTTTTTCTACAGAAGTGTCTTGTTACTTGATTAGTCTAGGCCAGAGGTTCGCAACATTGGGCTCTCCAGCTACTGG
The DNA here is from genome assembly GCA_037306005.1 of Rhinophrynus dorsalis. Lineage (NCBI taxonomy): Eukaryota > Metazoa > Chordata > Amphibia > Anura > Rhinophrynidae > Rhinophrynus > Rhinophrynus dorsalis. The sequence goes on from CM074723.1 coordinate 101,683,799, forward strand.
AGACTAAAACTACAATCATCATCAATTTGCTGTTGTCTGGTTGGAGATGCTAGGAGCTGTAGTCCCCAACAGCAGGAGAGCCAAAAGTTGCCTAATCCCAGTTTAGGTCAATGTGCATGCGTTGAATATTTTAATCAAGATTATCCTAGCAGCTCTCTGACTGTATTAATGTATAATGAGCTCAAAACTACATTTCTTGGTATACAGAACCAATTGAACCAATACCTTCTAACAATAATTCCCAATCTACCCTACTATGGTGTCTAGGAATGTTGCTTTTGTTCCTTTATACAGAGATAATCAGTCTTGGATACCATGCCCACGGAGGCAGGCATGACACCTCCTTTTTTCAACTGAAGCTTGTTGAGCGGATGATCCTAAGTAACCCTTTATAGACCAAAGGGAAAGTGATTAGTTATTATTAGAAATGTTATTTCTCCTTTAACTCTTTGAGTGCATGACAGGTAGCCAATGCATTGCTACATGACTGGCATCCAAAGGGTTAAGTGTACAGTTGTGCAGCTAATCAGGCATTGCCATTTACATTTTGAAATGTAAATCTGAAAGGAAAGGCTCTTGTTTAGCACATTGTGTTCTGAAATGACCTGATGCAGCACGATTTGTTCCAAAATAAAGTTTGCCATCCCAAGATAGACCACTTCTCTATGGTATTTATACAAAAGGAAAACATTTTGAGGTAGAAGCAGCGGTTAAAAGAATGCAACAAATGGTATTCCATCTTGTAGATGTGCCAATTCAAACTAAATATTTGAGTTTTTTTTAATTCTTGTGATAATGCTAAATTGACAGAAATAAGAAGAAAATTTACAACAGAGTAGTTACATGAAGGTTCTTTGTTTTAGGCACTTTGGGTTATTTGCTGAGGTTGCATAAAATATATCAGGCTGCCATAGTAATAATCCAAACAAAATGCTTCTAAATACAATAGTTAATCATAATGATGGCAGCATGTTATTTAAGATTGTATATTTCTCTCTCTCTTTCCCCTTCTCTACATGTGTCACTCACAGCTTCTTATTGCCAGAGAGCTGTCCAAAGCAATGACAGTCAGAGGGTTAACTCTCCCAATGGGCTATGTACAAAGTAAAAGCAGAACAATCCTGGGGCAATTAATCTAAAACAAAGGGTTAAAGAAAGATTCCAATTTCTCTCTCTATCATTCAAGGGGTTAAAAAAAAACATTTCAATCAGTTGGGATTTGGGGAATTTGTAATTGTCTCCTATGGAGCTGATGATATGTTGCAGAATATTTATTTGTTTTACACTCAAAAACCACGGTGTGAACATATATCTTTATGTTATAATTCGCTAAGGATGTTTGTCAGAAGCCGTCACGAGCAGTAGAGACGGCTGTGCGTGGTGCAGTCATGTGCAGTACAGACTGCCTGCGCTGAGGCTGATATGGAGCGGGGTGCTCCAAATTCAGACCGGAGTCCTCTCTGCACACTGGAAGGTGCGCAGAGAGGACTCCGGTCTGAATTTGCAGCGCCCTGCTCCGTATCAGCCTCAGCGCGGGCAGTCTGAACTGTGCATGGCTGCAGCTCAGCCAGTGTTGGCCTGTGTACATGGGCTTTAAAACTAGTAATTGTATATTCAGCTATGAAGAAAAAAAGCAGGAGTGGCTTGGCTCCTCCTCTTAGCAGAGACATCCCCACAGTGCAGCTGCCTTCTTTCCTTCATGTCAGTCATTGCTTCATAGAGTGGAAGCAGGGGTGGATTTACATCCCAGGGTCCTCTAGGCAAGGCACCCTTAGCTTTACCCATGGCCCATCCCCAGTCCTCATATGACTTCCTGGTACAAAAAACACCCATGGCCTATAACAAACAAGGACAAAAAAAGCTTTAAAGGATAGTAATATTGCTATTAAAGTGTTGCTTAGAATTTTTTTATGGTTTTTATAACATGTTGTGCTATATTTCTTTACTTACATATTTGTAGTTTAAGCGCTATTCAAGTTGAAAGGATCCCCCCTGCCTCTTTCCCCACATCACGCTTCCTCTCTATCTGGTGCAGATGGAGAGACAATCTTCAGTAAGCAAAAGGAATATCCTGCCCTCCTTCGTCAAGGGGGACAGGGTTTTCCTTATACTTACTGACTGAAGATTGTCCCTCTCTGCATCAGTCCGGTCCCACAACCAGATTCCATATCCAATGGGAGGCAGCCAGACAGGGCAGGAGGGGGATCCTTTCCTCTTGAGTAGCATTTGAACAACAAATATGTAAGAAAAGAAATATAGCACAACATGATATAAAAACCATAAAGAAACTCAGAGCAACACTTTAATAGCAACATTATTATTCCTTTAACCCCTTGATTGCTATAGAGCTCTACAATGCATTGCTTTCCAAAGTGTTGGAGATCTCTATAGCACCCAAGGGGTTAAATAGCCTGTAAAGGTGTAAAATAACTGGTGCAGGGACATTGAGATTGCTCTCTGAATTGTAGGTGTAGCTGGGGTGCCCTCAAAATTTGGCACTCTAGACACCTTCTCTGCCTAATGGGAAATCCAGCTCTGAGTGGAAGTTACAGCTGTCCCTCATCTGTAGACAGTAGTAGTGAGAACACACCTCACTTAATATGTATTGTGCACAAGCAGCCCTGACAAGAGAGATTCAGGTCAAGGGGCATTTGTCCTGCTGCACCCACCCAGCTAGCACACCGCAGAGAAGGAAATGTCTAGTTTTCCAAAAGTTACTTATATCTAAAAATATCATATTGTCTGTGGATTGTATTATACAATGGAATTGACTATGGAAAGTATTATACAAAGGGATTTGAGCACATTTCTATTACAATAGTCTGTTATGCTGTATGGTTTAAGAGTAGTTTTGTTTGCTACGCTATTAATCACCTATCTCAAGCTCATTAATCATACTGTTGTCACATGTTCCCTTTAGTGTAATGTTGGACTGGCCTTCTAATAAGTCATCTTGTGCTAAGTTATGTCTTTCTTATTATTATAAAAAGTAATAAGTGGTACAGCTGAATCATAAAGTTTCTTTCCAACACATTGTGAGCGCTCAACCTGTCAAAATGGCACCATTTATAGATTTATGTTTTCTTCATAAAATTTATACTGATGGAAACATTAAGGTTACTGCAATAAATTTCACAGTATACTTTTTACAATTTGAACAGGATTCCCCAATAATCTATAAAGTCCCCAATAATCTATAAAGCAGTGGTCCCACCATGGCAGCACTTCTTAAACATCCTAAGGACCAAGAGACAGTTATACCTTAATATGAAGTCATCTTGGTCCCAATTTTCAAGAGGAGGATCGGGAGACACCCCCACCCCTATCACCATTTACTGTGTCTCTAAGGGAAATGCATTCTCTATATATGAATCAACAGGGAAAGCATTTGCTATTGATTAACCCTACATCAGCTATAACCCTTTGAGGGAGAGGCAGGAAAGAGGGCTAGAAATGTGGAATCCTAGTATTTGTCACCTGGCTGCGTTGACCAACATTGCATAAATTGCGTAATCTGACAAGTAAATAAAAAAAGATCTCATAGACCATTTTTAAATAAAATATGGCTAACATAACATAATGCACTTTGCAACTCATTTTAAAATCATCTAATTTGTTAACAGGTGTTAGTTTCATATGCCTTTTTGTATCTACTTACCACTGATGGTGGCCTTGTAATAAATCACCCTTGATCTATACTGATGAGTGTCATGACTCTTTCTCTGTTGAATGAAACTTGATTCTCTATGGCTGGTGAGTCCCTGGATGGTAATAATCAACCACTTACCTGAGCATCTGGGCAAAATGTTGGTTTCCTAGTGCACCCTGATAAGGCCTGTACCCCTGTGTGCAGTTGTTATAGCCAGGCTGCCACAATCCCTTAATGGTTTAGCATATCCATAGTTACTCAGAGTAAGGATCGTTTGGGATGTGCAAAGTCCCATCAAAGCTCGTTATTTGTGTTTATGTGGTGGCATAGAAATCATATGGCTACAAACCCGCACATCAAAATGCTTTAGATTTTAATGGAAGCATTTTACTGTGATTTTCCCTGCATCTTCCACCAATGTTCTCTGTGTGGCTCAAGATGCACAAAAAAGAGGATATTCAGAACACCCAGCCCTTCAGATCAAAGAGGTCTTCAGGAGGAACTGTTTGAATGTTTGTAAATTTTAAGCAATGGGAAATCAATTTCCATAGCCCTCTGGTCACAACCTGAAAATTTTCTGCTCTTTCCTCAAACTCTTTTCTGCTGGAAGATCAATGACAAATTAAAGATGAAGTTCAAGGTGAATGTGAATGTGAATTTCTCTTTGCTGATACAATTTATCTGTGTACATTTATAGGATCACTGTCTACAGATTATGCAGGAGGTATTTACCAACCTCAGACTGGATGCAGAATATTAGCAATGGAGACCAGAGCAGTTTGGAGTTAAACAGAAAGACATAATTTTCAGATTGTAAAAATGACAGGATAAGAAGACAAAGACATAGCAAATTTCTCAGGCAGTCAAGCAGGGATAGTCAATCTTTGGATGTCCAGCTGTAGAACAGGCATTGGCTGGTTGAGAGTGATAGGAGCTGTAGTCTCCAAAAGGTTGCTGTCCAAAAATTGCCTAACACATAGTGGATTCTAACTTGCTCTCATCATCACATCTCTTTTTGTGTTTGACCATACTTAATGAGCCATATGCACAAAGAAAGGAGCAATTCTGAGACAAGTCCACTACACCATAGGGGAAAAACAAAAATCCCCAATGATTTAAATGGGGTGTTTCATCCCTTAACCCCTAGAATGCCAAGCACTTACAGCGTACGAGAATGGAGCTGTACCTGCTGTGCCACGCTTGTACGTTGTACAGCTAAAATGCGGTCACTGCATAAGCCGGTATAACCAGCATGAAGTGGCTGCATTTTAGCTAAAATGATGCCTGGCACTCCTGGGGGGGCATGAGGATCACTCCTCATGCCCCCCAAGTTATTGATCTCCTAGCTGATCGCGCTGGGTGATCAATATACCTGTGGTCTCCTGTGGTCGCCTTATTGATCTCCCAGCACAATCAGCTGAGAGATCAATAACTGGGGGGACATTAGAAGGGGTCCTGATGTCCCACCACAGGTCTGAATTGAAATATAAAAAACAAAATTAAAAAAAAAAAAGAAGAAAATGTAACCCTATGAGTGCCGTGTGGATGTCGCTCTGGAGACCCCTTTGGCACTCACAGGGTCAAGTGTTTATTTTAACTAAGACCTGATGCCCCCCAATGAGGTCTATAATAGCAAAAAAAGAGAGAGAAAAATTAACCCTGTGTGTGCCGGGGGGGTGTAAAATGCAGAAGCCCCCCCTGCTTTGGCAAACACAGGACTTTGGTTTGCATTGCTTTGTATTCAAAGCTTGTTGGGGGGCCCTGATGTTCCCCAACAAGCTATGAATAAAAAATAGTAAAAAAAAAAAAAATGAACCCTCTGTGTGCCTCAGGGGTGTGCATTGCTTTGCAATGCATTGGACACCTCTGTGGAAGACAAAGGGGGTTTTTTATTTCATTTTTTTCCATTTTTACTTTATTTAGACCTCATTGGGGGACATCAGGGGTCCTGAAGCCCCCAACAATGTGTTAAAAAAAATAGGAAAACCATGTGTGCACCACGGGGGGGGTCCAACGCAGTGCTTTGCAATGCGCTGGACCCCCTTCGGCACACACACATTTTTTTCCCATTATTTTTTATTCCGATATTGTTGGGGGGCATGAGAAGTGGTACTGATGCACCCCCCATGAGGTATGAATAAAAAAATAGTAGCTAAAAAAAAAAAAATTAACTCTTTGTGTGCAACAGGGTGTCCAGTGCATTGCAGTGCATTGGACACCCCTGTGGCATGCACACAAAATGCCTCCAATCCCCCCCCCCCACGTACCCTACCCACCAGCCTATTTCCACAGCCCACTGGCACTCCCAAATCCCCAGTCTGACCTCCAGCCTGGTTCCACTGCCTGCTGGTAGACACAAGTGCCTGTACGCACTGGATTCAAGTTGGGAATCAAACAGTGTGTGTGGGACTTACAGTGCACACTGGTATCACAGATCCCCCATATGCACTTACCTCCACACCACCACTACTTTTGCTCACTGCCCACTGGTTGATATACTAACACACACAGACTGACCCCTCTTCCCTCCCCTATCTGGTTTCACTGGCAGTCACAAGTCCGCACGTACACTGACCACTGGTAGCAATAGAATCACACATACACTGTTTGCTTCCCCATCCTTGTTCCACTGGTAGCCACGCTCCTGGCACCCAATATGGTATGTCAACCCACAGCAGTGGGGTACCATTTTTTGTAGGCTGGCAGGAGGTCCTCCTAGGAAATCCAATGGTGTTGAACCATTTCCATATCTTTGAAGTGACTGATTTGTAAGAAAAACAAAAATATTTTTATCTGTAGTACCACATTCTGGAAATAGTTGTGCACTCTAACTTAGGGGTAGAAAGGCAAGTGACCCCTCATTAGATGTTGCAGGTTATCTTCTTTACAAAATGACATGGTTTCTGTACCCTTTCTTCACGTCTCTAGTTGATATAACCATTTTTGTGTAGACAAGTGATGTTTGAGAAAATATTAGAAAACTTAGAGGTTGTAGTAGTGGTCATTTTGCACTTCTAGCTCCCCCTGAGGTAGGTCAACTCATACCAATGGGGTGTCATTTGACTCCAAAGAGCACTTGCTAATGAATGCAGTTGCAAATTCCATGGTTTTCACAGATTTCCATACATTTAAAGGCTCAGAAATGCAAGAAAATGCCTTTTTTTCATTAGCGCCACCTTCTGGAAGCATTTGTGCACACCAGCCTTTGGGTAAAAAGGCAAGTGACCCTTCATTAGATGCGGTAGGTTGTTTTCTTTCCAAAATGTCATTGTTTTTCTACCTTTCCTGCATATCTATTATGGTTATAACCATTTTAGTGCAGGCAGATAATTTTAAAAACAAAAGTGTCAGGTTTACGTACATGTTCCTAGCACCCACATATTATATGTTAATTCATACAAATGGGCTACCATTTTTCTCATGTTGGTAGCAGGTACTGAATACAGCAGGAAATGTTATGGTTTTCGAAGTGGTGGTAATGTAAAAAACGTGTATTTATTCCTATAGCTCCAGCTTTTGGAAATATTTGTGCACGTCATCCCAAGGATAGAAAGGCAAGTGACACCTTATTTGATGCGGGAGAATGTCTCTCTACTTTCCAAAATGGTATACCTTTTACACCTTTCCTTCATGTCTCTAACAGTTATGAACATTTTAGTACAAGCAGCCATTTTCAAGGGAACAAACAGGTAGGTGTAATTATGTGCTTCTGGCACCCCCAAAGGTAGGTCGACTCATTCCACTGGGGTGTCTTTTTTCTCCTAAGAGCACTAGCTAATGAACACAGTTAGAAAGTCCTTGGTTTTCTCAGATTTCAGTACATTTGAAGGGGCAGAAATGTAAGAAAATGCCATTTTTCTCCTATAGTGCCACCTTTTCGAGGCATTTGTGCACACCAGGCTTCGGGTATGAAGGCAAGTCACCCCTCATTAGATTCAGCAGGTTGTCTTCTTTCCAAAATGGTATGGTTTGTGTACCCTTTCTTCATTTCTCTAGTTGTTGTAACAATTTTTTTATAGATAAGTAATGTTTGAGAAAACGTTAGAAAAATTAAAGTTTGTAGTAGGTGTCGTTTTGCACTTCTAGCGCCTCCTGAGGTAGGTCAACTCATACCAATGGGGTGTCATTTTTCTCCTAAGAGCAGTAGCTAATGAATAGAGATGGACATTCCAGGGTTTTCAAAGATTTCAGTACATTTGTAGGGACAGAAATGTAAGAAAATGCCTTTTTTTACTAGCACCACATTCTAGAGGCATTTGTATACACCAGGCTTGAGGTAAGAAGGCAAATCACCCCTCATTAGATGCGGCAGGTTGTCTTCTTTCCAAAATGGTATCGTTTGTGTACCCTTTCTTCATTCCTCTAGTTTTTATAACCATTTTTGTATAGACAAGTAATGTTTGAGAAAACGTTAGAAAAATTTGAGTTTGTAGTAGGTGTCGTTTTGCACTTCTAGCGCCTCCTGGGGTAGGTCAACTCATACTAGTGGGGTGTCATTTTTCTCCTAAGAGCACTAGCTAATGAAGACAGTTGGAAATTCCATGGTTTTAGATGCAGCAGGTTGTCTTCTTTCCAGAAAAAAAAAAAAAAAAAAAAAAAAAAAAAAATATATATATATATATATATATATATATATATATATAGATTTATATAGTTATTCCACTGTTTTAGGGTAGATTTACCACAAAAACACTAGAATGCTCATATTAGCTCATAAAGTTGAAAATGTCATTTTGCACTGCTGGTGATTAGGGTTCTGCGCTAGCCATGGACGTAGGTAAAACTATACAAATTTGGTATTTTTTTTACTCGGGGGACTCATGGATTTTTCAAATAATTGAAACTTTTTTAATCAAGGTAAATGTTTTTGATACATAGTATGTGATTTTCTCAAAATGAGTAAATTTTCACTTTTTTTGTCATTATGACATCATAGCTTTTTGCATAATACAAAATTCTCTTCATGTAAGGTCCCACAAGAAAGGTCAATTAGGTCTGAAAAAAACAATATGGTTTTCCATATGTAACTAGAAATTCCCAGAATAAATCAAGCCTAAACAGAAGGATAGCAAAAATGCCGAAAATGTGTCTGGCCTACAGGGTACAGGGTACAGGAAATGGTACAGGAAATGGCACTTCACTCCGAGCTGGAAATTTTTTTCCAAAAAGTGCAGATTTTCCACTTTTTTCCCTAGCTCATTGCATTAAAATCAATGGGAAGACCCTTATTTTCCCTTCTTTCTCCATACAGTTCTGTTGTGTAGTTCCACCAAGTGTGAAGTGCCATTATTTGCCAATCTTGGTTTGAGGTGTAAATCCATCCCTAGATGTAGTATCCAACAGCTAAAATGTCGAGGTTATCTAACTCTTCTGTAAATCTCCACACCAGTGATGCTCTTATTAGAGTCTAAATTGAGACAAATCAAGAAGTTAATCAAAAAGCTGTATTGAACAAAGAACACCTTCCTCCTAAGTCAAATTTTAACTTTTACTCTGAGAACAGGTTTTTTTTTTTTTGCCTAGAAATGCATTGGCTTGTTTTTATGTTATTTATTCCTTGTTTGAGTTTTAAAGAAACATTAGGAAAATTAAATATTGGCTGTTTGTTTCTGGTTCCAGAACCAGAGGTAACTAGAGAAGGGTTGGAAATCCACTGACACGGATTGTACTGAAGCAATTAACGGCTCACCACGTGTGTAGATGGATATCAGTCTTCCAATTTGTGGCACATTTGGAACCAATGTAGCACTCACATAATGTTGTTTTGTTTTGGTCTTTTGGGGTTTTATTTATAATGGGTGTGTTTTATTCCTTTGTGGAGACATCTGCTGTTTGAAGTGAGCAGCAGAACAGGATTCCCACTGAATCTGAATCAAGGTTGTGTTGATATCCTCCTCAAGTCTAACAGCTACTAGCCACATAACTGGTTTTGTAACTACTATTATTGTGAGAGTATTTTTTACACATAACTTAATTATTTCAATATGTGTTACTGCCTATGGAACACCCTTTGCTCTCTTTAAATAAATAAGCAAATAGAAATTGCCCAATGGTTTTATATCATTTAACAATTTAATATTCCTTAGAAAGATAGAAAAACACTCACATATTCCGATGATCAAAACAGGCATACATCCAGAAACTGTCAAGCCCACTCACAGAGATTGTAAACTGTTTTACATTCAGGAATCTGATGCTCAAGTCTTTTTTTTCTAATTAAAAAAATGTATTAAAAGAATATAAAATATAATAGACAAAATCAAATAAAACCTGCTTACACATTTTGCAGCTGAAACGCCTCTTTATTAAAGATTATGGGCACAATCAAAGGAGAGCTGTCATGTAAATCCAAAACCTTTCAATCCCTTACTTGCTTTTGATTTATTTACTGGGGTTAGCCCCATTCTAAGTAATCCTATCAGTTTAATCTGATTTCAATAACTCACTATTGAGGAACTTGCTATTAAGTATACACATGGGGCTTACCACTGGTGGAGATAATGCACCTATACAACTATAATGTAAAGTATTTTTAATATTGATATGACCATTTATCCTAAATAGCCAGTAGTCAATTCTGACAAGCCCATTCCTTAAATGAGTTCCTGAAAGAAGACCACATTCAAGGGAAACAGACCAATCAAATAGCCTATGGTATCAATACTATCAAAAGGGATAATCCATTTTACCAATCATCATTATATCACGGTGCCCGTGATTGCTGCAGTTCTCTGTCTATCACCTGCAGGGGGCTCCCATTGGCTGTCTGCAGTAAGCCCACCTCTGGTTGCCTTTTTAAACTCAGTCTGGGCACCCTTTAGTTGCCCTTTCGTGGTGTCTCTGACAGCTTCACTTTGCCTGTCTGCTGAAGCTATTGGGCCTGTTCCTGAGTTCCTGAGTTCTTGAGTTCCTGAGTTCCTGAGTTTACCTGTTCCTGTGTTCCTGCCTGCTTGTCAGTTCCAGTCTGGTTCCGGTTGCTGTCGTTCCGGTTGCCAGCCGACTTGCGGTGCTCGTCCCGGTTGAGCCTCGGCCTGCTCCTGCTGTTTCCTGTGTTCAGTTCCTGTGGCGATATTTCTCTCCTGTTGCTCGGCGACATTCTGTCTGTTGGTCCCAGCATGCGGACGCTGGGTTACTCCATTAGCCTTGCGGCTCACAATACTGTCTGTTGGTCCCAGTGTGCGGACGCTGGTTTACTCCATTAGCCTTGTGGCTCACTATACTGTCTGTTGGTCTCAGCGTGCGGACGCTGGTTTACTCCATTAGACTTGCGGCTCACAATACTGTCTGTTGGTCCCAGCGTGCGGATGCTGGTTTACTCCATTAGCTTTGCGGCTCACAATACTGTCTGTCGGTCCCAGCGTGCGGACGCTGGTTTACTCCATTAGCCTTGCGGCTCACAATACTGTCTGTTGGTCTCAGCGTGCGGACGCTGGTTTACTCCATTAGCATTGCTGCTCACTATACTGTCAGTTGGTCCCAGCGTGCGGACGCTGGTTTGCTCCATTGGTCTTGTGGCTAATTCTACTGCCTGTTGCTTCCAGCGTGCGTACGCTGGTTTACTCCATTTGCCTTGCAGCTCTAGGTACAGTTGTTGATCCCAACGTGCGGACGCTGGTTTACTCCCTGTCTTGCAGTCAGGCTTCTGGTGCTGTCCAGTCCTAGTAGCACTTGTTTCAGATGTGTACCGACACTAGCCTCTCCTTGGGTGAGACAGCTTGACCGTATACTCTATTTACCATCCTACTGTCATTGTCATCTGACAGTCACTGGTCTTAGTGGTGTCTCCCTTCTTGGGCTGCCCTGCCCGGTATTGGTAAGGCCGGTAGAACCTTTCATGTTGCCACCTTTAGGTTGCCTTAACCGGTATTGGCAGGGCCGGTAGAGCCTAACCTTGGGTATCCATTCTGGGCTGCCCTGCCCGGTATTGGTAAGGCCGGTAGAACCTGTTACGTTGCCACTCCCGGTTGCCTTACCCGGTATTGGCAGTGCCGCTAGAGCCTATTCCTTGTGTATTCCTCAGGCTGCCCTGCCCGGTATTGGTAAGGCCGGTAAAACCAGTACGTTACCATCTTACAGTTGCCTTACCCGGTATTGGCAGGGCCGGTAGAGCCTACTTATCACTATTCATTCAGTATTGCTTGGGTTGCCTTGCCGGTATTATTTGCAAGGCCGGTAGAACCTATCTCAATTGTCAATTGCTTATATATATGTGATGTTTGTATGTGTATGAAAACCCTATGGGATTGCCTTAACTTTTCAGTAAAGTTATGTTTTTACCTAAACCTTACGTCTGAGAGTCTTATCAAACCGTGACACATTATAACAGATGACAGATAATAAAAATCCATAATACTAAACATACACAACAAAATAAATTTAAATATAAAAACATAAATAAATAAGAAACCAAAGAGAAGAAAGCACACCCAATAAAATTATACAAACACATATATACAGTACATATAAACATCCATTAACATACAAATGAATACACACATATATGTTTGCAAATTCAGGCACACATAGTACCTAAGATAGATAGGACTTGGAGAAATAAATGCATGTTTATATGCACAAACACACACAATTATATATATATATATAGAGAGAGATTGTTAGGAAGCACTCACAATTCAATGAGCCAAATGCCTGGGTGCCAACAATATAGCCTTGATGTATACAAGAAGAAGTCATAAGTTCACACACAGGTCTTATACAAAAAAGTTCTATATTTATTGGTCAACATTTCAACTAGCTAGCTGGTATGTCTTGAGGAAGATCAGCTAGCTGGTCGAAATGTTCACCTATAAATACTGAACTTTTTGTATAAGACCTGTGTGTGCACTTATTTTATGAACCCATAAAATATATGTGCATATAAAAAATACTATATCAATAAGAACAAACAAAGGATCTTTAAAGATTACTAATAGAGTGCAAATAAGTCATTTAAATAACCACACTGATCTAGCTTACCCCAACAATAATACTGTCAATCACTCTTACATATAGAACTATGCTAATTACATTAAGTGTACACATATACATGTACACATATATAAATATACATACGTGACCATCTATCATATGAAAGCTTTACCTATGTAACCTAATGCATTAAGTGTTTGTATCACTGTTTGATATATTTTTATATACAACGGGTGTGTTTTTCTGTTAAATAATAAATATCTCTAGAAAATTACATGTAGCAAGGTTGATAAAGTAAATTTCCAATATAATTCTCTATTGCTAACCCCTGTAGGAGATCATAAACTGTTGATGGACCAACAAATCCTATAGGCGTAGCCTTTCAAACTGTAGGATCTGGATTGTGATAAATTGAGAAATGACAGGGAATGCTGTGATCTGGAAACCCTTTAGGATATACCTCCTGTGTTGTCTAAAGTGTATGTGCAATTGTGTTCCTAGGATAGGAGGAATGAAACAAAAGATCAAGTCCAAGGGTCATAGTGGATGGAGGGGCAATTAAAAAAAAGAACAAAACAGGAAGTTGGATATTTCACTTGGTTCTATGAATGTTGTCAAATAATCTATTAACTAAGGATTTGTCTTTTTTGTCCATCGAGTAACCCTAATCTCTTTCAGATATTTGTGGAACTTAATGAGTTAAATACGAAAATATATCTCAAGAGGTATTTTTTGAGCAAATCCAGATTAATCCTACACAATATAGGGGAAGATTTGTTGAAATGTTCGGAAGCCTAGTTATGGAAAATGTGAGAATCTGAAATGTCAAATTTAACCACCAGTTAGCTAGAGGCTATTTTCTGAAAAATAACAAGTCTATCATCCTAAAGCCAGCAGATAAAGGGGAGCAACTTCTACTGGAACATTCACATATCAACAGAAGACCCAAATATATGTGTTGACTAATATCCGGGTATCAAACCTGTACAGTAAGAATGCTCATCCTCAGAGTTTCAATTCCTTGTGGACAACACATGAGCAGTTCAATTGTGCTTCTACAGTATCCTTTTCATAGTTTATATGTACCTTTTGGGTGCTCATACAAGTGTTCAGTGCGTCTAGGTAATATACAAACACATGCATGTTTTAATGTAGTGTGATACACATTAGGAGAACCATCACTATTCAATATGTGTCTGTTAAATAAAATTTTGGATTAGACTTATCTTAATGTGGAGCCATACTCATGGTTAGAGTATCCCTCATACATAGGAAGGCATGACCTACACCACAGGAGTCTACTAGTTGTTTGACCATGAGTGGACTTTGTTATGTATTCATGCAAGGAGATGATGGCAGTGATACAGTAAGGTGTGTTGTGAGTGACAAAGAGGTGATACAGGGGGCATAATTTCCCCAGTGATCTCATGTCCACAGTTCCCATGTTGGTCAATGTAACCAATGTTCTGTGATTGCTTTGGTTTGACATATCTCTGTACATATGCTACATTAACAAACAGACTAACTGGAGAAGTGATATCACTGGAGATGTCTGTTTCAACCTTATGAAAACATTAACACAACTTACTGGATAACCCAATGATCACCCTAAGATTTCAGTTTGTGTGCTGTTAGTTTGACAATCAGAGTGTGAATCACAGCCTATTTGGCGTCATGTTCTATATATCTTGCCTGTTATGTATCTAAGTCAAATATCTGTTTGGATAACCGCTATAAACCATAACAATTGCTGCAACTGAATATTCACAGTGTTGCACCTGTTGTTATGCTAAGGGTAGGTGTCAGTTGTTCAAATTCAACCCACATCATGGCCATGCAACACTGTCATTTTCTTTGGCTCCAGTGGTGGATTGCAAGTTGGATTTGGACAACTCTATGTGTGGTGTGTGTGCTAACCCATGGTAAAACATTCTACAACCATGTAACCTGAACTGAAGTTGTGTTCACTGCACTGCTTTGCAATGCATTGAAGACATCATTTCCACTTAATCTATCAGTAACTGCAAACCTTCTCAGACAGGATTCAAATAGAACATTGTTTTATTTTTGGGGGAAAATAACAAATTGGGCTCTTCATTTTTTTTTTCTGAGTCCCTCCCACCTTGGATCATACCTAGGGCTGTGCTGGGGAGCCATCCAGGACGGCAGCTGTTGTCCTCCTGCCGCACCATATGTCCCAAAGTGTGATGTAGGCACAGTTTCAGGCATCCAGTGCCTTCCTGGTGGTGGTGCAGTGTAATACTATTCAGAGGTGGACGGCTGTATCCACCTCTTCTGGTGCATCCAGTCTCTATAGGGGTGGGTCTGTATTCCTGTATAGCAGGTTGAGCTGGTGCAGTTGGTGGAGCAGTGGAGATGGTGGCGCAGGTGGAGTTGGTGCAGCTGGTTTAGATGTTGGGGATAGTAGAGATGGTGGGGATGGTGACCACCTGGTGGCATCGCCTTTTGCTCCACAAGTGTAAAATCCTCACTGGGGGATGACTCTGCCGCCTCCTTCTCCATGGCCTCCTGCTTTGCTGCAGGCCTGTATGTTGTGTGTGGAAATTACATGGTGTGATTAGTAATGTAAGCAACGTCAGAATGAATGTAAGATGATGTAATTGACATGTGAATCTCTGAGTTTCAGAATGGTATCCTATGCATTGAGTTGTGATGCATGGGATACCACCCTGGCAATCACAGACTGATGAACTTGACAGGATCCTGTACATGAGGTCTGTCCAAGTTCACTCCTCAAGGCCACCAATCAGGTCAGTAGTGAATAATTTCTCCGATTTAGGCCTGTTGTTGTGTTGATCAGTAGCTCCATCTTTTTGAGTGACCCAGCCATGCTTAATCAGAGATATCCCCTAATCATGGCCTGTTGGTGAGCAACCTACACTACAGTGGTTAATATTTGGTTCCCATGTGTGTCCTGCAAATAGCGGATGGTCTAACATCCATCTATGCCATCACCACTCCTGAGAATCCATTTGAGAACCAAATGTATGATATGACAGTTCAAGTGAGAGTAAATGATTACATACACAACACAGAGGCCTACTTGGTTATCATTTAATTCAATAGTGTTGGTTATTTTGAGGCCTTTGTGTTGCACGTACATCCAGTTAGTCTCAGTGGCACTGTGATCTTTGTCCTGATCCATCTTTATTGAGATTCACTGAGAGGTGATGAAGGCTTGATAACATGGCAGTAAAGTGGAGATGATGACTTCTCCAGTGATATAATTTTTCTTCTCCATTTCTTATGTTTTTTTATAGAGTCTGTACAATGAGATCTCAAAATATTGAAATGTTGTCTCCATAGACTAACATGGGAATTGGTGAAGTGATGGTATGCAAAGTTTCATTTCACATCATCTCTTTTTCAACACTTAGTGAATGTCCCCTGTGGAGCATTTCATTGTAACCCTGTTGACTTGTCTTTGTTGTTGATTAACCCTTTGAGTACCAGAGGGGTTGCCAAAGCATTGTTGAGTGATGTATTGATGATCACTCTAGCACTCAAGGGGTTATGTGCTGACTTCCCTGTGGGTACATGGGTGACATTGTGGAGGAACAGTAATGATCTTTAACAGACAACATTTTGTGAAGCATGGCGTCCTTGTTTGAACCCTCAGGGTGATGTGTTGGTGCAGATGTGTGGATCAATGATGGCCAAGTGTTGAGGTATGACTGTGTTTGTGTGTGATGGTTGTGTCTGTTGATGTAGTGTGTGGTTATGTTATGATGCGCTTACCGGTAGTGTGGAGATTCCTTTCTTCCATAGTGTCCGATCAACAGCTCTCAACAGCCGTGGCCGACAGGTTCTTCTGCAGCATCTTCTCCCAGTGCTGAAGGTGATGTGGGCAGGGGGACCACCTCGGGTGTAAAGGACAACCACCCCTTCTTCTTCTTGACCACTCTCTTGCAGTCACCCCATCTTTTCTTGATGGAGTCCAGGATCCGTCTGCAGGTGGCCACTGTATTCATCCTGCTGCTGACTTGGTTCCAGGTGGCCTTCCGCCTTGTAGCCAGGCCAGGGACCCTCTCCCTCGGAAAGCAGATGCTCTTCCTCTCCAAGACAGCCTCCATGAAGGTCCTGTTCTCCTCATCAGAGTGCTGAGGATCCCTGAGACTCTCCTCCTCAGTTCCAGTCTGCGAGGTGTCAGAACTGTGGTCGGAATGTCCTGCCTACATTGTCCCTGACTGTGTGGTGCTCCCCGATAGGTACCACTCATCCCACTGACATTTCTGTCCCTGTGTGCCATCTGCCTCTTTTAGTCTGGGTCCCCCTCCTCCCCAGAGATCTCCCTCTACCACTTCTACTCTGACTTTCCTCCTCTCCTACTACTCTCCCCATCCCTCTCTCCTGTCCTCCTCTCCTCGCCATCATGCACCCACTCACACCCAGGCACTCACACAGGCCCTCACAGACACACTTGATCCCACTCACTTTATGTCACTCTCTGTCACTCACTGATTCACACTGTCAAAAAAAATATTAATATGTGTGGTGTGTAATAAAGCAAAAAAAGGAAGTGTGTCTGTGTGTGTGTGTGTTTGTATGGGTGTATGGAATATGTGCAAAAGTGTGATATGTGTATATTTAAATGCAAATATCTCCAAACTCCTTCCCTTGCTCTTTTGTATGCACCTCTCTCTATCTCTCTCTCTCTCTAACTCTATCACTATCCTCTGCTCCTGGGTCCTGTGCTCTAGCTCACCAAAACTTGAAACACAGAAAAGGTGTTACCAATATTTTTGGGTGTAGGTGTATTTGAACATATTTGATACTTTGGGGTCTTGGGATTGGCTGTGGGCTTTAATTTGTTTGGGTATCAATCAGGCTTCTTAGTCAGCTTCGGCTGAAATGTTACAACTTGACTTAAGACATGTTTTATTGGCTGATTAGGATGCACGGTGATGCAAAAAAAGGTGCAACGCAGGTTTTTGTGTTACGTGTTTTTGTTGTGCCTATGCTCGTTAGCTATTCTTGTAGACTACCTGTCATATTTGACTTAAATCATGTATTATTTGCGGGTGATGGCCTTTTTCACTTAGCAACAGTTTTAGCGCAAACCTTTAAATCTGGCCCTAAATCTGTTACCGCCTTAATACAGAATATTAGAGGGGGAATTGTTTTTTCCTTATACTTTAGTTTCTTACTTTTAATAGTCCCAACCATCATTAAAAGATCTGAATTATTTACCATTTTGATTGATGTATAGAATTTAAGTTCTCACATATTTTATAAAACAGGCATTTCTCATTAATTCAACCTTATTTTTATAATCTTTTATGAATGGGTGGAATGTAAAGTCTTCATTTACACCAAAAGGTGATTCGGTTGAAACAAATATATATACTTAGCTTCACTTTTTTGTCCAGATCCGACTTTCTTTCTGTTAAATGGAATCGCTGTATTCCATTAAAATTGATGGCATTAAGGTCCCCATTATGGCATTCATTTACATGTTTGGCCACTGGTGTGTCCCTTCTATCCCTGATATCTTCTATGTGCTCCAAGACTCTTTTCTTCAATTATCTTTTGGTTTTGCCAGCATAGTTTTTTCCACACCTACAGGACATCATACACACCACTCCACTGGTTTTACAATTGATGAAATTCTCTATTACATATTTATTTGGATCTTCTTGATTCCCAAATATGGTGACTTTAATTATATATTGAGACACTTGTGATCTGTAAAGATCCATTGTTTACTCTTATTGATATAGTATTTTATATATGCACAGATCTTTTATGGGTTCATCATTATATGTATTTATATGAATATGTGAGCATATATACATACTACGTGTGTCTGTATTTGCATACATATGTGGGCACATACATTTAATAGTAGAATGTTTATATGTAAATTTGTGAATATATAATTTTATTGGGTGAGTTATTTTCTTTGGTTTCTTCTTTATAGACTTTTTATTTATATTTATTTTGTTGTGTGTGTTTAATAATGTGGATTATTATTTGACATCTGTTATAAATTGAGAATTGGTAAGATGAATTATCTCTTTTGATACTATTATATTGTATGTTTGGGATGGGCTGTTTCCCTTGAGTGCTGTCTTCTGTCGGGTACAAATTTAAGGAGTGGTCTCACCAGAATTGGTCCATGTCTATTTAGGATAATTTGCTACATCAGTACTAAGAACACTTTATATTTTAGGCTCATTCCTCTCTCTATTTCTGCCATTGTTTCAGAGTGGCAAACCCTGTGCAAATACGTAATAGTAAGTTATTGAAATCAGATTAATACCATGATGATAACTTAGAGGAAGGCCCACCCCAGCCAAGCAATCAATAACTAGTAAGGGGTTTAAAGGGGTTAGAGCTGTGTTGCTGTTTTCCTTTGATTGTGTCCATAGTCTTTGCTAAAGTTTTGTTTCAGCTGTGAAACACATAAACACAGGCTTTGCTTGTTTTTATCTATTCTATTTTACAGTCTTTTAAGAAATATACAATATTGTCAAAAAGTCTGAGTCCACTTACACATTCTGCTTTTATTTCAGCCATTCTGAAAATCGAAATTGTTTGTCAAATTGTACAGTATTTCTCAAACAAAAATACATAATTTTTACTATAAAGTAAAAAAAGTTTGTTTGTTAGTACATACGGAAAATCAAAAATTCTCAGTATTTGGTATGCCCACTATGTGCCTTAATGAATGCTTTAAAATGTTAGTAACGTCCAAAAAAAATTTTTTTTGCATTTAGAAGAGCTTAAAAAGCTAACACCAGGCACATGTTTTAGACCATTCCAATGAAGGAATTCCTTGTAAGTAACGATATCTCGGCACTTCTCAAGTGCCTCCAACACGAAATGACCCGACACAAATCTCCTGCTGACAGCTTTACAGCTGTCAGTAGGAAACAGCAAACTTTAAATGCCTGTATCTCTTAAACCATAGTGGTTTGAGAGATACATTTTTTTGCATTTAGCTCAGCTTTTTAAGCTCTTCTAAATGCAAAAAAACTTTTTTTTTTTTTGGACATTACTAACACTTTAACTCTGTCTGGCATTTATTCTACAAGTTTGTGCAGAATTTTACCATCTGCATTATTCCAGCACTCCTTTACAGCATCCCAGAGAGTGTCTAGAGATATCACAGTGTGTTTCGCCTTTTCCCTTTTCAAATGTTCCCTAAGATAGTCAGTGGGGTTGATGTCCAGCGATTGTGGCTGGAAAGCCATGCTATTAGCACTCCTTGCAGAAAACGCAGGAAGCGCAAAGGCTAGATAAAAATATCTAAGCATAGCAGTGAAAATAAAAGAAACAGATATTGCACTCACATTTCACCCATTTTGGGCTTTGAGCATAGAATACATCCTTTACCAGTGTAGCTAACAGACTGTGTCTTGATGTATTGTTCCTCCAACAGTGCACGATGCTCCTGATTGAACTGGACAGATGATCACGTTCCTACCACTGTGCCGAAGCACAGGATTGTTATAAAAAGAGTTCCAAAGTTCATACAATATGATGTAGTATTTCCAAAGTTCATAAAAGGGAAAAAGTTCAAAAGTATGAGATAGTAAATTGGGCACTAGTGATGTATATAGCACTGTAGGAATTTTGTCTGCCTCGTGGCTGCAGGCCAACGCTGCTGTCCATAAAGGAGCAACTGGCAAAGTGGGAGGGGGTGGGAAACTCACAGGGTGGTGTGGGAGGGACCTAACTGGGAATGTGCAATAACTCTAACACAACCCGTATCATGGAGATTTGACTCCACTTCTTCAGGGGTGAATTGAAACACAGGATCTGTATTAAGGGTTATTTATACCCTCCCCATAGGTGGTTCCCACCGCAAAACCACCACCAAGTAAATTAGTTAGGGGTAAAACTATGTAAACCACCAAGGGAGGGAACAATAAATACAAATGTAAAAGTTTATAAATAAAAATAAAAATATACACATTTGTCAAAACTAATTACTATAAAACAACAATGTAAATAAAAATGTGATGCATAATAAGTATGCTACAATACATGATGTAATTGATTTTGACCAGAAAAAATAATTAGGAAAACTTATGGGTAAAAAATACCAAGAAACATATACAGTGACGTAAAAAATTATTTGATCCCCTGCTGATTTTGTATGTTTGCCCACTGACAAAGAAATGATCAGTCTATACTTTTAATGGTAGGTTTATTTGAACAGTGAGAGACAGAATAACAACAAAAAAATCCAGAAAAATGCATTTAAAAAAAGTTATAAATTGATTTGCATTTTACTGAGTAAAATAAGTATTTGACCCCCTATTAATCAGGAAGATTTCTGGCTCCCAGGTGTCTTTTATATAGGTAACAAGCTGAGATTAGGATCACTCTCTTAAAGGGAGTGCTTCTAATCTCAGCTTGTTACCTGTATAAAAGACACCTGTCCACAGAAGAAATCAATCAGATTCCAAACTTTCCACCATGGCCAAGACTAAAGAGCTGTCCAAGGATGTCAGGGACAAGATTGTAGACCTACACAAGGCTGGAATGGGCTACAAGACCATCGCCAAGCAGCTTGGTGAGAAGGTGACAACAGTTGGTGCGATTATTCGCAAATGGAAGAAACATAAAATAACTGTCAATCTCCCTCGGTCTTGGGCTCCATGCAAGATCTCACCTCATAGAGTTTCAATGATAATGAGAACGGTGAGGAATAAGCCCTGAAATACACAGGAGGATCTTGTCAATGATCCCAAGGCAGCTGGGACCATAGTCACCAAGATAACAATTGGTAACACACTACACTGTGAAGGACTGAAATCCTGCAGAGCCCGCATGGTCCCCCTGCTCAAGAAAACACATGTACAGGCCCGTCTGTAGTTTGCCAATGAACATCTGAATGATTCGGATGAGAACTGGGTGAAAGTGTTGCGGTCAGATGAGACCAAAATCGAGCTCTTTGGCATCAACTCAACTCGTCATGTTTGGAGGAGGAGGAATGCTGCCTATGACCCCAAGAACACCATCCCCACCATCAAAGATGGAGGTGGAAACATTATGCTTTGGGGGTGTTTTTCTGCTAAGAGAACAGGACAACTTCACCGCATCAAAGGGATGATGGATTGGGGCCATGTACCATCAAAACTTGGGTGAGAACCTCCTTTCCTCAACCAGGGCATTGAAAATGGGTCGTGGATGGGTATTCCAGCATGACAATGACCCAAAACACACGTCCAAAGAAACAAAGGAGTGGCTCAAGCAGAAGCACATTAAGGTCCTGGAGTGGCCTAGCCAGTCTCCAGACTTTAATCCCATAGAAAATCTGTGGAAGGAGCTGAAGGTTCGAGTTGCCAAACGTCAGCCTTGAAACCTTAATGACTTGGAGAGGATATGCAAAGAGGAGTGGGACAAAATCCCTCCTGAGATGTGTGCAAACCTGGTGGCCAACTACAAGTAAGGTCTGACCTCTGTGACAGCCAACAAGGGTTTTGCCACCAAGTACTAAGTCATGTTTTGCAAAGAGGTCAAATACTTATTTCACTCAGCAAAATGCAAATAAATGTATAACTTTTTTGAAATGCATTTTTTTGGATTTTTTTGTTGTTATTCTGTCCCTCACTGTATGATGTGTAGTCTTTTTTATTTTCACTGTTTTTTATTAAACTACTACTCTTAGATATTTTTATCTCTGTTTTGTTTTTCTGCCTAGCCTTTGAGCTTCCTACGTTTCCTACATAGTTTTTATACTATTGGTGAATAAGGCACCAATACGTGAATAGCAGCATCAGACAGACTCACAAACAGAGATTCTAACTCTTCTATTATTCATCATCATCCTCATCATAATCATTCATTATTAATTTCCCTTGAACTGTTGACATTCATTGTTTTATTATTTTTCATTATTCATTGTGTTTATTTATTATTTATTTTTCTCATTTACTATACAATTCTTATGTTTTAGACGTTTTGTGTTTTTATTTTTATTTTTCATATATTTCATTTCTTATATTCCATTTAGATATACCTTTCTAGTATATTATTATTTTTTACCCCATACAGGAATTGATCCCTGGTGTTTTTGTGCAGGTTAATACATATTTTTTTTAATTAGCACTCCTTGGTCTTCCTTTGACTTCAGGCACACCTGGCACAGCTTCGATGTGTGTTTGGGATCATTTTCTTGCTGGAAAATGAATCCTCTTCCACACAAATTTAAGCAAGAAGGGATGGCATACCTCTGTAGAATAGATGGTACTTCTCTTTGGTCAAAGTGTAGTTGATCTTGTGCAAGTCACCAACTCCAGAACAGGAAAAGCATCTTAACAGTGAATATTTCCTGCACCATATTTAATTGTTGGTTTTACACACTGTGGTGTTTGCCTTTCATGCCGCCGTCTCCTCACCACATGAAAGGTTTAAAAATGTATAAGCAATTGATGTGTGAGGAGGATATTCATATAAATGGCAATTTCACAGTCAGTGTCAGTTTCTATGTATGTCAGTTCTGACCATCACAATATGTAAATTATTTTCTATTTTTCTATTGAAAATTCAGTTGTTAAAGGGGATCTATCACCCCTATACAAGTTAGGCTTATTAGATAGATTATTTAGCAAATATGTTTTAAACGTTATGCTTTTTTTTTTTAAGCTAATTGGGCATAACTTAATGTTTAAAGAGTGCCCTGCACCGTACATCCACTTTTTTTTTTTTTTTTTTAAAGCTAAGGCAGAGTGACGGACTGAGGTAGGTAATCACAGTCTATGCGAAAGTAGGGTGCAAGGCACTCTTTAAACATTAATTTTCGCCCAAATAGCATTAAAAAAAAAAAGAATAACATTTTAAACATATTCTCTAAATAATCTAACTAATAAGCCTAACTTGGAGAGGGGTGATAGATCCCCTTTAAATTGGGCCCCTTCTATTTGTTTCTTGTCTTCTATGTATGTATGTACAGCTTTTGGAGAGCTTTTGAGAGATGCTGCCCTAGTATAAACATCAAAGAGACGCTATTTAATTTTGATGAGCAAGTGTTCTTTGGTGGCGGGTCTCCACTGGATTTATGATATGGCACTAGGGGCACACCCATCTCCTATTATTATTTTCCCTTCAGTTTGTATAAATAAGAAGTGGATCTCTAGAACAGTAACACAGGAATTTTATTAGCCATTCCTGCAACTCAACAGGTTTGGCCAGAGACCCTACTCAGAATTAGGGACACTAGGCTTTCGCCTACACGGCCTATTGAAATATCTGGCACAACTAACTAGTTTCTGCAGTGTTCCTTTTTCTTGCAAATGTACACAGACCATCAAATATCATCAAATTCCATTACCTATATAACAGTTTCTCAAGCATAGTCCTCAAGTACAATGCAGGTTTTAAGGATTTCCCTGCCTGAGAACAGGTAATCTTATTAGAATGATAGATCCATTCATTATACATTTGTTCTCATGTAGGTAAAAAAAGGGGTACTTGACCTAAATAATGCACTTGTGTGTGGATTTATAGGTTGGAAACAGATCAGAAAACCTAGCCACAGCAAACGAATTTAAAGCTTCTAATGTTTCCATTATCGCCTCAAAATTTCATGTGACAATATGCAAATGAGAGCACACTGTGCCATCACTTTTTAGATTTCAAACCTATATAAATATGGTTCTGTTATTCAGAAAACTATGGGTTGAACATGCATGAGCCAGTCAATCTACCTACCTACTGACAGCTGTTTGTACCTACCTGGTACAATCAGTGTTGGGCCGATGTTTTTCCAAATAAGTAATGGCTACATTTTTTCTATGAAACTAATTAAGAGCTAATTATTTCAAAATTAAAGTTCCCCTTTAAAGCGTTAAGCATAGTAACATGGTAAATTAGGTTGAAAAAAGACACAAGTCCTTCAAGTTCAACCTTTGCCTCATAACCCAGAGACATGAGAATTATATAGCTTTCCGGCTGTCAAATAAGTTAGTCTTTATTAGACCTTCCTGATTTGCCTACTAATACACAGTAAACCTGTATGTTGCCTTTAAGTGGTATTCAGTAGAAAAGGGCATGAAGCATACACATGCTGAGCAATAAGAATGACTATCACTGGGCCAATTCAGATACTCAGTTCACTTTCTGTGGTGAGATGACCTGTGTATCTGTACAGATCAGTGGTTTTCTACCATTAGGAAACTTATTATGTGTTTGCCAACCCCAAGGCACCACATAGATGAAGCAAATTTCTGGTACTTGCCAATGTTAAGACGTGTTCTGTATCTTTATTGTATTAAAATAAAACCGTCACATAGTCCTCAAGTACAGTGCAGGTTTTAAGGATTTCCCTTCCTGAGCACAGGTAACCTAATTAGAACGATAGATCCATTCATTATACACTTGTTCTCATGCAGGTAAACAGGGGTACTTGACCTAAATAATACACTTGTGTGTGTATTTATAGGTTGGAAACAGTTCAGAAAACCTACATATCTATACTTCCAAAAGATCGGCGCTCAACAGTTCAGAAAACCTAGCCACAGCAAAAGAATCTAAAGCTTCCAATCTTTCCATTATCGCCTCAAAATTTCAGATGAAAATATGCAAATGAGAACACACAGTGCCATCATTTTTTAAATTTCAAACCTATATAAATATGGTTCTGTTAGCCTATGATTGCTGGTTTCATACAACATATTCAGATAACTATGGGTTGAACATGCATGAGTCAGTTAAGCTACCTACCTACTGACAGCTGTTTGCACCTACTTCATACAATCAGTGTTGGGCTAGATGTTTGCTAATACGTCTGGTACAGGGTAGTATGCCAGACAATCAGTTTAGGTTATGATGGTTACTTTTGTGCTCACCATAACCTAAATCAAAGTCTTTAAAAATGTTATTTCAAACTAGATATGACTGCATATCAAAATGATCTCAACTGTAAGAATTTTGTCCGGTTCCATAAAGGGTAACTAAATGCCACTGTTCCAACCTCTAGTAATCACAGCACTATAAATATTCAACCCTAAATTAAAATGTTTTCCAAGACTTCTTGTGCAATATCCTGCAAGATATAATGTTGAAAACCTAATTTCTATTGGCTGTGCTGAAGAAAACTGTATCATAGCAGCCAATAGGAATCATCAGCTTCTGGAGCATACATCCCTACACATCTAAGGAGGAAATGTCCAGGCGGGGTAAACCTGAGTGCTGAAGGCAGTAAACTTAAAATGCTATGACCATAAAAGACTAGCTCAGCAGATGTTAACTAGCATAAAACTGACCTATAACATCAATTGTTCATGTTTGTTGCATTTAAGTCCAATACTGTGTTTTGTGAAGATGGTTTTGCCCTTTTTAGGAGAACATTATAGTTTTATTTAAGCTATTTTCTTCTCCAAAACAGAGACGTTTTGAATAACAGAAACGTAACCATGAAATTAATAAATACAGTACACTGCACATCATAAATATAGAAGAAAAATTCCAAAGGCATGTCATCACCATGTGACATAATTGTCTTCAAATTTAAAGGTAACATTGAATATTTTTATGTTTATTATTCATACTGACAATACCCAACATAACACTGCAGTTGCAATATGGTAAATTAACCCTTTTAAGAATGAAATGCAAACCAACTTCATCTGAGATGTTGGATGAAAAGTCTGCAAATTCCCATTGGTTGGAATGATACTTTTAACTTCTTGAATGCTAGAAAGGATCCAACTCTTTGCTTTGCAATGCATCGAAGACTTCACTAGCATTCAAGGGGTTAAAAAAATTCCCATTTAAATCAGTGGAAATGTCGATTTGTCTCATATGGTACAGTTACTGTAAAATTATATGTTTGTAATCTTCATTCATATTATGCATCTAATAAAAATGTCATGGAGAACTTTAATTTATTTAAAATATACATATTTTTCTTTTATCTAAGAAAACTAAAAGCAGAAATCTGTGCATTCACACTCTTAGTTCACTCACTTACTGTAGTTGTATGCTGGTAACTGACCACAGCTATTTCTGTTGGCTCCCTCTTTAAATAACAAGATCTGCAAAATGCTGAGGTTAAAGGCAATTTATCCTGGATTCCCCCCTCTGTTAACATTTATCATGTTTCACTACAACACTGCTTTTGTCACAAACATTTATACTTTTTGAACACTGTGTTCTTTCTATTTTAATTTAAGATAATTCAGCTGTTATTTTTTTTTCTCTTCTTGTAAAAATTGAACCTTTAAAACAGAGAAAATGATTCTCCCTGCAGGTTGATTTCATGGACTTGAGGCTGATGATGAATAAAGAACAGATGCTTAACAAGATAATATCTACATTCTGATCTGCAGTAATGATAGTTCCAGAACACATAAATATCTGTCTGGGCCAGATTCACTAATGTTAAAAGAGTGCCCAATAGCAAATGTTATTACCTAAAATGGTGAACATCATTTTCTTGTATTCTAATACTAGATTGAAATTGCTAAAAAATAGTAATGAAAAAAATCAGGTAAATAGAATTTTTTGCAAGGGGATAACCCTTTAAGAACCAGTGGGGAATGCAACACATTGCATACATCTCTGGTCCTTAAAGGGGAACTATACCTATAGGAATAAAAGGCATTTACTGTACTCAATAGGAATAATTTACACAGCAGTCAGGTATACCTATTAACAGTATATGTTTGTCTGTATTTGCTATGCATGATTTTAGGTCTGTATCAATTTTTCGGTGGATATAGTTGACCTCTATATGAAGGGATAATTATTGACCATATTTTATTAAACAATTTAAGAGCTAATTATTTCAAACTTAAAATTCCCCTTTAAAGTGTTAAAGGGACAGTAATGTCCCATAACAAAATCTATAGTTTTATAGAGCCTTACAAAATAAGCAGAATGGTGCAAACCCTATCTCACCAACCACTATGGTTAGAGAGATATAGGGATTCAAAGTTTCTCCCTCACTCCCCTTCCCCTGATATCAGCTGTAAAGCTGACAGCAGGAGATTCGAGTTGTACGACCCGAGGAGGCTCTGCAGCAGAGCCGAGATCGCGTTACCTATAAAGAATTCATTCACTGGAAAGATCTACAAAGTGTGTCTGGTTTGCAAGCACACATTGTAGACATTTCCAATGAATGAATTCTTTATAGATAACGTGATCTTGGCTCTGCTGCAGAGCCGACTACTGGTCTCCGGACCGGAATCTCCTACTGTCAGCTATACGCTGACGTCAGGAGAAGGAGAGAGAGGGGCGAACTTTCAATGCCTATATCTCTCAAACCATAGCGGTTTGAGAGTTAGGGTTTGCACCATTCTGCTTATTTTATAAGGCTCTATAAAACTAAAAAAGTTTTTATGGGACATTACATTCCCTTTAAACATAGTAACATAGTAAATTAGGTTGAAAAAATATACAAATCCTTCAAGTTCAACCTTCGCTTCATAACCCAGAGACATGAGAATTATATAGCTTTCCTGCTGCCAAATAAGTATTTATTAGACCTTCCTGTTTTGCCTACTAATACACAGTATAACCCTGTAAGTTCCCTTTAAGTTGTATTCATTAGAAAAGGGCATGAAGCATACACATGCTGTGCAATATGAATGACTATCACTGGGCCAATTCAGATACTCAGCTCACTTTCTGTGGTGAAATGACCTGTGTAGCTGTACAGATCAGTGGTTTTCTACCATTAGGAAACTTATTATGTGTTTGCCAAACCCAAGGCACCACACAGATGTAGCAACTTTTTCTGGTACTTGCCAATGTTAAGACGTGTTCTGTATCTTTATTGTATTAAAATAAAACTTCACAGTAGTCAGGCTTGTATTTTTAATTTTAATAGCAGTGTAACATCTTTTAACATTTTTATTTCTGAAAAAATATGGTAATATATAACATTACTGATTTGTTTAACTCTCTAGATACCAGAAAAATATCCTACTCATGAAGCAGGAATGTACTGAAAACTTTTCTAGCAGCTAAGCAGTTAAAGGAACAGTATCATTTTTATGACCTGTTTGCTATAGGGCTTTTCCTGCTAAGTAACACAAGTTATAACAGTTCAAATTTTAACAAAGTGAAAAAGCTGTTACTATCACTTACAATACAATAGAATAACTGTCTGAGCACAATATGAACAAGACCTGAGGGCACTGTTCATGTATAAAACAACAGTTTAAATTGTAATTACATTGGTATGATGCATTTGTACATCCTGTTGCATGCTCAGTCCTCACACCCCCGGCACCAAATTATCAACATACCCAAGGGGAGTTCCTGTGTTTTTGGAGGAATTGTTAATTGGAAGAGGCTTTAAATGGGCCTCTAAAGATCTTTTTGAGAGGTTTCATGCTAGGGGGGTATGGAGACCGACTTTTGGATGAGGCTTTTTAGGTGGCTTTGAATTAACCTAGAAGTGAGCTAGTAAATAGTTCTGTCTCTGGTAGAGAAAGGGGGAAGTCCTCTGTGGATAATAAGCTGAGGTTCGTAAACACCTTTAGCCCACATTTTGGTAAAATCTGCACATCGGTTAGATCTTTGTTACCTATGTTACAGACTGATCCTTGCTCTGTGGATATTTTGGATCAGGGTTGTGATTTTCTGGCCAAAAGAGGAGTTACTACTGGCAATGTGGTATCTCCAAGCCTGTTTTCAACTAAACATACTAAACCTTCCTGGTTATCTACCACAGGGTTCTTTAAATGTGGTGCTGCGGCATGCAAATGGTGCAGTGTGGCAAGGGTCTCAAAGGATTATATGTGTTCGGCTGATGGTGCCAGATATTCTATTTCTGGCTATATCAATTGTAACACACTGCGTGTTACGTATTTGTTTATATGCTTAGAGTGCTCTGTCCAGTATGTGGGCCATATGGTTCGCCCCCTTAAAGTTAGCAGGTCCTGCAGTAGCGATACATATATGTACGAGCCATGGGTGAAATGCTAAACTTTGTAGTTTTCAAGGCATAGAGAGGGTTAATTTACTCCAGAGGGGAGGTGATATATCGGGGCTGATTAACAGCAGAGAGGCCTAGTGGCTCTTCCAATTGTGTTTAAAGTGATTGTAACGTTTCACAAAAACAGCAGCTCCAATTAATCTTCATAGTATTTGAGCCATAGAGAGTGTTATTTCATTACTGTGAGTATTGTAGTTCAAGAGTAATTGAATGATAACGTTTCCCCCTCCTGCCCCTGTTACCTAGTGTAAGTCCCCACTACTCAGATGTGGAATCCAGTCCATAGACCAGACAGCTCACATCAAGGGTCAATATTCATACTATGAGAACAATGAAAGCCCTGCCCCCCTTGACAGGTTTTTCAGCTTTTTCCCTTATCTTAATTGAAGATTGTCCCTCTCTGCAATCTACCTGGACACTCCCTGCTGCTTTAAGCTGAGCAGTGTTACATCATTAGAAAGGGGCAGGAGGGGGGCACTTTATCATTCAATTACTCTTGAACTACAACTCTGACAGAATTGAAATAACACTCTCCAAGGCCCAAATACTATGAAGATTAATTAGAGATGCTTTTATTATGAAACATTACTATCCCTTTAAGAAAAAATTTTTGGTTAAGTTTTTCTTGATCATGAGCAGCTATGGTTTATATTTTTCAGCCTTGCACAAAGAGAGTGTCCTTATGATCTTCACGATCATTTTTTGCTTGTGGACAGTATCCAGCACACTATTTTTTAGGGGTGCCAATGTGTTGATCATAATAGTATTATGATGTGATTGCTTTATGTATCTATTTTGTGGAATAAAAACTGGTAAATAAACTGGAAGATTAGCATAAAATACAAAATGGAAATCAGAGCAATATATAATATAAACTGATAAATAAACTGGCCTCCATTAACCAAAAGCTAGTGTCTTATTCAGGGGCACTGCGATTGCTCTGTCCACACCCACAGTTTAGAATGTGGGAGTGGCTAGCATAATTGTGGCACCTATTGAAATGTATCACTCAAAGCAAATGAGTAATATATTTGAAAGTAAATTAGTGAATACTAACTTCTATAATATAGAAACATAGAATCTGATGGCAGATAAGAACCATTCGGACCACCTGGTCTGCCCATTTTTCTACTGTAAAAACCTCAAACCATATTTGGTCCTTGGTCTTTTCTTACGTTTTCTTATGCCTATCCAATGCATTCTTAAATTCTGTCACTGTAACAGGAACCCAAGACGCCACGTTGTCTTGGGCCGTGTTTCTGGGTTTCTCCCTCTTGAAGGTGGATACTAGTGGGTAGCCAAGCTGGTGTTCTCAGATTGCTGCATGGAAGACAGGAATGCAGGCTCCCTGAATGGAGGTCAAGGGGGACCCTTTAGTCCATCCAGGAATAAGTACATTTAAGTACATTTAATATTGATTGGCTGTCAAGGGGCAATGTGAGCAAAATGTTGGATTTAATTTGTTTTGGATCCATTCATGTCAGGCCTGTCCTTACTGTTTTCAATTATGAAAACATTGGTTCATGCATGTAGCTAAGATGCAAGTAAAAAAAGCACAGAAATTATTTTCACTAGGCACATAAAAGTCTTTGGAAAAAGAGTTTTCCTGTCATTTTACATACACGTTATTAAGTACCATCCACAATCAGTTGTTCTTGGTGCATTCATCTTATAATTGTGGAAATATATTATAGAAAATCATATATATCATACATATCCTAAAACAATATATAGAGAGTGCCTCTAGGTAATTACAATGTAATTTAATGTAACAAAGAATTCAACAAAATAGCACATAAATGAGACATAAAAAAGTGGATATTATAATAATACAAACAAAATATAAACTATAATTAAAAAGCTGTGTGTAAAGATTCTGATGTAAGTCTGATAATAAACAATACAATATAGTGATTATATAGTAGATGCTTCTGCATAATTTTAATATTAGCTTAATAGTGTCTGTTTGGAATAAGCACCATTTTTTAAAATCTTTT
This sequence comes from Rhinophrynus dorsalis, assembly GCA_037306005.1. Classification (NCBI taxonomy): domain Eukaryota; kingdom Metazoa; phylum Chordata; class Amphibia; order Anura; family Rhinophrynidae; genus Rhinophrynus; species Rhinophrynus dorsalis. Next base: position 101,715,291 of record CM074723.1, read on the forward strand.
TTTATTATTTTTATATATATTTTTGTATATAGTTTATCATATATAGCACAGTGAGAAGGTTGGAAAGCACTAACTCTTAAAAAATCTTGAAGCCTGGGTGCACATTCCCAAAGAGAGATGTAATAAGCAAACAATGAAGGGCAACATCTCTTGGACTTATTGTTAAGCAATTCACACTTTATTCAGGCAATAAAATGTGGGTCAACGTTTCAGTCCACACAGGGACCTTCCTCAAGACAGTTCTAATGGAGTCTCACCTCATGTTTTAAACTCCAGTCTGTCTCTGCGTCGCTTCTGGCACTAGTAACATCATCACTCAAAGTGTTCCAATAGGACACCTCTGAGTGAATAAATCATCTAGGTCACATTAACGAGAGAAGAGGAAAGATCAGCGTAACACTGGGAAACAAAGTATCTATAACAATGCAATATGTGTGGCATGCACAATAATACATGGTGTATGTAAAAGGACATGGCATAAAGTGTCAGTTGTGTCTGTTAGCTGAACACTATATGGAGTGTGCTCTATATTTCACCACCCTAGATACTATAATAATAAAAAAATTAAATATGAGGCATGGTTTGCTAAAGACCCTTTCAATCTGTTTGATAGTGAAAAATGGCCCAAAAAAGAAAATGAAGGCTAAGCACTCTGGGCCTCAATACAAAATATTTAAAAATACAAGGGTTATATTAAAAGAAACCTAATAACCACAGCAATATAATGGTAATGTAAAACATATTTGGTACCAGAAGAATTTAAATGCTGCCATAAAAGTCCAATAATAACGCAGAACAAACCCTCCTGTAGAACAGGTATAGTTACCCAGTGGACTTGCAGACTATATAGTTCGTAAAGGTAGCAATGAGCAGGTATGTCTATATCTATTGAAAGCTCCGGCTCCCTCTACCTCACCAGATGGGTGCTCTTGTGCATAACTCTGTGTCTCTCCGGCTGCGGGTGGTGGTGGTTCCAGCAGGCAGAGTGCCTTTGGTATGTATAAACTCAACAATACCTCCTGACTTAGAAGTATCAACTTGGTCATCTTTATGATACTTTATCTTGTTGCAAGTCTCTGTACTTTAAAACCTACATGTTTGGTATGATACAATGGGCACTTCCTTAAGAGGAACATTTACCTTGATATATATATGTATGTTTAATCTGAATACCATAGAGAAAAGCCCCCCTCAGTGTTCAGTAGTATCAGACTGTGAAATGTATGTAAACAGCTATAGACTCTAACATAGTTGCAATGCAAAAAAGGTGGTATGTAGTGAGGAACTGTACATCACTTCTCCAAGTCCTATGTTACTCTATGGAGCCTATACACCAAGATTCCTCAAACTTTGGAGATCTTAGTGCATAGGCTCTATAGAATAACATAGGAACTGGAGAAGTAATACACTGAAGAAGTCATCTCCACTTCATCATCTCTTTATCACGCTTTAGTGCATAACCACTGACGTATTTAAGGCTTTACTCACAAAAGAATATAGTTTGCTTATCATTTATCAATATACCATGATCAGGCATATCTTTGAAATGCTGCAACGTTTTATGCATTTCAATGATAACAGTCAGTGCCTACCCAAAGAAGATCCTTAGTATCTTTTCCCTTATTATCCACATTCAGGCCAGATCTGCAGGGTTACTTACCCTCGAGAAGAATATATGTTTTGGCAAATCCCTCATTATTTTTAAATGAAGAATGTAGTTAAAACAATATGTACCTTATAAGATTACCAGATATGGCATTACATTTTATAAACTCTGAGAAATTGCCACAGGGTATACTTAAGCCTTCTGGGCATACAATGGCAAGGACTACCAATTTGACTCATCAGGTTGTCCAGACACTCTTTGAGCCAGTAGTAAATAGTTTGAGATGTTTTCATCCGCTGAATTAACTAAGGAGACCACATATATATATGGATCAGTATTATACAATTACCCCTTTGCTAAAAACGCAGTAGGTAAACATTTCAAAATTTGGCTAAAATAGGATAATCCTCATATCTGAGCTAAAATGAGCTGTGGGCAAGTAAGTGGAAGGACAAGAATATACCATCCATGATGAGGCCACTCTTCCAGACCCTGTATAAAAGGACGATATAGCTATACCTCATCATAAAGAAAAACTAAGACATGATGTAAACAAAGTTACAATCTATATGATGCAAATTGCAATGCATAATTATTTTATTTAATAACCCCAGAAAACATGGGTACCTTTTTAGAATACAGCTCTATCTTATTTCAGAGATTTTATTTAAGGGTACACCTAGACCTGTGTCTGATATTGCTAAACAAGTCATAAGAATTGTTGCAGCAAATTATCTGATTAGATTCCCACAACCCATAAATAGCATATGGTTGGTTGTGCTAAAAAAAGGGCTAAGAGCAGACATAAGTTAATTCTGCCTTGATTGCATTTTCCAGCCCATGCCTTGACAACTGTTTCAAGAAGTATCAAACAGTTTCCAAGTAAATGTACTTAGCAACAAGATATATTTCAAAGTCTATTTTTAATAACAAGTAATTTTGTTGTCCAATGTTAGTATGGTTGTCTGCTAAGCAGTGCCAAGTCAAAAAAGGATTTTAGTCTTACCTGTTAAATCCTTTTCTCTTAATCCATACAGTTTACTGGTAACTTTGGGTAGGTAATCCACCCCTTTAAGTAGGCAGGAACAATTCTAGAAGTGCAGTTAGCCAATCAGCTCCAGGTGGATTTGAGACACAATCTACTGACTAGATAGTAAGAATGGAAAGAAGACTCCTGTGAGCATTAACCCAAAGGACCCCCACGTTCTGCCACAGGAGTGCCAAGCATGGTCCTTTGACAGGGTGGGAGACCAGTAACCTGTATGGACTAAGAGAAAAGGATTTAACAGGTAAGACTAAAATCCTATTTTCTCTCTTGTCCAATACAGGTTACTGGTACTTTTGGGATGTCCAACCATTGAGTTTCCCAGAGGCAGGAACAACAACAAAGGAAGTGTCAACGGACACTGAACAGGGGTAACAACACCCCATGAACTGTGAAGCACCACCTTGTCTTTGTGAAACACCAAAAAGGGTGGTCTGCAAGACAGAGAATGCAACTCCGCGACTTGGTGAACGAACACGATCGCCAAGAGAAAAGCCATTTTCCACATCAGCAGGCGTAGAGGAATAGTAGCCAAGGACTCAAAGGGAGTGCCCAAAATCAAATTAAGATCCCACTGAGGAGCGGGAGTCTTAAAAACAGGACGAGTATGAGCAACGCCCTGGAAGAAAACTTTGACATCAGGAAGAATAGCAATATGCCTCTGAAAGAAAACAGAGAGCCAGATATCTGAACCTTAAGGGAACTCAAACTGAGGCCCTTATCCGCACCGTCCTGCAAATGGTCCAGGACGTAGGCAGATCAAAATCCTGAGATAGGTTCCTATCAGCACACCAAGAGAGAAAGACACATGATGGTAGGACTTAGAAGAAACAGGTTTGCGGGCACTAAGCATAGTAGCCACCACACCAGAAGAAAAACCCTTCTTCTCCAGTATTGAGGATTCAATTTCCAAGCCCTCAAAGCTAGACAATGAACATCCTCCTTCCACAGGTAACCCTGTAGAAGAAGATCTGGACAGCAAGGGAGCCAGAATGGCTGATAGATCCAGAAGCTCCAGAAACCAAGCCTGTTGAGGCCAGTACGGAGCAATCAGAATGACTGGACAGCACTCCCGTCTCAGTTTCCTTATCACCCTGTGCAACATGGGGATGGGAGGAATGATGTAAGCCAGAGGAAATAACCAAGGAATGAACATGGCATCCACTGCTTGAGCTAGAGGATCCCTCCAGTGAGAGTAGAGCATTGGAATCTTCCGATTGTGTCTTGTCGCCATCAGGTCGATGCATGGAAGACCCCACCTCTGAACAATGGGGTTGAACACCTCTGGATGCAGTTCCCACTCTCCGCTGTCCACTGTGTGTCGACAGAGGAAGTCTGCCAGGACGTTGTCTACGCCGGGAACGTGAGCTGCGGATATGGCAGGAACATGTTCTTCTCCCAAGGACAAAATAGCCTTGACCTCTAACCAAGCTGCGAGACTTCTTGTTCCACCTTGCTTGTTTATGTAAGCTACTGCTGTGGCGTTGTTGGACAGGACCCGGATCGAGCAGCCCTCGGGCATGAAATGTCGCCCGAAGCTCCAACACATTGATGGGAAGGAGAGATTCCTCAGAAGACCACTGCCCCTGAGCATTCAGGTGACCCAAAACCGTTCCCCAGCCAGATAGGCTGGCATCCATTGTCACCGTGGTCCAGAAGGATACCAGGAAGGGCATGCCCTTCAGCAAATTGGAGAGGTTGAGTTCCCTGGTGTGAGCCATACAAAATGGGACTACTTTTATGGTGGAAATTAACTTCCCCACTAGAGAGGACAACTTCTTGGCTGGAACTGGATCGTGAGCCGGAACAGAGGAAACCCTGTGGGCGATCTGGGGGGCTACCTATTCCCTGAAAAACACCATACTCTGCTGAGTGTCAAAGATTCCTCAGGAGACCACTGCCCCTGAGCATTAGGGTGACCCAAAACCGCTACCCAGCCAGATAGGCTGGCATCCGTTGTCACTGTGGTCCAGAAGGACACCAGGAAGGGCTTGCCATTCAGCAAATTGGAGAGGTTGAGCCACCACAACAGACTCAGTTCCACATGAAGAGGGAGGGACACTGACATCTTCAGGAGGTCCGGTTGAACCCTGCACACCTAGATCACAAACCTCTGGAGTTCCCTGGTGTAAGCCATGCCAAACGGGACTGCTTCTATGGTGGAAATGAACTTACCCACTAGAGAGGATAACTTCTTGTCTGGAACTGGATTGTGAGCCTGAACAGAGGAAACCCTGTGGGCAATTTTGGGAGCCACCTCGTCTGTGAGAAACACCATACTCTGCTGAGTGTCGAAGAGAAGGCCCAGGAAAACCAGTCACTGGGATGGGACAAGATCCGACTTGTCCATGTTGAGGATCCACCCGTGATAGGTGAGTGTAAATGCAGTCCTGAATCTGCTGAAGGAATTCCGGAAAAGGGGCATTCAGAAGCAGGTCATCCATGTATTTAGTGACTCTGATGCCGTTCTGATGGAGGATGGATACTAAGGCTCCCAGGACACGTTTGAAGACTTAAGGAGCTATAGTCAGACAAAAAGGGAAGAGCAGAAAACCGAAAATGCCCTTTGTCATAAGCAAATCTGAGGTACTGCCAGCTCTCTGGGTGAATGGCAATGTGCAGATACGCGTCCTGAAGATCCAGAGAAGCATGGAATTCCCCAGAGGACATGGCAGCAATCACCGTGTCCTTAGGGACTCCTGGGGATAATGAGTCTTGACCACAAAGGAGTTGAGATCCTTCAGGTTCAAAATTGGATGACAACCACTGTCCTTCTTGGAAACCACAAACAGGTTTGAGTAAAAACCTAAACCCCTGTCCTGAATGGGAACTGGTTCCAGAACCTTCTTGTCCAGAAGGGTCTGGATGGCACCGTTGAACAGATAGAGTTTCTCGACACCCAGAGACGTGTGAGATGGGAAAAACCGGAAGGGAGGAAGAGAGATGAAAGGGATCCTGTACCCTTCCGCCACCACCTGCAAAACCCATGGGACCACCACTGAGTCCTACCAGAATGGGACCACCACTGAGTCCTACCAGAAGCTGTGGTAGTGACGCAGACGGCCACCCACAGCAGAGTGGAGACCCAGGTTCGGAGAGTCATGATGAAGAAGGCTTGGAAGCTTTGGGCTTGGTGGAGGCCTTAGGCTTCCATTGTTGTTTGGGCTTGGAGGAAGAACGCAGAGCTGAGCGAACCGCCTGGTTCATCAGACGTGTCTCAGTTTGGAAGGAACGAAAAAGCTGATTACGCTTGATAGACATCTTCTTCTTAGAGACCATAGGCAGAAGGGTATTCTTGCCCCCTGTGGCCTCACTAATCAGATCCTTAAGTTCTGGCCCAAACAGAGAAAATCCCTGAAAGGGTGAGAGCAATGCCTTCTTAGAAGCAGTGTCAGCAGACCAGATTTTGAGCCAAAGAGCCCATCTGGCAACCACAGACATGGTGGAAACCCTGGCCACCAAACAGATGCCATCAAACAAGGCAGCAGATACATAGTGCTGGGGCTTAGAAATCTTGGCAAGTAGCCGCAACATATCAGCAGTAGGAGCTCCCTGATGAGCAGCAAGAGTGAGCTGTTCAGTCCAAACCGCAATGGCCATATTCACCCAGGCCACGGCAAACACTGGACTCTGCAGACTAACCCTTTGCCTGCCAGATGTGTATTTTAGCAATTTCATACACACTGTATTTGGGTGATACCTTATACTTGAACGTTTTGCACTGTGAGAATGTCTAATCCATTGGAGCTTGGGGCCAGACCTAAGACTAAGGATGCTGGGGTCTCTGTATCCCCCATTGTGCATTGCTCCTCATGTCAATCAGGGTTACCTAGAGAATTCTCAGGTCATTTATGCCCAGCATGTTCTGCTGTCCCTGAGTCTCCCCCAGGGACCTCCAGCCATGCATTAGAGCCAGTTTGGGTACAAGAGTTTAAGGCTGCTATTATAGACCACCGGTCTACATTACAACTCTTTCCATCCCAGTTACAGGGGGTTTTTCACTCCTGGCAGACCCCTACTTCTGTCAGATCTTCCCTTCCAGTCTTTAAGAGCAGAAGCATCAGCAACTGGCAAAGCAGTGGACTTAGAAAGCCTCTTAGGCTCCTGAAATACATCAGAGGGATCTGAAGAAACCTCTTGAACCAAGGGAATGTTTAGGGTATTTAAAATGGCCCTGATCAGGCCCCCAGCCAAGGGATCAGGATCGCCTCAAAGGGGTCCCCAAAGAACTGAGGGGAGCCCACAGCAGAACATTCCCCATTATCAGAACCCACCAACAGTTCCTCTTCAGAGGAATCTGATACGTCAGGTACTCCCTGCGGTTTCGGCAGGGAAGATCTGACAGAAGATACAGATAAACCCAACAAGTGAAGGAGTGTGCAATAGGAACTCCAAAGGAAAACCCCTGTGTGGAGGGGCACTGTTGGACATGTGGAACTTCAGCACTCAAAAGGTTGCTCAACTTTCCTGCAAATCTTCTGTCTTCAGATTACCATGTATTAAGAAGAAGCCTCAGTGGGCAACTCCTGAGGAAAGAACTTGAACCCAAGGTTTCCCCCATGGGTTTATGGTCCACAAAAGCCAAATCTGAGGGCATTGTCAGTTATGGTAATACACTTAACGGCGGTATTCCATATCTAACAGAAAAATAAAAAAATAGCTAAAACTATAGCAGAACTGTTCTCTTGCCTGTATCTTCATCCAAGGATCAAATCTTACTGGATCTGATTGGCTAGCTGCAGCCAAGGAGGGAAGGTAGGCTCCACCCCTGCATTCACTTCTAGAATTGTTCCTGCCTACTTAAAGGGGCAGATTGCCTACTCGAAGTTACCAGTAACCTGTATTGGATGACAGAGAAAGGTCCGGTGACACAGCAATCCAGTAACAAAAATCACACTCAATGGGACTTGTAACTTCCCAAAATAGTTGAGAAACCTATACATATGTGGTATGTCCATAAACTGAATAAATAGCAGAATTTAATTTGGTACAGTTTTCTGCATCTTAACATCTTTGTGTTGGAAATCCTAAGAAGACCTACAGGACTTTTGAAATAAATGACAATTTAATATACTTCTAATTCGGGCATACACTGATAACAAAATGACCCATCAATAACATTTAAATGCCTGTATAAAGGAACCATTGCATGAGTTCTGAACTGATACATGATACCAAGACTTTGGTGAAGTGAAGCAGCATCTATTCATATTAGGTGAATCCCTTTCTATGTAACTTGCAATTTGCCAAAAAACGGGACAAAACTATGGAAACTGCAACGCATATCTTACTATTTCAGCCTTCTAATTTCCCAAAAATATAGCAAATCTATGCATTTGGGTTATTGCTGTACTCTGGAGATGGAGCTATCTGTTTTGAATCAGTGGGCTATTAAAGCTCCCCAAATGAATCATGTAACACACGGACCCAGCAAAGCAATATGTGAAAATTCCATATGTGGAATCTGTTATGTGATTTTCCAATTTTGACCCTGTTACTTCCAAAAAACATGCCAAATCTATGCATGTGAAGTATTGCTGTACTTTGGAGATGTAGCTAGATACAATATTGGATTTTTTTTCTGAATTTGCATGCCTTCTGTACCAGAAATCCCAGGCTACATTGCAACATATGTGAAAAAACACAGACAAAATATCCTATATAATAATTCGCTAAAACGCATGTAACGCCGCAGTCATGCGCAGTAGAGACTGCTGCGCTTGCTGCAGTCATGCACAGTAGAGACTGCCCGTGCCGCGGCTGATACAGTGCTGGACTATCAGCCGTGCCGCGGGCAGACTCTACTGCGCATGACTGCCCCGTGACCGGGTGGCAGTGGCACTGTGGCCCATGTAACGGGCTCTTCAACTAGTTACTGCTTAATTTGACAGAGATTGGCTGTAAAATGGCTGTATGAAAAATGCTTAAAGGGATAGTAATACTTAATATGCAAAAAATATATATTTTATTGTGTATCCCCCTGAGTAAAACAATGGTACTCCCATTCAAAAGTTATTACAGCTCAAACTTGATTTTTTTATATGTGCAGTATAACAGTGTCCTGGTATTGATCAACTCCGGTTAGTTGACCATAAATCTCCATAGGATGGAGTAGCAACTCTTCCACTGTACAATTTCAGGTCACTGTGATACTGCACCCAAAACAGTTCAAGTTTGAGCTGTAATAACTTTTGAATAAAAAACCTTTCAGCAGTGGGAGTACTCTGTTTTTACTCGGGGAGATAAGCCCTACAACATATATATTTTTTACATTTTAAGTATTTCTGTCCCTTTAAATGCCCATTGTCATCTTTTCAAAAATGTTATACTTTTTTGGGGGAGGGATGGGGGATGAGAGTGCTATTAAAGTTACAGGCCGGCATATCTGATTTCAAAAAAGTCTTAGAAAAAGTGATGTCCTATAAATTCCACAAACAGATGGAAATCCTATACATTTTAAATATCAGGATTAATAAAATATTTTGAGGCATTTTTATTCAGCTTCTCTAGTTATATGCAAATTATCATAAGTAAAAATGCTTAAATTGCATATTTTTTTCATTCCCCCAATTAATTCTATTGAATTCATATTAAATTATGTATTATATCCTATATGATAATTCGCTAAGGATGTTTGTCAGAAGCCGTCATGTTCAGTAGAGACCGCTGCGCGCTGCAGTCATGCGCAGTACTGACTGCCCGCGCCGCAGCTGATATGGAGTGGGGCACTCCAAACTCAGACAGTAGTATGGTATGAATTTGCAGCGCCCCGCTCCATATCAGCCGTGGAGTGGGCAGTCAGTACTGCGCATGACTGCAGCGCCGCCATTGTTGGCCCATGTACACAGGCTTTAAAACTAGTAAATAAATATTATATCATTAGAAAACCCTACTTGTCCTTAAAATATATATTATTTGTGTGGGTACACTAAATATGAAAGGATGAAATTAATGTTGAACAAAGACATTGTAAAAAATTACAAAATTGTTCTCATCGTGTGGTGCAAAACAACCCTGGTCCTTAGGAAGTTAACACCTGACGCATTGCATAACACTGTGTACATAAAGGGCTAGTACTTCTCCATGGCCTATACAGGCTATAGAAAGCATGGGTTAAGGCTGGGTGTTCCACAAAGATGCAGTAGACTTCCTTCTCCTGGGGGAGTGGTTTTATAACAACATGGAGGCAGTGTTAATATTGTACTGATATATATTTTGTTCATTTGTTCCAAATAGTTAATTAATTGACAAAAGCCCTAAGTACGTATATACTGTAATATAACAGAGTTAGCCCTAAATATGCAAAATTTATACATCAACATCGTATCATCCTCATGAAACCCAGTGGTGATTAAATTTAACTGTGGCAGCTTGCTGACATCTGCTGGTGATTTAGGTATGTTGCAAGTCAATACATTTTAATCGTGATAAATTATATTTCAGAAAATATATTGAGTGTAAGATGTGAAGTCTGCATCTTGTAATTTAAGTCCCCTGATGTTTTCCTCACATTTCAATGAATAAATGCTATTATGTGCTTAATAATGTCATATGCATGGTTTTGTTTTTATGTTGGTCTGCCCAATTACTGAAATTAATAATAACAGCCGAATGTCCCAGTAGCATTCACTAGCAATTGACGTAGCAGGAGGGCATATGAATGGTAAACAAAGATTTTGAACTCACATTTTAGAGGAATGTGCACAAACAGTCAGGGGAACAAAATGAAAAGAGGAGAAGAATGTGGCAAGAAAGAAATATAAGATTTAGGGATGGAGAAGAGGAAAGACATGATGGTTATAAGGGAGGGGAAGTGTGTGTGTTGGGGGCTAGAGATGTGAAATGGAAGGCAAGAATGGACTGAGTTGTATATGGACAAGGGAGAGGGTTATCCACACTGTCCTGCAAAAAGGCCAGCACCGTAGGCAGATCAAATTCCTGAGACAGGTCTCTATCAGCACACCAAGATAAAAAGGTCGACCAGACACGATGGTAGGCCTTAGAAGAAACAGGTTTGTGAGCACTAAGCATAGTAGCCACCACACCAGAAGAAAAACCTTTCTTCTTCAGTACTGAGGATTCAATTTCCAAGCTGTCAAAGCTAGACGATGAACATTCTCCTTCCACAGGTAACACTGTAGAAGAAGATCCAGACGGCAAGGGGGCCAAAATGGCTCCTCCACTGAAGATCAATAAGATATGTAAACCAAGCCTGTCGAGGCCAGTACGGAGCAATCAGAATGACTGGACAGCGTTCCAGTCTCAATTTTCGTAACACCCTGTGCAACATGGGGAGGGGAGGAAAGATGTAAGCCAGAGGAAATAATGAAGGAATGGACATGGCATCCACCGCTATAGCTAGAGGATCCCTCCAGCGAGAGCAAAACCTTGGAACCTTCCGGCTGTATCTTGTCGCCATCAGGTCGAGGCAAGGAAGACCCCACTTCTGAACGATGGGATTGAACACCTCTGGGTGCAGCTCCCACTCACCGCTGTCCACTGTGTCGACTGAGGAAGTCCGCCATGACGTTGTCTCTGCCAGGAATGTGCACTGCAGATATGGCAGGAACGTGTTCTTCTGCCAAGGACAAAATAGCCTTGACCTCTAACCAAGCGGCAAGACTTCTTGTTCCGCCCTGCTTGTTGATGTTAGCCACGGCTGTGGCATTGTTGGACTGTACCCAGACTGGGCAGTCTTCCAGCTGGGGTGTCCAGTGACAAAGGGCATGAAATATCGCCCGAAGCTCCAACACGTTGATGGGAAGGAAAGATTGCTCCGGAGACCACCGACCCTGACCCAGGACTACTCCCCAGCTGGAGAGGCTGGCATCCGTCGTCACTGTGGTCCAGAAGGATACCAGGAAGGACTTGCCCTTCAGCAGATTGGAGAGGTCAAGCTACCACAACAAACTCAGTTCCACGTGAAGAGGAAGGGATATTAATGTCTCCAGAAGGTCTGACTGACCCCTGCATACCTGGATCACAAACCTCTGGAGTTCCCTGGTGTGAGCCATGGCAAATGGGACCTCTCCTATGGTGGAGATGAATTTCCCCACTAGAGAGGACAGCTTCTTGGCTGGAACTGGATCTTGAGACAGAACAGCAGAAACCCTGTGGGCGATCTGGTGAGCTACCTCGTTCGTGAGAAACACCATGCTCTGCTGAGTGTTGAAGAGAAGGCCCAGGAAGACCAGACGCTGGGATGGGACAAGATCCGACTTGTCCATATTGATGATCCACCCGTTATGGGTGAGTGCATGAATGCAGTCCTGAACCTGCTGATGAAGAAGTTCTGAAGAAGGTGTCTTCAGAAGCAGGTCGTCCATATATGAAGTGACTCTGATGCCGTTCTGATGGAGGACGGACACTAAGGCTCCCAGTACACAATTGAAAACTTGAGGAGCTGTAGTCAGACCAAAAGGAAGAGCTGAAAACTGAAAGTGCCCTTGGTCGCAGGCAAATCTGAGATACTGCCGGCTCTCTGGATGAATGGAAATATGTAGATACACGTCCTGAAGATCCAGAGAGGCAAGGAATTCCCCCGGGGACATAGCAGCAATCACCGTCCTTAGGGACTCCTGGTGATAATGAGTCCTGATAACGAAGGAATTGAAATCTTTCAAATCCAAAATGGGACGACAACCGCCGTCTTTCTTGGAGACCACAAAGAGGTTTGAGTAAAAACCAATACCTCTGTCCTGAACTGGAAATGTCTCAAGAACATCCTTTTCCAGAAGGGCCTGGATAACTCCATTGAACAGATGGCGTTTCTCTGCCCCCTGGGGTGTATGAGAAGGAAAAAAAGCGAAAAGGAGGAAGAAAAATGAAAGGGATCCTGTATCCTTCCGCTACCACCTGTAAAACCCATGGGTCCGTCACTGAATCCTCCCAGACACTGTGGTAGTGACGCAGACGGCCACCCACAGCAGAGTGGGGACTTGGGTTCGGTGAGTCATGCTGAACAAGGCTTGGAGGAGACCTTGGGCTTCTATTGCTTTTTGAGCTTGGAGGAGGCACTCAGAGCTAAGGGAACAGCCTGGTTCACCAAACGTGTCTCAGTCTGAAAGGAACTAAAAAAACGATTACACTTGAGAGGTGTTTTCTTCCTGGGGACCAAAGGCAGAAGTGTACTTTTACCCTCTGTGGACTCACTAATCAGATCCTTAAGATCTGGCCCAAACAATGATGTGCCTTGGAAAGGCAAGGAGAGCAAGGCTTTCTTAGAAGCAGTGTCAGCAGACCAGATCTTGAGCCAAAGAGCTCGTCTGGCAACCACAGATGTCGTGGTTGCCAGACGAGCCAAAGATCTCGTCTGGCACCAAGATCTTGAGCCATAGAGCTCGTCTGGCACCAAACGGATGGCATCAAATAAGGCAGCAGAAACATAGTGCTGGGCCTCAGAAATGTTGGCAAGAAGGCGCAACATATCCGAAGTAGGAGCACCCTGACGGACAGCCAAGGTGAGTTGTTCAGTCCAGACCGCAATGGCCCGGTTAACCCATGCCACAGCGAACGCTGGGCGCATGGCGGTACCAGCAGTGGCAAAAATGGACTTGAGGGAAAACTCAAGTTTCTTGTCAGTCCAGTCTTTCAGAGCGGAGGCATCAGAAACTGGCAAGGCAGCAGACTTAGATAGCCTGGAAATAGGAGCATCCACTTTAAGGGGATGAACCCACTGAGAAAGCACCGCCTCAGAAAAGGGGTAAAGCTTGGCAAATTTCTTGGAAACAGAAGGTTTCCTGTCAGGGGATTTCCACTCATCAGACACAAGGCGGTCAAGAGTGGGTTAGGTGGAAAACAAGTAAGGGGCTTTTTAGGCTTCTGAAACACATCAGAGGGAACTGAAGAAACCTCTTGAACTAAAGGAATGTTTAGGGTAGTCAAGACAGCCCTGATTAGCCCTCAGCCGAGGGCTCAGGATCAGCCTCAAAGGGGTCCCCAAAAAACTGAGAGGAGCCCACAGCAGAACATTCCTCAACATCTGAATCCACTAACAGTTCCTCCTCAGAGGAATCTGATACGTCAGGTAATCCCTGCGGTTTAGGCAGGGAAGATTTGACTGAAGAGGGGGTCTGCCATGAATGGAAGACCCCTCATAAATGGAAAGAGTTGCAATGTAGACCGAAGGTCCCTAGTAGCAGCCTTGAACGCTTGCACCCAAACTGGCTCTAATGCATGGCTGGAGGTCACGGTTGCAGAGATATGTCCCAAACTGTGCAGTCCTATAGAAGTGAATGGAGCAATGGTGTCTATGCAGTAAAGCGTGCCTTTAAGTTAAATTTTGCAAAGTTGAAAAAGTAAAAATAGAAGTACATGAAACATCACTAGAACATGTTAGCATACCCAGAAAACAATGAACTCAGTAGGGAAAGTGTGAATAACCCCCCTAAAGATGCAAAACCAGCAGCTTAAGTGTTAAGTTACCACATAAACTTGCTCCAAAACACCCAACAGACATACAGATCAACCCAATGAGTGCAGGAGTGTGCAATAAGAACTCCAAAGGAAAAACCCCTGTGTGGAGGCGCACTGTGGGACATGTGGACCTGCAGCACTCAAAGAGTTGCTCAACTTTCCTGAAGATCTTCTGTCTTCAGACTATAATGTATTAAGAAGAAGCCTCGGTGGACAACTCCTGAGGAAAGAACTTGAAACCAAGATTTTCCCCCCAGGGCTTAAGGACCACAAAAAAGCACCTGGTTACTGAGCCAGCCACATCTAAAGGCATTGTCAGTTATGGTAATCCGCCTAATAGTGGTATTCCATTTCTAACAGAAAAATAAAAACATTTCTAAAACTATAGCAGAACTGTTCTCTTGCCTGTGTCTTCACCAAGGAACAAATCTTACTGGAGCTGGTTGTCTAGCTGCAGCCAAGGAGGGAAGGTAGGCTCTACCCCCTGCATACAATTCTAGAGTTGTTCCTGCCTAAATTAAAGGGGTGGAACGTCTACCCAGAGTTACCAGTAACCTGTATTGGACGACAGAGAAAGTACTTTATGTGATTTAGATGGGAGGAAGAAGTGGTGGGAAATAACATTACTTGTTATACCATTGTCAGTCAGTCCTGAATGTCATGTCCAAGGAGGAAGACATGACAATTGCCAGCCGGAACACAGAACATAAACTCTGCTCACTGCACATTTTATTTTTAACCCTTTAAGGACCAAAGTGGAGTGCAATGTATTGCATCATAATCATGCTGTGCAGTTAAGTAGACTTATGCACTATGCCAGCTTCATTTTAATGAAAATGCCAGCAACTGTTATGTCAACCTCCATGGATATGACACCTGGGACTGAATGAAGATGTTAGCTCTGGGACAAAAGCACCAGGGCAAAATACATCAACAGTGACAGACAGATAGATAGATAGATAGATAGATAGATAGATAGATAGATAGATAGATGGTCTCTGTCTGCCCGCTCCAGCAGGGTGGGTGGAGAGTGGTGGAGAATGGTGGCAGGCAGCAAATCAGGGGCGGTGATTACAGGCTTTGTCCCCTGCCTACTCCTGTGAAAAGTGAGCCTTCCTGCAGAGGTCCAGCAGATCCCCGAACTGCACGGTGTGCCCAATCATACAGGCAGTGGCGTGCACTATTTGTTATTTAAAAATAAAACTGCTCTCTCACATAAATAACCGAGAGAATAAAGCCATAAGCATGAAAAACAATAAAAACAACAGCAGAAGGGTGATAAGTTTACAATATAATAAATGTGCAAAACCCAATTAAAACTTTGAGCGCCAGAGAAGAAGCCAATGCATTGTAATATGTTGGATATCTCTCTGGCACTCGAAGTGTTAATATGCAAATATCAAAATGCAAAAATGATAATATATGACCTTGTATTTCATTAATTTGAGTAATTGAAATATATGCAGTGAAGTGCATATGAATGTAATGAACAAGGATGGAAATGATGAAAAGGTCCATAACAACCCATGATGGTCCAGGACCGTCATGGGTCCTTAAGGGGTTAAAGTCAATAGTCAGATGATGGGGATTATGCACTAAGGAGTGATAATATGGTGAGAAGTGGAGAATACTTCTCCAGTCATATCATATCTCCAGTTTCTATGTTATACTATAGCACCAAAGTTGGAGAAATCTTAGTGCATAGGCTCCATAGAATAACATAGGAACTGGAGAAGTGATATCACTGGAGAAGTCATCACCACTTTATCACTGCTGAGTGCATCTTCCCTGTTGTCTCTCAGATTGCCACCAATAAGCCATTCTCATGTGGATACATAAGAGAAAAAAAGAAAAAGTCTACAACCATAGCATGAATTGCCAAGATACTGAAGGAGAGGTCTTTATAGTACAAACTTATGTATTCACATTTTTGTATTTCTAAGTGAACTGTTTGCTGAACATCATTTGATAATTGCACATTAATAGAGCTTTGCACATTGACTGTATTGCAGTGGTTCTCAACTCCGGTCCTCAGGACCCACTAACAGGCCAGGATGTGATGATTTCCTTGTTAGAGCACAGGTGAGTTAATCAATGTGAATGAGCCTCTGATCACCACACCTGTGCTCTAGCAGAGAAATCCCTAAGTCCTGGCCAGTTAGTGTGTCCCGAGGACCGGAGTTGAGAACCACTGCTTAGCACCGATTCTAGAATTATTTTTGTTATAATTCATAATATAAATGCCACAACATGGCTATGGAGCAGTTTCAGTAAGGACTGTATCGTCAAATTAGACTCTTTGGATTGTATTCAATAAGCTAAAGACAGGCCATTGTGGAGCAAACCAACAGCATCATAGAGGAGAAATTAAAATTCCCAGCAATATAAATGGGGATTTTAAACTTTTGAGTGCCAGAGGGGTACATAAAGCATTGCAAAGCAATATGTTGTGTACCCCTCTGGCACTCAAAGGGTTAACCCTCTGAATGCCGGTGCGGTCTACAACACATTTCTTAGCACTACATTGGCAAGCTTTCTTGCACTCAAGCTGTTGAAAATCCAGATTAAATCAACATGGATTGTGGGAATTCTAAGGTGTCCTCTATGTTGCTGTTTGCGTGCCCCAAGTCCTCTTTAGCTTAGCGAATATGGCCCTAAATAAGACAATGAAGAAATCTTGAGTGGCATTGTTATGGATAAGAGCTATAAGCATACACAAAAACATGGAGCAATTAAAATTCTTCTTTAACCCATTGAATGCTAAAGAGTTTTTCATCACATTGTGAAGGTCCCTCTAGCATTCATGATAATAAAATCCCCATTTAAATAAACAGGGATTTGGGCATTTTTATTAATCCACCTTGGTGCTGATGGTTTGCTCTAGACCTGCATCTCTTTAGCTTACTGAATATGACACTATGTAAGGACATTACTTCTTTAACTGTTGCAAGCAATTTTATTTAATGGCAAAGTCAATGTGGTTGCCAAATTGATCAAACCTCCAATCAGTGAAAATGAGATTTTATTACAGCATGTAGCTTATATAGCATAGATCACAGCTACACTAGCTTATATTATCACTGTATATATACATTCTAGCCATAATGAGAGATGGAAAATTTTTCTTCAATATTCATGTTTTGGTGTTATTATCTGAATCAAATTTCCCTTTCATTGTAAATATGGATAACTAACACTCCCAATTAAAGGCAATTTATACACAAATAAGAAAACATATTCTATGGCATACAAAACATTGTTACATTGTGAAAACATGTATAGCTGCTACGCTCAGACCCATTTATTGGCTGCAGTATATATAGGCATATAGATAGACAGAGGGAGAGAAACACAGACAGACAGAGAAATCCAGGTTAGGGACCCTTCACGGTTAGTAATGCCAGACACCTGGGTGCAGACTGTGGGTACACTATAATATGAAGCACTTTATGAATATAAACACTAACAGGGAAACAATTTTATTTGGTCAAAATTTGGGCCAACATTTAGGCCATTATCAAGAGACAAAGCATGGGGTGTGATGCATTTACATACCCTTAAACAACCAATAAAAGAGCCAAACATTAAAGTGAGGAGTGGAGGGTAGGGGTAAGCCAGGCACAACAAAAATTACATCACAAGGTATGTGCATTTATCAAGTAGTGAAAGCCAATTAGATAGTCCACTTTAACCTAAGTAAACACAATGTGTGAATATCATATGCTGTCTTCTTTATCTAAAGCTCATAGGAACTGAACTGTGAGATGTGCCAGACTAACTAAGCTGTGTCACTGTCACGTAGCATTTCAGTGTTGAGATACACAATATGAGGCATTGTTGAACTTTTATGGTCCATGTGTATATTTGTAAATAATGATACCACTTAGCAATATTGTAAGAAAAACTTATCAGCGTGCTGCATACTAAAGAAAAGTTTTGCTGTGAACGTGTCTGTATGTTTAGCGTTTAACAACTTAAAAAGTTCTACTAACTGCACCACAGGGGACAAACCACACTCCCCATTTAAACTGTGTTTTAACCTTACCAATGCTAGAGAAGTCTTCAAATCATTATTGCCTAATACACGTATTTCTTTTAAAAGGAGGTTCCCACTTTGAATAAAATTTGCATATCTGGAAATATCTTTCAAAGCTGCCTATACATTTTATTAGCCATAAGGCCAACAGACATATAATTTAGGACAGTAGAAACACAGAAGAGAGAAGAGGGTGCCAATAGGTCAATGCATTTAGGAACTAGTTATGTGCAGCATCACCAGGTCATCCACACATGGAAAGGTACTCACAATGTTAATGGCTGGACTAAATGTTTTTATACTTAACAGCATGAATCACTTCTGGATATAAAGTGCACCAGCAAAAATACAACTTCTGCTATGAATAACAGGCTAGTAGTATATGAAAAGACGATAACATAGTATTAAAATAACAAAGCTAAAAGGCCCCCTTACCTGTTTCGTGGCTTGGCAGCCACTTTATTAAAGGACGATGGCCACAAAGGAAGCAAAAAGGAGAACAGAATAGTGAACTTTGTATAGGCCCACAGTGTATCTGACTGGTAGAAAGAGGGCACTCCCCCAGCACTCATGCTACCACTATAAAATAACCCATTTGATTTTAAACCCAATATTATAATTCGTTAAGGATGTTTGTCAGAAGCTGTCATGCGCAGTAAAGATGGCTTCACGCGCTGCAGTCATGCACAGTACAGACTGTCTGCGCTGCAGCTGATACGGAGCGGGGCGCTCCAAATTCAGACCAGAATCCTCTCTGCTCACCTTCCTGGGACTGCTAAGGTGCGCAGAGAGGACTGTGGTCTGAATTCGGAGCGCCCCACTCTGTATCAGCCGCGGAGCGTTCGGGCAGTCAGTACTGTGTATGACTGCAGTGCCACCAGTGCTGTCCTGTGTACACGAGCGTTAAAATTAGTATCTAATAAAATTCCTATCTGGTGCAGGGTCGGCTGAATACCTACCTATTGTAACCCATTCATACTGTATACATTAAAAGCATAAAGAAAGATTCTGCAGTGTTTGGAGAAACATAACATAATCCTACACAATAAAAACACTACTAGAGTGGCCTAGGAATATTGTTTTGTTTTGTTTTTTTAACGTAAAGGTTTTAATAAACAAATTTATATTCATTTTTGGATTCCATTGTTGTGGGAAAGTGACATTTATTACAGGTATAGTAATACTTAGTTTAAACTTATTTATTATTATAGGCATTAAAAAACTTTTAAGAACTATGTAAGTCTTATCTCGCAAACCTTTATGGTTTGAGAGATATTCGAAACGAAAGTTCCTCCTCCGTGACATCAGCGCTCTAGCTGACAGATTTGGATTCTGGTCTGTAGACCTGCTGGCGGCTCTTCAGCAGTGCCGAGATCACGATCTTTAAAAAGGACTACTTTACTGGAACTGTATGCAAAGTGTGCCTGGTTTGCAAGCACACTTTGTAGACCATTCCAATGAAGTAGTTCTTTTTAAAGATCGTGATCTCAGCTCTGCTGAAGAGCCGCCAGCAGGTCTACAGACCAGAATCCAAGTCTGTCAGCTAGATGGCAGACTTGGCTAAAACAGACAGGAAGAGGGAACTTTAGTTTCAAATATCTCTCAAACCATAAAGGTTTGAGAGATAAGGCTTACGTAGTTCTTAATATTTTGTAATGCCTATAATAATAAATAAAGCTTAAACTAGGTATTACTAGTTTTTTATTGTCCCTAGTCCCCAGGCTCCTCTAACAATTGAGATTTTAAAGTGAAACTGTCACTATGTAACAAATATGTGATTTTGAACTAGCTTAAAGAAATAGTCTCAGAAATATTTAGCTGTATTGATTTGTCAGTTTATACAGTTTGGACAGTACCGTATGTTAATTAAACGCTCAATTCAGCACTGAGATTAATTTGCATATGATAATGCCCTGAAAGATATCACCAGCTACAAATCAAAATAATAATGTTTCCTAAACCAGATTCTAAAACTGTCCTCATTATCACTAACAGGCCATAAGCAGCATAATTGAAAAACAGCTCAATCACCAAAATCTACTGTAAAACAATGAAACAAGTATGCCTAATAAGAACTGAGGGGTGTTCAATGCATCACACATCCCTCTGGCAATCAAAGGCTTAAGAAAAGTGGTAGTGGTTTTAGAAAGGGCAGATAATTCCAAATTCAGCAGATGTGTCTTATGCATTACAAAGCATCCAAGAGGCTAAATTAGAAGTGTGCTCTTTGCTGATTTTTGAACAATCTCCTATATTTCGGTTAAAGTGGAACTCTCACCTTCCAGAGAGTTATGTTAATTGAATTTGTTTTCTGATACAAATCTTCAGTTACTTTTTTTTGTTGAAATCTTTATGGTCACGGAGATATTTGCTATTAAACATTCTCCTGCTGATGTCATATGGACCCTCGCTGCGGTACAGCTCAGTACCATGAGGCTGTCAATCACCTCTCCTCTTTTGCTTCATTCCTTCCTCCCTCAGCGCCAGGTCATATGAATATTTGAGACTCACTGAAGGAGGAGGGCAGGTGATTAACAGCCTCATGGTGCTGAGCTGTACTGCAGCGAGCACCCGTGTGAGATCTGCCGGTGAATGTCTAACCCCTATTCGTTGCATACCTCTTTGGCACTCAGAGGGTTAACAGCAAATATCTCTGTGACCATAAAGATTTCAACAAAAAGTGTAACGGATTGAAGCTTTATTGCAGATGACAAATTCAACAGACAGAAATTTCTGGGAGGTGACAGTAACACTTTAACCTTTTAAGGACTAGAAAAGTATCCCTCTAGTATGTAAAGGGATAAAAATTACAAATGCACAAATTGGGGCTGAGGCACTAAGAACTGGAATAATTCTGGGGAAGACCAACTACATCATAGGGGACAAAATCAATTTCACCAAATGATTATTGCATCAAAGGAGGCTTTAAACTCTTGATTACTAGAGAGTTTACAATGCATTGCAAAGCAATGTGTTGTAGGCCTCTCTAGCATACAATGGGTTACAAAACCCCATTTAAACCAATGGGAATTTTTTTGTCCACTAAGGTAGTATTGGTTTGCACAAGAATTGCTCCTTCTTAGGACATCAGCCTCATTAAAGTTCAGTATTTGTGAATCTATTACCTTATTTATCTATATCTTGTGCAAACCTGCAGATGTAGTTGTTATGACATATAATAATAATAATAATAAGTATATTGAGTTATTGAATGAGCTAGAAAAAATGTTTTGCTTTAATTGCTAAAAACCCATTAAATAATCTTTTTCTAATACAGAGAAAGAAAACATATCCCACACCTGCTAACAATCCCATCATCAGAGTTGAGCCTAGAATAGAAGGTGCACGTTTTCTTGCCACACGGAAAGCTGTTGGCAACACAGCAGAAATTAATATATTGTTAACATTTCCAAGCACTCGGTTAAATGTCTTTCTTTGTAATACACGTTCATAATATGCTTCCAAGTTAGGACGTTTTCCATTTCCCCAGTTTCTTCTTGCAAATCCAAGAAACTTCAGTCGATGTAAAGTCACAGCTAAAGATATATCTGCCAGGCTAAAGAACTGTCCGCACAACCATGACTCGCTGCCTTCCTCTGTGTGCAAGAAAATGTAACAATATAGAACAGCCCACGAAAAAAAACATTTCTATCAAATCAGTGTTGCAGGAAACATTGTTCTGTTTAACTCTTTGAGTGCCAGAGGGATATGCAACACATTGCTTTGCAATGCGTTGCATACCCCTCTGGCACTCAAAGGGTTAAAAGATGCATATTTTGTAGAATAAAACATGCAAGTGATATCACATAAATACACAGAGATATAATGCAGATAAAACAAGTAAAAAAAACACATTCTGATGTCCTCAATACCACCAACTGGAAGAATTTAACCCCACCCCTACCTGAGCAGACATGAACTAATTAGATTGAATAACTACTAATCACACATCTTTGCTCAGGCAGGGAAATCCTTAAAACCAGCCCCTTTGGTGGTATTCTAGGAAAAGGGTTAAGTTTAAGAGCCGCTGCTGGACAGCGTACTATGTACTGTATACAGATAGACTGTGTGCTAAGCCTGCTTAAAGGGATGGTAATACTTTGTTTTATCTTTATGTTATTTTGTAGGCATTAAAAAACATGAAGAACGATATAAGTCTTATCTCTCAAACCTTTATGGTTTAAGAGATATTCACAAGTAAAGTTTTTAACTAGTGTAAGCCATCTCTTCTCAGATGTGGAATCTGGTTGTAAGACTAGACAGATAACAGAAGGGAACAATCTTCTTTTTATGAGAACAATGAAGGCCCTACCCCCATGACAAGTTTTTCAGGTTTTTCCCTTATCTTAATTGAAGATTGTCCCTCTCTGCAATCTACCTGGGCACCTCCCTGCTGCTCTGGCTGAACAGTGTTACATCAGTAAAAGGGGCGGGAGGGGGATACTTTATCATTGAATTACTCTTGAATTACAACTCTGACAGAATTGAAATAACAGTCTCCAAAGTCCAAATACTATGATGATTAATTAGAGCTGCTTTTATTATGAAACGTTACTGTGCCTTTAACACCTGTACTAAGCTTTTTATACACAAAATATGGTTGATTTTCCTCTCTTGCACAAAGGAGTGGGTAGTGTAGGAGTATACGGACATTTGAAAGTGTGCCAGCCCTGTTCAATGCTATGTACTAACAGGGAGCAGATGAAATCAAATGAAGTTGTATCCCTTTCGTTTAGCCTGCAATAGCAGTGATGTTACTGGCATTAAAGTCTTGTGCTGGAGGATGTACTTATGTACTAAAGGTACAGGAAGAGTAGCAAAAATATACATAAGCAAAGAGTGTTCACTGCTCTGTCAGATTCACATATTCTCCTCACTGATGTTGATGTAATTAGCAAAATGGTGCAGTTCTGGGGGATTCAACTGCATTATAAGAGACAAAAAGTTCACATTACATTAAATGGAACTTTTAAGCTCTTGGATGCTCGTGAGGTCTCCAGTGCTTTGGAAAGTAATGCATTAGAGACATCTCTAGCATTGAAAGGATTAAAAGCCCCATTTAAATCAATTAAACTTTGAAGAATAAGGACCTATGTACAAAAGTAAACTGAAGCAATCTTGGAGCAACTTCTCATAAAAATCCCCACTGATTTAAGGGGCTTTTAATCCCTTGTATGCGAGCGACTCTCTAGCATTCAAGGAACTAAAAGTTCAATTGAAATGGATAGTAATAGATGAAAACAAACGGTACTTCGATTGCTCTACATACGTTTTTTGAGTATGTAGAGTTGTATGACAATAGTATTCCATGTGTAGTTCAATAGTAATTTAATTATAAAGGATCCCCCTCCCACCTCTTTTACCAATCCTTAGCCACCTTCCCTCAGTTGTGGAATCTGTCATCGGACCGGACAACTTGCAGCGAGGGACAGTCTTCATACACTGAGTATAAGGTAAACCCTGCCCTCCTTGACGAAGGAGGGCAGGATTTTCCTTATGCTCATTGAAGGTTGTCCCTCACTGCGCACCATCCAGACCAGCTTGGAGAGCAACGTGACGTGAGTACAAGACAACTGAGGGGGAACCTTTATAATTAAATTACTATTGAACAACACATTGCATATTATTGTCATACCTCTTTTGAGTGCCAGAAGGGTATGTACGCATTGCTTTGCATTGCTTTGAATACCTCTCTGACGCTCAAAGTATATTAAGATGTACTGTACAGATAATGGATGTCTTCATTGAGGCACTTTATTGTGAATTCCCAGAAAATGTAATGTTATCATTAGACCTCAATAGATCTCATATCATGCCACATGTTTCCATTTGAAAATTACATTTACCTGGTGTTTCTTCATTTCTTCTCTGTAGTTCGGTTTCAACCTGATCAAGAACTTTTTCTAATTCCTCTAGTATTTTCTTCAAGTACTTTATGTTATCGTGGTCCAGCAATTTTGTCTGCAAATGTCAGAAATAATTGGGTAAATGTATTAAGGCACGTCTGTGAAATAACAGACTCTGTGTTCTGTCCCTACACCTGCCTACTTTCAATTTAATAAGGTACATATGCACAAAATGATCCCATTAATACTGTTTGCACCAAGGTGAAGACAAGGGGGCAGTTTGTGGGTGTTTCGGTGAGGTCCTTTCATCTACTCCTTACTTAGACCAACGTATTAAGAAAGGCATAGAGGACATGGATTAATTTACTGACTTCCCTGTTTATGCTGTGGGCTATGCTATACCAGGGAATGCTGCTGGACAGTGGATGTCAGTGATGCAATTTGCTTCATAAAATGGGTGGGCCTTAATCTGGTGGGTGGGGCTTGTTTGTCTGCATCTCATAAAGGGTCATGAAATGGGCAGAACAGAGTGAGAAGGAGAAGAAGTGGGAGGGAAGTGGGAGGGAAGGAGAAGAAACACCACCACTTGAGAATCAGCCTCTGTCCCCAGAGACTCAAGACTCCAGGGCAAATCCAGAGAGTTTCTAGATATGGCTATGGGCTGGAGTTGCAGGGCTTGCAAGCATTAATCTCCAAAGTTGTCATGAGTCTGCACCGGCAAATTTATACATTTTCCCCTATGTTCTCAATACCCATATTCCCTTTTATACTATACTAGTGTAAAAGCCTGTGTACATGGGCCAGCATGCTGTGTGCTCGGGCAGTCTCTACTGCACATGATTGCATCGGACAAACATACATCTGGCATTTTATATTATAAGGATTACCTAACAAAGCATTTAGGGCCTTATTTGATAAGCTAAAGAGATGCAATTCTAGAGCAAACCAGCTGCATATGGGGTAAAACTAAATTTGCATTGATTTAAATTGAGCTTTTTAACACGTTAAATTGTAGATAAGGCTTGAACGGTTTACAAAGCAAAGAATTGGCGGTCACTCTAGTATCAAGGGGTTAACAAGTTTGCCAAATTTTCATTTTTTCCCTGTGATGCAGTTTGTTTACCAGACTTGCTTCTGTTTAGCCAGATTAATATGTCCCTTAAGACCATATTCAATAAGGTAAAGAGATGCACTGTTGGTGCAAACCAGCTGCAGCATAGGGGGAGAAATGAAGATTCCCATAGAGTTAAATGGGGCTATTAAATCCCTTGGTGCAAACCAGCTGCAGCATAGGGGGAGAAATGAAGATTCCCATAGAGTTAAATGGGGCTTTTAAACCCCTTAATGTGAGGTCTCCAACACACTATTTAGTTAAAAAAGCCCAATTTGAGTCAATGGGGACTCAGGCAATTTTCATTTCTCTCATGTGGTACAGCTAATTTAGCCTAGAATTCACCTCTTTATTGAATGAGGCTCTTAGGCCCATATTTATAAAAGCAAATTGGAGTTATTCTGGAGTAAACCAACTGCATCATAATGTTAAAAAATGCAATAGTCATACTTAATATTTAAAAAAAAATAAAAAATATATATATATATTGTAGTGTTTATCGTCTAAGTAAAACAAGGTAGTCCCACTGCTGAAAGGTGTCTTATTGAAAAGTTATTTTTAGGTGTAGTATCACCGTGGCCTGAAACTGGGCATTGGATCTCCATAGGATGGTGTAGCAACAGTGCCACTGTACAATTTCAGGCCACTGTTATACTGCACCTAAAACATTCAACTTTTTTTTACTTCTATGGTACAGTTGGTTTACTCCAGAATAACCCCAGTCTGCCTTTATAAATATGGCCCTTAGCGCCTTATGCATAGAGGAGAACAATTCTGTGTCAAACCAACAGCAAAATAGGGGACAAATAAACATTTTCAAAGTCCTCAATGATTTAAAAGGGGACTTGTAACCTGATGAATGCTAGACTGATCTCTAATACATTGCAATAAAATGCTTTGGATACCTCTCTAGCATTCACGGCATTAAAAACCCCACTAGATTCAATGGCAAGTTTTAAATCTCCTCTACTGTGCCCTTGTATAGCTACAGAGCAATGCCTGCTGCAGGGATATTGTTCCGTTGTGTCATTATCCCTGATTTTGCAGTCCTTGACAGAAACATCTCTGGAGACTCAGAGAGCTCAATGTCAGGGACTTAACACAATTACTTATTTTTGTCTTTCATACAACTTTTTTGTCGTTATCCCATTGAACATACGGCCCATAAAGGAGTTTGACTACCATTTTAATTTACAAAGTTAAATAACTTACTTTTAAACGTTTTTGCTTTGCTATATAGGCGTCTTCTAGATCTGGATTCTCCTGAGCAAGCTTCTTGAGCTCAGATTCAGTGCTACCAATTTGGGCTACAATGAAATGCAGAGAATTAAACAGTGACAGCTGCACTAAACAAATGCAAAACAATTATCTGTACATATCATCAATGTGTTTTATTCACTTCTGAAATCCATGTATAAAAAGGATTCTGTTCTAACAACAGTAGACACAGTGGAAATCTAGTGAATGAGAGTCTTGGTGCAAATAAATAAATACAAATTGGTCCCCAATTTACCGCAAACTACTGAAAAATCCTAAGAATTGTCTATTGTCACTAGCTCTTAGCACATACTGCCCCAAAAGTAGTCCAGCCCATTGGTAATCAATCTTTGGACCTCTGTCTGTTGGAAAGTACAACTCCCATCATCCCCAACCAAAAAACAATGGGTTGGGGATGACGAGAGCTGTAGTCCCCAGCCTTTAGAAGTCCAGGGCTGAATTACCCAATAGGTAGAGTGAGCAATTGCCTAGAGCTCCAAATTATGTGGAGAGCCTCAGATGTGCTGGTCACACCCACATTCTGAATTGTGGGTGTGGTCAGAAAAATATCAGTGTCCCTGCATCAGTTTTAAACCCCTTTACAGGCTATTACTTAACCACTTGGATGCTAGAGATGGGGATTGTGGCCATGGGTGAAGCTAAGTCCATCTAGAGTGCCTTATCTAGGGGTGTCTGGGATGAAAATTTGGCCCTGTAGAATTCCAAAGATTGATTATGGCTAAGATAAATAATCTATATTAATTTATGCATAGGTATTTGTGTTTTCCTGCATAAACTAAATTTTTCCTATGATGGATGTATTTCCAGCTCATTAAAGAAAAATATATGTTTATTTTATATTTATTAAGTTATATTAGGTAATAAATAGAATCATTCAGAAGGAGAAAGGGGATGAGAGTGAGAGGCACGGGTGTTGGTAGGAACTGTTGAGAGACTAAAGTCTTGTTGCTAGCTTTGGTGATGGTGCTTTTTTGCTATGGTGCAAGTGGGATGCACAGTGCACTAACACTGCATTAGGTTGGTCCAATCCCCAGTCTTTTGGGAACCTAGCAACTATTCTGCTGAGAGTGGTTAACCTTTAATGACTGCCTGCCATATACATACAGCAGGCAAAGCTACATGTATTACAAAAATGTCAAAGTATCTTTTAATAACATTTAAAAGAAACATCTCCAAACCTTTGGATTACCCTTGTTTTACTTTATAGGGAAACCCCTACATTTAGGGTATACTTTGCCTTAAAATGTATTTGACTCGCATTAAAAGAAAATAAATAAAAATCAGCAGTGATATGGTCCTATACATACTGCGGATTCTAGATGTAGCGTAATTTGGTATCATAGAATCTACTGTTAGTTCTGGGTGTAGGATGCATCCATGAGTATACGCATCCATCGGTAGCGAATCTAGAAGCTCTCTGTAGTGTTGCACCCGTGGGTAATACATGCTTCCTTCTTGTGGCATTAGTCTGGCTGTTTTTTCTATAAGAAAATACAGAAATAGAAGTTCAGATATGTAAAAATAGAAATCGTTATTAAAAAATCTGATACATTAATTACAAATACCTGTTAAATTAAAAATAAATAATGATACATAGTCATAAGCTCATATTAAAGATCACATACAATTCTTGAGCCTAGATTTCTCAAGTGACAAAGACTATGGTAGTGCAACCATAGATCCTATATATCAATCTAAATAATACTATAAAGCTAAATCACAGCTTTGTACTCCTGCCTGACATTTCTTATTTTTGTTTGGTGGAACCCCTTGATCTTCTTTAGCAAACCTCAGTGTTTCACAGACCCACTTTCAGGACCACTGACCTACAAATGTTGAGGCAAATGTACTAAGGGGTCATGCACTAAGGAGTGATAAAGAGATGATGAAGTATAGATGACTTCTCCAATGATATCATTTCTCCAGTTCCCATGTTAATCTGTGAAGCAAATGCACTACAATTTATCTAACCTTGGAGATCTTAATGCATAGGCTCTAAAGAATATGATAGGACTTGGAGAAGTGGGATGTAATTGTTATCTGCACGTTATCACCTCCTTATCATGCCTTAGTGCATCTACCCCGTGGAATAATTCTGTAGCTAATCAAGTACACCAAAGAGGCCAAATAGAAATTTCCTAAATTCCGATCGACTGCTATAGACATCTCCATTGCGCTCAAGTTTTTAAAAGCCCCTAATTAAAATCTATGGGAATTATCATTTCTCTGCTATATGGCAGTTGGTTTGGTCCAGAGTCACTCCAGGGGGTAGATGCACTAAGATGTGATAAGAGATAACTTCTCCGGTGTGATAAACTTACCTGTTCCTATGTTATTCTATAGAGAATCTCAGTTCTTTGGAAACCTCTCTGGTACTCTTTCATTTAACCCTTTGAGTGCCAGAGGAGTATGCAACGCATTGCAAAGCAATGCGTTGCATACCCCTCTGGCACTCAAAGGGTTAATATAAGACTAATTTATAATTATTTATTACTATACCTTAATATAAAATTCAGATTGTGCGTTACCTGTTAAGTCAAAAGTACATTCAAAAATGTCGAAGGGAGGTGAGTAGAAACATAAATAATGACCTGGAGACTCAGAATGACATCAGTTACCACTGGGCACTGGCCTTGTGCAGATCTGTGTTTTCTCTGTTTCTTTATTATTTGCAGGTGTACTGCAGATACAGACATTTTATTTTAAAGGGATAGTAATACTTAAAAAGGAAAAAAAAAAAATGTTGTAGGGTTTATCCCCCTGTACAGTGGCACTGTTGCTACACGATCCTATGGACAGCTCTGGTCCCGAGACCATAAATCTCCATAGGTTTGTGTAGCAACAGTGCCACTGTACAATTTCAGGCCACTGTGATATTGCACCTAAAAAATTCAACTTAGAAAATTAATAACTTTTGAATGAAACACCTTTCAGCAGTGGCAGTACTCTTGTTTTACTCAGGGGGATAAACCCTACAACACATTTTTTTTCCTTTTTAAGTATTACTATCCCTTTAAATGCCTCCTAAAACTAAATTTGGACATAAACTTACCATCGAGAAATGTCTGTTCCAGATAGTCTATGATTTGAGTGGCTTCGCAGATAATATTTTCTCCATGAACAAGCACAGGTACTTCTCCCGAGGGGTTAAGACGCATAAACCAAGGTTCATTGTGTTCACTCAAGGGAAGGCTCACATCATGCTCTTCACACGTCAGTGACTTCTCTGCTATGACCAATCGCACCTACGTGCAACAAAAATATAATCTGTATTAAATCAATTACATTGTACAAACCCTTTGGCTTTCCAGCTGTTAAGTTGGTTGTCTGGGGATGATTGAAATTGTAGTCTTCAATAAATGGAGAGCCAAAGGTTACCAACCTCTGCACTAGAATCTAGTACACTGGTGGGCAACCAGAGGCCCTCCAGCTGTTCAGGACTACAATATCCATGATGGGATATATAGTCCTGAGCAGCTGAAAGGTCTGAGGTTGCCCAGCCCTGATCTAAAAAAACAATAAAGCTTTAATGGAAGAATGTTATTCAAATTGATACATTTTTCTTATTTTTCAGTCTTGGTTAAGTAGAAATTGTTTAATGCACAGTAAAGAGTAACCCATCACATGCAACCTGACATTTTCAGAACACAGCTAAAACATTTTTAAGTCATTGGTCAAGAATGTAATATAGGGTACAGTGATATAAATATATAGTTATTATCAGAATAACCAGGGTATTTTGCATAATAGTTTCAATAAATATACATTTCAAACTTAACATTCTAAGTTTTATCACAGTTTTTTTTTATCATCGTGCCATGGCACCTTGTTTGAGAACAACTGATACACCTCTGCTTATCTACTGCTTAACCCCTTTGATGCTAGAGAGGTACCCAATATGTCTTTTCCTCTTAACATGTTACACAACCACCTGGAACTCAAAGGGTTAAATAATCCTTCTGGTATCAGTGATAGAGGTAAAGGATTGCTAACTCTACACAAGAACAGGGCCCTATGCTCACAACAACAGTGAGGTCATTCTGGAGCACACTAAATGCACCATAGGAGAGAGAGAGATAGAAGGAGATCCCATTGATTGAAATGGGGGTTTTAACCCCTTGAAAGCCAGAGAGGTATCCAAGACATGACAAGGTAATCATACCTGGGAACATTCAAAATGAGACAACCCTGAGATCTTTAGAATATTAACCCTTAGCACTCCCCATAACATAGATTATAGTTGATATAGCCCAGTGTGCTCTCACCCAGAGGTGCTTCAGTAATTCCTCAATTACCATTTAACATGCTGTAACTTAGAGGTGTCACTGCCTGAACACACACAATACATGCAGGACTTCTCATATTACTTTTCTAGGATAAATTGCACCAATTTATGTAGTAAAAGAGAAGTGGTGCAGATCATATAGTATTTAACACTGGACTCTCTCACCCTTATAATTTGGCCTGAATCACTACCCTTTATATATACATAACATCTTCCAGCAATGTTTGGGTGAAACAGGCACAACCTCATCCTAATACAGGATTAAATAAAGGATTATTATTATTATTAATACAGAGTGCCAAATACATAACAAGTACTGCACATATAGGTCCTATCTATGTGTGTACATGTCTCACAAATACACATGCATCTTTATGATTTAGTCATGCAGTGTGGGTACTGTGTTACATACAGTATGGAGTAGTACACACATTTAATTATTCATACCAATACATGCTTTTTATGATTTAGGTATGGACAGTGTCCATGCATTGTGTGTCTCACATATACAATGTGCCTCATATACATAAAGAAACCTGGAGCAATTCAGGCTTCATAATGCACTGGAGGCCTATCTGATATTCAAGGGGATGAAATCCCCATTTACATCATTTATTTCCCCCTACTGTGTGTTTGGCTTGCTCCAGCATCATCCCAGTTCTCTCTTGTACATAAAGGCCGTCTAATGATCTCAGGCCTCAAGCACTGCAGGATATATTCCTGTACATATTACAGTGATAAAGGTATCATCACTATATTATATATACATGTAGTTGTATGTATACATTTAGCAAACGTGAAAACAGAAAAACCAATTGCTAGAATGCACGATTAATTAGCTGTATCACATTAACCACACAGACTGTTAATGGCCTCTGAAAAGACACAGAGAACTGTCCAGGTCCTGACGCCAGCCGGGAGCAGCACTCACCTTCTGAGATGTGAACGAATGGGTCCAGTGGTACAGGATCAGTTTGTCCTCTGTACTCAGTCTGGCTGCAGGAGCAGTATCTGTCTGATCGCTCATGTCTGTCTGCTGTAGGATGCTGAACAGCACCTTCACTTACACACACAATGCTGGGTGCGTGCTTCTGTATCTGTTCAGACGTAGGGGTGGGGCTTTGTGCTGTTCATGAGCAGGCAGAGCAGCAGGGTCCTAATTCATAACAGGAATAGAAAGATGCTGCCCAGGACACTGAAATGTGTTTGTAAGGAGATAGCCAGTAACTGCCAGACCAAGGCTTTTATAATACTACGATGCACTGGATTGGTTAAACATTTAAAACAAAAAATTATACACTAGATAGGGCAATGACACTAGATAAGGCAGTGATCTGATATTTTGGAATAGCATTGTGAGCGATATAATGGGACTTGTGCATTAACCCTTTGAGTGCCAGAGGGGTACGTAACGCATTGCAAAGCAATGCGTTGCGTACCCTTTTGGCATTCAGGGGGTTAAAATAGTGCACAACTGGGGACATAAAAAATGTCAGTTGCTTTAAATGGAGTTTAACTCCTTGAATTCTAGAATGCAATTCTAGACAACGCTAGGGTCCATGCTACTAAAAGCCACATTTAAATTGGAATTTTTATGTGTCCTCTTCAGTGCAGTTGCTTCTCTATAGAACAGATCCATTTCTGTTTAGTACATCATTCATGAGCCTATATAGAAAAGGCAAACATGGAAACCTTCTGGTAAGGTGATCAGATATCCCATTAAATGCAGATTGCAGCACAATCACACAGAACAGGATTCTTCTGATTCCTGTACAGTCTTGCAGGATGCAATGATCATAAGTGTCCTGTATTTAAAGTGTTATCTGTTCACTTTATATTCTGTGGCATTCTGTTTCAAATGGAGCTTTTAACTGTTTGAATGCTGGAGAAGCTTCCAACACATTTCAGATCAATATGCTAGGTACCACTCGAAGCTGATTGGCTGGGAGGTGCTTAGCACACATCTCAGCCAATGGCTGTGAGGGAATTGGAACAGAGACTGCCCATATACAAAGGCAGTCTCTGTTCAAATTCCCTCAGTGTGGAACATACATTGGCCCATGAGGACATGAAGGGGGGTCTATGCAGGATCTATGCTGCACATCAGCAATTATACATCTATTTTTATATATATATGGGAATAATGCTTTTTACAAAACTGGCAACATTTTTAATAACTGAAGACATATTATTTGATGTTTGACATGGTTTAACCCTTTGAGCCCCAGAGAGGAACACAAACCATACTACTCTGGCACTCAAGGGCTTAAACTATGTATAAGTGTGTGGGTTATTATTTGCAAACGTATTTATACTTATTTTTATTTTTACAGCTACAAGACAAGAAGAAAGACGATTCAAGAGAGAAGACAGAAGAGAAGAAAAGAGAATACAGAATGAAGAGAAAGACAGTGGATGACAGGTAACTTTAACACAGATAAGTTAAGGATCGGTGCATTGGCACTGTGTCAGGCACTGATCATTTGCTTTTTTCCTTTGATGTTCCCAATATTGCCACTATTTAGCTGCATTTTGGGAACTTAATGCACAAAACAGACATTTGGTCATAAGACCATTTCTGTGGCCTGACATCCATTGTGCTTTCAGCTGGTCCAGCCTTTGAACACAGACTTAGACATTTTATTATGTCAGTCGGTACTCAATCTGGCCCTAATGCATGTTTTATCGCACTCCTTTAAATCGAGCACTATATACCTACAAAATACCCTACTGTGTGCAAGTGTACCTAGAAGAATTGATGCTGTTTTGAATGAAAAAGGTGGTCACACCAAATATTGATTTGATTTACATTTTTCTTCTGTTCACTCACTATCATTTTGTTAACTGATAAAAATAAACTATTCACATGTATATTTTTGAAAGCCTTGTTAATATTCAGCATTTTTTTTTCACACCTGCCTAAAAGTTAAGGTTATGGTGGGGAAAAAAGTGAATGAAAACCCCTTTCACCTGAATTTGGTGGGTGGTAGATACAATTTTAACCAAAAAATTTGACACACCAGTCAAGTCTTAAGACTTGCTTTTCCCACAGAAATCTTACATTTGCAGTGTTGTTACTACTGCAAGGGATACTGGGTAAGCTTATCAAGGAATCACCTTTTTGCCTCAGATTCCACTTTATACATGAATTCCTTAGAGTATGTGTATGCTGAGCAACATCTTTAAGACACAATTCAGGAAGAGATGCAAAGCCAGTAAACCACTCATGGACAGCCATTTTGTTGTTAATGCAACTCATCAGCATGAGGTTGGTTTTATTGGCTTGCTATTGAGGCTTGGTGTACTTGTGGAGCACAAACTGAAAAGGTTATGGTGGGGAAATATATATACTAGTGAAAATGTAAATTATTTTTAAAAGCTTTGAGCCCTCTGGGTACAAAAATACCAGATATGAACAATTCTACCTACATGCATGGTCTAAAGAGACCTCTAAATAAAAGGAGCACAAAATAATATATACAACTTTATGAACTAAAATACAGATTCCAGTGGTTACATGGCAAATCTCCCCCACAACAGCTTAACAACTATATAAAAGCATATTTTCCTAAAAGTAGATATTACACTGCACCAAAATAGGTGTCACTTGCCTTTCTTCTCCTAGCCTGGTGTGCACAAATGTTTCCAGAAGATAGTGCAAAAAAAGGAAAAATAGCTATTTTTAAATTTACACCACACCAAATGTACTTACGTTTATGGATGGGCGAACATTTTTGCCTGAAATGTAAATCGGCGAAAAATAGCACTTTCTGCTTGGCAAAAAATTTCCCGCGAAAACTGCAGTTTTTACCCTTTTTCTCGCTTTTTTCGCCTAGCTCATTGCATTGAAATCAATAGGTAGAAAATTTTTTCTCCACCTCATGAAAGTTTTCTACAGGCATATAAAAGGGTGTCAGGCTCTCACAGCATGCCATTCTGTGTTTGTGAGAGGAGAGAGCAGCATGTTTTTGAGCTAGAGGAGATAGGCAAATAAAGGGGAATTGAAGCTTAGTTTAGGGAGTCATTTAGGTAGGACATTTGTTATCTTTAGTAGGGGAGTCTGGGGGGAACAATAGGGATAAGAAGGGAGGAAGGAGGTTGATCCAAAACACCCCAAAATTTGACAAAGGCAGCTGGTGTCCAAATTGCTTTCTGATGTTACTTTTATTGTCTCTGTGCTGGGGAAGTCCAGAGAAAGAGGTTGTTGATTTTGTTTTTTAGTTATATATATATATATATATTTTTGGTACTAACTGCGACAGGCGACATTTGTTGTGGGCCAAGGCAAGACATCACACTTCATCAGTTTTGAGTAAAAACACACACAGTGGTTGAGAAATGTCTACAGATGCACAAGAGAGTGGGGGAAAGGTGGAGGAAGTAATAGTGCAAGAACTAACTGCAGCAATGGTTGCTGCAGCATGTGCAATAAATAATGATGATCCCTCTCCTCCCGGGGTGGATGCAGTTTGTCATGGTCCCACCAATCACACCACGTCAGTCCCCCACCACCACCACCATACATATCTGCCACATTGTAGGTTGTACTTTATTTTTTTTAAATCACTTGACAGCATCATGAAAACGTCCCAGTGTCACTTAAGCAGGAAGTAAGTGTTGTGGACAAAGGCACTTTGCGTTCTAACAGATTTATCAAGGTATATGTCGCTGTACAACTCACAACTTTAACTTCCAGCTACTTATTTCTCCACTACAGCCCTTAGAAAAAGTAATATTGTGCTGGGCAATGTTGCGCTATATTAAACATCGGAAAAAAATGTGTTGGAATAGGAGACAAATGTGTTGGAATAGAAAAACAATGTGTTAGACTGTGTTAGAATAGGAGGAAAATGTTTTGAATTGACGAAGATTGTGTTAGACTAAGCAAAAATTGTGTTAGAATAGGACAATAATGTGTTGGAATAGGCAAAAAATTTGCTGGAATAGGCGAAAATGAGGAAAATTTTGCATTGGAGAAAAAGCAAAAACTTTTGCGAAAAAAGCAAAAAATCAGCCTTTTTTCGCAAAAAGTTATGTAAAATATTTTTCACACTGTTTGCCCACCCCTACTTATGTTTCCTATTAGTTCTTGCTTTTACTAGAAAAATTTTACCATATTGGAATGATATGAAATACTGTAGGGGGTAACAAAAACACAAAACTACACCAATTAAAACCTCTCATTTTTCTCACATTTTTTTTTCAAACATGACTTGTCTTTAATAAAATGTTTGTACCAACTACAGAAATTAAAAAAAATGTAGACAAAGCACACCAGTTTAGAAACAAGAAAACCACTGCATCAGATGAGGGGTGATTGCCTTTCTACCACTAACCTGGTGTGCACAAATATTTCCAGAAGGTGGCGCTAATGGAAAAAATATGTTTTTAACATTTTTAGACCTTCAGATATACTAAATCTTTGAAATGATGCAATTTCTTAATGAAATCATTAGCTACTATTCCAAGAAAAATGGTACTGCATTGGTATGGATTGACATACCATAGTGGGTACCAGAAGCACATAATTATATCTACCTGTTTTCCTTTCCTACATAGGTTGTCTGCATAAAAATAGTCCTGTTAGAGATATAATGAAAAGGTATGTAATGCATTCCATTTTTTAAAATACACATTCACCAGTGTTATATTAGGGCATTTTTACTATATAATCTAGGCTAGTATGCACAGTTATTTTCATAATGTGGCAGTATATGTTTTTTTTGGGGGGTTACTTTCCACCACCAAATACAATTTTTTAAAACAATGTCATTTCATGCTGTATTCAGTGCTTTCTACCAGCCCAAGAAAAATGGCACCCCATTGGTATGGGGTGCCAGAAGCACAAAAACTAAAACTTCTACTTTCTATTGTGAAAATGACGAGTGCACTAAAATGGTTATAACCATTACAGACATGAGGAAAAGTCATATAATTTGAAAAGTAGACATTAGCCAGCATCAAATGAGGAACCATTTACCTATGATGCTATAGCAAAAAAAACCATACTTTTTTACGCTTCAGTCACATAAACACCATGAGATTTCACACTGTATTCAGCAACTAATGCCAGACCAAGATAAAATGGTGTTCAATTGGTATGGGTTGACACATTATAGTGAGTGCCAAGATAATGGCTACTGGAGGAGCAGTCAGAATGTGTGTCATTCCATGACAGTGGAACAAGGCTGGTGGAATCAGACAGTATATGTGGGGATCTGGGAAGTCCAGTGGGTAGTAGAACCAGGCTTGGGGATTTGACTGTATGCTGGGGATCTGTAGTGAAACCAGGTAGATGAATAACATAGTGTATGTAAGTGGACCTAGACAGTGGAACAGACAGGTGTATGTGGGGGGTATATATGTGGGTTCCAAAAGGAGTGTCCAATGCATTGAAAAACAATGAGTTAGACACTCCTCTGGCACACTTTTTTATGTAATTTTATCCCTTTGAATGCATGAGAGGTATTTGTTGCGTTGGAGACCTAGTCTTCCTCTTCTTTCTTGTCTCTTCTTTGTCTCTGTTGATTAATTCCTTTAAAAAAAGAAAACAATACAAGTTACATGATGTGGCACAAACATAACCCTGTCATCTGTGCCTTGTTTAAACTAGGCACAGATGACAGGGTTTTATTTGAGCCGCCACATCATTTAATATGTATTGTTTTATTTTTTTTAAGGAATTAATCAGCGGAGACAAAGAAGAGAAAAGAAAGAAGATGGAATGCGAAGATGGCAGTAGCTAACCATGGTGCTGAAGACTCTGCTGGACATCAGGATTACTGGCAAGTGTTTGTTTTTTTCAGAGGCTGTTGCTATGTACCTTAGTAAGATTAACTCTATGACTGCCAGTGGGATATGTATACCCCACTGGCACTCACTGACACATTTTTTCAGTACTTTGGATGGCCTTAGGGCCCCATATCAATACATCCACTACGGACTTTGTGATTCGATAAGGGACTCTGTGGCCCAAAAACTTGGTTTTAAATTTCCCACAATAAAGTGGGTCCCTTACCGGATGTCACAGGCTAACACAGTCAATTGAATGGCGTCTTAAGGCATTAATTTGATTTTGAATCGGCTAAAACGCAACCAATTTTATTGCCCGACAGGGTTTTTTTTTTCAGCCATCTTTTCATAGCACAGGTAACTCAAAAGCTTAATGTGCCATTGGCTGGTTTTTCAGCAGTCAGACCTAATTGAATCAAGGCCATTATTTTTCCATTCAATCAGACGTTTAGTTATTGTACCTACTGGTTCCTAAAAGACATTTTTAATAAAATACTTCAAGGGAGGGCCTGAATCATAAAGTACCGCTCTCCATTATAATTGATAGGAGCATCACCATCTAGTGATCACCCTAGAAATGTATAGCTTAATGTAAAGAACAAATAAAGCACTTTGAACTTTGGAATGAAATATCTTTCAGCATTAGGAGTACCCATGTTTAACTCAGCAGGACAGTAGCATAACTAATCGGAGCTCAGAAATGTTTTTCTTGGTCCCCTAAAAATATTTTACATGGAAATATAACTAGAACCTACTGGACCCTGGGGCAGATGGGGACCTCTTGGATGCACAACTGCACCCACAGTACCTCCCGTAGTTAGGCTCCCCTGGAACAGCCCCATAATAGGCATATATGATGATGTGGTGTGGGGGGCGGGGTTCTAAGATGAGCAGTTTTATTATAATATTTAAAAACAGAACTATGAAATTGTCTTTTTTTTTTTTTTATAACAGTTTCTATACATCCTCAACTATCTGCCATCTTCACCTGCATTACTTTAATTATATCATTCCACTGGTTTCATTAGAAACTGAAGGTGGCATCACTGTATTGATACAGAGCAGTGTGTACTGGACCTTATATACAATGAAAGAGTAATTCTGGGACAAACCATCTGCCCAGTAGGGGAAAAATAAGAATCACCAACACTTACATTTAGGTAATCCTCTGGCACTCACAGGGTTAACCTTTTGGGTGCTAGAGGTCTCCAACACACTGCAAAACTATGTGCTGGGGACATTCTGATAAATTAAGAGGTTAAAATCTCCACTTAAATCATTTGGAAGTTATATTTCACCCCATCAGTGTAGCTGGTTTACTCCAGAAATACTAGTTTTTGGTAAGAGACCCAGTGATTGCATTGGCAATCACTGAGTATACCACTAACAGCCAAAACATTGGGTACACGACAGATGTCAATCCTGATGTCTAGGTGAGGTCTCCTTTGGCCTTAAAACTCATCCAGTCTGTATATTTACATCAAAGTAACTGAGCTGCATTTTTAATCACTACTACAACATACTACATATATGGATGATGTACTTCATAAACCAGCTACATGCTAGGGTATAAATAAAGGGATGTGTGAAATTTTTTGCCTGAAAGCAAAAAATCCACTTCCCACAGAGCGGGGAATATTTTGAGAAAAGTGCAGTTATTCTGCTTTCTTACCCCCAGTTCACTGTATTGAAATCAAAGGTAAGACTGAATTTCCCCACCACATGCCAAGCTTCCCTTCTTTTCCCACAATGAAACGAGTGTCAGGTTCCCATGGCATGTCATTCTGTGTTTCTGAGAGCTAGAAAAAGTAGCACAATTTTTCAGCTAGTTCGGATAAGCAAATTAAGCAAAGCTGAAGTGTAGTTTAGGGAATCTTGTAGGCAGGGGGGAGTTTGGGGATTCTGGGGAAGTGTGTAGGGAGAAAGGAAATGTGCCCAAAATCTTGGTTGACTAAGACAGGCAACTGTGATCCAAGTTCCTTCCTGATCTGACTGTTTTTTCTGTGTTAGGGGTGTCTGGAGTGTGAGCAAAGGGAACAAAGGATATTTATTCCAAATACCCAAAATCTTGTGTTACTGGGAAGACACAGGCAGCTGTGATCCAAGTTGTTTTCTATTAGCTGTTTTCTATGTTAGTGGAGTGTGGGGGAAAGAAACAGATGTACGGGGAGTGTTATATTTTTTTATGCTGATAGGAACAGTTAATAAAAAAAATGAAAAATACTTTGCAAATTAAAAACAGTTTGACTAATAGGTGATAGGGACCCAAGCTTTGACTAAGGCAGACAGATACTAGAAGAGATGGAGTATTTTGGTAAAGGATGATATATCATACACACAGTCAGTTCTATTGTGTACTTCAAAATAAAAATGTCCAGCAGACATACTAAGGGAAGGGGTAGGATGAAAGGAGTAGTAGCAGTGCAGGCATATGTTATTAAAGTGGTAGTCAAAAAATGACTGCAGCCTTGGTTGCTGTATCATGAGCAATACATTATGCTGATCCTTCTCCTCCTGTGTGGGTTATCAAAATCACAAAAAAAAGTTCCACCACCAATAGTAGTATTAATCAAACATGTAAGAAAACTGAAGACGACAATGAGTCACATTCTAGTGTTTACGACACAACAGAGGAATAAGTTACCCAACTGCTGTGCCTGACAGTGACAGTAAAAACACCATTCTTCAAAGTAATGGAGAATGTGCTGAAAATCTCTGTAAGGGGAAAATTAAAAGCTAAACATGTTGCTATCTGTTGTCTGTGTAAGAAGCATGTGAGCAAGGGGAAAGCAGGATCACACCTAGACACTTCCTCACTGAGATCTCATCTGACACATAACCACAGGTCTGACTGGGAGACAACGTATCAACATGTCAAAGGTGCCACAACTAGCAGCAGCATAAGCAATACTAAAAGTTCCTATGGCTCTAGGGCACAGTATAGAGGTGACATTGATGTGCCAGAGAATGTGTCAGGATTTCCTTTCTTCGAAATAACATTTATGGCTCCTGCTGCAGAGGAGTTTGTTGTAAGAGAAGACAATAGTCTTAGGCTGCCCAAACCTGCCACTGCTGCCCCCACCACCTTCTCAAGTGATGTTGTAAAAGCAATAAAGTTACACAGTTCATTTGCCATTTACTGCAAACTCACACTTTCTGAGTTCTTCGGAAGGAGTCAAAAACTTAAAAAAAATCACAAAGTACACCTGTGGGATGGCAACATTGCCAAGATGTTGGCAGTTGACATGCTGCCATATTCTTTTGTAGAAAACAGAGGTTTTAAAGAACTGATGTCATGTGTTGCACCCCAATGGCATATGCCAAGCCACAGTTATTTTTCTAGGAAGGTTGACCTAGAATTATACAAGCATATGGTTAGTGAGAGATACAAAGGGCTGGAAACATCATAACGAAAGCAAATTCACCTGACAATAGATATATGGACAAGTGGGCAGAGTACAGGCTGTATGACTGTCACGTCTCACTGGGCTTCACTCCCAAAAATGGTCAACCGA
Source organism: Rhinophrynus dorsalis (assembly GCA_037306005.1). Taxonomy (NCBI): domain Eukaryota; kingdom Metazoa; phylum Chordata; class Amphibia; order Anura; family Rhinophrynidae; genus Rhinophrynus; species Rhinophrynus dorsalis. The sequence continues at coordinate 101,756,220 of CM074723.1, forward strand.
TTGCAGCATTAGTTCACAGCCAGTAATCTTGCCTCAGAATCTGACAGTATTATTAAAGGACAGTAGAAAGATAGCCAATACCATCAGCATGCCACTTTGTGCATGCAGAGTTTGGAGAGACAATCCCACAAAGCCATAGATGTGTTAAATAAAATAGGGCAGGTGATAGAGGAAATGGCTTGCACCTTGCTCCTTGAAAGCTTGTTTTGTGTCAGCTGATAATGGCTCCATCATAATAGCTGACTTGTGAACAAAGGATATGGTGCATGTACCCTGCTTTGCCCATGTCCTAAATTTAATTGTGACTATATGACTCTCAGAATCCAAAACGCTCAGAGAGATGCTGAATATAGCCTATTTTAGCCACATCTACAGTGCTCGCAATGCACTGACATTTGTAAAAGAGAGCAACAACTGCAAGCATCACCAGCTGAAAATAGAGTATCCAACCAGGTGAATTCCATATTGTACATGCTAGAGCATTTCTATGAGCAGAATAAGGCCAATAGCAAGTATACAATACAAAACAGGAAGGCTTTGGAGGGATTATCTTTGTCACATGGGCAATGGAAACTAATTTGCGATGTATGTGGGCTTCTGAAATTTATTGAGGAGGCCCCCTTTCTGGTTAGTCTTGTAGGGGCAGGAATTAGTGAGATTCTCCCACTGATATATTTACTGCAGACAAACCAGAGGAGCATGGCTGATGAATCTTACAATAATGACAACACAAAAATGCCCCACAGAAACATAGCACTTGATGGCAGATAAGTACCATTCAGTCCATCTAGTCTGACCATTTCCTTTCTGTAAAAACCTCAAACCTTATTTGTTCCTTGATCTTGTCTTATGTTCAGGGCAGCCATATGCCTATCCCATGCATGCTTAAATTCTGTGACTGTATTAACTACTATCACTTCTGCTGGTAGGCTATTCCACTTATCTACTAATCTCTCAGTGAAATAAAACTTTCTTACATTATGTTTAAACCTGTGTCCCTCTAGTTTTAGACTATGGTCTCTTGTCCTAACATTTTTAGTCCCTTGGAATGTACTTCTCTCTTGCACTATATTGAATTCCTTCATGTATTTTAATGTTTCTGTCATATCCCATTTCTCTCTTCTCTCCTCCAAGCTATACATGTTCAGATCCTTTATTCTATCCTGATATTTATTTTCCTGTAAGCCAGACTCTGAATTTTCTCTAGAGTATCTATATCCTTCTGGAGATGGAGTCTCCAGTACTGTACACAATACTCTAGGTGTGGTCTAACTAGAGATCTGTAGAATGGCATGATCACGTCCCTTTTTCTGCTACTAATACCCCTAGCTATACAACCCAACACCCTGCTTGCATTCCCTGCTGCTTTATTACATTGCATGCCTACCTTTAAGTCATTAGAAATAATTACTCTCAAATCCCTTTCCTCTGATGTCTCTGACAGCACAGCACCCTTAATACTATATTTTTCCTTTGGATTTGTACATCCCAAGTGCAATATTTTACATTTATCAATATTAAACTGAATCTACCGCACTCTTGTCTATTCTTCTAATTTACCTAAATCATTTACCATTTGGCTTATTCCAACATCCAATATCTATCCTGTTGCAGATCTTTGTATAATCTATAAAAAGGCATACCTTACCTTGAAGACCTTTTGCAATATCATTAAGAAAAATATTAAAAAGAATGGAACCCAGTATAGATTCCTGAGTTACCCCACTAGTAACATTAACCTTCATACAAATATTCTCCATGGACTACCACCCTATGTCTCCTGTCACTCAGCCATTGCCTTATCCATTTAACTATTTTTACATCCAGACCCAAACACTGCAATTTATTAATGAGTCTTCTGTGAGGGACAGTGTCATATGCTTTACTGAAATCTAGATAAGCTCTATCTATTGCTCCCCCTTGGTCTATTAGAGGTTAGATTGACAAGATCTCCCTGATGTAAACCCATGCTGCTTGGGCTCTTGCAAGTTATTTTAATTCAGATATTTAACAATTCTTTCATTTAACATAGTTTCCATTAATTTTCCAGATAGTGAAGGACATGGACGTGTTTTGAGCAGGATCCTTGCATAGTGTCCATTAAAAGCTACTTTGTTGGACCCCCGCTTTAAACATAACATTTCTGAATGTCTGCCAAAGCGAGATCAATTTGTGATGATCAGCAGCATCTCTCTGAGGATTCTGTCAAAGAATATAAGCATATGCTTATAGATCAAGTGGAGGGTTGTACTGCAGAAGACGAGAAAGAGAAAATTAGGGCAAGAAAAAAATACAGTAGAAAGTATAAAGAAAAAGAAGTCAGCAAATTGTTTTTATCAGCAGCAGCATCAGTAGCAACATCAACAAGAACTTTCCAACATATTTCTGAACACGGATCATCATCATGACAGAAAGAAAGTAAAGTAACTCAGGGGTGCCAAGTTAACATTGGTGATGGTGAGACTTGGTGGCACTTGCTCCCAAAGTATGGGTTGGTAATTGATACACATGAACCGCGTAGCTCATAAGAGTGGTCACACTGCATGTGAAATGGTTATAGCAGTTGCAGGATGGCTATGTTCTAGGCAGAAACAAAAACCCACTGACTACTGCAAACACAACAGCGTGTTCGGGCAGCACTGATGGATACTGCAGTAAAAACTCTTAGTTCCCACCAGCAAGCGTGCAGTCTGAACAGGTTTTCAATGCAGCTGATTATATTGAATTTATCGGAGGACACAGCTCTCAAGCAGCAGTATTGGGAGACTTACATTTCTAAAAATGAACAAACATCTAACACCATCTGAGTATCAGGAAGCAGAAGTGGACAAAACCACACATGACAGGCAAACCAAGGTACATGAACTATTAACAGCAGCCCTGAGGAGGAGGAGGTTGCTACCACCCGCCGCTGTTGGACCACTGCTATGACCACTGATTAATTTGACAATAATCTGACAGTAATGCAAACTTAAATTAGACTCAAAGATAATAATGCAAATAATTGGTCTAACTTTCATCCCTATGAATGATGATGATATATAAGCATCAATCAGAACACATCAGTCCACCACCACCGTAAACCTCTGCCACACTGTCAGTTGTACCTTATTTTTTTGTTTTCATTATCTCTTTAAAAATAATGGCTAGCAAGCATAGCAGCAGGCTCACAGAAGGAAAAGCCTGAAACACTATTTGTTTTGTGCTCTTACAGAATGTTAAACGTTCAACATATTGCAAAAAGGCTAGGCTTGAAACAAATTGATTGTGGGCTTCAAAGAAGGCTAGCATTTGTTTCCCCAAAGTTTCTTCGTTAGCCTCACTGCTTAGATGGATAAGAATTAGCAGCAGAATTAATTTTGTCCACAAGGTGTCTCTCTTTCCACATTTCTACAAAAAGTGTTGTGCTGAGATTCTCATCCACTGACCTCAGCAGGCAGCACCCTTAACAGAGCAGGTAGCAGGGCTGTTTTAAGTCCTTCTGAGGCCCCCAGAGAGAGATTCAGCTCATAAGACAAAGCTTATTAAGGTTAGGTACTTGCCAAAATGAGGTACCTTGGCATTGGTGGCAAGTTTAGCATTCTATGGCCATATAATGTAACTAAATATTCATCTTTAATATAGTAGTGATATGCAGGCACAATGCCGTAGAGTAAAGGGTTAATGGTGATGAAAATGTGGATGTGCACCAATACTTTGTATATTTGCTTTTAGCTATTTTGGTCAAAATTGGTTGCACTCCAGCAATTTTAAATGTGTTTTTTTTTCTTTGGGTGTGCTTACCAAAACCTGGACTGGAATTGTACTTTTGGAAGTTTTGGCCAGCTTTTGTTGTTGTAAGCACCCCTCCCACCCCCAGTGCAATGCTCATTGTCTCTAGAACACTATATAATGCCTGTCAGAGAGTCTATCTCCATTAATGAGTAAAACTGACCAAGGCTCAGCTCTCAGGATAAAGTAAATTAAGGTTAGTAATTGCCTAAAGTAGGAGAGATTCAGCTCATAAGACAAAGCATATTAAAGTTAGGTACTTGCCAAAATGAGGTACCTTGGCGTTGGTGGCAAGCTTAGCATTCTATAGCCATATAATGTAACTAAATCCTCATCTTTAATATAGTAGTGATAGATCTATTGATAGATAGATAGATAGATAGATAGATAGATAGATAGATAGATAGATGCGTGCTAGTGTGTGTGTGTATGTGTGTGAACGTATGTGTGTTCCTCAGCACAATCATAGGTTTTACAAATATTAATGTGGCTCAAATCTCAGCCACCATAATAAGAAGGGAATGCAGGCCACACTACTCTACAGCCTTCTACATCGAAATGTGAACTTGTGTCCTGTTGTGAGGAGTCATGTTGGTGCATTGAGTCATATGGATGCACTGACCAACAAGATGGAAACGTACCAGAATAGGGCTCCAGGACGAAACCAGACCCTTGATACATATGGAATGCCAGGGGTTGTGCCAAATGGAGCCCCCAAATGGCTATGCCACTTGAGTATGCTGGGTACACCCAGGTATTAAAATGGATCTGCCAGGTTGTCAGGATTTCCTTGCCTGTGCACTGGTGACCTAATCAGAATGAAACATCCACAAATTATACACATATGCTCAGGTAGTGAAATCCTTAACAACTGCAGTGTTAGGGTACTTGAAGGCTGTGATTTAGAAATGTTGCTGTGGTATACTTAAAGGGGATGTGTCACCTATACAAGACTTAAGCTAAATAGTTAGGTTATATCAATAATAGCACTAAAAGTATGTTTATTTTTTTATTTTGTTTTGTCAAAATGTAATTCATAAAGTATGGGCTGCAGGTACTTCTGGACAGACTGCAGTTACCTGCTTTGTAACCACAGTCCATCTTGCTGCCCCTGCTCCCCTCCCTGTAGCCAGCCTCCTCCAATGATGAAGGCTTCAGTCTGTAAGCTGGAGCGGTCTCATTGGCAGAGATCAATATCTAGCCAATGAGACGGCACCAGCTTATAGACAGAAGCCTCCGTCATTGGAGGAGGTTGGCTACAGGGAGGGGAGCAGAGGCAGCGCAAAGGGCTGCAGTCTATGCGGAAGTAGCAGCAGCCCATACATTATAACTTAAATTTTAACAAAACAAAGCTTTTTTTTTTTTTTTTTTAAATAAACACTCTTTAAGTGCTATTATTGATATAACCTAACTATTTAGCTTAAGTCTTGTATAGGTGACACATCCCCTTTAATAAGAGTGTTTCTTATAGGAATTACTGCTAGTCCAATAAAGTATGGTACTACTGAACACAGTAATACTACCTAACTTAAGGTTGGTAGACCTTCCCTTTAAAAAGGAAACATATGCAAAATACTATACCACTTTGATAAATTTGGGGTCTTTGCTATGTAGTTTGGCCAAAATATGTTTAAGCCCGTCTGCCGCGTCAAGGCACCCCAATATAAGGTGAGTACCTAGCTATTCATACAGTCAGACAATTGGCAATATTTTGGCCAAACTATGCGACAAAGACCAGAAATTTATCAAAGTGGTGTAATATAAGCTTTACACAGGGTTCTCATATGGATAGTCTGTATGGAGGAGCACAGATTTGTTTTGCTTTGGATTTCTGTTTAGGCTTTGGCCTAATTTTAGGGAGCTTGGAGAACTCTCTCATTTCTTGCTGCTATCTATCTTTATTTACTTGCGTTCTCAATTTATATCTGCAAATTAAATGTATAAGTTAATGTGAGTTAGCGCTGGGAGTTTTGTTTCTTCACCATATGCAAAATGCATGTTTTGCTACATGGGAATTATTGTAGCCCAGTCATAATCACTGCAGCCCTGCAGCATGCATAATCTGTCAACACTATACTAGCTGTGTGTATGCCTATGAAATGAAACCCATTTCTCTTTGTGTCACTCTTCCTATTAATGTGAAATACTTAGAGAAACAAAGCAACATGTCTATTTGAAAAATAGGTCTTAGGGACATATTTTCAAAAGGAAAGTGGAATAATTCTGTGGTAAAACAGCTTATTGATTGCAATGGTGTTTTTAACCCCTTGAATGCTAGAGAGTTCACCAGGTCATTGCATCATTCAGTGGGAATTTCATAAAATGTTTCTCTCCTATGGTACAGTTGGTCTGTTACATAATTGCTCATTTGCCTTATACCTGTTGCACTTATTACATTTGTATACCTATAGCTGCAGGGGCAAGAGGAACAAAATATGACATCATATTAATCATTTATTTAATGTTGCGGGGGGAGGGGGTCCATGTCACTTTGTATAGTACAATAGGAACTTTTAGTTGTGATGGTAACACTTACATGAAATTGTAATTTTTTTCCCATAGGCCATAGCAGTGTTATGTTTACTGGAAGGATTTCACAATAGCGGAAATTCCCGACAGTACCTGTTGATTGCTTAGAATGAACCTTGTTCTATTTGCCATTGTGTAATAAGCTAATAAATAACCTCCTTTGTGTCTGTCATGCAGAAAAGGAAGAGCATAGCAGAAGTGGCACCAGGCAAACAGGTTCTGTTTCTTATGTAAACTATGTATTTTTTTAATGTGCAATGCATCTCAGGAAAAAATATTTAATACTTTTCTTAAAGGGGATGTATCACCTTATAATACATTTTTACCATAGCTTTTGTTAATAAAGTAGTAATAGGAAAGCTGTTTTTTTTAATGTAAGTACATAAAAGATATATCTTCTGTACTGGCACTTCTGCTTAATGTGCACAGCTCTTCTTCTCCTCCCACCTCCCTCCCAGCTGCAATCTCAGTATAATGCTAACTGGAGCCTGATATAACGATAGAAGCAATTCACAGCACACTGAAAGGAAGTGTGAACACGCTCCCTGGGGCAGCTGGGAGGGAGGTGGGAGGAGAATTAGGCAGTCAGATAGAGATTTGCCTAAGAGTCAGCTTGCTACATTATGCTGACCGGCAGAGCTTGAAGAGAGAATATCTTTTAAAGTACTTACATTAAAAAAACAACAGCTTTCCTATTACTACTTTATTAACAAAAGCTATGGTAAAATATTTTATAAGGTGATACATCCCCTTTAATAAATACAGAATTAAATAGGGTATTCCTGACATTCTAAAGTGGTTTCAAAAACCTAGGAAAAGTAATATTTTGATTATTATCTGAATTTCACCAGGGCTCATAAATTCCCCTGGTTACACACCCCTCTTATTGTTAAAGAGTTATATCTCAGGTGACCAGTGGGGAGATAGACTAAAGTTTGATGTGTTGGTGACTTTTTGTGGTGATGTGATGCAAGCACTTTACCTTGGAAAATAAGACATACCTTACAATATTATATATTCAAGGGGTGGGTACCACTGGTACCAGAGAGGTATTCAAGATACCTCTCTGGCACTCAAAGGGTTAAAGTTCACATTTTATGTTAGGTTTAACTTCCAATAGGGATGGGAAAGTCTGAGATATATATCTATATGGAGACATTTGAAATACTGTGCTATGGAGAACTTGGAACATACTTCATTGGAGAAATCTATCAGTTACACCAGTATACTAAAGTTGCATGTGGGGTACCGCATATGTAATCTGAGGTTTGTAAATAAAGCTTCATCATGTTAAAGGTAAAGTGTTTAGTCTGAATAAAACACACAGACAATAGGATGGGAGAGGACAGGCCACAGCCCCTTTAATGTATGCATGTATCTTTATTTATATTCGTCATACATGTACACAGCGCAAGAAGCTGAAATAATACAGTGCAAAAATACAGAACTGGGTTAAGAGCATTAGGTTAAAGTGCAATCATTGCATTATTTGTGGCAGAAAGTGCAGCAAGGGAATCATACATTGGTAAAGGGACCCTGGTCCAAGGAGCTTACAATCTAATTAGAATTCATGACGACATACAGAGACCTTTAATGAACATTATACATAACCTTTTACAAATAAGAGTATATAAAATACCTGTACAACAGAACAAGTCCTTGCCATTACAAAAATGGTAACAAAGCATGGTCAAATGACACTGGGTGCATGTCTATAAAATGTGTAAGATTACTGAATTAACCCTTTGAGTGCCAGAGGGGTATGCAACACATTGCAATGCAATGCATTGTATACCCCTCTGATACTCAAAGGGTTAACCCCTTGATTGCCAGAGTGGTATCCACCACATTGCAACTCAATGCGTGCATACCTCTTTGACACTCAAAGGGTTAAATATACTTGAATAAACCCAACGATTAACCACTTGAAGCACAATGGTTGACATCACAATCCATAACAAAAAGTCCAGGGGCATACTTCCATAGGCTGATTGCTTCACAAATACATTTTATCTGTAATGTTCCTAAACCATAACCGAAAGGCAAGGATAAGCCACCCAGGAAAGTCACAATAACAAAAAAGGGAGGGTAGGAGGGATGTTCACCCATCTCTCTGAAGCCTGTGAATGAGGGTCTAACCTACCTACCCACCTTCCTTCACTTAACATCCCCCTGACATTATTTCCTTTTCCCGTACTGTGCTTCCTGTACAGCAAATACCACATTGAAATTCCTCCCCCTCAAACAGGTGAATTTGTTTCTGTGAGCTCGAAAATAACTACTTAATTCAAATTTAAATAATCAAATAAGGCACTGGAAAAGAATATACTCAAATATCTTAACTGCTGCTATACCATGGTGATAAGGGCATAGCTGAGGAGAAATCAAGGAGGTAAAATATGTTGTATGTAACATAGCTCTTTAAAGGGTTAGTAATACTTCAGTGAGCAGTACGATATGATGTGCCCTTATACTGTATACTATTGTCAGTGGTAATGTTGAAATTGCTATATATTCTGTGAAATCATATTAGAAATTGTTCCCATCCCACTCCTTTTAAGTCGGTAAGCCACCTCCCCTCAGTCCTGAAGCAGGATGTGACGAGGGACAATCTTCCTTCAGTATAAGGAAAAACCTGCCCCCCCTTCATCAGAACACAAGGAATGCTTAACATTGTAAAATGGGAAAATATCACTGCTTCAGCATTCACAAGACAATCAGGGCTTCCCCATCTGCCTTTCTGGTACACATAGCATCAATTGAGAAAATAAAGAAGCAGTTCATTGGGGCAGATTATGTAGTAGGTAACAAGGACTCTCTCACCCTGGCAATCATGCTGTTCAGTCTCATGATCAAATCCTGGTTATTGTAGATAAGTCCTTATATCACCACTCAAACTGTTTATCAAACCTTAGTGCATCTCCTTTCAGACACCCCTTTAAATGCAGGAATCCAATGAAAAACACACATTGCAGGGTACATTTTGTCCATGAAAAGGATGCGGTTTGTCTTGATCCTGTACCTATTGGCATGCCATGCCTTCTTTGTTAAGATGGCAGCAAACATTACTTATCATGTTAAATATCATATTTCAAATGGTTGGATTTATATCTGCAAGCACAGCGTAAATTCCTTTTCATGAGAATTCTCACAGTTGTTTATGGAAGCAACAGAAAAAAATAAATAGGAATTGTATGCCTAGTGTTTTAATCATTTTAATTAAATCTTTATAGAGGTATCAGAAGAAACAGATACATTTTAACCCACTGCATGCTAAATACATATCTAACACATTGCTTCTTAAAGTGTTGGAGACATCTTTAGCATCCAAGGTTTAAAGTGTAAATGATCATTTGCCATTACACTAGTAGTAGTTATTTGAAAATACCATATATCATATGGCTTTTCCTTCAATCACACAGTTGCTCATTTTGCTGGGTGGTGCTCAGTTCCAACGTTATTACAGTTTATTTTTAGTTTTTGCATTACCAGTGCCACCCGGTGTGTAGATAGTTCACCTGTAGTCCACCTCCCGCCCCTTTCACCTAGTGTAAACCACCTCCCCTCAGATGTGGAATCTGGTCCCTTTACCAGACAGATCACAGCAAGGGACAATCTTCTTACTGTGAGTATAAGGAAAACCCTGCCCCACTTGATAGGTTTTTCAGGTTTTTCCTTATGCTCACTGAAGATTGTCCCTCTCTGCAATCCATAAGGACAGTCTTGCTTCTCTCAGTAAAAGGAGCAGGAGGGGGATACTATATCATTCAATTACTCTTGAACTACAACTCTGACAGAATTGAAATCACACTCTACATGGCCCAAATACTATGAAGACTAATTTGAGCTGCTTTTATTGTGAAACACTACTATCCCTTTAAATCCTGTAACTTAGAAGTGTTTTTTGTAGTGTGCAACATTTTTTGTATTGGCCAAAATTTCTCTCAGGAAAGATAGCTCAGAAATACCTTTGTTGTGTGGCAATATGTTATACTTTTTATGAGTTTTAAGTGGATAAATTAATGGTTACATACTTTAAACTTATCATCCAGGTGTTATCATTTATTACCCTTTGCACATCCACTGAGTGGCCTGAACAGGGGAGGGATATTAATTCCACTAATGCTGCAAGCAGGTTTCTTTTCTGCATATGCTGACCAACACCTAATGTATCAGTCTGTTAATACAACTGTTTGATGCTAGAGATCATTGACTTAATCTGAGAGTATGCCTATTTTTACATACTTCCTAATATAAGGAATGTATGTAGTTTTGCTTTAAGAAAAAAGAAAATAAATATAAGACAAAGGTGTATGTTTGTGTGTCAATCCATCTGTCTTTCAATCTATTTTTTCCTTATACAATATTAAACTGGCAGGTGGAGCATTCTTCAGGCGGGTGGCATATCTGAATTTGCTTCCTGCTTCAATATATCCAACTCCATGTCCTATCAGAGACTACCAGGTTCAGTCTTCCAATGCATAAACTCACATGGTACAACCTGATCTGAATCAGCTCATTGAAAGACAGGACCTAGCAGAACCTGAAAGGACATGGAGAGACAAGCAATGGAGTGAGTGGCAAATTCAAACATGCCTCCTGCTCCATTGCCTGACACTCCATGTAATTTTAGACTCACACTATACAACCAGCGTGATGTGTCACTTCTACACTTAAGTCCAGTTGCATCAATCGAAAACAGAACCTAGCAGGACATAAAAGGATAAAAAGACCAGAAAAACCTCATTGCAAATCAGGTTTAGTGTCAAAATTTACAAACTTTCAGCTGTTTGAAATGAACAGATTAAAAAAAGCAATTGAAATAGCTCAACACAACAAATGCTTCAAGTGGTTTCCCCAAATTCTGCTGAAAATGCAACTTATAATGACTACTCCAGTCTCAAAATTACTCAGCCTCCTGAATAGAATCCCTCACAACAGCACAAATATGCAAAACAGATGTTGTCTCAAGCACACCTGATGCAACTAATCAAGGGCTTCATTAGTTGTACCAGGTGTGCTTGAGCTGAAACACATGAAATACCTGAACTGGCTAGGGGTTTGTTGAGTGTCACGTTTAACTGCATGTTAGAAATATGGCTAAGTGAAAAGAATGAACCAGAAAGTTAAGATAAGAGAACATCGCCCTTCACAAACAAAGAACAGGATACAAAAAGATAGCAAAGACACTGAATTTTCTTAGAGACACCGTTGGAAGCATAGCTTGCAAGTTCAAAGTCAATGGGAACAGTGGTTACACTACGTGGACGGGGACGAAAAAGGAAGCTATCAATGGCTGCAACCAACTATCTGAGAAGGCAGGTTGAGAAGAACCCTTGAGTGACTGCAAAAGACCTGCAGCAAGACTTAGTGGCAACAAGCACTGAGGTTTCAGTGAGCACAGTAAGGCGCGTACTAAACGCAGAAGGTTTCCATGTGAGAACTCCAAGTAGTGCACCACTACTGACCCAAAAGCACAAGAAAAGTCAGCTCCAATATGCTCAAAATCATATTAATAAGCCACATAAGTTTTGGAATTCTTCTGTGGAGACACGAAACAAAATTGGAACTTTTCGGGCCGATGGATCAGTGGTATGTCTGGAGGAAGAAGAATGAAGCATACATTGAAAAAGAACACTCTGCCTACAGTTAAGCATGGTGGTGGCTCAGTGATGTGCTGGGGCTGCTTTGCGTCCTCTGGCACTGGAAACCTGCAGCGTGTGTAAGACAAGATGGATTCATTGAAGTATCAGGAAATCCTAGGAGAAAACATCATATTCGCTGTGAGGAAGCTGAAGCTTGGGTGTCATTGGACCTTCCAACAGTCCAATGATCCCAAGCATACCTCAAATTCCACCAAGGCTTGATTGCAGAAGAAGTTCTGGAAGATTCTATAGTGGCCATCACAGTCACCTGACTTGAACCCCATAGAAAATCTCTGGTGGGATTTGAGGAAGGTGGTTGCAGAACGCAAACCCGAGAATATTACTGAACTTGAGGCCATTCCTCATGCTGAATGAGCTAAGTTTCCTCATGAAAGCTGGTGACTGGCTATGCATCTTGTTTGCAGCAAGTCATAACAGCAAAAGGGTGCACTACTAAGTACTAAACATGCTTGCCATGAAGGAGTTGAATAATTTTGAGACTGGATAAGTCATTATAAGTTGCATTTTCAATTGAATTTGGGGAAACCACTTGCTACATTCGTTGTGTTGAGCTATTTCAATTGCTTTTGTTTGATTTGTTCATTGCAAACAGCTGAAAGTCTGTAAATTTTGGCAATAACCCTGATTTGCAATGGAGGTTGAATAATTTTGATTACAACTGTATAGAAACCCACAAGAATATAAATGAATCTGTTGTACTTTGTGTAGATAATAACTGACCCAGAGAGTAATATTTTTTAATAACTTTGAAAGAATACAAACTTGTTCTTTTTACTTTTTTTAACATAACATGAATGTGTTTCCTGCAATCTGATTTGTTAAAACTGCAAATGAAGCAAGTAATGCAACACCTGCTTAACAAAACCTGTTTTGGGTCTTTTGTAATTTGCTCATCCTTATTCTTTAGCCTCAAAAGTGCCAGAACAAGTCATAACAACAAGTTATTATTAGAATGTAGGAGGGATGAACATAACTAGATGTGTTGATTGGTGGGAGGTGGACAGGTAGATCTGATGTAAGGGCATGTCCTTGTATAGATATTCCCTCCATTTGTTAAGATTATTCTTTGTACAGAAATCTCTATGCTGATACTTTTAGTATTTGTTGTTATTGTCATCATTATTTACCAGTTGTATGTACTGATTATTTGCCCACTTATGCATTGTACTGTGCTTAGCCCCTTCATTATGAGCGGTCCAGGGAAGTGACTTTCCCTTAAGGATAGCTTTGATCTGTGTTGGCGAACCAGCACACATGACCGATGATGTATACCGGAGTGTCGAACGGGGGTCTGAGAGAAACCGATCCAGTCTTGGAGTGGTCAATTTCAGACCCCACTTTTACTTACAGTGCTCCCACAGAAGCACTGAAAGTACAAAGTATGTAACGTGACAGGACCGTCGCCGGTCCGTCACGGAAATAAAACAGTGATGGTCCTGGCATGTCACCAGTCATTAAAGGCTTAATTGTGTAACACGTTGAGGGTTAGAGGGATGCACAACGCAGTGTCTAGTATGTTGATAAATGTAAGGTTATACATTTGGGCTGAAAAAACAAACATGCTACATATACATTAAATGGGAATCAACTTGGCAAATCCTCATTAGAGAAAGATTTAGGAGTACTGATAGACAATAGACTTCACAGCAGTGTGCAGAGTCACTCAGCTCAAGAGAAAATAGGGTACTAGCCTGCATAAAAAGAGTTGTAGATGCACTGGATGCTAATATAATCTTCTACCTCTATATAAATCATTGGTAAAGGCAGCATCTAGAATATGGAGTACAGTTTTGGGCACCAGTTCTTAAAAAATACATTGTTGAACTGGAAAAATGCAGAGATATGCAACAAAACTGATAAAGGGATTGGAGGATCTGAGTTATAAAGAGAGACTAGCCAAACTGGATTTGTTTACATTAGAGAAGAGACATCCTAGGGAGTGATATGATCACCATTTACAAATACATTCAAGGTCAATACAAATAACTATCTAATGAATTATTTGTGCAAATAGCTGAGCTAAGAACTAGAAGTCATCCATTAAGACCAGAGGAAAGGTGCTATCAATTAAAACAAAGGTAGGGATTTTTTACAGTAAGAGCTGTAAAGCTATGAAAATCTTTGCCTTGGAATGTTGTACTTGTAGATACTGTAACTGCTTTCAAAAAAGCAATAGATACCTATCTAGCACAGAACAATATTGAGGATTATGATAAATAGCTTCAATGCAGACAGGTTGTTAATCCAGGGAACTATCTGACTGTCATTTGGAGTCAGGAAGGAAATTTTTACCCACTTGGAGCTAAATTGGAAATGGCTTTAGGGTTGTTGTTTTTTTTTTTGCCTTCCTCTGGATCAATAGGGGTGTTTTGGCATGGACTGACTTAATGGACGCATCTTTTTCAGCCTCATCAACTATGTTACTCTTCAGCAAAATTATGAAAATTTGTATTTATTAAGTAAAAAAGTTACTTCTCCTTACAAAAAAATAAAAATAAAAAGGACAAGCAAAGGAGAAGTATTTGTTTTAAACAATGTATTGTGTGCTTTGTATAAAAAGGAGTATGAAAAGGTACTGAGGAACTAAGGGCTGTACTCAGTAGTTTGAAGAGTTCAGAGAAGTATGAGAGGGTACTGGGAAATTAACAGCTGTATTCAATAGGCTGAAGAGCTGAAGGGAGGTATGATAAGGTGATATGGTAAATAAGAGCTGTATTCAATAGGCTGATGAGATGCAATAAGGTATGAAAAGGTACTGTGGAAGTAAGAGCTGTACCCAATAGGCTGAATAGGTGCATCGAAGTATGAGAAGAAGCTAGGGGAAATAAAGGCTGTATTCAATAGGCTTAAGAGGTGCAGGGAAGTAAGAGAAGGTACTGGGAACAAAGGGCTGTGTTAAATAGGCTGAAGAAGAGATACAGGGGAGTATGAGAGGGTGCTAGAGGAACTAAGGGCTGTATTCAATAGCCTGAATAGGTGCCAGGATGTATGACAAGGTTCTAGGGGAACTAAGGGCTGTATTCAAAAGGCTGGAAAGTTGCAGGGAAGTATGTGATGGTACTAGGGGACTAAGGCCTGTACTCAATAGGTTGAAGAAGTGCAGGGTAGTATGAGAATGTACTATGGGAACTAAGGGCTGTATTCAATAGGCTGAAGAGGTACAGGAAAGGATGAGAAGGTAGAAGGGAAACTAAGGGCTGTATTCAATAGGCCGAAGAGGTACAATGAAGTATGAGAAGGTATTGGAGAACTAAGAGATGTACTCAGTAGGCTGAAGAGGTGCAGGAAATATGAGAAGGTGCTAGGGGAATTAAGTGCTGTATTCCATAGACTGAATGGGGTAGGGAAGTATAAGAAGGTGCTAGACATCTAAGGACTGTATTCAATAGGCTGAATAGGTGCAGGAAAGGATAAGACGGTACTGGAGAACTAAGGGCTGTACTCAACAGGCTTGAGAGGTGCAAGAAAGTATGAGAAGGTGCTAGGGGAACTAAGGGTTGTATTCAGTAGCATAAAGAGGTGCAGGGATGTATGACAAGGTGCTAGGGGAACTAAGGGATGTATTCTATAGACTGAGGAGGTGCAGGGATGTATGAGAAGGTGCTATGGGAACCAAGGACTGTATTCAATATGCTGGAGAGCTGCAAGAAATGGACTGTCCACTCCATGTCAAATGAAAAAAGATTAACCCGTGGAGGAAGCTCTTCAAAGTATTGCCGAGCAATGTGTTGGGTACCCCACTGGCTCTCGAGGGTATGATGATGGTTCAGTAAAAGCATGACTGTTGTTTTCACAGTGCAGTTTACAGTCTTGTTTTCATTTCCTGCATGCATCCATGGCATGAACCCTCATGGGTCAGATGTTGATCCCTGTCACACATTGAATCCACGTCCATGTGGATCACCTATTATTGTCGATGTCAATGAAACATATGACCATATATGACTGTCTTGAATCATTAATTACCTCTCCCTAGTCAGGGTATTGAAGAGATAGTAACACTTAAAAGGTTTTAAAAATATATGTAGTAGGGTTTATCCCCCTTAGTAAAACAAGGGAACCACCACTGCTGAAAGGTGTTTCATTTAAATGTTATTACAGCTCCAAGTTTAATTTTCAGATGCAATATCTCAGTAACCTGGAATTGTACAGTGGCACTGTTGCTACACCATCCTATGGATAGCTCTGGTCTCAACATCATAAATCTCCATATGATGATGTAGCAAAAGCGCCACTTGACAATTTCAAGCCACTGTGATCTTTCATCTATTAAATTCAACTTTGAGCTGAAATTACTTTGGAATAAGACACCTTTCAGCAGTGGGAGTTCCCTTGTTTACTGCTGGCTGGGGATGCATTACTGGACCACTCATGTGATGGCTGGGCTATGTTCTGTTGCTGATTTTCCCGGCGGTTAGAGTCCTGCATCTCCACCAGCATGTGGCCGAGGACTTCCATCATGCCGGTGTGGAATTGGAGCTGCTGCGTATTGGAGATCACCTGTTGTGCCTCAATGGACCAAAGGCACTCCATGATCCACCATATGTTCAGATCCATACGCCTCAGGGTTCAGGCACACCTCCGGATCACTGTCAGCTGCTCCCCTCTGGACGGCCACACATGCTACATCAAGGACCACTGTGGCTGTGGGTGTCACCAGCGTGGAGGCCATGGAGGCTTGTGGAGGCTATGGTGTGCTGTGGGGTAGCGGACTCCCATGGAGTGCCTTCACAAGCATGGATACTTCGGGGGAAAAACACCATCTGATCCCCGGACCCCTCACTCCCCTCGGATTCTCTGGCCTCAGAGTGGCACACTTCTGTTGCTGGGGGTGGGGGTGATGGCGTTGGTGGTGGTGGGGTGAAGTTGGCGTGGTCCTGTGGCCGCTGTGGCTCCCCAATGAGCCCAAGATGCTGGTAGTCCAGGGGCCACACCTCGGATGCCTCCTGGCTGCCTAATGTCAACATGTGTGGCTGTGGCCTGGCCCACTGTCTGCAGCATCCTGTGCCTCGCAGTAGGCTGTGGGGGTGGATCCTGGGGGCCATGATGTTCCCACTGCTGCTGTGGCTATGGAGGTGGACCCTGGGGGCCATGATGTTCCCACTACTGCTGTGGCTGTGGAGGTGGACCCAGGGGGCCATGATGTGCCCACTACTTTTTTGGCTGTGGAGGTGGACCCTGGGGGCCATGATGTGCCCACTGCTGCTGTGGCTGCCATGGCTGTGGACTCTGGGGACCATGATGTACCCACTGCTGCTGTGGCTGTGTGACTGTGGAGGTGGACCCTGGGGGCCATGGTGGGCCCGCTGTTGCTGCTGCTGTTGGGGCGGTGGTGGCCTCTTCAGAGGAGGTTTCCCCTGACTCCTCCGCTTGTGCTGACTGGTATGCTGTGTGGGTAAATGACATGATGTAATTAGTGATGCGAGCTATGACAGGAGTGCTTCAAGACTATTACATTGACATGGGGACCATTGAGTGGCAGGATGGTATCAATTGCATTGCTTTTCAATGCATTGGTAACCATCCTGACACACCTTGCTGAGCTTGACATGATCCCATACATTGATTCTACTAACCTACATTGTATCCTGAGCAGTGTGGATGGCAAGGCATACCTCCTTGCTATCCACATTCTTCAGGATCCATGTGTTGACCAAAACTGAACCATCATACTTTGACACAAACCCATTGCATGACATACACTTAGGCTTCCACAGCAAACACTCTATGACCTCTGAACACAGCAATGCACCAGGAATGACCAATGACTACAGAGTCCAACCAATAATGTCAGCAACAGTAACAGACACACCAAGCACAAACATGATCTGTGGAACCCACCAATCCAATGAGCTGGAGGACACGAGAAAACACGCAAGGACAGCTAAAATCCTAACACACAGCAAACATGTGCATGGTTATGCTGTACTATTAGAGGTTACTTCTCCCTTTTCCTATGTTATTCTATGGAGCCTGAGCATTGATATGTCTCAAATTGTTTAGATCTCAGTGCATTGGCTCAAAAGAATAAAACAGGGATTGCAGATGTGATGACACTGCAGTTGTCTTGAACACACTGTCACCTCTTTCTGACACCCTAGTAAATGCCCCCCCCCCCGTCATGGTTGAGCCTTGTGAATCACATATGTCATGTAGCTTGGTGATGGTGGTGAATGCCCCCTGGCCATCCACACTCTGCAGGCTATATATGATGCAGAAAGCTGAACCTTGATTATTCCACTTGGACTAAGTACCTACATGTACAACACCTAGCCCTGACATGCAGTAACAATACTCCAGAACACACATCATTTCTCCACCTTGCTATCTTCCATAACCCTTTGATTGCCAGGGGACCAGTCAATGTATCATCAAACAACGCATTGCTTATCCCTGTGGCATTCAAGGGATTATGTGCTGACCTCTTTGTCACTCTATTTATGACATTGTGATACACATAAAATAACATAATGTCCCTCCAAGCTGTGTTGCTGAATTGTTGTGTGGAATGCTGTCCATGTGTTCAGGTGTCACCGTGCTGACCTATGAATGGTAGGTGTCCAGTTTGGTGTGATATGTATGTAGGCCTTGATGCACTTACTGGTGGTCTGGAGGCTCCTTCCATCCCTGGTGTCAATCCATCCAAGGATCCCCTGCACTGATGTTGCAGATATTGGCCTGCGTACAGCCTTCTCCCACTCTCTGTAGTCCATGCCCTATGTTGGCAGCATGCAAGGCCTCCTGTCCCATCTTCTTCTTTACCTTGGCCTTACAGTCAGCCCACCTTTTTTATAGATTCCACTGAGCAGCTGCAGCTGGACACGGCATTAATAGCAGCAAGGACCTCCCTCCATGCCGCTTTCCTTTTGACCCCCATGCCAACGACCTTCCCCCTGGGGAACAGGATCCTCAACCTGTGGATGACAGCCTCCACTAGAACCAGGTTCTCCTCTTCCATATATATATTTGGGGTCTCTTGCCTTGTTCTCCTCCTCACTCCCAGAGGTTTTTTGGGAGCCCTGGCTTTGGCTTTCCAGCCCTTCCTGTGCTGGCCCTGGCTGTGTTGGGTGCTCTCCCTGACATACCCCTTGTCCCACTGCCATCTCTGGCCCTGCTCTCTGTGTGCCTACTCTGGCATGGCTCCCTCTCCTACCCAGGGATCTCCTTCTACCCTAACCAGGGATGCCCACCTGTTCCTCTTCCTCCTCTTCTCCTACTCTCCCCACCCCTCTCTCCTTTCCGCTCCATTCCTCTCACACACAGGCACTCACTCAGGCCCTCACACACTCACTCACTCTCTGTCACTCACTTGCACCACAGACTCACACTGTCAACAAAAAAGATAAAAGTGTATGTGTTTTACTAATAAAAAAAATATGGCCTATGTGTGTATGTGTGTGTGAAAGCGTGTATTTAGTATGTACAAAGGTGTATTATGTGTCGCAAAGTGTGTTGTCAACATCTCCTACTCCTTCTAACTGTATGTATGTGCCTAAACTCCCTTTCTCTCACTCTAGCCTCCACGCCTGGGTCCTGTGCTCTAACTCAAAAGAATGCGATACACAGACAAAGGTATGTCTGTTACCTTTGGTCTATATATAGTTTATTTGACTGAACTTGATACTTTGGGGTGCTGTGATTGGCTGGGGCACTAGGTAACATCGGATGTTCGCTTGTTTCTTTTATTGGGATGTTTCTCACGTTATTTATAGTGTGTGTACCGACGGCGATGAGGTCAGATTTTTGGCGACTCAAGTTTTGTAGTTTTCATGTGTTTTGTAGGCCGTCCCACTTTAACCTTTCTGGGTAAGGAAGATTTGAATCTCACGTTACCCGGTCTTGGTTAACTCGCAACGGCATTTTTTTATTCACGTTGGTTTTAACTCCAACATTTGGATCAAGCCCTAAGTTCTGTACGTAGTAGGTTGAAAAAGTGCAGGGGAGTATGAGAAGGGGAATTAAAAGCTGTATTCAATAGGCTAAAAGGGTTCAGTTCTGGAGCAAATGAACTGTACCATAGGGAACAATAAGCATTCCCAGAATTCCTATTGCTTTAAATGGAGCTTTTACTCTGTTGAATGCTAGATATGTTTCCAGTGCATTGCTTCAAAGTCCTCTCTAGCTTTCAAGGGATTATTTCAATAAATGGGAATTTTTAATTCTCCCCTATGGTTCATCTGATTTTCTCCAGAATTGCACTTCTTTGGTAAAACTGCCAGCTGTGATGGAGAATAGTATCAGTGGCCTGGGTCTAGCAAGAAATGTAACAAGTTCTGTCTTAGACATGTTGAGTTTGAAATGGCAGAGGGAAACCATTGAACAGCTGTAGTGATGTCAGGGGTAAGAAGTCAGACTAACGTGCTGTCAGTGTACAGGTGGTAATTAAACCCAGGAGGTGAAATAAAGTTATCAGGGGAGAGCATATAGGGACAAAAGAAGAGTGGTCCCGGGCTTGATGCTTAGGTAACACGGTGCCCGTGCTTTGCTAGCAACATTATGACAAGCGCTACTTCCTGATACCTTTTTATTGGCTAACGTTATGTTGCTCCTCCCAGTGACAGCCCTTAAATACTCAGCCCTGTCACTTCTGCAGTGACCTTTCATTGTGTTTACATTGCTATCGCTTGTTCCGTTATTTCGTATGATTCCAGTGTATGACCCGGACTGCCTGACTACTCTGCCTGTTTACGTTCCTGCTCTGTGTACTGATCCGGATTGGCTGATGTTCCAGCTCTGTGTACCGACCCGGCTTTGCTGACGTTCCTGCTCTGTGTACCGACCCAGATTGGCTAACATTCCTGCACTGTGTACCAACCCGGCTTTGCTGACGTTCCTGCTCTGTGTACCGTCCCGGATTGGCTGACGTTTCTGCTCTGTGTACCGACCCTTCTTGGCTGACGTTCCTGCTCTGTGTACCGGCCCGGATTGGCTAAGTTCCTGCTCTGTGTGTCACAGCCTGGTACACACTCCTTCCGGTGATCCGGTTTGGGGGTGTAGTCCGGTGCTCTCTCTTTGTCTTGTACAGACCTCCGGTTTCCTCGGTTACTGCTCAGGCAGTTCTCACTGTGACCCGGTCACCCCATAGTGCCTTGTCCTCTCTCACTCCGGTGTGGAGATTCCAGTTGCACCACGGTACTCTTGGCCTGTTTACTGCCTTTAATCTGATGTTGGGTTACTCTTGGGCGCCTCAGTCTGTCTATACTATGTGGCAGTTGCCCTCAGGTCGGAGTGTTCGTTAACCCCTTGGGGGGCGGTGCTGTGCACTTGGGTCACAGTTTATTGCAGTCTCGGTTTAGCGTTACACTGCACCTCCGGTAGCAGTCCACCTCTGTTGTTCCAGTAGCCAGTCACGTATCCAGGGCTCCGCTTGCTCCTTTGTGGCTACAGTAGCTATTGTGTCACTCTCTGCGTAGAGAGTGTACTGTGGGCCTTCCACTATTAGGGCCTATCAGCTATTCCTGGCCTAATAGTACCATTCTGCCATTGTCTCACTGAATCATACGAACTGTAACCTGACCTGTGTCAGTATTGTATATTGTTTCATATACTGGACCCGTGTGGGTTATTAACATCACTGTAACCTGTCCTATGTCAGTATTATAATAGTATTTATATGCTGGACCCGCGAGGGTTATTATTATTCTGTGAGTTTTACCAAAACCTTCCGTCTCTGAGTGTACATAAAACCGTTACAGTAGGGGACACCCACTGATAGAGCCCATGGAGAGAAGAAGTGGTCTTATCAAAAGAAACACTGAAAGTGCAGTTGGAGAGGAGTAAACATAGTCTAGAATAAAGATGGGCAAAATATGGCACACAGATTGATTTTTCATGGCCCTCAGGTCTGACTGGGTATAGACCAACAGCAGTGCTGCTACATACAATAATGTTACTTCTGGGTTTCTCTGGTAGTGATACACTACACTAATATACTCTATCATAGCTCTGCTGTGAAAAAAGACACCAAACTGATATTTTCCCAGTAGGGTTGCCACCCGGTCGGTATTTTACCGGCACAGCCGGTAATTAGCTCACTGGAGCCGGTGCCGGTATAACTACTATAACAACAACTGAAAAGCCGGGATTTGTGTAGTTGTCAATAGGATGTTCTATAATTTGGTGTTATTTGTCCTTTAAAATTGTGAGAGTTAAATTTCATGTCTGCAGTAGCCTTCACACAACTTAAATGACAAACCAGGCCATGTACATACCTCCTAGCAGAGATATATTTTGTATCTTCCACCCTGACTCTTACTATCTGCATCACTAAAGTAACAGCCAGGATGCACACATGACGCCAAGCAACATTTTAATAAAGTTGTGTTTGATAAAAGAGAGCATCGATGCATGTTGGGAATGGGACTAGAGATGTAGTCACAAGGGGCACGAAGGGAGATGTAGATCCGTTCCGGATACAATGTGCTGCTCTGTCAGGGAGTGCAGACTAACAAACGTGTTGTAATGGATGTGTGATATCCAAGATGGTCCTGAACAGAGGTACAGTGACTGTTTGTACTGTCTGCAAGAGGGATAGAGACAGCTAGAATGCCGGAGAGATAGAGAGTGTCAGTGAGGCTGCAGAAAAGAGGTTGAGTGACTGCTAGAGCCTAGAATTCGGTCAGATTGTTGGGAAAAAAAGAAGATTTTAAGTGTTAGTAGTGGCCCGACTGTTGAATAGATATATATTAGAATGAGAATTCAATGAGAAAGAGACTGTGCTGGAGAGAAAGGAAGAATGCTGGACAGAAAGTGATAACCAGTGTTATAGTGATAGATAGTGGTAAATCGGTAGAGTAAACCAAGAGTGGTAGTGTAAGGTGTATAATTCTGTAGAGAGATAATGATAGAGTGTGGGTGGTAGAAGATAGTGATAGATACAGCAATTTAGCAGAGAGTGATGGAATTAAGCCAGACTACTGACACAATATAACATTATAGTGAAGACCTTGTGAGTAAGGCAGAGCCTTAACTCAATGTGTATAGTTAAGAGTTGGGCGGGTACCAATGTGTGTATGTATGTATGTATCTGTGTGTGTGTGTATGTCTGGATATGTGTGTGTGTCTGTATATTTGTCTGGTTGTGTGTGTGTGTATGTCTGTCTGGATGTGTGTGTGTGTGTCTGTATATATGTGTTTGTGTGTGTTTATGTCTGTATATGTGTCCATCTGTGTGTATGTGTGCGTCTATATGGATGTCTGTACGTGTGTTTGTGACTGTGTGTATGTGTTTGTATGTGTGTGTCTATGTGTGAGTGCATGTCTTTATGTGAGTGCGTGTGACTGTGTGTATGTGTATTTGTGTGTGTGTGTTTTGTATTTACATGCATGTACATGTGTTTTGTGTGTGCCTGCATGTGCTTTTATGTCTGTATGCATATATGTTTGTGAGTATGTGTATTGTGTATGTGTACGTGTGTACATGTGTATGTGGGCATATGTGTTTGTGCAGGGTTTATCTGTATTGTGAAGTGGGCAGGAAGTGGGAGGAAGAGTGTGGAAAGGAGGAGGAGTAGTAGAAGGAATAGAGTGGAAAGGAGGAGAAGTAGAAGGAATAGAGTGGGAAGGAGGAGAAGTGCAAAGTGGGAGCAACAGGGTGGAAAGAAGGAGAAGTGAGCAGAGTTTCACCAGACACAGTGCTTTATGAGAACTGAGCTCCTGGCACCCAGTACCTGTAACGAGGAGCCTGAAGCTCAGTTTTGTAGGGTCATGCAACATTGAGCTGTTCTGCCCCTTTTGAGTCTCTTCCCTTTTGTGGCACCTCCCCTTTGTGGCCCCGCCCTCACTGACCCACAACTATGGCCGGTATTTTTTTTGGAGGAAAAGGTGGCAACCCTATTTCCCAGTGGGCACAGCTGATAATAAAGGCATACCTCCCAAGTGTCCTTCTTTAGGAGGGACAGTCCCTCTTTTAGACCCAAATCCCTCTGTCCCTCTTTCCCACCCTGATGTCCCTCTTTTTTAGGAGATCAGAGTGTGTGGTGTGTATATAAGTGTATTACATTGCTTAACAGTAATAATACTCACATTATTGTTTATTTAAAGGTCAGTATATGTGTTTATAAATTAGCCTGTGTAAATAAAATTATTTGGTCTTGTTCTAAGTCAATTATTAGGTTACACAAGAAGGTCTCAATAGGTCATGAAATAGCCCAAACATTCTCAGTAATGCCCCGCACCCAGCAATACCACCTAAAACACAAGTGTCCCTCTTTGGCAATTTGAAATGTTGGGAGGTATGTAAAGGGTTGGGCAATGTGCGGCCCTCCTGTTGTTGTCGGACTACAGCTTCCATCAGTTGTAGGCATTGTAACACAGACATACATATGAATACATACATGCAGTCTGCTTTATTCTGTTTGAAGGTTCAGTGCAACTACAGATTTCAGAAAAAAATGGCACAGAGATGTGGCCTTTAGGTCACAATAATTGGCCACCCCTAATCTAAAGCTGTCATCTACGCCAAGGATATGTATGGTGTCCTGTAACAGTGCATGATGTAGAGTGTTGAAAGAGTAGAGAGGACCAGAAGAATGATATACTGTAGTATCCTTTGTTCTTTGCTGTAACTTTGGGCTGTTTCTATGGAATTATTGGAGTGAAAAACAGACTGTAATGGGTCATGAAGAGAATTAGAATGGAAGACATTCATAGCATTGAGAACACAGCTAGACATCTTAATAACAAGAAGCAACACAATTGTTAACTCTCTAGGTGCTAAGAGACATCTCT
The DNA here is from genome assembly GCA_037306005.1 of Rhinophrynus dorsalis. Classification (NCBI taxonomy): domain Eukaryota; kingdom Metazoa; phylum Chordata; class Amphibia; order Anura; family Rhinophrynidae; genus Rhinophrynus; species Rhinophrynus dorsalis. Next base: position 101,780,915 of record CM074723.1, read on the forward strand.
TATGCAATATGTTGAGTCATCTCTGGCACTCAGAGTGTTAAATATCTAAGGACAAACACTAAAAGACAAAGTTATATCAGTTCTGTTGTAAATCAGCTAAACCAAATAGACAAATAAACATTCCCATTGATTTATAAGGGATTTTTAATCCCCTGAATACTATTGAGGTCTCCAAAGCATTGCATTCTATGAGTAAAATCCCAAATTTAAATCAATGCAATTTTGTCACATTTTTAGTATTCCCTAAGGATCTGCTGGTTTGCCCAATTTTCTTAGTACATATGCCTCGAAATACATTGGAGATTGCAAATTTGTATTTGTTTCTAGTAGTTTGTCTGGTTCATCCCAAAACTGTTGTTCTTTTGAATTTGTGCATATGTCCTCTATGGTGGCACATAATGAGAGGCAGGAAGGGGCTGAGTCTGATTTATTACCACCATTGCTATATTTCTTAGATGTGAAGAAGCATCATTTTGTGACTTGAAATGGCTACGTTTCCAATAAAGCTAGAAGGCAGGATCCATAAATGTGTCATTTTGAATGACGATGCAAACTTCAGCCATCATCTACTGTGACACTATTTTCTCTGTCTAACAGATTGTGGCAATGCTATTGCAAATTAGCTTAATGTATAATTGATGTACTTTGCAATAATTACAGCAATCTCAGTTATTTATCAAAAGAGTTATTTATCAAAGCGGCACCAGGTCAGAGCTGAGTAAAAAATAAGGGGTCATCCATTAAAACTAGAGGAAAGCTGTTTTCTAATAAAACAAAGGAAGGGCTTTTTTTACAATAAGGACAGTAAGGTGGTGGAATTCTTTGCCTTGAGTGGCTATGTTTTCAGATACTGTAAATGCTTTTAAAATGCATTGAATACCTTTCTAGCTCGGACCATTAATGAGAAGTATGATATTTAATTTCAATACAGATGGGATGCTGACCAATGGAGATAGCCTATCTACAAATAATGAACAAGGAGAGGAAAGAAAAAGAATAAGTGGAAGAAGAGTGGAAGTGTCCACTCCATACAGATGTGTGGTTTCAGTGTCAAAAGTGAGTACAAACACAAAGAAGTCCAAGCCTATGCTAGCCCCATGCATCTCATGATGTCACTGTCCCTTCATCAGAGGTGGAGGTAACTGACCCTCCCTTACCGGAATATATAGATTCTCAATTGAAAGCAACCAATCAGAGTTAATTTTAAAAAAGAAAACATATTAAGCAAGGAAACATATTCCATGAGTAAAATGCCACTTGATGGTATACAATTTCCACGAACTGAATACATAATAACAAAATGCCGAAACTCACCATATGTTAAACTATACTATGACTGTAAATAAATAAATACATAAATAAATAAATAAAACAAGCAACACAAGCTGAAACGAGCCAAAAGGATCCAGCTGAGGAGGTGGCAGTGATATATTGCTGTGGAAGTTTTGGTGTGCATGAGGCCGGAAGAGATTCTGTGCTCTTGGGATCACTCCCTGGCAGAAATATCTGCACCCAGGCTCTTGTACTAAGAGGCAGGTGGAAGTGCTTCTTAACTTTGAGCAGTTTTATAACAATTTTTATAATAAATATACTACACTATAGAAGCAATGCTTTGTGTACCCCTCTGGCATTCAAAGGGTTAATGGGAAATGGCTTCAATAGTTTTTCTTTCCCTCCACTGGATCAACAAAGTGGATATGACAAAGGCTGAACTAGATAGACCTGTCTTTTTTTCAGCCTCATTATCTATGCAGTTATGAAACTCTAATAGGGATGGGTGAAAAGTCCCATTTCCCCTCCCTGGGAATTTTCATGGAAAACACATAAATAGAAATTCTCACTCATAAAACCTAATAAAATATCCCCCTTTTCACTAACTCCAAGAAATTTCCTAAAAGAGCTGTGCTGGATTCTGCCTGTGCTTGCAAATTCAAGCTTGGGTGACAGTATCAATATGTATAGTTCTATGGCTACCAGTGCAGTGGGACAAGACTGAGGGTCAGTATGGTGCTATGGTTAGTTACCAGTGCAGTGGGACAAGGCTGGAGGTCAGTATGTATGGTTCTATGGTTACCAGTTTAGTTAGACAAGGCTGAAGGTCAGTATGTAAGGCTCTGTGGTTACCAGTGCAGTGAGACAAGGCTGGAGGTCAGTATGTATGGTTACCAGTTTAGCAAGACAAGGCTGAAGGTCAGTAAGTATGTAAGGCTCTGTGGTTACTAGTACAGTGGGACAAGGCTGGAGGTCAGTATGTATTATTTTATGGTAACCACTACAGTAAGACAAGGCTGAAGGTCAATATGTATGATTCTATGGCTACTGTGGTTTGAAAAGTGCCATTTTTTGCACTTTTCTCTCTTTAGGCAAACATTTTCACCCATCATTAAACTCTAATACTTGTGTGAATTTGAAGGCAGACTACATCAAAATTATATCCAGAATGTACTAAGCAGCAATGAGCTAAAGACCTCTCAGGCATCCAAGGGGTTAATAATATAATTTATTGAATCCAATGTACAGGTTATATTGGTGTTTATATTTTCTAAGACACACATTTGGATATTAACAGAAATAATGTTGTTTGTCCCTTTTGGAAGTTGGATGACCTTACCAGACACTAAAATCAAGTTTAGAATTTATCTTCTATACATGGCTGGGGACCTTGCTAGTATAGAGACCATTAAGCATGACTCCTATTTCTGGGTATATTTATATATCATACATCTGCACAGAATGCCCGTGTGTGGCATCTCTCTCTGCGTAACAAGCACGTAATACTAATAGCCAGAGATTCTCCAGAATAACCTGGATTAGTGGTTATATAAATATTTAGTACAAGAGCCTGGGTGTCTCTGGGTGAGTGTTTGAACAGAACTGAGTGTTAGTACGCTGAATGTGATCTGTGTGGAAGGAGCAGTGCTGTAGAAGCATGACCATATTTACTGCTGATGCTATTCTGGGGATCTGTTCAGCTCTACCACCCCCCAACACACGCCTCCACCACATTCACCCCTCCCTCCTTTCTGACATTCCTAACTTCTTAACTGTATCTCTTCACTAGGGGACCTGCCTCTGTCTATCCTCCTTTTACTGGATCTTCTTTCATTTTCCTTCCCTCTACACACAGAAGCGAGTTATATCTTGTCTCAGCAGAGTTTACTTAAAGGGAAACTGTGCCAAAGGAATATGTGTCTCTTCGTTTGTTTAACCCTTTGAGTGCCAGAGGGGTATTGCATTGGATACCCCTCTGCCTCTCAAAGAGTTAGCAGAAGGATATACTTAGGAAGTACAGGAGTCAATCAAAGGGCAAAATCATCCCAGTTGAGTTAACCCTTTAAAGAACAGAGGGGTATGCGATAGATTTGGTCCTTAAAGGTTAAAATGGGGCTATTATTCTCTTGACTGTGACACAATTCATTGGTGACATTGCTAAATTTCAAGTCAAAGTTACTTTTTATTTTATTTCCTAGTACGTCAGTTTTACTCAGGGGAGTGTACACACCTAATTTTTAAATGCACAGATCAGCAGCTCCTACTTCTACAATAGACTTGAACTACAGTTCTATAAGCCTTGGCCAAAGCCTCATATAAAGAGTCATATACATGAAAGTTGTGAGATTCAGGTAAGAAAACAGGATTTGGTGATGTAGTGGGTGCTGTGAAGGAGCCTCCCTATTTACTCCTAATAGACTGTAACAGATACTGGGAAATTACACATTACCACCAAAGAATCAAATGAAGTCCATAGATAAAACCAACAATCTTTATTGGCAACAATAAAAATGTACCTTGAAAATCTTCTGGCCATCAAAGAAGCAAATGGAGAGACTTAAAGGCGAAGGGTACATGCAGTTAGATGCAGTAAAATAGCACCTCAGATAAATCCATGCATTTTACGTGCAAGACGTTGAGGCGGGCATGCCCTACCCCCCTTCCAATTCCTGTCTTCCCCCTTTAACACACACACAACCATGAACCCCACACACCAACATCCTGCCTAAGTAAAGCTTTTTACACTTCTAATGAAAAATAAAGACACGAAACAGTAATTGTGGGATAAATGGAGGTCACGGTTTATTTAAGGCCTATTTAACTATTTAAACCCTTGGACCCACCCTCATAATGTGGAGCTCCTGGGCCATGGTGTCCTGGGACGGGATCGGCCAGGCCTGCACCCCGCCAGGCAGCTACCTAGATGGGGAGGCTTTACCAGGCATTCTTAGCCCCACCTCCCCACCTTCTCGCGGCAGCTCACCACTTCGTGCCATTGTGTTGGTACTTGGCAAAACCTTTTCCCTTCAGGCCCCACCAGCCGCACAACCGGTGTCCTGACTTAAACGTAACCTTCAGGTATGCCCCACCGACACAGTGCCCAGGAGAGACACACTATTGGACCTTTGTAAACTACATCTCCAGAGAAGCTTCTTATGACCTATCCGCGACCTCCGGCTAGTGATGAAGTTTTCAAGCCATTTAGTCTGGGTGGGTGGGAGGAAAAACAACATTAGTTAATGTGTATCATAACTTTGGACTTCTTTTTAAACACATATCCCCCCGCCCCTTCTCACACCCTTACCTGGGGGAGGTGAGGTGGTCACACCCCCCCTCTCCCAAATCTAATCAATTCCCCCCCCTGAGCTGGAGCGGCCAGCCACCATTGTCTAGGGACTGACCGCCCCAGCCCAGCAGGGGGGGAATACACATCTCATTGTAACAGAGGGAGAGGGCAGCCGCCTCATTGTGCTCCAGGCAGACAAGCTGCCCTCCACCCCTGATTTACTCGTGATCTCTGAATTCAGAGATGGTGGTAGTGTGTGAGTTCCCAGGATCTGATAGAGTGTATACATCTGACAGTGCAGCTCATTTTCTGCGCCGTGCGTATACCTATGCCTATGTATAAACTCTTTTGTTCATACGGCCGACACAATTATGTCTGCACAAGCTTCTAATACAGCGATACCAAACTTCCATATTGCATTGCAACAGAACAGTATCTTTCAAACAGATACATTTGAATGATCAGCTACAAAACTGCCCAGAACTTGTACATCCAAAGAGATGCTGAAGCAACAAAGACTGGACAAACAGTAGACTGATATACTTTAACACTCACCTATACCGTTTAATCACAAGGGAACATTCTCCCTAATGAAGTTCGGTCACTCGGTGCTAAGACTCATAGTGAAAGTGTACATGATAATACAATGTACATAGTAGAAATAAGCACAAAAGTCAGCACTCACCCGCTATAAAATGCTCATGTATTGAGTTTGTGTGCTATAGCAGCATGATGAGAACGGTAGTTGGCATTTCACAAACAAAAGCTGAAAGCTGTTTCGTGGCTTTTTATACCAGGTAAGTGCTGACTTTTTGCTTTTTCCTTCTATTTACATAACGGTATCTTTGCTGTCAAAAAGTGATCATGGTTGGAAGTTTGGGAAAGGCTGATTCAGAGAACAGTTGTGAGCAGTACAGTCTGCTGTGTTTGTACTTATGATATTCATTTGGTGGGAAGCCCCTATACAATGTTTTGTAGAGATGTAGAGAAAAGATTGCATAATGATCTGTTTACTTCAAAAATATATGACAAAATCAATAAAATGCAAATTAATACTGTCACTAGTTCAAAAGGGTCTTCTGCTGCCTCTTTAATCATTAGTGGTTGACCTGAATGACTCCAACTGTTCAGGACTACAAGTCCAAGTACAAGTGGATGACAATGTAAAAAACACAACATTTTTATAGATTTTCCTGTGATGATGTGTGCTTGATTAGTGTATTTTTAGCAGGAGCTAGATAAAAGGTATGAACGTTCAGTCATACCTCTCAAATGTCCCTTTTTAGGGGGAGTACTGTCCCTGTGAGACAAAAATCCCTATGTTCCTCTTTCCTACCCTGGTGTCCCTCTGTTAGGAGATCTCAATGTGAGATATGTGGCATTGCTTCACTACAATGCAACTCACATAAATGATCGTTTCTAATTTTAATTAAAATACTTTGGCGTTTGATCTAAATTATTTTTTGAGCTACACAAAAAGGGGTCAATATGTCATACATTTTTTTAAAAAAGTTTTCTCTACCAGTCCTGTTCCCACCATAACAAAAGTGCCCCCTCTTTGGCCATTTGAGTAACTGGGAGTTCTGTTCTCTTCTTCTTTCTTCCTTACAATCCCAGTGAAGAGAGGCAGAAAACAGTGACAAAGGCAAATTGATTTCATCATGTAGCTCTGTTGGCACATGTGATCGCTGTAGCAGAGATCACATGCGCCGTGCCATTAGGGAATGGCTGTTAATGATTGCTCCGGAACAGTCAGTTAGAGCCTGCCATGAATGATCACAGCACATCTTGAGGAGCGCTGTGATCATTAACCCATGGCTTGCCAGGACCATCATCCCTCCTCAAAGGATGGAATTGTGTGACTGCCCTGGCACGTCACTTGTCCTTAAGGGGTTAAAAAAAAAAGAGCCCTTGAACTGCTTAGCCACTGACATTCTAAGAGTTAATAGTGAGCATGTTGAGTCATCCAACATACTATATGTTGTTGTGTGTGTGTGTGGGGGGGGGCTCAGATCTCATTCATGTGCATGCAGACACACTAACAGACGCATGAGACATACATGTATACATGCGCACACACACACACATACATATATATATATATATATACACACAGACCAGTGGGGAAAGATGTACCCACATATGAAAGAGGAAAGGCCCCTCTTTCAGTTTAGGATACTTGAAAAAAAATACTTAAGACAGGCTATCAATTGATCCCCATCAAATGTATATTTGCCTTCATATTTGAAAAAAAGTTTGTGGTAGACATGATTTTGTGCTTCTGTACCTCTTCAGGGGTACCATTTTTCACTGGCTGGCAAAACATACCTAGTACAGTAGGTATCAATATATTTAAATTTTCTATATTACCATGTTCCGGACACATTTGCATGCACCAACCTGGGGATAAAAAGGCAAGTGACCACTCATTTGATGCATCTGATTTTCTATTTTCCAAAATGGTATGCCTTGTCTACCTTTTCCCCCTATCTACAATAGTTAGTACTATTTTAATGCAGGCACATAATAATAGAAAATAAAGGTGGTAGATGTGGTTTAAGGCTCCAGCAAACCCTACAGTATGTCAGACCATACCAATGTGGTTCCATTTCTCTCAGGCTTGCAGTAGGTACTGACAAGAGTATGAAATTCCATGTTTTACAAATATTTTTTAATATCTTTGAAATTGTGGAAATGTCAGAATTTTTTTTTCTTTTAGCACCATCTTCTGGAAACATTTGGGATAAAAAGGCAAGTGGCCCTTCTCTTCATGTATCTGGTTGTCTATTTACCAAAATGGTACATCTTTTCTTCCTGTCTTTAGTTGTTTCAAATATTTAACTGCAGGCAGAACATATTTGAACTATACACAAAAAATAACAGATTTTAGTAAGTGTTGTTTTGTGCTTCTGGCTAGGAGTAGAAAGTCATATTACCACTCATTTACTGTCCAAAATAGTTTCATTTGTCCACCTTTTTGTCATGTCTCTAGTTGTTACAGCCATTTTACAAGAAGAATATATTTGAAGGATACAAAAAAAATATATAAATTTTGGTAGTCGTAGTTTTCAGTACCTTTGAAGGGATGGAAAAAAATGCATATTTTTATCTATAGCGTCACATTATAGAAACAGTTCTCCAAAGCAAACTAGGGTAGAAGGCAATGTGCAGGGGTTATATTCTTTCCAAAAGGATATGCATTATCTACCTTTTCTTCTTGTCTGTGTAAGTGTAGGTATTTCATAAAAAACAAACAAGAAAACTGATTGATTCTGGTCTATGCAGTTATGTGGTCCAGCTATAAATGTGAAAAAAATAATTTTGGTCATGTTAGGGGACGTCCACAAACCAATGTTATCTTTTGAAAGTTGAGGGGCTGCTGTAAAAAAAACAGTAAATGACGTGTAGGTTGCTCACAGAAAAGCACCAAAATAAATAATTTGACTGCAAACTTCAACAAAACTGTGAAAATATGCTTAGCAATGGAGTTTGAAAAGGCTTTGCATCAAAGTGGTTAAAAGCGTCTGGTCATTTTCTCCTCCCGCTGCCTTCTTCTTGGTGTATATTTATATTAGCCAGCTGTGTTATGGCTATCATGCTACTATATATCTCCGATGGGGAGTCAGGGAAGTGTGTGGGGGTAACAGGCAGGGTAGCCTCTCTTCAGTTTACGCATCACATTAAGCACCTTTCTGCAGAATTAAAGGGAAAGCAGACCCAACATCAGCCGTTTCTTTGGGCCTGTGTAAATAAGCGGCACATCTGTAATATATATATATATATATATATATATATATATATATATAAATACATAGCCTGGGCTGCTTTGCGATGTTTTGGACATGACATTATCTGCTGTTTTGACAAACTCATATATAAACAACAGTTTATAGGGCAGTGAGGCAAATACTGCTGTAGTACTTAATTTAATAGAGGTAGGGTATGGTACTTTGCAGTTCTGCTCCCTGTGGGGCCCTACTGAGGTAAGTGTAATTTCATTTCTGCTGTCACTTATGGGATCAGGATCTACCAGTTTAGCAATTCTATTTTGGAAGCTCCTGCTATTTTTAAATTCTCCTTTTGAGTTCTGCTTTAAATATTTTATTGTACAAACAAGAATAAAAGCTAAGTATTAAATCTGGGAGTGCAACAAACACAACACATTCTTTTCTCTTTCCTTTGGCAACTAGAAGGACTATAGGACCTTAAACGCTGCCCACTGTGCATGGCAATCTTTAACCCCTTAACCCCTTCGTGACACAGGACGTACATGTACGTCCTGTGTGGCTGTCACTTAGTGACAGAGGACGTACATGTACGTCCCGGAAATCCGGCTCCCCGCGCGGCTGCGCGCCGTTCGGGGACTCCGGATTGTTTTAAAAAAAAAAAAAAAATGTTAGACGGACGTTAAGTGACGGCCGCGTCTGCACGCGGCCGTCACTAAGGGGTTAAGGTCCAGTGACGTGTCAGGACTGTTACCTCTGTTTTTGCCTAAAGGACCAGTGATGGTGCTGACACCTCACATATTTTTGTACTCACAGCGCTCGTGCTGGAGCAATGTGAGTAGTAGCAAGGACTGCATACCTCCCAACATTTCAAATGGCCAAAGAGGGACACTTCTGTTTCTGGGGGTGTGGCTGGTGGTAGGGGCATTACCACAAATTTTTAGGTTATTTCTTGTCCTGTTGGCACCTCTTTTTGTAACTGATAAATTATTTAGAGCAAGACCAAAGTATTTTATTTACGCAGATTAATATATAAAAACAGACACTGAAGATTATCAACACATTTATTTGTTTTATTGCTGTGGCGCAGTGTGATATACAATACTCATGTAGTAACCAACCTGCCCAGCAGTACTAGCAACTTCATTGACTGCTGCACTGCTGAGGCTGCTGGTAGTGGTATGCTGAGTGATGAGTCAGGCACACAGCATCGTGCACTGAACTAGTTACCAGCCGGGCTAAGGTATCTTTCTCCTCCTGGTGGCCTGATGATTCCGGTGTCACTTGGAGGCCAGACAAGGAAGGCACACACTGAATGAGGCAGCATGAGCACAGCAGCAGTCAGTATGCTCATTAGGACCACTGCGAAGTGATTCAAGCACCATCATGGTCAGGCAGCATAAAGACAGTGTCTCCCCTACCCCCCATGCACAATGAATTTACCTGTCAGCTGAGCCACCGACGCAATATTACAATACTCCACACAACACAAGTCTGAATAGTGTGCACCTACTCACCCATGGCCAGGCATCAATACAACCTCTCCTCCCCCCTCACATTGAACAGCAGAATTTAACTCAATCAGCTGAGCCACCACCGCAACATAAAACAATGTTAAGTATTATCACACAACACAAGTCAGTCAGAATATTCATTGTGTACCTAGCAGAGGATACCAGGAGAGCGACTTGACCAGGCACAAGAACTTTAAGTGTCTTCAAATTCTCAGACTCGGTGATGGTGGGTCGGTCCTTGCTGCTATGAAGTGGCAAGTGCTCAGCCTCACACTCACTTCTCAGGATGGCAGGTGAAGTATGGCGTGACTGCGTGCGCACATTATATTAAGTGTGGCATGCATGCGTAGCAAAAAGGCCTGATGACACCGCTCAGCAGATCACGCAGTGTGGCTCACAGTCACATGATCAGCATGGTGCCGTGCATCTTAGGCTGCTGGAGCAAAAGAGGGAACAGGCCAGGAAAACGGGACAAACTGCTATGTGGGTGGGACAGCGGGTTTGGGCTAGGCTGACCATACCTCACCTTTAAAAAGGGACACATAGGAAATAGGCATATTTTAGGAGTGCACCAAAATCAAAGCAACCCTGTAGTATGCATTTTTCATGTGTGTCCCTTTTTAAAGGTGAGGTATGGTCAGCCTAGTTTGGACAGTTACCTGGTATGGGACTGAAATTGACTGCTCCAACACCGGAGTGGTCACTATCAGTTCTCCGTTCGACGTGCCGGCACACGTGATCAGTCACTTCCCTATCTGGTCCTTAAAGGACAACGCACCCCGGGACCGCTTGTCCTAAGAGGTTAAGGACCAGAATGTTTTGGAACATGCTTCAGATTGTGTTACATGGTTAAGGTGGCTTAATCACTCTGCTTGCTTTAGCTTTAGAAAACTGCCAACAACAGTTCTGTCTCTCTCCATGGACAGGACATCCAGGGCTGACTGAACAGGCTATCCCTTGAAAAAAGGTAAGGTAAAGACAGGGTATAATCACTTGTTAGATTTCCTTTAAAGCAATATCATTGTGCTGAGCTACAGGTTATACTGCATAAAACATAATTCCATTAATCTCAGATTTCTTTTTCTATCTGAAGGTGCACAACGTTACCCGTTTGATTGGGCGCACCTTGCACGTCAGGACTTGCTGGAGTGCTGCAGTTGCGAGTCTCACTACCAAGATTTACAATGGAGTTGTCAGGAGAAGACGCAACTCCCCACCCACTCCTGTGAATATCGCCATCCCCAGTCACTGCGCATGGCAAATCCTCTCCCCCCTGCCACCCCTGCCAAATATAAAGATTTTTACATATAGAGATTAAAATTGTCACTGAGTAAGAAGTGATTTCAAGGGCCCATTTGCACATAGTAAAACATTCTGGAGCAAACTAATTTTACAATGTAGGACAAAAAGAATTTGCCATTGATCATTGAGTTAAATGGGGCTTTTAACCCTCTTGAATGTTAAAGAAGGCTCCAAATCCCTTTAGCTTTCAGGGGTGTTCTCATTCCCATTTAAATTAATGGAACGTTTTGGGAATTTTTGATTAGTGTCCTATGGTGAGATTGGTTTGCCCCATAACTGCTTCCATTTTCTTTTGAGCATAAAACTTAAAGGTACAATTAGACCATCTGTACTATAGGAGACAAAAATTCCTCAAATTCCCATTGATTTAAATGGGACATTTAACCCCACGAATGCTAGAGAGTTTGCCAATGCATTGGAGAACTCTCTAGCATTCAAGAGGTTAAAAGACATATTTAAAGGGATAGTAATGTTTCAACATAAAAGCAGCTGCAATTAATCTTCATAGTATCTGAGCCATGGAGAGTGTTATTTCAATACTGTCATAGTTGTACTTCAAGAGTAATTGAATGATAAATTATTCCCCTCCTGCCCCTTTTACCTAGTGTAAGCCACCTCCCCTCAGATGTGGAATCTGGTCTTAAGACCAGACAGCTCACAGCAAAGGACAATTTTCTTACTGTGAGAACAGTTAAAGCCCTGACCCCCTGGACAGGTTTTTCCTTATGCTCACTGAAAATTGTCCTTCTCTGCAATCCATCCAGACAGTCTTGCTGCTCTGAGGTGAGCACTTTTACATCACTAACAGGGGTGGGATGGGGATACTTTATCATTCAACTACAACTCTGACAGTATTGAAATAACACTCTCCATGGCCCAAATACTATGAAGATTAATTGGAGCTGCTTTTAATTTGAAACATTACTATCACTTTAAATTAATCCACATTTTCATTTGGTTTGCTCCAGATCTGCACTTCTTTAGGTTACTGAATTGGACCTTTATCCATTTGAGTGCCAGAGGTGCACACTACCCCTCTGGCACTCAAAGGGTTAATCTTTTAGCAACACAAGTAAACCTCCTGTCCTATCCACTCCCCCTTTCCTTTCCATTACTTGGCCTTTATTTATATGTGATTATCAAATGTCTGGTGAATGAGTAGCTGGCAGTATTAACAGTCACTCAGTCATCCAAAGGCCAGGGTGTTGAAGGCATAAAGTGAGATTCCTTAAATGTAATCTATGCCAGGCAAAATGCCCAGCCTTGTCCTTGAAATGGCAGCAAGCATATATAACTTACAGCTACAGTATCTGTCACAAAACAGAACTTGGGGAAAACTGCTAAACCCATATAAAGTCTGATGTGGACTGGAAAAGGAATGGTGAATATCTGCATTTTATATGGAATGTCTCTTGTGTAAACTGCAATCTTAGGGCAAGATGTTCAAAATGTTGTGGTAACTGAAATTGTCTATAATCAGAATGCAAATGTTCTTACAACACAGACGGATTACCATTATTTTTCCATTAAATTCCGCCATCTCAGTCAAGGGGAAAAAGCAGTCTCGTAAGTGGGTGTTATTTTGAGAAAAAAATATCCCTTTAGCTGCCACTTTTTGTCTGATTAACGCCATTATTTTCCCTACAAAATAAAAGTAGTGTAAACATGTATAAGGCATATTAAAGTATTAGCAGAAGTGAGAAGCACTTATATTGTGTTAACTGGTATAAAAAAGTATTTGTTTGAAAATGTGTTATTTTAAAGACAAAAAATGTCCTTGTTTCTATGAAAATTGTTGTTTCAAAGACATAATTAAAGACATTTTTAACATTAGAATTTTTAAGGGCAGTATTAATCAATATTGTTTTAGCGTCATTTTTTGAGCACATTAATGAGAGCAAACTAAGGCTGTCCAAAAAATAGATACTGCATGAGATAATCTGGTAGCCCCCAATGTCATAGAGCAGAGAAGAAAAAAAAGAAAAAAATTGAAGGTGAGAGATCAATAATCTCCAAAGAGGGCAGAGAAGATAAAGATGTACAAGGAAAAGCAAGGGATGCAGTGGAGTGGAATGGGTGGGGGAAAAGAAAAAAAAAACATACAGACCACTAAGGTTTATTAAATCAAGCGGGTAGGTACAAACAGAGATGTAGGCAAGTCTTCATATTCAAAGGGTGAACGATGAGTAAAAATTATCAACAGTATCTGGATCTCTTCCATGTTTAGCAATGTGCATTCGCAGGAGGGAGATGTGGAGTCTCACAGTATTTGGCCATTCCTGTAATGTGTGGGGATTCACATCCTTCCAGTGTTGTGGAATTAGGGACTTAGCAGAGAGGAGCATAGCCGATAACAGGCATTTCTGAAGGAACGGGAGTTTGGGGAGTTTAAGGAGAAAGAGCATTTGCCAGGTGTCTCCTGAAAGATAAATGTCTAGGCACTTCTTAATGGAAGATATACATTCTGACCAAAAAGGCTTAATCTTTGTGCAAGTCCACCATATATGTGAAGTGGTGCCCGTCTCCACCAGACAACGCCAGCATTTTGAACTTAAACTAGGAAAGAAAGTGTGTAATTTCGATGGTGTAAGGTACCACCATGACAGGAATTTAAAGTGAGATTCCAGCATAGAAGCCAGCGAGGCTGTCTTCCAAATGATCTGCCAATCTTCCATAGGAAGCGAGAGACCTAGTTCCCTTTCCCAAGAGGAAGCGCAACCTGGCTTAGAAAGGGCCTGAGTGGATGAGAGAATGGCATATGTTTACCAAGCCTGCTAGAAGGAGATTTGGTGGCAAGTAAAAGATTCTCAGATGTTGTTAGAGGTAATGACCAGGCAGACTTAAGAGCAGGCAGGTGCAGGAGATATTTGATCCGAAGAAATCACCAAATCTCCGAGAGTGGAAAATCATAGGTGGCCTTTAGGTCTTCAAAGTGACGAATCTTGCCTTTGGATATTAGATCCGCGAGGCGAAACTGAGAGGTTGCTACCCACCCTGGGAAGTCAGGTGATGGAAGAGAATAAGGATTGGGTCACGGAGAGAAGAGTGGCGAAGAAAGTGAAGGGCACTTTGACAAAATCTTTGTCTTATTACACACAAACCAGATCGCAAAAACATGGGAGATAACAGGGTGGGTGGAACGATTTGTCTCTCATAGGTGGAGGTAAGAACAGTTCAGCTTAAGGATCACCCTTGGTAATCACGTCTCTTTCATTACGAACCCAATGCTTTCACTGCACGACTATGGGTCCCAATCAATTACCAAAGCAATCGCAGATGTATAGTAATACTTCATCAGATCAGGGTGGCCTAAGCCGCTCTTCAACTTATGAAGATGAAGGCAAAGGTCAGAAAGTCTAGGTGGTCTCGCCCACCAGAGGAAGCAGTGAATGGAGCAGTTAAGAGCTGGGAAAAAAAGGACAAGGGACATGTATTGGTAGGGTTTGAAACAGGTAGATAAGATGAGGAAGAACATTCATTTTGATGACATTAATTCTGCCGTACCAAGATAAATACAATTTATTCCATTTCTCAAGGTCCCCATTAATCAATTTCAAAAGCGGGGTAAAGTTGAGGTTATATAGAGAGTTTAAAGAGGGCGATATACATACTCCAAGGTACTTAATATGAGAGTCCGACCATTTAAAAGGCGTCCGTAATTTAAGATCATGTAAGAGTGCAGTCGGAAGCCCAATATTCAGAGCCTAAGATTTTGTGAAATTAATTTTAAAATCCAAAAGTAGAGAAAATTCGCTAGTTCAGCAAGATTTATATGTAAAGAATCCACAGGGTCCATGAGTGTCAAGAAAAAATCATCAGTGAACATGGCTAGTTTACATTCAGAAGTCCCTAAATGCACCCTTTGATGCATTCATTGAGACAAATATGCTGCACAAAGGTTTCCAAAATAAGTATAAATAATATTGGGGAGAGAGGACACCCCTACCGTTAGATATGCCAAAACTTTCAGACAAACTTCCATTCACCCTAACCCAAGCAGTAGGATTTTTATAGAAAGTAAATATGGAGCGAATCATAAACGGGCCAAAGGCGCACAATGAAGATTCAAGAAAGAGTTCACTTTGTCGAATGCCTTTTCAGCATCGGTAGAGAGGAAAACAGATGGTATGTGCCGCTGTTGAAGGAGATGGATTATATTCAATAGTTTGTGAGTATTATCGCGGGCTTCCCTACCAGGTGTAAAGCCTGCTTGAGCAACATGAATTAAGGACAATAACAAGGGTTTAATACGTTCAGCCAAAATCTTGGCGTATATATTCATGTCTAGGTTGAGTAAAGATATAGGCCTGTAACTATCACATTTCTGAAGATCTTTACCTGACTTTGGCAAAATAGTAATGTGAGCCTTGGCAGTTGTTGGGTCATTACTGATTCCGTCATGAAGCACCATGAAAGTTGAAGACAGTAAAGGAGTTAAACATGGTTTTAGCGTCATTTTTATTTCTTTTCAACTGTGACAAATTTACTTTTGAAAATATTCTCCTTTTTTATCACCAACTCACAATCTGACAATTATTTCATTATGACAACTTTTTGAACATCGCACCCTTAGAGGTGTAGACAGTTAATTTTTGGGGGTTAACCCCACTTTTCACATTTAATGCATTCAAAATCATTGATTTAATGACTGAAAAACGTTGCATAATCAGGGGTACCCCCAGGAACCTACACTGTATCCTCCCTCTAGTAGTGAGACGCAAGAAGTGTTGTATGGGGCTCAGTTGTCCATGTGGCCCACTGAGTAATTCTGGGGCAAACCAACTGCACCATAGAACAGGAGAGATCAAACCTGACCTCAAGCACTCCCCTGCCCCCCAACAGTGCATGTGTTTAGGGTATCCTCATTTAACCATTTGATCTTTGTTTGAGATGTGTTGCGTACCCCTCTGGCACTCAAAGGGTTAAACGTGATTGTTGCTAACTCAGGCAAGTCTTTCAGTATGATTGAACCACTGATTGATTTCCCTGTGCTCATGTGAGGAGATCCTTAAAACGTACACCTTTTTGGGGGGAGTGAGGACAGATTTGAGCACCCTGTGATAGGGAGCAAAAAATTCCTAAATCCCATTGAATTAACCCTTTTGGTGCCAGAAGCAATGTGTTGGATACCCTTCTGACAATCAAAGGGTTAAAACTTGAATTAGATAAAAAAAATAAACTGACATCCCTTCTTTCATTAAAGGGTACTCTACAAGAATATACATGTTGGGTGATCAGATGAGTGGCCTCTCAAACAGCCCAGATATACCACCCCCAATTCAGTAAGCTCAGGAGCACCTTCCTTTCAGGGTACTTGATGCAGTGGGTTGTCTTTCTAAAATAATATGCTTTATCTACATTTATCTTCTTCACTGTAGTTGTAACAAACGTTTAAGTGCAGGTATATCAAATAAAACCAAAAGATTCTGGCCATGAGGATTTTTGGTCCTGGAACCACCCACAATATATTGATTAATTCAAGTGGGGTACCATATTATAGTAATGTGTAGTTACAATTAATTCAACTAGTCGTCTGTATATTAGTAGTAACATATTGTGCTGTATTTAAGTCCTTACTTTATTGTAGTTCCAAAGTTATGCACGGATAAAGATCCCAGCCCGCCCCATTCTGGCCTCCACCCTCTGAATCTGTAATCAGGTCGTGCAACTCGATGGCTGCAGCAAGGGACAAACTTCAGTAAGTCGGTATAAGGGAAGTCCTGCACCCCTTGACAAAAGGGGGGCAGGACTTCCCATTGCTTACTGAAGTTTGTCCCTTGCTGCAGCCCTACGGCCCAGACTGCAGCTTCTTGTGATGTGGCCAGGAGGGGCGGACAGTGGATCTTTGGATCTCTGCATAACTTTTAAACTGCAATAAAGTAAGGCTTTAAAGCAGAACTACCACCCCTTAGCAATATGGCCCCAAATAATTACCCATCTGGTGACTAGCTGCTCAGTAGTCCTGCTCTGTGTACTGCCACCGCCTCACTGGCGGCGCACGAGATGCAGTCATGCACAGTACAGACTGCAGTAGAGAATGCTCCCAGCACAGGACTCCCAGCATTCTGTGCATTTGGGCAGTCTCTACTGCGCATGACTGCATCGGACAAACATTCTGACCTTTTATATTGTAGGATTATGCCTGAAATACAAAAACACAAATTTTGGTGTTTTAGAAAGGCAAGTTAATACTAAACTTATTACAAGAATAAGAATTTACAAGTGGAATGTAGAAAAAATACTCGCCAGGACAGTTGTTTGTAATTCACTTTGAACTAGAATTTCAATTAAAAAAAAACAATTTGTTTGCATTCTAGGTAAAAGTTTTGGTCATGTCTGCATACCAGTTTGCTAAATAAATGATTTAAAGCACAGGGTTTGCTAAATAAATTATGTAAAGTATATAAACTGCAGCAACAATTGTCATTTGACTGTAAACTGCAACTGCACTAGGGCATTGTTTAGCTGAGGATGATTGGAGTCCAACAACAGCTGGAGAGACACTGGTTTCCCCACCCTGGATTAAATACTCAGATGTTATTTACTGTAGTGTATACCTATTTGATTGTTTTGTAATTAATTTCATTATGCTTTATTGCAAAGCTTTCAAAGTAATCTCCCAACTGGGAATTATGAGTTCCAATTCGGATAAATAAATTATTAACTCCTTGAGGACCAGAAAGGTGTGCAATGCATTGAACACCCCCTCTGGTCCTAAAGGCAGGGCTGGTCCTAAAGAGCACCAGAGTTTGAGGGGAGCTTCAGTTGTGCAGGCCTCACTCACAATCTCAATATCCCTGCACCAGATATATACACCCCTTTACAGGCTAATGTTCAACCCCTTGGATGCTAGAGAGATCTCTAATGCATTGTGGAGCAATGTGCTGAAGATATCTCTAGCATCCAAAGGGTTAAAGCTTTTTTCATTCTTGCTTGTTATATGCCAAGGGTATTTTCTGTGCCAGAAACAGTGGATGTCAGTGGGCTCATGTGAGGAGTGGGGTTGTAGCCATGGGCAGAGCTAAGGGCGCCAATAGTGCCTTGACTAGGGGCTTCTGGGATGTAAATGTGGCCATGCCTCAAGAGTTAATTTTACTATAATATTACATTACATGTGCCAAGGGGTGGGCAGTGTCGGTGTGGGCATTTCTTGGTGTGCTGTTCCTCTGCACACAGGTGCAGGCTCTGTATGATTTGCAGGCCCGGACTGGCCATCGGGCATACCGGGCATTTGCCCGGTGGGCTGGTCCGGTGACCCAGGCTCTGAAGCAATACAGAGTGCTGGGAGATTACATCATCTCCCAGAGCTCTGTATTACTGAGAACCACGCGCGGGAGCTTCACCTATGTGCCGAAGGAGGCACAGATCTCTTCTATAGCTCACTGCTAGACCACCAGGGACTCAAGGTAGGGGATCAAGGGGCAATGTGGAGATGGAGGGGCTTTATGGGGCATTGATGAAGGGGCAATGTGGAGATGAAGGGGAATTGTAGAAGGGGCAATGTGGAGATGAAAGGGGCATTGTGGAAGGGGCAATGTGGAGATGAAGGGGGCATTGCGGAAGGGGCAATGTGGAGATGAAGTGGGCAATGTGGAGACGAAGGGGGAATTGTGGAGGTGGACAGTGTGGGCAATGTGGAGGTGGGGAGGAGAATGGGGTGGGCAGTGTGGAGGTGGGCAGAGTGTGAAGGTGATTATGTGGGCGGGGGCAGGGGATTGTGGCAAGGGGGGTCGTAGGATTGTGTCCGGGTCGGAGGGGGGTGGGGGCATCAAAATGCACCTTCGCCTGTATATACCAAAAATCTTGCACTGGCCCAGGGTCCGGGCATTTAAAAAAAAAAAAATAACGAACGAACGCCCGTCGCCGCCCCCTCCCCCCCCATAGGCCCGGGCCTATTTCTTGTCCCAGTCCGGGCCTGACGATTTGGAAGAAGAGGAACTATGAACAAGCTTTATATGAAAGGGTAAGTATTAACTTGAACAAGGGAATTGCTTTTGCATTTTGCAAAAGCTTTGATACTGTGCCTCACAACAGGTTACTACATACGTTAAAAGGCTTTGGCTTGGCAGTTGATATCTGTGCATGGTTAGATAACTGGTTAAATGGTAAATCTGAACTGAAAGCAGCATCTCAATCTTTACTGATTACACTAAACTTTGTGTAGAAATTCATACAGAGCTGGGGAGGGGTTTTTTTCAGCAGAAAGGTTTGGACACAATGGGTAGAAAAGTGGTAGGTGAGGTTCTATTTAGATAAATGTAAGGTTATGCATTTTGGTTCCAAAACCAAGCATGCCACATGTACACTAAATGGGAAACTACCTGAGGAAACCTTGTTAGAGAAATATTTAGCAGTACTGATAGACAATATACTTCACACCAGTGTGCAGTGTCACTCAGCCACTCCAAGAGCCAATCCGATACTAACATGTATAAAAAGGGGTAAAAATGCACAAGTTGGGAATATAATTCTACCTATAAACAAATCTTTGTTAAGGTCTTATCTAAAATAAGGAGTATAATTTTGACCACAGTCTTGATGGTCACCAAATAGATGTAGACATTTCAATAGGATATCAAAAAAGAATAGGTCATCCATTAAGACTAACAGAAAGGTGATTTCGAATAAACAAAGGAAGGGATATCAGTCATAGTATGAGTAGTAAGGTTGTGGAATTTTTTGCCTTGGGAAGCTGTGTTTGCAGATACTGTAGTTGTTTTCAAAAATGCATTGGGCACCTTTCTAACATAGAACAATACTGAGAATTATGACAGTTGGTTTCAAAGCAGATACAGTATTGATACAGGGAACTATTTGATTGCCTTTTGGAGTCAGGAAGGATTATATTCTTTGCCTTTGTCAGGATCAACATGTGTGATATGAAAGGGCTGAACATAATAGCCACATGTCTTTTTTTCAGCCTGATGAACTATGCTACTATGTTACTATGTTCAGGATGCTGTAGGAATGGCAAAAATAAAGACCTGTGTAATGGGATGCACACCTGTAAGCACTAATGAGACAATAAAGGTACCTGAGTGCAGTGAAGGCTATTGCATGTCTCTACACTGGACAGTGAGTTTTTTTTATATCCCTGATTATACACAGGTGTCAATAATTAACTCAATGATTTTGAGTGAACTAACTGTGCAAAAGCAGGAGATCCCCATACCTGGGAATTCTCAGGATTACACTCAAATATGGTCTCAGGTAAAGAGCCAGATTTTCAGGGGGAGAGAGTCCAGTGCTATCTGCTATCTAATCTGCTCTAATTAACGTCTTTCGCCTCTAAACTGGTACCACTTAGGTACCACTAGGAAGTTAGAGGTAGAGTTCCTGCGTGCCCTGCGTGTGTTGTCACAGTTATATCACTAAGATGTAGCATGTTACTGGTTCCTTCAGGTCTGACTGGAGCATCCCTTGAGTAGAGCAATCAAGGAAATATTGTCTGTAATGTACATTATGCAGAACTGTAAGGGTTAACACTTTGAGTGCCAGAGGGGTATGCAAAGTATTGCTTCACAATGCATTGCATACCCACCTGGCACTCAAAGGGTTAATATTTACAAGCTCTCAGAATCAGCTCATTTTGAATGTTCTCAGGTATGGATATTCCAAAACTATTCGCTGTCTAGGCCCTGTAGGAATGCAATTTGAGACTCATGACAAAGGACCATAGAATGCTCTGCTCCAGGTTTACATATATCAGACTCACTACATATTAAATTGTGTAGGATTATTTATCTAAGGGAAATTGATAAATACATGAGAAAAAAAACTTTATATTCTTCACATATAATCCCTTTGCCTATGTATAAAGAGGCACACTCAGATTGGTATTCATCCATTTATAAATGAGTGAGTACAAGGAAAAGCCCCACAAATACCTGTTTTGCCTGTCTTATGCTGGACAATGGGGAAGGCTGATTTACTAAGTACAAGTGGCACAAATTCAGGTGCAAGTCAAGTGCTTTATAGGGAATAAATAAACATTCCCAAAATCCCCATTGATTTACATGGCTCCTTTAACCCCTTGCATATTACATAGGTCTGCAATGCATTGTAAAACATGTTGGAGAACTCTCTAGCATTTTGTGGGTTAAAGAAAATCAAACTCAGTGGAACATTTTATTTGTTCCCTGCTGTGTAGTTGGTCTGTGTTTCTGTGTGTATATGTGTTTGGATGTGTGTTATTGAGTGCATGTAAATGTCTTTGTACAGCCTCAGTGTGTGTCTATGTATATATGTGTATACTTATACAGCTTGATGTGTGTGTGTACAGTCTCAGTGTGTGTCTGTGTGTGTATGTACGTTTCTTCATGTGTATATAGCTCAGTGTGTGTGCCTATTTGTGAATATGTGTTTATACAGCAGCAGTGTATGTGTGTGTGCGCAGCCTTAGTATGTGTCATTTGCTTTGTGTGTCAGGGTGTGAACGTGTGTGTGTATATGTACTGACTTTGTGTGTGTGTGTGTTTTTATGAGTGTATGTGTGTAATGTGTGTGTTTGTAACTGATTGTGTCTGTGAGAGTGTGTGTATCTGTGTGCTTATGTGGAGCCCTGGTGTGTGAGTATCTGTGAATATGTGAGTGAGTCTATCAGTGAGTGTATGTTTGTGTGTGTGTGTGTGTGTGTGTGTGTGTGTGTGTGTGTGTGTTTGTTAGTGCTACATGCAAGGGCAAACACAGATTTCCAGAGAGGGGTTCCCAAATATAAATTAAGTACACAATATATAGAAAGTATTCTGTGCATTTCTAAATCCATAAGCTATTTCAGCTACTTGAGCATACAGTGACCCCTTTCAGGCTGTTGCCTGTCTAAAACTCCCATCAGCCTTGACTTTCAGGTTGTTGTCTGAATATAATTTCCATCATCCTCAGCTGGACATTGGCCAGCTGAGAATAATGGGAGATGTGGTCCCACAGCTAGAATGAAACCAAGCCTGCCAAAAAACCTGTACAAAAATGGAAATAATATTTAATGTTTAGAGTTCTAAGGTCTTGTATCGAAAGTTCAAGGGGGGTTTCTGGGCAACCCCCCTCTCAGACTGACAATGTCCACGTTCACATTTTATGAACGTGTTGCAACAATATTCTTTATCTAGCATATTATCAATTACAGTTGTAGCAGTCAAATGAATAATAAGTACTCTTTCTGTTTTTGTTAGTGTCTAGATTTAACCCCTTGGAGGCTAGAAATGTCTCCAGTTCATTCTGAAACAATGTACTGCAGAGGATGCTAGACTCTGAGGGGTTAAAATACATTTCTACTTAAGATACACAGTATAAAATATAATAAAAACAAATACAGAAATTAACATTCCAGGCTTACAACATTATCTTTCAACCAGAGCTTCTAAGTCTGTTCATGTTTTAGGATGAGCAATGCGCTTTCTATTTCCAGTAACTAGTGTAATTGCTATGTGGATGTGATCTGTTACTACCAGGGCTGTTTTAAACCACTGTTGAGTCTTGGAAAGGTATAATGTAGCAGACCCAATCAACCTGTTGGATGTAAGATTGGCCTGCAAAGCAAAGCCTTGCAATGCCCCCTAGCATGCAAGGGATCAAGTAAAAACGTCACCTGTTAAAAGTGAGTACCCAAGCTAATAGTAGCTTCAGACAACTATGAGCTTACACTTCACAAAATGTGTGTTTGCACCCAGGTTCACTCAGTGCTAAGCACTTACTCTTACATTAGTCTGGTAAAATGCTGGAGGGATTGTGAGAATTTGTCATATATATGTGTATTCAAATAAGTCAGAAATGAGGGTTCCACCCCCTCTGACAAAGTTCAATCAATGAGAAATGCATAAGGTGGGAGGAGACTTATGGCGGAATGCCAGAAACATTCGCAAGCGCTAAACGTGAAATAATGATTTTAACCTGCGCAAGAAACTATTGCGCAAGTTGTAATCCAGGAAACCGTTTACCAAAAGAATCTTGAATTGTGCATCAATTTCCTATAGCATTTGCGACACCACCAAACAGAAGTATAAAATCTTTCGCAATATCACTTCCTGCATTAGACATATTCTCTACTCCACTCAGACAGGTTTGCTAATCGTAACCACGCCCACACACCCACAAACAAAAATGTGGGCACCAGTTCGGAATTTTACATTTTTCATACGCAATTCAGTAAAATCATGGGTAAATGCATTCTCTATCAATTTTCTCTCACAACTTAGCACTTGCACACGTTTCTTGCATCCCGCCATTAGTTCTATTCACTTTTTTTGACCAAAGAAGTTGTATGTTACAGTGGCAAACATCTTTCTCTCCCCAATCTAATAGACTGGGAGCTGGGTAAAACATAAATGGATGCCTGAAGGGGCAATATGCCCCGGAGTTGCCATTAACCTTTTGAGTGCCACATCTTTCTTTCCCCCTCTCACTCTTGCTCTCACTCTCCCCTGCTTGTTTGCTTTCCTGATGCATTTCAGATGAGGAACTGCCTTTATGTCTATCCTCCTTTCCATCTACACTATCACATTCTCTCTGTATACCATTCCCTCACCTTCTCAAGCCTTACTTGCAAAAATGCACGCACTTTACTGCACACTACTCATTCTACTAGTCTTCTGCCTCCTTTAAAGGGATAGTAACATAAAAAATATATATATATTGTAGGGTTTATCCTCCTGAATAGAACAAGGGTACTCGCACTGAGGATGTTGCAGATCAAACTTTAATTTTTTTAGGTGCAATATCTGAGAGGCCTGAAATGTTACAGTGGCGCTGTTGCTACTCCACCTATGGAGAATTATGGTCAACTGACCAGAGCTGTCCACAGGATGGTATAGCAACAGCTCCACTGTAAAATTTCAGGCCAATGAGACATTGCATCTAAAAAAAAGTCTGAGCTGCAACAACTTTTGAATAAAGGAGCTCTCTGCAGTGGGAGTAACCATGTTTTACTCAGGAGGATATATATATATATATATATATATATATATATATATATATATATATATATATATATATATATATATATATATATATATATATATATATATATATATATATATATATATATATATATATATATATATATATATATATATATATATATATATATATATATATATATATATATATATATATATATATATATATAGATTCAGCAAGGAAGCACTCACGCTTACAGGAGTATATGCCTGGGTGCTAATTTTCAGGGCTCAATAAATATACAGTTAATATAATGGTGAAAGGAGAACTCACATGACTTCAAAATGGGGTGAATCAAATCAATATTTACTGATCAGTAAATATTGATTTGATTCACCCCATTCTGAAGTCTTGTGAGTGATTTTTTCACCATTATATTAACTGTGCATATATATATATATATATATATATATATATATATATATATATATATATACACATATTAAGCATTACTATCCTTTTAATATTATCAATCATGGTCTGCTGTTGGACTATCTGTATCTTATCAAGATTTCAGTATTTTCATTACAATCTTTAGGTTGATAACAGACAAGTCTACCTCTCTACCACCAACCTCATCCTTGTAGCTGCATCATGGATGTCCTTCTGTTATCTTAAACTCATCATCTTGTATTTCTCTCAAAACCTATCCCTCCTACCATTCTTTCATAACTGTTGACAATTCAACCATACACCCTGTAAATATAGCAAGCGGTTGGATTCTACCCCGACACTTGCCTCCTGTGTGAAAGCTGACATGAAAACATACCACCTTTTATTCTTAAAAACATTCACAATATATGGTTCTTCCTCTTTACATCTACTGCAAAATATCTCACTGAGGTTCTCCCCCTCTAGACTAGACTATTACAATATTTTAATCACTGGCCTTCCTGGACATCTTTCTCATATTCAGTCTATATTTAACGCAGTTGCCAAGGTCACTACCCTTTCTCCTGGAGACCTTCCCTATCATTCCCTTCTGACATCTGTCTCCTAGTGACCATTAAAGTCTTGTATTTACTACAACATTTTTATTCCATCCCTTAAAACTCCTTTCTAATATGTATGGTCATATTTCTCACTACAATTTGTGTTCTGCTAGTTAATTCTTTCTGTCCATCCTTTTCATAAATTGAGTTAGATTTCAACTACAAGTATTTTCATTGACTACCCCATGACCCTACAAAGCACTCCCTCTTACAAAATGTAAGGCACCCATACCCAGAGCCTTGAAGCTCCCCCTGAAAGCCCATCTGCTCTAGGAGGCATGCCATTAATACTGCAAAAGCATGAAATCAAATCCCTACAATGCCCAAAGTGAGAAGCAATAGCAGAAACGTGGACAGCAAGAAGAACAATTGATATTCCTTTTCTCTAAATTCTATGACTGTTTTTTTAACATTGCCAGTAAATTATGTGCAGTTGTCTTCCTAGGTTTAGATTGTTTCCAATCACAGATGAGTCTGACAAGGATACAAAAGAGAAAACAGATGAGGTGTTTTACGTAGGAATGAAAAATTCCTATTTTAATGCAAATTGCAATTATTTCCTCAGGAGAGAAAACTGCTATTTTTTAATGTTGTAAACGATCATGTAAGGATTAATGTGATTTCAAGTAAGGGCCAATTTTATTATTTAATAGAATTGTTAATGCTTGAAAGTCACAAACAACCCCCAGGACTTAATTTGGACATACCTAATATAAATGATAGAATTGTTAATTATTAAAAGACAAATATGCATTAAAGTTAGTGTTAAAGTTTTCATTCTTATGTTCAAAAGCATGGAATTTCAGGGTTAAGGTTCAATGAACTTTAACTTTGCAGCCCCCTACCCTGTGCTTATAGCAAAGCACAGGGGTGAGTTCAAATTTGCTAAACTGTAACCAAGAGTTACCATGCTTTGGCTTTAAAGTACGTTTTTTACTGTTTAATTTCCCAAATTTTTCTAATTTGTTTGGTTTGAATAAACTCGCTTTGTTTGATCAAGCGAGCTTGTTATGATTGATATATTTAAATCTAATTTTCTGCTGAATGATTAAGTACAGATTGTGTTTGATCAAATTTTTACATCCATTTTTCTTTGGATTGAGAGCTATACCAATGGCTCTGAGCAGCCTAAATATTAACAACAGGCTGGAGCATAGATAGGCAATAATGGCAATGCGTTAGAGACCTCTCTTACGTTCAGTGGGCTAAATAACTTGAATTATCAATGTGTACACTATGGTGCAGTTGGTTTGCTCCAAAATTCTCCTCTTTATATTCAAACTAGTGTAAAAGCCCGTGTGCACGGGCCGTGGAGCAGTGAGGTAATGGCAGTACGCAGAGCAGGACCGGCCTCTTAACCCTTTAGTGATCGGCCACGCGCACACGCGTCCGGCACTTGACAACGTTTTTTTTTTTTTTTTTCTATTCTAGCAAATGGCTTCCGGGACGTACATGTACGTCCTCTGTCTTCCTGGGACATCCGGTGAGGACGTACATGTAAGTCTGCGAGCGGGATGGGGTTAACATCACCCGGACCTGCTCTGCATACTGCCGTTACCTCACTGCTCCACGCGATTGCGCCACCTCACTCACGCAATGCAATCATGCACAGTAGAAAATGGCCGAACGCGGTCAGTCTCTACTGCGCATGACTGCATTGTGACAAACTTTCTGGCCTTTTATTATATAGGATACAACTCATAGTCACACTACTTACATATTCACAGCTACTTTTTATACATTTGTACTATGGTAATGAACGAATTAATTAATATGTTTATTTTTATGGAGTCACAAGTGTATGCAGCACTTTACAATGAGGAATACATAGAGAAACACAGTGAGCAATACGGTTATGCAATTTAATTGAAAGAATGAATTGTACACACATATACACTTTGCCCTTTATCAGAAACAGATCTTTGGTTCCCAACAGGAATGTCATGACACAATTATGTGTCATGGTAACAAGCTGAGTATGTCATATCTTCACAAATACACTAATTTATATTTTTTCTCCACATGCATAAGTATTATATTTTCTCTTACACAAATGTGTCAAGGAAATCAAAATTCCTAGCTACATGAGTCATAATAACAAGGTGGATTTGTTGAGGCTTGGGATCTACCACTCTACATCACCACTATCATCTTTACCTCATATACCAGCAGCAAACTCTCATTCATACACATAGGGCCTTATACAGAAAGTAAAAATATAAGCAATCCTGGAGCAAAACAGAGGCAAATTACAAATTCCCGTTGATTTAAATGGGACTTTTAACTGCTTGAATGCTAGAGAGGTATATATTGCATTACAAAGCAATGTGTTGAATTACTCTCTAGATCTCTAGCATAAAAAGCCATAAACAATGGAAATTTGAGGATTTTTTGAACCCCATTACCCCACTGTGCATCTGGTATTTTCCATAATGAGTTGTGTTTCTTTTTCTACATTATACCCAAATGTCTTTCTACATTTTAAAGACAATCTATTTCCTCAAATAAGAAATAGTACACTCTGCTTCTCTTTAACATTTTTTGGTTGACCATGGAAGAAAGAAGCTGCATTCTTCATGTTCATTGGGAATTTGGAGGGGGTGGACATCCATCTTCCACGTGTGGGCAGAGGGACAGGTATATATAAGTACCGGCAGTCAGGAGGGTATGTAAAAAGGCATGTGAATACATATGTGTGGACAGGTTTGAAAACTGTGTAGCCAGGCAGGCAGATGTGTACAGCCAGTTGTGTATACACTTGACCTTATGTATAAAAGATGAGCAATTCATAAGCAAGTAAACCTCACTGTAGAGAGCAAATATAAAATACCATTGATTTAAATGGGTCTTTTAACTTCCTTAATGCAAGAAAGGTCTATATGCACTGAGGAACAATGGGGGTTATGCATTAAGGAGTGATTAAAAGGTGATAAAGTGGAGATGACGTCTCCAGTGATATCACTTCTCCAGTTCCTATGTTATTCTATAGATTCTATAGACTAAGACAGTGTTTCTCAACGTTAGTCCTCAGGGCACACCAACAGTGCAGGTTTTCACGTTATTCCTGCTTAATCACAGGTGAGTAATTAGTGGCTCAGTCTTTGTGATTGATTCACCTGTAATTAATTAGGGATATCTTGAAAACATGACCTGTTGGTGTGCCCCGAGGACTGGAGATGACAATCACTGGACTAAGATCTCCAGAGTTGGAGACTCTTAGGGCTCGATACTATTCCCCATGGTAAAAAAAAAATAACTTGTGATGGTGGTTTTGAAAGCACAGTTTGGTTTTGAAAGTACAGTTAATAGAAACTGTGGTATCAAAAAAACACTGACGTGTAAAAATGTCCAACAGGCAAAAAATTTGCTCCAATTGGACACAATAAAAAAGTAGTTGAATTTGGTATTCTAATACATTCAGTGGCTTCAATGCACGTTAAGGGATTCACATTTTTTTTTTGTGAAAAAAATTGCACCTCATAAGTCACAGTCGGTAAAGTGTGTTGAAAATCACTAACGTGTATTAGAACAGTGGTTTCCAACACGCATGCATGCGTGGCTAGTGATACCTACACTAGTCTCATGTGCATGTATTGAAATGAGGCCCAAAGAACCATATTCATACATCTAAGGAACTAAAAATGTGATTAAAAACAATAGAATATTAACCCCATGAGTGCCAGTGGTGTTTGCACTCACAGGACACTTAAAGGGTTAATCTCCCCAAAGTTAACACATCCCCTGAAAAGAAACATTTACCTGTAACCCTGATGTCCAGCGGTGTCCTCAGCACCTTAGTCAGCTATTGTCCATCTTCTTCTTCAATCCTCTCTCTTCTGTCTTATTGTTTCCTTCATCTTCCTTCTTCTTCTCTTCTGTCTTTTAATTTTCTTCTTCTTATTCCAAACTCTGTAGTAGAAAATTAAAAAAAAAAAGTCCAATAAAAGATGTGTCAAAAAATATGCCCCAAAGATATGCTTGTCTGAACTCTTTGAGTGCCTGGATGTTTCCACTCTACAAATGGCTGGGATTTGTGCTTACGCATCTCCCAGACAATCAATTTCTAGCAGTGGGATGACAAAATTCCGAGAAGCTGATTGGCAGGGATGTGTGTAAGCACACATCCCAGCCAATTGAGGTGTGAGAACAATCCCAGACATATAATATCTCTGTTCAAAATTCCTTCATTCTGGCTTAGGCGATGGCCTGAGAGACATAAAGGGGGGGGGGGGTTACTCTGCATTCCTGCCACTGCCACTAATGGCAGCAGAGGTGGTGGCAGTATCTATTAAATAACCGTTGGGATGCTAGGATTTTTTTTGAAACATGGAATGCCTGCCTCAGTTTTTCTGGAATACCACCATCTTTTATGATTTGTGATGGCTGCATCTTATTTCAACTTGATATGCCAGCATGCATTTAACACTTTGTGTGCTGGAGGGGTATGCACCGCATTACAGAGCAATGCGTTGTGTATTCCTCTGGCACTCAAAGGGTTCAGACAAACATAGGTTTGAGCCATATTTTTTTGATGCCTCTTTCGTTGGATTTTTTTTTTTCTTTTTCATTTTCAACAACAGATTTTGAAAGACAGAAGAGAAGAAGAAGGAACATGAAGGAAACATGAAGAGATGACTGAAGAAGATGAAATGTGGATGTCAGGAAACTGTGTCAAACAACGAGAGCTGGCTATTTTCCTTTGATTTTCCCACAACTCACACTATTTAGCATGAATTGTGGGAACAAAAATCTGCAAGGAGCGTTTGGTCACAACATGGATTTTGGCTACCAACGATGGTTGTTCCATATACTGGTCCAGCTATAGAATGGCTGCGGTACACAAGTAGGTTTCTCAATCTGTGCCCCCCCCCCCCCCGTTACTGACTGTTTTACCAGAGGGAATAGCCTCAAGCTCTAAGTGCATTGGCGTTTGGCTCCACAGAATATCATAGGAAATGGAGAAGTGGTATCAGTGGGAAAGTCATCTCCTCTTTATCACACCTTAGCGCATCTCCATATCTCCCAACATTTCAGATGGCCAAAGAGGGAAACTTGTGTTTTAGGTAAAGTTGTTAGGGATGTAGCTGGCTGGCGGGCATTACCAAGAGTTTTTAGGTTATTTCATGACCCTTTAACACCTCTTTTGTAACTTAAGCAATTATTTAGAGCAAAGTATTTTATTTACACAGACTAATTTATAAACACATATATTGATGTTTAACCCATTAAGGGCCAATGCCATGCCTGGACCGTCACAGCTGTCATGTACTTATGGACCAATGACGGTCCTGGTACATCATTGAATTCAGTGGTACCCGCACAGCTGCACACAATTCAGGTATCCCTGAATAGAATGCACAAACAAAAGCCCAGTGGTCCATAACTGTTGGTGCAACCAGTCCTTAGGGGGTTAAACAAACACTTATGTGAGCTTTATTTTCATGGAGTAATTTGATACACTTATATATGCACCATACGGTGTGATCTGTTAAAAAGAGGGACACCAGGGTGGGAAAGGTACAGAGGGATTTATGTCCCTCTGATGGGTGGGAGGTATGCATCTCTCCCAATGTGTCATACTTGCCAACATTTCAAATGGCCAAAGAGGGACACTTGTGTTTTAGGTGTTCCAGCTGGTGACATTACTGAAAATATATAGGTTATTTCAAAACCTTTGTGCAGATTTTCTTGTTGCACATATAAATGTATCACATCAATGGACGTCAGAAACACTCCTAGGTTACCTTATTTCACTACCATCGTGCAACTGAATAAATGATTTAGAGCAATGCTAAAGTGTTTTATTTACACAGACCAATTTACAAACACACTTACACAAACATTAATGTGTGTTATACGCACCACACAGTCTAATCTCGTAAAAAGAGGGAGAGGAACAGAGGGATTTGTCTTAGATAGGTCCACTTCGGAGGTATGATGTCTCACTCCAGCATTCAACGGGTTAAGAAGTTCAATTTAAAATAATGGGAATACAGGTCATTTTCAAGTATGTAAAGATGGATATGGATTGTGTGTGGACTGATGGTCCATGCGTGGGCGGATGTGGATAAGTAAGGACTAGAGTTGACATATAGGGTTGGTTGAGGGTATTTAGTTGCGCGTCTAGCTAAGAGCTGACAGGCGAGCAGGTGTGGATACGTGAAAGCAGTTGGGCTGGTATAGATATGTACGGCCGTCTGTGGATATACAGCGGAAAGGCATGGGCGAGCATGGCTATATGGGGGCAGAGGGCGGGTGCGGCGTGTTTGTGGATGGGCGTGCCTTATGGGGGGGGGGGCGTGCTGTGTGGGAGCCTGTGCTGGCTGCTCAACCTGGGATTGGTCGGCTGTTCCGCTCTGTCAGTGGGTTTGTAGAGGGTTGTGTGAGTGTGTGTTGCACTTGGCCACCGGTGATAGGAAACCGGAGGGAGCTGCCGGGAGAGGGAGCGCATGCCGCCGGCTCATACATCGTGCACACACATCCCTGGAGAGAGGGAAGCCCACCGACCTCATTCAGCTGCCCGGTCCACACTATCTGCTATCAGCTCCCTGGACCCCACTCATCGGCTCTCCCCTGAATGACGGGCGGACGGTTCGACTTCGACGATGGTGGCACTTACTGTGGTGGTTGGGAGGATGGCAAGGCTCACGGGCACGGTATCTGCACGGGCCCCAAGGGACAAGGGGAGTACTCAGGCTCTTGGTCCCATGGCTTTGAGGTAGTAGGAGCTTACACCTGGCCCAGCGGCAACACCTACCTGGGATATTGGGCACAGGGCAAGAGGCATGGGCTAGGCGTGGAGACCAAGGGCAGGTGGATGTACCGGGGGGAATGGTCCCACGGCTTTAAGGGACGATACGGGGTCCGGCAGAGCATGAGTACCCCGGCCAGATACGAAGGGACGTGGAGTAATGGACTGCAGGACGGGTACGGGATAGAGACTTATGGCGATGGGGGTAAGTGACTTCTAGTAAGTTTCACAAGTGCAGTTTAGTGTGAATGAAGTAACCTGACTGGTCCCATCACTCAGCTCTGTACCCGGACTACCAATCACACCGCTCTGTATACACTGACTTCATCAATCACACATCTTTATGTACCCATCACACAACTTTGTGCCACCTGACTATGTTCATCACCCAGTTCTATGTCACCGGACTTTGCCCTTCACACAGATGTCCACCACCTGACTGTACTCATCACACAGCTTTAGTTCCTCTGACGGTACCCATCACACAGCTCTTGTTCCCCTGATTGCACCCACCACTCCTCTCTCTGCACCATGACTGGAAGTCTTGTCTCTTTATGTACCCCCACTGTACCCATTATGTATCTATGTATAACCTGACTGTACCCATGTTTATGTATACTGACAACTTGCCATTATGCTACTCTAGGTGCTGACTGTACCCAGCATGATTTTACCCATCACGCAGCTATTGTTCCCCTGAATGAACCCGTCACTTCTCTCTCTACACCCAGACTAGATTAGTTGTCTCTATATGTACCCATACTGTACCCATTATGTCTCTTGTGCATGTGCCGTGACTGTACCCATGTTTATGTATCTTGACTATACTCATCACACAGTTTTGAACCCCATGCTGCCTGTGTACCCACCACTCCTTTCCATGAACCCTAACCGTACCCATTACTCTATATACTGTGACTGTGACACCTCTCTATGTGCCATGACTATACCCATTATGTTAAGTCTAGGTGCTGACTGTACCCTCACTGATCCAGCATGCCTGTCTATGTACCCAGACGTACTCCTCACTCCCCTTTATGTAGCCTGACTGTACACATCATGCAGCCCTATCCCTTGTCTACGTGCCCATCACTATTCTCTATGTACCCTGACTGTACTCATCACCCTGCGCTGTGCACTCTGACTGTACCCATCAAACCATGCTGTGTACCCTGACTGTTATGGTCTTTCCCTCTATATACCATTCACACTGTACCTTGCCTGTAACCTTTAAACTGCTCTGTGTATCCAGACTGAATCCATTAACCTGCTGTATGTATCCTGTACCACTGCACTGTGAATGATGACAGTGCTATCTCACATGTGCACCCAACACATTCTGTTCCCCTGACTGTACCCCATCACTTTGCACTGTTTACAACGGACTATAATATCATACTCCCATCCCACAGTTCCATGTCACTTGTCTATACGCATCATACCACTGTATGTCACCTGACAGTACCCCATCACATTGCATTGTATATTCTGACAGTGCCATTACGCTGTTCTGTATCACCTAATTGTGCCCAGTCATATTGACTGAGTACCCTGACTGGATTATCACACTTCCATCACACTGCACAGTGTCATCTGGCTGTACCCCATAACACTGATCAGTGTCACCAGACTGTGCCCTGGTACGTTGCTCTGTGTCACCTAACAGAACCCTGTTACACTACTCCATTTCACCAGAACCCAGCATAGAGCAAACACTACTCAATGCAACCAAAAGACAACTTTCTCTTCTCCATAGATGCAACCTGGCTCCTTCCGTTTACAAAGCTCTTACAGACTGATGTAGTCTGACGGGGCGTTTGCAGATAGGTATAATCTGACAAGGCTCCCACTGCTACTGGTGTAACCTGGCAGTGTGCCTCCCCCCTTACAGGTCCCTTTCTTCTTTGTGTAACCTGCTGTATGATTCCCCTGACATGGCTCTCACTGTTGGGTGTCATTTTACTGTTTGTTAACTGACAAAGCCCTCACAGCTTGGTGAGATAATGCTGAGCTGCTCACCATGATGGACTCTCTAAGTGTAGAAAATAGGTTGTACAGTCCTTTGGGGTTGGGTGCCCAGCCAAAGGTTCTCTAGTCTTGGACTTTTTTATCCTTTGAGTATCAAGGACCTTGCATGATTTTTTTACTCTTATCTTGTATTCAGTGGACATTTACAACTGAGAAGTTATGGCCATGAAAAAATAATTTAAATAAAAACTGATATTCCAAATCTGGAAAGTTTATCAGAAAACATCATTTTGCATATGCACAGTTATGAGATATGAACAACAAACAGATATTTTGTGTCTATATCTCTTTTTAGGCTAGAATTCATCAATGGGCAAATGGCTGAAACCTCAAAGATATACTCTGATTTCCTTGCGCATTCATACATTATTTAATGGTCATATAATTTTGGTACTCATTCCTAAGTACCAGATAAATCCCTCATTCTTCTACTCCAAATTTAGGCTGACTTATTCCATAGAACTCTGTGGGGACTGGACGCTTACATACATTTTGAGGTAGGTGTACTAAGGCAAGTGGTACAATTCTGGAGTAACGCAACTTCACCATAGCTGACAAATAAAAACTCCCATTTATTTTAATGGGGGCCTCTAACAGTAGAGAGGTCTCCTATGCATTTCTTCACAATGCCTGTAGGCCTCTCTGGCATATAAAGGGTTAGAAGCATCATTTAAATCATGGGGATTTTTGTGGTGTGCTTGTTTTAGTAAGTCTTTGCCTGTGTGTGTGTGTGTGTGTGTGTGTGTGTGTATATACACAGTGCATAGGTGGCATTTATGACATATTTCATTCATATTTCCCTGTCTTATATCATTATATGTGCAAGGCAGGGAAAGTTGATCATTGATAAGTTCCTGAATCTGTCAATGATTGTAGAGAAAGCTTATCATATCGGATACACTGCTCTTCCTGCATTTGATGATTCTAAGTATGCCAACAATGCAACTTTTACAAACATTACAAATATTTGCAAGTCTAATGGTTTATTATTAGACGTTTTATATTAAAATTTTCATGCATTTCTCATGGTTGACACACACATCATTCAAAGCATTTACACTGACTTAGTCTGGATAACACTGATTTTATCAAGTGCACCATATCTCATGACTGACAAGTGCAAAGGAAATCTAAAGTCCGTATGCAGAAACCAAACATAATTGCAACTCTGGATCAAACCAGCTGCACCGCTGTTAAATGAAAGTGTCATTAAATGCTAGAGACACTTTGCAGTGTGTTGGGGACCTCTCAACATTTAATGGATTAAAAACTGTTTGCCACTTTGATTGCTGGGGAGTATCCAATGCATTTTGCAGCAGTGCGTTGGATACACCCATAGCGTTAAAAAGGGTTACATCAATGAGAAGTTTTATTTGCTCCATATAGTGCATTTGGTTTACCCAAAATTGCTCCACTCTGCCTTTATACATAAGTCTCAGTGGAGTGAATTTATGAATATGCAATCATGTTAAGTCAGGCACTGGATTTGATTTTCTAACCCTACGTCTGCCTAGCCAGATTTACTAAGCTAGTTACAATTAAAATTCTCCACTAAAAGTGGACCTATCACTTTTTAACAAGTGATATTGAATTAGCTTTTGAACATGTTGTGTTGGCCTATTTTATATTACGTTTGAGGTATTTTATTGGTGTGTGTAAATCATAGTACCTTCTGACTAAGTCAGCAAATAATCTCCCCATTTTCCCCAACTCCCTTCTAATATGTTCTAATATATTAACTGGAGAAGGGGGTCCCAAGAGACCCATCTCGCCAGTGTATAGATTTGTGTGTTGCTGTCAACCCTTTGCATGCCAGAGGGTTGGACACCTCTCTCTTTGGCACTCAAAGGATTAAATTAAATGTGATTCTTCTTTAAGCCCTTAGGCACCAGAAGAGTTTGCAAGTCATCACACTGCAATGCCTCTGGTCCGTAAGACATTAAAATATACCTCTTTTTTTCTCTTATATAATAATTGGGCAGAAAGAGGGTTGTCCCCACTTCTTCCTCTCTTTTTCTATGGTCCCTGGCACGTTTCCCAGCATTACACTGAATGGCAAAGATCGTGGCTCTCAGGTTCATGAGTAAGAGCTGTGGCCATGTGACTGCTTCCTTACACTATGTGGGATCATGAATACGCGTGTATTATGTGAAATGCGTTGGTCAGATAACATCAGAAGCATCTGTTGTGTATAACCCTGATGTGCAACTTTCTACACACAGCTCTGCAGCCCTTGTATGCTGTGATGTATTTTAACTAAAACAATAAAAATACCACATTTTATTTTACAATTGTAATCTATTGACATGTTTTATATGCGGTACGAGCAACATGGACTGTTGTAGGGAAATGTCTCCCCAAAGAAATAACTGCCTGGAGAGGTCCCCATAGACTAGAGCAGCTCTGTTATTGCCATTTGTTTCTATGGGTTGAGAGTTCCCCCAAGCTCTGACATGTTATTCTGTCTCGGCCAATGCGGTTCACAGAGGAGGGTTTTAGTTTCTACTCTCTGTGCTGGTGCCTACTTAGGCTTTTAGAAACTCCTCAGGTTCACACCAGACATTGTTATTTGTGTAATTCTTATCTCAGTATTTTCTTACTTTTGGGGGGAGTATTACTGTACACACAGGCACACTAGCCACACTAGCCCCCCCCCCCAAAAAAAAAAAAAAAAAAAAAAAAAAAAAAAACACAGACACTGTTCTCAGAAGCAAAATGTGATCCCCAAAACCATTATCTAGTTCATATATCAAAACTGTCAATAACACTGAAATACATAAATCACAACACAAAATCTACATTAACCAATAAAAATATTATCTATATATAAAATACAAAAATCAGCACTTGCACAGCTTTCTTTTAGTGCAAAAAGATCCAAAATATTGTAATGTGAATGCTTTCGTCCTCACTGGGATCTTTTGCTATGGATTCCAGACAAGGACCGCAACTTTGACACTACAACTACCCATTTTTGGGCTCTTTTTGCACTATATGACAGTCATGTCATTTATTCTGAGTTGTTCCTGCTTTCTCATCAAGCACTCAGGCTGTTACCAACGCTATTGTGAGTGCAGAGTGTATAGTACCACCACTGTGTGTGTATGTTTGTAATATAATATACATCCCTTCTCTGGCTCCTAACACTTCCAAATGAGCCGTGGGGCTTTTTTATAACAGGTGGCGAGTGATCATTTTTCTGTAGACTCACTACAGTCATGTGCTTAATCACAATTTTATGCAATAGTATGTGTGAGCTTGGTGAGAATTCTTTAGGGCTGATGGAGAAGATAAACATGCGCATGAGAAATCTTTAGAATATCTAGAATTGCAGAAACAGGGTTATACAAAAGTAAAAAAAAAATCACTAGTCATATAGTAGCCCCCCTACTCTATATTTAACCCTTTAAAAAAAAAAGCCCTCTGGCACTCAAAGGGTTAAACAGCTGATTATAGTTAGTATTTTATCTTATGTCACTGCAAACTGCTGTTTGTAGAATATATACCTTCCCCCCCATAGCACAGGCATGGGCAATGTGAAGCCCTCCAGCTGCTGCCTGACTATAATTCCCACCATCCCCTGCCAGCCAATGCACCACTATGCAAACCACCATAGGCATATGCACACTGAATGATCATTTTAATGGACTGAGGGTTACTATATTTGCGCTTTCAGAATGGAGGCCATCAGCATGTCAACTAACTTAATCCATTTTGATGCTGCAGGATGTGAGCAGCATATTGCAAATAAATTGTTTATAAGTAAGGTACTGACTTAAGAAACTGGAAGTTTCTGCATGTTTTTTTTTATATTAATCTTGGAGACCAGCTTCAGTAAGACTTCTTAGCATTACCAGTAGTGATTGACTCTTTGGTATTGGTCCAGTAGAGGCAATGGCACAGCAATGCAGCAGGGCAGGGAGCAACACTGGTACAAGACTCCTTCAGCAGAAGACACACAGGGCGAGATGTTCAAAAAGTTGTAGTAATTGAGATCGTCTGTAATCAGAATAAAAAAGTTCTTACACCATGGCTTATCAATTCTCATACATGTTGCCGTAACTTTTTGCATCAAATTCTGCCATCTTCGTCAAAATGACGTGGTTTAATTTACTGTCCTATTATAAGGCATATACAGAAAAAAATATTTTAACAGTCACTTTTTTGTCTGATTGTCATTTTTTTTTTTCTGAACAAAATAAAAATGGTCTGAACTTGCAGAAGTCTTTGTTTCTTGAAAACCTTTGTTTCTAAAGACATTTTTAACATCAGAATTTTTAAGGGCAATATTGATCAATATCTTTCTTAAATCTTTATGACAAATTTTCATACGCAACGCATTTACTTCTGAAAATATTGTCCTTTTTTTTTTTACCACCAACTCATGATCTGACAATTTGTTCATTATGACAACTTTTTGAACATCTCTCACTTAGATACATGCAAGTTTTGATAGTGGGAAGCTTCACACACTCACTATGGACCATGTAATACAGAGAGGGATGAAATACATTTTCCCTGCTGTCATCTACAAGGAAATACAGGAAATTTACAGCATGTTTTAAAATTCCAGGAACCATATACACTTAAGCCCCCAAAAAAGAGCACCTCTCATGAAAAATCCTGACATATGATAACACTGTATAGTAAGAATACCTTGGGCCCTTGTCTATATTCCAGCTATAAGCTGCACTTCC
This sequence comes from Rhinophrynus dorsalis, assembly GCA_037306005.1. NCBI lineage: Eukaryota > Metazoa > Chordata > Amphibia > Anura > Rhinophrynidae > Rhinophrynus > Rhinophrynus dorsalis. The sequence continues at coordinate 101,819,433 of CM074723.1, forward strand.
TTTCTTGTTGCCTCTATCACGCCACCTGTTTGAGTGGGGAGGGTGTCAGTCTTGGATCCCTGGCTGCCTTTTCATTAGCCTACTAGTTAAACAGTCAGTTATCTAGTTCCAGTACGTGTGCATTTTCTGTTCCTTTATTTAGTGCTGGAGGAGTGTCACAATATCCTCTGGTACTTTGATGGTTATACAGGTCCAGAGGCTAAAATATGGTATATCTTCTGGCACTTTAATGTTTAAGCAGTCTAGTGGCTAAAATGTGCTATATCTTTAATTGCTTTTCATGTTATCCATAAAATGTTCAGTTTTGGTTCAGTTTAAACTAAAGCATTATAAATAGTCCCTTTAAAAGCTGAAGCTTTTTACATGTTGATGCAGATGTATGAAGAGAAACTGGAGTAATTTGGTGCACACCATCTGCACCTTAGGGGCAAATATTTCCCAAATGCCCATTTACTTAAGCGAGGATTTTATCTCCATGGGGGCGCCACAGATCTGCACTGGACTAAGAGTCACAGGATTACCCTTGAGTGCCAGAGGGGTGCGCAACACATTGCTTTCAATGTGTGTACATGTCTCTGGCACTCAAATGGTTATAATCTTTATATAAATCAATAAGGATTTTTATTTTCACCTATGGTAAAACTGACCATAAATATCCATAGGATAGTGTAGTAACAGCTCCACTGTAAAATTTCAGGCCACTGCGATACCACATCTAAAATAAATAAATATGAAGTTTGAGCTGCAATAATCTTTGAACAAAACACCTCTCAACAGTAGGAACACTTGTTTTACAATGGAGGATAAACCCTATAATATCTATATCTATATAAATATATTTAAATGTTACTATCACTTTAACCCTTTTGAGTGTGAGAGATGTATCCAATACTTTGCAATGTGTTGCCTACATTTCTGGCATTCAAAGGGTTACTGTAGCAACCTCCTTGTAATTGAGGGGATACAGCTGAATGTGGAGTAGTCAGTGGTGTGTTGTGCTTGCTAAATGATCCTAGGCCATAGTGCATGTCATACAGGTAGGTCCAGAAATATTTGGACACTGATACAATTTTCATAATTTTGGCTCTGTACACCACCACAGTGGATTTGATATGAAACAACTGAGATGCAATTGCAGAATTTCAGTTTTAACCCTTTCCCAACAATGGATGTGTGCGCGGCCGATCACTAAGGGATTAATTCAAGGGGTTGAACAGAAATATTGTATTAAATGTTTAGGAATTGCAAACGTTTTCATACACAGTCCCCTTATTTCAGGGGCTCAAATGTAACTGGACAAATTAACACAATCCTAAATAAAATATTCATTTTTAATACTTTGATTGCTTGAAGTCTGGAACGCATTGACATCACCAAATGCTGGGTTTCCTCCTTTGTGATGCTTTGCCAGGCCTTTACTGCAGCTGTCTTCAGTTGTTGTTTGTTTGTGGGTCTTTCTGTCTTAAGTTTTTTGTCTTCAGCAAGTGAAATACATGCTCGATCAGGTGATTGACTCGGCCTTTGCAGAATATTCCACTTGCTGAAGTGATGAAGACAAACTTGCATGCAAATGTTCTCTGGTACTCAAAGGATTAAAGGGTTAGTAATGTCTAGTTAAAAATTATTCTCCAAGTCTTCTTTATATTAAAAATAATACACTGTGCTATGTTTAAGACCTTACTGTTGTGTAATTCAAAAGTTATTAAGAGAGAGAGATCCCCCGCCCGCCCCTTCGGCCACCTCCCACTGAATCTTTAGTCAGGTTGTTCGACTGGATGACTGCAGTAAGTAAGTGTAAAGAAAATCCTGCCCCCTTGATGAAGTGGGTCAGGATTTCCATTTGCTTATTGAAGTTTGTCCCTGGCTGCAGCAATCCTGACCAGACTGGAGATTCAGAGTGACATACATAAAAGCAGCGGGCAGAGGATTTTTATCTCTTAATAACGTCTGAACTACATAGTAAGGTCTTAAACATAGCTCAATGTGTTATTTTTAATATAAAGAAGACTTGGAGAATGAGTTTGATATAAGCATTACTAACCTTTAATTGTAAAATTGATTTTGAGTGCAGATCTCTCCATGTCTGTCTGTAGTGACCAACTGTACAGTAAATTCCTTTTGTCAATGCATGGGTATTAGCTGAGAGCTCGGTACATTCCAACTATGGAATATGTTGACTCTTCATAAAAGAAAATCTGTTCCAACTAACAAAACCAAGGACACCTGCTGCATTTTTCTGTCAAGTGCAGTTGTAAGCTTGGTGTAGAGTAAGCATGTATATATGTATATTTATATAGCCCCATAGAGATAAACAGTGCTTTACAGATATAGTAATAGTACATCTCACAAAAAATACAGGTCAGGGATAAAAGCATCAGAATAAAGCTCAATTATTGCATTTGCATTCATGACTAGCCCTATGAGCACTGGGTGGGGTGGGGTGCAAAAGCAATTAATTACACATCCCTCTGGTCTTCAAAGGGTTAATAATTACTTCTTTACAGGAGAAACCTAGGATTTTCAGAGAGGTGTTTCCAAAAAATAAAGTATGGAAAAACACAGAACAGAACTTAGAATTAGTTTTCTGTAATTATGTATTGCAATTAGTTTCCTGAGCAATGATCAATGGTGAGCAACTGGCATCCTACCAGTTATTATTGGACCACAACTCCCATCATTCTCTATCACCCAGTGAATGGCTGAAGAAGATTTAAATTGTAGTCTAACGACAGCTGGATGTAGTTTTCTCTGTATATATTTATTCACAACATCCGCATTAATCATGTCTCATTAATGGGGTGATAAAGCTCAGTACTTAGTATTCAGAAAGCTGCAGCCAAGAGATTCTGGAGCAAACCAACTGCATCATGGGAGGGGGGAGTAGAACATCCACATATGCCAGTCACATAATGTTACTTTTACCTCTTGAACACCAGAGAGGTCTCTACCATCACTAACATTCAGGAGGTGAAGAGCCCCATTTAAATCACTGTCACTTGTAATTTCCATTGGAAAGGCCCATTTAAATCATTGAGAATTTTCATACATTTCTCCCCTGTGGTAAAGATGGTTTCCGTTAGCTTTCTGAATATGGCAATGTGTCTCTTTTTGATCTGATAAGGGAAAAGGGGAGAGTACCATAGGCTTGTATTAAAATATATTTCTTTTACATCCCAAATGCAACACAGGTACCATGGGGTTGAGTCCCTCCTCCTGGAGTGCAGGGCACATCACTAAAGACAGGGTCCTTGGGGTGGAGACTCCCTCCTCTTCCTCCAGTTCAGTTCCCCACCCATTCCCAGAATTCATGGGTCCTGCGAAGCAGTTGGAGGTGCTGTGGCTATCCTGTTAGTTTTTTAGATTTTGATTATATTTTCTTTAGCTATGGGTCTGTTTAGTCCCCCATTAGGTGGGCTATCATTACTGGACTTTCCTGGAGTTGGGTTGCCCAGCTCACAGGTGCTTTGTAGAGCTCTCTTGCCCTGCGGAGGTTGACTTAATGACAAGTCTCTTCCTCATGGCTGAGTCTCGATGATATTCTGCCATCTCCTATGATTGTAGCCTGAAGAAAGAAAATTGGTGAGGAACCCATTGAGTGCCTTGGTCCATTGTATGACCCTTACTGAGCTATCCTTTACACAGACAGGAGGCGCCAATAGTGCCTAATTACACAGGCAGTAAAGCAATATATATATATAGATATGTCTATTGCACTCGCATGAATAAATAGCTGTATAGATACAGATGTATAAACGCAGCATAAAGGGCATACAGTACAGGATAGATCAGACACTCCACTCCTTGCCCATATGGAACCCAGAAGTTTGTAGAGAGGATGATGATGGTAATGAACAATAACTAAGTCGCTCCAAATGATCGTCCGAATAAAGAAGATACACATTTTTATAATAAATATATATCTGTTATATAAAAAACATTCAAACTGTCCTACAATAAACTCGTTTCACAGCGCACAACGCTGCTTATTCAGTGATGTAGGTACTAGTGCACACTCCCACCTGGTTTTGTCCAACAGGCCTGTAGTGGAGGTGTATGACGCACTGTGAGAGGGAGTTTGAAAGTCTGCACATAGAACTAGAACTGCTGAGCTGATGATCAACAGAAATGGGCAGTTTTTGTGTCTGTGGAGATCATATGGGGACACCTAGAGCAAACTGTTTGTCACAGGAGAGCACAGTGCATTACTTTGTAAAGCATTGTTCAGCCAATTTTTTTTTGTTCTGTTCCTGATACCCCAGCCTTGTGTGAGGAATCAGAGTAGATCCAGATGCACAGCACATTGTCTAACACCCTAGGTTGCCACTGTTAACCTCTCCCATCCTCACTCCAGTCCACCTCTACCAAGCTTATCTGGTTTCTCCTCTCCATTGTGTGCCCTGCTCGCTGCATGCCTTCCCGGGGACATCCCGATATCACCAGAAGAGCATGTCACAGAGTTGAAAACGGGCAGGCAGGTGACAGGAATGTACATTTGTTGGATGTGAATGGTGGTGGTGACTGGAGAATGGACATGGTGGGGAGCCTGAGAGAGGCCAGATGAGGAAAGTGGGGATGGAAGCACAGTGAACAAACACCAGTAGTCAAGACAAGAGCAGCTTTGAGCGGCAGAGGGAGGGATAATGGGGGCAGAATAACTGTACCAAGCAACCCCGGGGTGGAAAGAGACAGGGATGATGTGCACTATACAGAGAGTGGGTGGAAACAATGATGTGGGGGGGGGTAGTGAAGGCGAGGTGGAAGGCAATGCGGGGTCGCAGGTCCCTGCAGAGTGGCCAGGAGAGCAAAATCACTGTCTCTTGAGAACTCGAGGCACTGATGTGGTAATTCCTCCCCAGGGCTCGGCTGACGGCGATCTAGAATCCAGCTAGATTTTTTATATATAGAGTAGCAAAAAGCGCACAGCGTTGCCAGTGGGGATTAAGTCCTTTGGGTACTTCAGGGGTATTTATCGCATTGCTGTATATGTACATGGAATAAATATGCAGGTACATATTTATGTACATTTAATACAAATGCACTACCCCTACCTGCATATTTAATCCATGTTTATATACCAATGCAATCAATATTCCTGAAGCACCCAAAGGACTTAATCCCCACGGCCAATGCCGTGCCCCTTTTGCTAGTTTGTGTATAAGTCCCATAGAGCTTACATGAAAGATTTATATATTGTCACAAGTTTTTGTCTTTGTTCCATACTGTACAGTGACATGACATATGCCAGCACTTTATTAATAAAGAGTACGTAATCTTTTTTTCCTCGTTAGAAGAATATTTGTAGCACTCGGACAGTAAGTTGGAGAACATTACATCTTTATGGGAGATATCACATTGTTATCAGGGCTTGCTAAACTACTCATTAAAATGTCATAGTGAGGTTTTAATTGGTACATTTGCGAAATATTACTGCAGATACTTTTTAATTTCCTGTGAATACAGCTGCTCACATGGGGGTACAATTAAGACTCTTGGAAGGGACCCAATTTCATGCTGGATTTCTTCTAAGGGATTTATAGTTTCAGAATCATCCTAACCTTTTGGAAATCTAAATTAAGAGGTGATAAGGCTATCAAACATGAAATAAGGTCACATATTAATTAAGTCTGAGATTTTTAACCCTTTGAGTGCCAGAGGGGTACATTGCGTACCCCTCTGGCACTCATAGGGTTAAGCAATAATGGAATGGGATGAGTACATGGGTGAACTGGTCTCTATCTGCTATAGATTCTTTTTTGCTATGGAGTGTCGCTTACACTAGACAAATATGTACTGCTCAGGGAACGTTATACCCCATGGCCCGTTTTTATATAAGCAAACTGCTGTTATTCTGGAGTAAACCAAGTGCAACATAGGGGACAACGTAAATAGTCCTGTATTCCCATGCATTTGAATAGAGCTTTTTACCCCCCCCCCCCCCCAGCTAGAGAGGTCTCCAGTGCATTGCTTTGCAGTTCTCTGGAGACCTTGCTATCATTCAAGGGGTTAAAATCCAGATTTCATTTCACATGAATTTTTATTTGTTCCCAGCTGGTGCAATTGGTCTACTCCAGAATAACTCCAGTTCACTTTTATAAATATGAGCCCGTATTCTAAGAGCTAAAAAGGAGCCATTTTCTAGCAAATCAATGGCACCATATGGGAATTAAAGAATTCCTTAAAGGGACAGTAATGTCCCACAAAAAACTGTTATAGTTTTGTAGATGTTACAAAATTAAAATATATGCTACAAATCTTTTCTCTCAAACTGCTATGGTTTGAGAGATATTCATTTTCAAAGTTCCCCCCTCTCTCCTTCTCCTTTTTGTGAACCTTCTTGTTACAAGCCTCTGGAGGCCCACTAAGGTCTAGGGTGGGAGTGTCCAAATGAGTAGGCAGAGCTTGATGTGGGTGGGATTGGGAGGAGGTTAGGTGAGGTTTATTTTTACCATTGGTGGAGAGTGAGCTACAGGATGGAGAGTGACTAAAACTGACAGTGACGTAGATGGAGTTAGAAGAGAATTCACTGTGCCCTGAGAATCAGCCTCTGTCCCTGGGGAACTGGTAAGTAAGTACAAATAAGCAGAGTCACCAGGTCTGATCTGGAGAGTTCCCAGTAATGCTTATGTGCAAAAGAAAAGATGAGCAATTACATAGTTACATAGTAATTTAGATTGAAAAAAGACTTGCGTCCATCAAGTTCTACCCTTTTCCATATTCTTTTTTACCACGGTTGATCCAAAAGAAGGCAAAAAAAACCTTATTTCAGCAATTTCAAATTCTGCCTTGAATGTGGGAAAAATTGCTTCTCGACTCAAAATGGCAACTGGATTTCACCTTGGATCAACAAGCACTAAATACATATTAATCCCAATACTAACATACATAGCCCTCTATATTCTGCTCCTTTAAGAAAGTATCCAGGCCCTTTTTAAAGGCATCTAATGTATTCAATAGCACCACCAGCTCTTTACCGTAAATATTCACTTCCACTGTTGCAGGTGAAATCTCCTCCTTTCCTCAAGTCTTAGTGGGTGGCCCCTTGTCCTTTGTACTGTTCTGTTAATGAACAGGTCTGTGGAGAGCCCTTTGTATGGGCCCTGAACATACTTATATAATGTTATCATATCCCCTCTAAGACTCCTTTTCTCTAGTGTGTACATACTGAACTTTTCTTGCCTTTCTTCATAACTAAAATTTTCCATTCCCCTTATTAGTTTTGTAGCCCTCCTCTTCACCTTCTCTAGTTCCTTAATGTCCTTGTTCAGAAAAGCTGCCCAGAATTGAACTGCATATTCTAGATGGTGTCATACCATGGAACTCTAAAGAGAATAATATCTTCCCTTGAGTGAATACCCCTTTGCAGCCACCAGCTGGCACTGCACACTACTGCTAAGTCTATTGTCTACCATTACTCCCAAATCCTTTTCATCAGTTGATTTCCCCAAAGAAACACCATTTAAAATATATATATTGCATTTTTATTATTATACCCAAAATGCATAATTTTACACTTGTCTATATTGAATCCCATTTGCCATTTGCCAGCCTAGTTAAAACAAATTAAAATTAAGAGGTCCCAGGACAGATCACGGAGGTACTCCACTTATCACTTTGTCCATTTTGAGAACTATCCATTTACCGCCACTCTTTGCATTTTATCTTTCAGCCAATTTTCCAATCCACGCACAAAAGTTTGCTCCTAAACCTATTTCAGTCAATTTTACAGTAACCTTTTGTGTGGAACCATATCAAATGCCTTAGCACAGTCTAAATAGATCACATCAACCACAGGACCCAAATCTAAATTTTTACTCACTTGTTCAAATGCAATTAAGTTAGTTTGACAAGACCTGTCTTTCACAAAACCATGTTGGCTTCTGCTAATGATATTCCTGTTCAAGATGATTTCTTGAATATATTCCCTTAGCAACCCTTCAAACAGTTTCCCTGCTACAGATGTCAAGCTTACAGGTCTGTAATTGCCCAACTGGGACTTTGATCCATTTTTCAATATGGGCACCATATCTGCTTTACTCCAATCCTTGGGCACCATACCTGAAATAAAAGAATCCCTGAAAATGCAAAATAACGGTCTGGCCAGGGCTCGGCTTAGCTCTTTAAGTACCAGTTGGTATATACCATCTGGCCCCAGGGTTTTGTCTACCTTAACACCATTTAATTGTTTAAACATTTTTTCTTGTGTCGGCCAATCCCGTGCTTGCTGTGACTGCTCTGTAAAAGTAGTTTGCAGATTCTTGTCCATTGGGTCTTCCTTGGTAAAATCTGAAGAAAAGAAATTGTTTAAAATATCTTTAAAATATATTTTCTCTGTCCCCACTTACCATCTCACCCATTTCAGATAACAAAGACCCAACATTATCAGAGTTTATTTTTTTGCCATTAATGTATTTAAATATTTTTTTGGGATTGCGCTTGCTTTCCTTAGCAATTATTTTTTTCATTCTTCAATTTAACTAATTTAGTTGCCTTTTACAGGCTTTGTTGGCATCATTGTATTTTGCAAATGCCTTTGCTGATCCCTCCGCTTTACTGTGCACCATAAGAGCAAAAATCCCCCTAGAATCCAATGGATTTAATGCTGCCTCGGAAATTTGAATTTGTCCTTTTGGAGTAGTAGATATGCTTCAGAAATTCTAATCTTTGTGTATAAAGCCTATAGTAAGAAAAGTAAAAGGTGGGCAATTTTGTAACAATCTGACTGTAGCATAGAGAACTCCAGAGCTAAAGAGACCTCCAATGTGTTACAAAGAAAAGTGTTAGAAATCTTTCTAGCATTCAAGAGTTAGGATCTCCATATAAATCGACCAGAATTTTTGTAATATTTGTCTTACGGTCCAGTTTTTTTTTCTCTGTAATATGCCCATTGTTTTGCTTCCTGCATTAGACACTTAGATTTCCATGTTTATGGAACATTATACACCTGCCCTTCGCTTTAGTTCTACTCCTTAAATGTTGCTTAAAAAGTGTTTGGCAGTGCACTGTATTCCCCTCTGGCCCTCAAATGTCAATAGGGAAGTATTGTTCATCATGCAGGGTAACACTATTCATCATGCAGGGTAACACTATTTTGTGCACCCGCTTGTTTACAAAGAAAATTGAGAGTGATTCTCTTACATCAGTGATTATAGTGTGAGTGAGAAGACAGTATTACAGATAAGTGGATCTGTTATGGTTTGGTTTGTGAGACAGTTCATCAAAGCACTCCTACATTTTGGCATTAGGCAAACAGGAGGGGAACATAGCGCATGCATGTGTGTGAGTGTGTATGTTCATGTGCTTGCACATGCTCATTTCAAAATGAGCTGACCCTGAAATTTTAAATATTAACCCTTAGTTCTTCCCATAGCGTAAATTATAGGAGATATGTACCTGCTTGCTCTAACCCAGAGATAGTCCATTCACCTATAACATGGACTAATAAATAGATCTCTCTGCTTGAACACAATCAAGACAAACAGGACTTCTTGCTGTGCCTTTCAGAGAGAAGTAGCTCCAATACAGAGACAAAAGCAGAAGTTAATTTGCACCGATCATGTAGTAGGTAACACTGGACTCTCCCACTCTAAGACTTTGGCCCTTCACCCTGGGACCCTGAGATCTTGGTCAAAACCCTTAGTCTCCAGGTCAAACAATGAGAGTTCCAGGGTATGGTGTGTGTGCACATGTGTCTGTGGTCTGGATGGTGTAATTGGTGTGTCTCAGTTTTTCTTACCTCCTTGGCTTAATGAATTGACCTCTCTCCCTTCCCTCCAGTTTGCTAAACCAGTTTCAGGACTTCAGAAGCCAAGAAATTTGGATGAATACCAGACTCATCAGAATAGTATTCTCATCTCTCCTCTGTATGCTAATACTTATTTCCTTTCCTCATACCTCCTTTTTAGTTCCTGCATTTGTTTTGTCCTCAGGTCCTCCTCACAAGCTGAGCCCTACACACGTATGAATGGTTACCCCCACAGAGCATATGTAAGACAAGACTTTAGGCTTCAGGAAACAATTTTATAGATAATAGCTTGAAGTACATGGTACTTAACCTTTCGTGGTCCTGAGGTGGTGTGCAATTCCGTTGACCCTTGGATTGACACACACAGGTTTCAGAACCCTCTCTGTCACACATATAGTTAAATCTGTAGCCCTTCCTTTACAATTACATATAGTTTTGACAAATCTCATAATGCCTTTTATAACCAAAAACCTGTTAGTAGAGAACTGCCGAAATGAATGATATTTGCGTTCTATAGTCTGTTGTCAGTGATGAGCTTTAACCCTCTTTGCAATGCATTTCTCACACCACTGGTCCTTAAGGGGTTAAGATGGCTGCTTCCACATTTAATTTAGTTTTTACATCTACTCAGATGGCGTGTGTGTAATTTACAGGTTTTTCTCCCCAACCCCCATCATTGCACCAAAGAACATATAAAACATACTGTCATTAAGAAATGAGAACATGCCACAGATTGTTCTGAAATCCTAGCTAGTGACAAGAGTGTAGGAGGAATATTTTTGAATCTTGTTAAACCCAGATTTGTTCATAAGCCAAAGGTTGTAAAAGTAGAGACCCAAAGGCTTGTGAATTTGATAGCATGGCATTCGGTTATTTTATAATCCAGCTGTTCATCTGTTGTTGTGGTATTTTTTTCTGAACTTTACTTTCTTTTTGCATGAAAATACATTGATTGTACTACAAAAATCATTTTTTCCCCTTTTATAATTCTTGTATTAAACCTTTGGACGCTAGCATTGACTCCAATGCATTGTGACACATATATGTATGTTAACTCTTTGAGTGCCAATGGGGTGAGCAACAAAACCGATGATCATGCCTCTGGCACTCAAATTGTTAATATCATTATTTGCTAATATTTTGATGATTTTATAGAACATTGAACATTTAAAAATCATTGTTTTGAAATAGATCATATCTACATGAAATAATTTGAAACAGATTTTCTCTACACTAAGGCATTAAACAAATGATATATTTTTATTTTATTGCAAATAATAAACATACATATTTAACTCCTTAGGGACCAAATACGTTTACTGCTCATTGCAAAGCAATGCCTTGGAGTTGTTTCACCTGTCGAAGTTAACTTGGCTTTGTTACTTTCAAATAGCTAAATGGTAACATCTCTCATATTGCACTGTTTAACCCCTTAACAACCCTTGATGTTCATAGTAAGTCATGGGTCGATCTGAGTTAACGAGCCATGACGTACAATGACCGTCATGGAATTCCGGGCTCCCCCCGCGGCTGCACACCGTTCGGGGAGTCCGGAACAGGAACCTGAAAAAAAAATGCTCCGTGGTCCTTAACTGACCGCGCCGATCGGCCGGTCGTTAAGGGGTTAAAGGAGAATGAGCACATTCCAATAACAAGCCCCTACTTAACTTAAAGGGATAGTAATACCTCAAGTAAACTTTATCTCTGAGTACTAGTGACATTTTTTTTTTATATGTTGCGCTATATATAGTTACTTAAAGATTTGTAGTTCAAACACTACACAAGAGGAAAGGATCCCCCCTCCCACCCCTTCTGGCCACCTCCCCTTAGATGTGGAATCTGGTTGTGGGACCGGACTGATGCAGAGAGGGACAATCTTCAGTCAGTAAGTATAAGGAAAACCCTGTCCCGCGTTGACGAAGGAGGGCAGGATTTTCCATTTTCTTCCTGAAGATTGTCCCTCATCTCTCTCCATCTAGACCTGACAGAGAGGCAGAGTGACACAGGGGCCGGAGGGGGATCTTTTCCTCTTGAATAGTATTTGAACTACAAATCTGTAAGTAATTATAGCACAACATGTTAAAAAAATATATATATAACTAATACTCGAAGCTAAAGTTTAATTGAGGTATTACTATCCCTTTAATATGGCCAAGAAATCCTACTGGCCTTTATTTATTTTGCCATTTTTCAAGACATGACATTCAGGGCACAATGAAAATGTTATGTCCATGAAGACAGATATGACAGTTGCTAGGAGTTTTATGAATCTGGAGCAGGCAGAGTGGATGAGACTAGTTAAGATTAAAATATGCGGTGAGAAGAATTGGACGTTCTGTAGTACTGCTAGCAATGTCATGTCTGCCTTCATGGATATGACATGCGTGACTGACTGAATATGTTACCTCTCGAATAAAGATAGTGTCAAAATTCATAGGAGCCATTAGGATTCTCTGACCATAGTAAGGAATGTAAGGTAAGTATAAGCTTATTTTTAGGAGGGGTTAATTCTCCTTTAATTCTTTTGAGTTCCAAATGGGTTAAATATCTTTACATAGTATCTTATGCCTTCTACAGTAACATTACCTGTCATGCAGAATTTCATTTATAACCAATGAAGAACAAAATAGTTCTGCTCCCCTCCCTCAATATCAATATCTAGCCAATGAGAGAGCTCCAGCTTACAGGCAGAAAGCCTCAGTCATTGGAGGAGGCTGGACAGAGGGAGGGGAGCAGAGGCAGAGTGACAGACTGCAGTATAGAGCAGGTAACTGCAGTCTCTACGGAAGTAGAGTGCATGGCTCTCTTTAAACATTCATTTTTGCCCAAATAGCGTTTTTAAAAAACAAATGATTACAGTTTTAAACATATTCACGAAATAATCTAACTAATAAGACTAACTTGTATTGGGGTGATAGATCTCCTTTAAATGGACTTTCAACTCTTCGAATGGTAGCAACGTCCCCATGCTTTGCAATTCAGTGGTAATTCTTGTGAATGTACCAGAGTCCAGCATACATCATCTTTAGTGCAGGAATCCAGTAAAGATGTAGCAAAGCATGATGACCTATGGCTCCACTATTAGACCCTTTTACATGAGCGAAGTTGGAGGTTTGTGATGATTATTGCAAGCACCAGTGGGTGGCTGACTCACATGGGTACAAACCAATAACATTAGCAGACATTCATGTGGACCAGTTGTCAGACACACCCCTTCTGCATCCGGATCATTGGTGGAAATCAGGAGAGGGAAATTAAAAAACACAGGTTATAGAACTGCAGCAGGGAGCTGGTATAGTTAGGCCTGTCGTGGGAATGAGTCCTAAATGTCCCTATAAGGTTGAATACGCTTTTTTTTTTTTATACTGTATTGATAGAAGGGAATCCGTAACATTTTGAGACAGTTCTAAACTGGATTGCATTACTGAACTGCTATAAAGCTGTATTTCAACATGGAATATACTCACATTTTCAATGTCAAAGCTGCCATGTGTTCCTGCTGCTCCCCGAGCTGTAAATAACCCATATAGATATTCTAGAAATAATTCAATTAACATAAAAGTTACTATTGATCTTTGTGCAAGCTATGTTTAATGATCTGTTGACGTAACCATTGGCAGTAACTCGTGCAAATGTCTGATAAAAATAGATTTTAGTGTGGGTTTTTGCTAGTACAAAAATGCACTCTCCCTATTTAAAGGGATAGTAATGTTTCAAAATGAAAGCAGCTCCAATTAATCTTCATAGTATTTGGGCCATGGAGAGTGATATTTCAACACTGTCAGAGTTGTAGTTCAAGAGTAATTGAATGATAAAATATCCCCCCTCCCACCCCTTTTACTGATGTAACACTTCTTAACTCAGAGCATAAAGGTGATGTCCGGATGGCTTGCAGAGAGGGCAATCTTCAATTCGCATAAGGGAAAAACGTGTTAAGGGGGAAGGATTTGCATTGTACTCATAGTAAGAAGATTGGCCCTTGCTGAGTTACTGCCAATGGTTCCGTCAACAGATCATTAAACATAGCTTGCACAAAAATTAATAGTAACTTTTATGTTAATTGAATTATTTCTAGAATATCTATATGGTACAAGATGAGCCTCAGGCTCCTCATTGTTTGTAATCACAGTTGTTAGTACTCCCCTATAAACCTTCAGAAAAATGTTTTTATTTTATTATGCTTTTATGATGGACATTGTTCAATCAACCGACATTAACCCTTTGAAAGCCTCTGAAACTCAAAGGGTTAAGTTCACACTTCTTACTGTATGTTTGTTTGAAGTTATTTTTCTTGTATTTTGGCAATTATGGGGTTAACAGTACACTTCATTTTTCAATAAAAGACAATCATTTTTTAAAACTATTTTTTGTATCTATTTTTAATGTTTTACATTTACCTTTATGAAGGGTACAGACTGTCTGCAATAGCCTGCCAACTCTGTATGACACTATCCCTTTTAATGTGGTCTGTCTTTTACACAGAGTTCTGATTTAGGTCATTCCATTCACACACAAACTAGAAATAGGAATGATTATGCTAAGACGGACATCCTGGCATGCCTTACTTGGAGGCAGGGGCAAGATGTTAACACTGACAGTGCCCCACTCCCTTCCTCATTGCAATCTGCCAGATCGCACCGAGTTAACTTTAGATCTCAAGTGCACAAAGCACTTGAGATCTAAGGAGCACAGTTCTAACAGGAGACTCTGGCTGGCTGAGATAGATGGATTGAGTCTCCTGCACACAGGCAGTGCTATCCAAGCTGAAAGCAATCCACACATTTAAAGGGTCAGTAATGCCCCCCCAAATATTTATATTTGGGTAGATATTGAAAAAATAAACTATTTGCATGAAACCCTATCTCTCAAACCGCTACAGTTTGAGAGAATAGTGATTCAAAGTCCCCCCCTCCCTCCCCTTTTCCTGACGTCTGCGTCTAGCTGATCGCAGGAGATCCTGGTCCGGGGACCAGAAGGAGGCTCTGCAGCAGAGCCAAAATTGCAGTACTTAAAAAGAATTCATTCATTCGAAAGGTCTACAAAGTGTGCTTGCAAACAGGCACACTTTGTAGACCATTCCAATGAATTAATTATTTTTAAGTACTGTGATTTCGGTACTGCTGCAGAGCCTCCTCAAGTGGTACTACTCGATTCTCCTACTGTCAGCTTTACAGCTGACATCAGGAGAAGGGGAGGGGGGGACATTGAATCCCTATATCTCTCAAACCATAGCAGTTTGAGAGAGAGTGTTTGTTGCAAATACATTATTTTTTCAATGTCTACCTAAATCTAAATATTTTTTATGAGACATTACTGTCCCTTTAAAGGTCCACATCACATACTGGTACAAGGTTTATGGGCGTTAAAAGGTTAGTAATGCCCAAAATAAAGTTGATTCTATATGTTAAATTTTACAAAAATAACGTTTTTGGAAAAAATCCTATCTCTCAAAACTTTATGGTTTGAGAGATATCCTCCATTAAAGTTCCCCCTCCCTCCCCTTCTCCTGATGTCAGCTGTAAAGCTGACAGCAGGAGTTCCTGGTCCGAGGACCGACAGACTGCTCTTCAGCAGAGTCGCAATAGCGAGCACACTTTTTAGACCATTCCAAAGAAGCATTTCTTTTTAAATTGTGCTATTGCGGCTTTGCTGAAGAGCCTCCTCATGTTGGCCGACACAGATCTCCTTCTGTCAGCTATACAGCTGACATCAGGAGTAGGGGAACTTTAATGGAGGATATCTCAAACCATAAAGGTTTGAGAGAGAGGACTTTTTCCAAATACTTTATTTTTGTAAAATCTAACATATAGAATCAACTTTATTTTGGGCATTACTAACCCTTTAAGGCACAATCTATAGTCACATACTGGCACGTGACAGTGGACCTTGAAGAGATAATGCAGGATTCAGACACTGCATTTATCACCCCAAAATGGACATAATTGCCATGGATTGGTTTGTTTACACTGGAGACTATTGCCAACCATGTCTCAGCCAAATACAGCTTGCTGCAGTTTTCCATTATTCACTGCAGACTGCAAAAAAGTTGTATCAGACGGTAGCCCTCTTGCAAGTCATCCATGCAGTCATTTGAATTGTTTCAGTGCTAATTAGGGGAGTTTTAAGAAGTTCATAGGAATCCTTCAGTAGAGTTTGGTTTCCTGGAGTTCTGCAACAAATAATCGTGCCTACCTCAATGAACATGATATCCAGTACTAACTGAAGATTCGTTTTTGGGAATCAGTTCATACCAGCTTTAGTCACAGTGCAGGTTATGATTAGTAGTTCTTACTAGAAGTGTGTGTTCCTTTAAAGTAGCAGTATAGTGTCAATACAAGAAGCTTTTTACTCCCAGTACTCTCAGTGCTATGGGAATAGAGTCGCTATATGGCATTACTCACGTCTGCAGGTTTGCTATGTAGATCACCAATTATATGCACAGCCTGGCAACATCAGCTCAATGGAGGTGTTCCTCTCCCCATACAATCCCACTGAAGTCAGGTTCCCTGACACAGGGCTTCTGTGAGGCTTCAGTGGAGACAGGAATAATCTACCGTTAGTAAGATGCCAACATCACGTGGTGGGGCAGATACAGGGCCGGATTTACATCTCAAGCGCCCCTAGGCACAGTACCCTCTGGCGCCCTTAGCCCCACCTTGGCCACACCCCTAATCACACACCCCTAATTTAACCACACCCACTTTGTGGCCAAATCCCATTCTAATGCACTGTACCAGCACAATTTTCTGATGTGTTCTGATTGGTTGACTGTAGTAATTGCCAGGTCCCTTATACAGGGAAGGCAGCTGCAGCCTTCCAATCAGAACTTGGCTCTCTTTCTTATCTCTGGGGCAGGAGTCAGGACAGTAACATGTCTCCAGAAGAGCTTGTTGAATGGTACTGGGACCAGACCCTCTTGGGATTTAAGCCAGATGGGACACACATGCCAATCAAGGTGTGCTTCCCCATTTAACCACCACTTTCATTTGGGGAGTGACAAGATGCAGAGCAGGTGACAAATCATAGTGCAGGGCAGGGGTGGTACATTTATTTAGCTGTCAGATTGTTTAATAACAAACTTACTGTCCCAGCTGGTATCACAGCCCTGAACTATCAGTTGTGTGCTCTGCTCCCTCAAATATGACAGGTAAGAGCATTGATCTCCTTCTTCCTCCACTAGTTTGTCTGCTTTCTTCACCACTTATGGTCCTATCTCTCTCACCATTTTATCTCCTTCCTTCCCAATCTTCATCATTCTCTAATGCCTCTACTTCATTCGTCTTTCTCCTCAACTGCAACTTAGGCAGCAACAGGCCGCATCCCGCTCAAGCTGCTCCGTAGAACGCAGCTGCCTATGAACATGAAGTAACGTGACGTTATGACGGTCATGTCGCTGCTGCCGCAAGTTACACAACATGCAATGCCTCTACCTGCTGCTGGAGAGGCTTGGAATGACTTGTTGGCACTGGCAGCAGCTTCTCAGACTATGTGACCGGTCCGCGACCGTACAACTACAGGCAAGCGCAGCTTCTACTCCTCTGTGTGGCTGTGCTATTTGGCTCCCGGCAGGGTCTGGGAATGGCAGTTCCAGTTCCGACGGCAAGTGAGGAGGTTGGTTGGGTGGGAGTAATGCGCCACTGGATGATCCGGCCGTGGCACACAGCCAGTGGCATAAAGAATCATCAGATGATGTGCCTCTGCAGCACTTCAGGCGGCCATGGCACGGCACAGCTCTCTCCAGTCTCCCACTTCTTCTGCAGGAGAGGGGAGAGTAGAAGAGAACAAGGAGGAGTTCATAACCACCCCCCCACCCCTGTGCAGTAGCTTGATGCCGCGCATCACACACACAAACACGCACACAAGGGCACTGACTCCGGACCAGGCATGCATTAAGGCAGCAAGGCTAATTAAAAAAAAAAAAGATCCCAATGAGTATGACAGGCGCCCCTCTGTGGGATGCGCCTGTAGGCAGATGCCTACTCTGCCTTATTATAAATCCGGCCCTGGGCAGATATGGTTGATCTGCACTGCAAACCATCTGACAAGGGTGATCTATAAGCTCAGGGAGCTAAAAGGATCTTAAATGTACCTTATGCTGCACCTTGAAAGTAAGAAAGCGGTGGAAAGAGTTGGGTCGGATGGAGGTTGCTGGATATGTCCCCTGCCCTCCTTAACCAGAATTGTACTGTTTGTCCTCTGCCTGTGCAATGCATTGCATATATAATCTAGTGGAATATCAATACAGTTTAACCCTTTGAGTGCCCGAGGGTACAGAATGCATTGCCTTGCAATGCATTCCATACTCCTCTGGCACTCAAAGGGATAAACCCCTGCACTTTTCTATTCATGCTTAGAACCTAAACACAGTATGACATTATTCATTGAGCATCTGAACAGATTTGCCTTGAAAGCGCACACACCTCATTGAATTGCATCCATCAGATTGATGAGTGGGTTGATTGTTGAAATGCTCTGTTGCTTTGGTATCCTTGTGACCACGTGCTAGGGTTTCTATGGGAATAATTCTTTCCTAACTGGTAAAAATCCAAATGCAAAAGAGAGTCCTCAAGTTAAATATATAGATGCAGATTTTAGACTTAACTAGCAACTGCCGCCTATTAATTAGGTTGTATCTGCCTGTGTGCAAGAAATACAATTAATAATAACACTATATATATATATGATTTCCATATGAATGCATGTCTTAGATTTATAAAGGCTGTTGTGTTATACATAATGTTTCAAATGTATGATGGCAAAGCTGGAGTTATTCTGAAGCAAAACAACCGTACCTCTGAAAACACATCAGTCCAGTTGTGTTAAATGGGACTTGTAACCTGTTGGATGTTAGAGGGCTGAAACATATTACAATGCAACGCATACAAGGGATTCATTTTATACATAATGGGCCATGTGTAAAAGGGATAAAATAACATTTCATAAATCCCACTGATTTTAAATGCATAATACTGAAAAATATATATTGTAGAGTTTACCCCCACTGCTAAATTATGTTTTATTCAAAAGTTGTTACAGCCCAAACTTGCTTTTAATGGTGCAGTACATTGATTGCCTGAAATTTTACAGTAGCCATTGCTACATCATGCTATGGAGGTCTCTGGTCAATTGAGCAGAACTATCCATAGACTGCTGTAGCAAAACAAAAACACCCAGTCCATAAAGGGTTAACACTCCAGATTCTAGGTGGTGGACATGCCTTGCTTACCCTTTAGGCAGACCTGTAGTTAACCCTGCGAGTGCCAGAGAGGTATCCAACTCATTGCGTAGCAACTTATTTATCCCCATTTATTTATTGTAACCTACTACTAAAGTAAGGAGCTGTGTACTCTCTGTGGTGCCATATAAATAATGATATACATACATACAATGCATTGGATACCTCTCTGGTACCCATTGGATTAAAACATTAAAAAAATCCCAGGAGCTTGAGATTATGGGGTCCTAAAATGTCACTGCTGGCTCCTTTATTATTGTAATATATTATATAAACGTGTACATGCACCCCTAAAAGTATTGTCTTGCTGCAAAGAATTCGATTTTTGTTCCCTTCTGGGTTAAAGAAATACTTATCCTATATAATAATTCGCTAAGTATGTGTTTGTCAGAAGCCATCATGCGCAGTAGGGACGCCTGTGTGCGCTGCAGTCATGCGCACTACAGACTGCCCGCGCATCGGCTGATAACGGAGCAGGACTCTGAATTCAGACCATAGTCCTCTCTGCATACCGTCTGAATTCAGAGTGACTCACTCCGGCACGGGCAGTCTCTACTGTGCATGACCGCGGCACGGCCGTTGCTGGGTGGCACAGTGGCCCGTGTACATGGGCTCTTCAATTAGTCTAATAATAAACCATTGCTTATCCTGGGCAGCCACAGCGACCTGATTCTATGAAATAAATATTTAACTCTTTGAGTGCCAGGGGGTATGCAATGCATACCCCTCTGGCACTCAGAGGGTTCATTGATACCAAATATAATATCCATATCCAGGTAGATATTTCTTTTTGCAGGGATCTTGGATCAGCTCCTCTTGATGAGCACTTCTTAGGAAGCCTTCAGTTGGAGGAGTTTGGCTTGACATAACGTGGAATCATTCAACACTGAATTGACTCCTAATGACCATTAGGATTTTCTGCCCAGATTACGATGAAAGACAGTTGAGTACTAGGAGGTGGTATTATTCATGTAACACCTTGGGGAAGGTACATTAAGGTGTGATAAAGCGGAGATAACTTTCTAAGTCCTTTGTTATTCTGTGGAACCAATGCACTAAGATTGCTCCAACTTTGGAGATCTTGGCGCATAGACTCTATAGAATAACATAGGGACTGGAGAAGTGATGTCACTGGAGAATGTATCTCCCCTTTACCATCTCTTTATCATGCCTTAGTGCATATTCCCCCTTGAATGCGTTGGAATTAAAATGTACCCAGCTTGGTATTGCTCTCGGAAGTATTTTACCTACAGGCAAATAACATTGAAGTGTTCATATAGATTAAAATGTGTTTAGCTGTGCCCAGCCAACCAAAGGAAATGTACAGCACTTCTGTTTATTAAACAAGCCTGTCCTTTACTTGTTTTGTGTATACTGAAAATACAGCATAGAGACGCATGATCTAAGATGAGCAGGCAGAGTCATTTTCTTATATAAAACTTAACCGGTTGAGTGCCAAAGGTATCGGATATTGATCTGGCACTCAGTGGGTTAAATATGTTTATTATGGCAATGATGAATTTTTCAAAGCTGTGCTAAATTAATTAAAATTCTATGGGCCATGTGTATAAAGACAAAAGTGGACCAAATTATGGGTCCACCCAAATGCACACAGGGGATAAATAAGTATTACATTTAGGGCTGCAACTAACGATTATTTTGATAATCGATTAGTTGGCCGATTATTTTTTTGATTAATCAGATAAACAAAACAATATGCTAATTTGTCATTATTTAAACTGATTTAATGAACAAACAGTGTTAAAAACAAACTTCAGAATAAAAAGCTTTACACGTTAACATGTGTCATTGTTATTATTTTAGTATGGGGTCTATGCACCTCTCTTTCTCCCCCTTGCACCTCTGTTTCTTCTCCATGTACTTCTTTCTCCCCCCCTTGTACTTCTCCCCCATGCGCCTCTCTTTCTTCCCCTTGTGCCTGTCTTTCTTCCCCTTGTGCCTGTCTTTCTTCCCCTTGTACCTCTCTTTCTTCCCCTTGTGCCTCTCTCTCTCTCCCCCATGCACCTCTTTCTTCCCCCTTGTGCCTCTCTTTCTCACCCATGTACTTCTCTCTCTCTCCTTTGTGCCTCTCTTTCTCTCCTTTGTGCCTCTCTTTCTCTCCTTTGTGCCTCTCTTTCTCTCCTTTGTGCCTCTTTCTCCCCTTTGTGCCTCTCTCTCCCCTTTGTGCCTCTCTCTCCCCCTTGTGCCTCTCTTTCTCCCCCACGTACCTCTTTCTCCCCCACGTACCTCTTTCTCCCCCACGTGCCTCTTTCTCCCCCACGTGCCTCTCTTTCTCCCTCCCCCATGTACTTCTTTCTCCCCCCTGCCCTTGTACCTCACTTTCTTCCCCCATGTATGTCTCCCCCCTGTACCTCTTTTTCACTCTTTCCCGCACTGATGACATCCGGGGCGGAACCACGTCAAACGCGGAGACTTCACGTGGTGCATGCTGGGGTTTTCTTCCTCAGTCTGGGCGCCAGTTTTAAACTGGCCTCAGAACAGAGGAAGAAAATACCTGCACGCTCCACACAGCGTCTCCGCGTTTGGCGTGGTTCCGCCCTGGATGTCATCAATGCGGGCAGTAAGAAGACCGCAGCATCCGGCAGACATTAAGGTGTTCAGCCTTTCAAAACATACAGCGGCTGTGGGGCTGCTGGGTGACACAACTAATCCATAATGAGAATCGTTGGCAACTATTCTCATTATCGGTTTTAGCGATTAGTTGTTGCAGCCCTAATTACATTGATTTAAATGGGATTTTTAACCTCTCAGAATTTAGACGGGTATCCGGAATATTGCTTTGAAATGCCTTGGAGACTTCTTTAATACTTAAAGGGTTAAAAGCATCATTTAAATCTGTAGAACTATGTGCTTGTCTCCTGTGGTGTATTTGGTTTGCCCCAGAATTGCAGCATGTTTGGCTTTATTCATCTGGAGCTGTTTTATAGATGTACAAAATCTGTTTTAAAGGAACATAAATACATAAAAATGAAATTGTTCGATATACCTATGTACTTTCAGCTTTCATCTGTAAAAAAATAAACAAATAAAAAAAACCTCTAAAATGTAATCTTTAAAGTGGTAGTAATGTTTCATCAAAAAAGTAGTTCCGATTAATCTTCACTGTATTTGGGCCATGGAAAGTGTTATTTCAATACTTTTAGAGTTGTAGTACTTACTGTGAGCATAAGGAAAACCCCACTTGACAGGTTTTTCCTTATGCTCATTGAAGATTGTCCCTCTCTGCGGTCCATCCTGACAGTCTTGCTGCTCTGAGACGAGCAGTGTTAAATCAGTAAAATGGGCGGGAGGGGGATAATTTATCATTCAATTGCTCTTGAAATACAACGCTGACAGTATTGAAATAACACTCTCCACCACCCAAATACTATGAAGATTAAACTGAGCTGCTTTTTGGTGGAACATTACTATCCTTTTAACTTGATTTTAGTACGTGTAGCTTAGTTCTTTTCAGATATCTTCTGCCTATTTTTTGCTGTTTGTAATGAGTGACAAATTCTCACTGTTCACAGTAGGCTATTTCTTTATCTCAGACTAGTTTTAAAGCCCGTGTACATGGGCCAACACTGGCGGTGCTGCAGTCATGCTCAGTACTGACTGGCCGAATGCGCCACGGCTGATACGGAGTGGGAAGCTCTGAATACAGACCGTGGTCCTCTCTGCACACCTTCCTGGGACCAAGCGGTCCCAGGAAGGTGCGCAAAGTAGACTCTGGTCTGAATTTGTATCGCTCTGCATCAGCCGCAGTGTGGGCAGTCTCTAGTGCGCATGACTGCAGTGCGAGCAGAAGGCTTCTGACAAACATCCTAGCGAATTATAATATAGGATGATTTACAGACAATACAGCATTATCCCTTCCATAATACCTTATCAAGATTGTTATTATGATGAAGTCAGGGAGCCCTGTGGAATGAAGGAGTAGTTACCCTCACAGATCATACACAAGACTAGATTTTATGCCTCAAGAATCCAGTTAAAGAAACCAGTACAAAAAAGTCTGACAGATCCTAACTTGAAGTTATTTGAGTGAATAAAACACAATATCATTTTAGGTGTCTTAAAGGGATAGTAATCCTTAAAATTACTATCCCCTTTGTTGTAGCCAGTAAAAAACGGAGTTAAATGAGACCAGCAGCATCTCTCAAACCTTTATGGTTTGAGAGATATCCGCTTTCAAAGTTCCCTCTCCCCTGACGTCAGCATTCTAGCTGACCGCAAGGGAATCCGGTCCCGGGACCAGCGGAGGCTCTGCAGCAGATCCGAGATCATGTTAATAAAAAATAAATCCTTAATTTAAAAGGTCTTCTACATGTATTTGCAAACCAAACACATGTAGAAGACCTTTTTAGTAAAGGATTTCTTTTTTATTAATTCGATCTCAGCTCTGCTGCAGAGCCGCTGGCTGATCCCAGGAGAGGATTCCCCTGCTGTCACCTAGAACGCAGACATCAGGGCAAAAGCCAAAAAGAGGGAACTTTTAAAGCAGATATCTCTCAAACCATAAAGGTTTGAGAGATGCAGTGGTCTCATTTAACTCTGTTTTTTTACTGGCGACAGCATGGGTGATATTTTTAAGTATTACTATCCCTTTAAAAGATTAATCTTATGCAAGTCACAGAAGCTTCCAATGCATTTGGATTCCAGTTCAAATTAAGGCCTAGATTATATTGCAGCTGCTAAGTGTCATCAATGGTTTTATGTAACAGATTGCCATTGATATTTCTAGATACCTTTTAACAAGGGTTTTATCTAGAAATGAATCATCTGCAGTGAAATTCATGCCTAATTTGAGAAAATAGTTTCTACAGGTATAGCAGAGGGGAAAACTTTTGCTTGTCCAATAAGCTGTTTCTCCTGTAAATGTTACTTCTGGATGTCAAAAGGCAAACCCCCACATTTTCTGAAGGAGATTGCATCTGAAAATGTCCAAATGAACAACTGCAGTCTATCCCATTTCCAGTGTGCCTCTCTAATAGAGAAAGCAAAATGGCCATTATTTGTTTCATGCATAACATATTTGGACAATGAGAAACCTTTTTTTTTTCTCTCTCAACTGAATTGATTCAGAACACACTTGTTTTAACACTGTCCTTGAAGAGCGTTTTCTACCATGGTCCTGAAGTTCTCTTTTCTGGATTTCCCTGCTTGAGTACACTATTCAGATTTAAATCATTGGCTTTATCTAAAGGATTCCCAATTAAGTATTTGGAAAAATATATAGACAAAATCATTGTTAAAAGTATCAGCTGCATCATAATCCAAACTACTATTTGGCCTCATTTCTGGGGATTTTATGTGATATATAAAACAGCCAGTTTCAGTGCTTTCAAAACAGCCAGTTTCATGCAATTACCGAAAGACAGCGCACCGGAACTTCCAAGTGTAGAGATGACTGAAATAATTATATGAATGAGTATAGAGAAATGGACTAGAAAACTACCTAAATAAATGGGCATGTGTCAACTGTAAATGGACAAAAACATACAAATGTAGCCTTACACATTACTATTTTTTATTTGTGCACCCAGTACCAATAATATATGACACATTCACGTTTTTATTTGTATTTCCATTTGGGGAGAGTATCCCCTAACATTTTGATATACCAAGATAACACCATTCACGGTGGACTAACTATACAACCCCTTTCGGTGTGATGCATTCTATCAGCTACCGCAGATTTGCACTGTCCAGGTGAGATCCAGAAGCACAACACGTACACCTTCTAAGGGAGGAGACTATAGAGACAGAAAGACCAGCAGAGGAGAAACTGCGATTGAGCTGCAACAGATTGGTACTGTTCCAGTGGGATCCACAAGCACAACAAGCACAGCTTCAGAGAGAGGGGATTACAGAGACTGAAAAGGATCGGCAGGGGAGATGGGCTGAGATTGAGACCACTAGTATAAGGATTTACCCAAGAATGGGTCTGGTAAGCGCATTTTGATATAAATGATGCTCACATTTGCACACTGCTATTTAGATGAAGCAGCAATGGGTTACTCTATTTAGTATAAGCCCATATCTACTAGTGGATTAATTATATTGACAGAGAATCTCTACCATTCCACTCCTCTCAGTTCTCCATAGATCACTTATTTTGCAACACCACTGTGTGACCCACAGGCCACCTTCTGCCTACCACTACCCACTTCTGTGTTTTACCACCTCACCTTTTTCTATGCGGATGTTTTTGTCCATTTACAGCTGATGCACATCCATTTATTTAGATTGTTTTCTAGTCCTCTTCACTATATCATTCATATCATTATTTTAGTCAATGCTACAGTTAAAAGTTATGGTGCACTGTCTTTTTGTTTTTCCATGCATCGAACCTGAGGTATCCCCGAGAACAGACCGCAGGGAACATCACCAATCCAACTGTATATCAAGACACTATCAGTGCGTTAACACACATCAAAAATTTAAACTGACACTTCTAGCAACCCTCTTTAATTGAAATGATTATTAAAGAACTGAGATACATGCAGGAGAAGCCTTCAATACTGTATTTATACCCAAGCTGGGAAAGTAGAAAACATGGACATTTATCCATCCTTATTATTCCCCTGAACAGTATATTTATAACACTTATATTATTACTTACATTTAGATCTGGCTTAGATCATTTTCGTTGGCTTTTTTTTCCCTCTATTGCCCCTTAGTATATCCATTCCAGGAATAGGTGAGTGCTAGTCAGCTCTTCTTTTGTTTTTTTCATACAAATACTGATGTTACAGAATTTCTTCTCTCATCCCTACTTTGTAGAATTGCCATCCCATGCATTTCACATACTTCCTTTAAAGTGGGGTTAGGGCCAGAGCATGATGGGAAGTGTGTGAACCCTCAAAGGGACTTTTAGGCACTGTTTATGGGTACAACTAGGGATGGGCAAAAAGTTATTCTATGGGAAGAAATATTTCTAATGCCCAGTATTATCACTACCAATAATTAACAGAACTAAGGAAATTATTAATATTTGTATATACAAAATTATGATTCCTTCAACTGCTTAATATAATACTTCCTTAAGTATAATCTGTAGAGGTTACACACACACACACACACACACACACACACACACACACACACACACACACACACACACACACTTATCTTCCTCTTCATAGCAAATCTTCCAACAGAATGTATGTTATATGAAACTTACTTTGTCACATCCTTTCCTTAGGAAGTACCAGTTAGTGTGAAATGTGCTGCTGGATGTGGATGTGTGTGTTCTCAAGTGGTTTGGACCCACCTTAGTGACACAACAAGCCTTCAGGTTTTTCCTGGCTGAGATCTCTATTACATTCATTGGACAATACTAATTTCATGATCTGTGTACCTTCCTATGAATTGTTTATGTAGGTGTCGGTTATGTATCATACCTTTTTAGACATTGCCTCCAGGTCTCTGCAACCTGGATATTTTCCAGAGGAGTAAGAAGTCTTCTCTTGTGTTTCCATCCAGTGACTCTCTTGATCAGATCCTTATGGATAAGTGGATAACTCCTGATAAAAGTTTTTTTCTCAATAAGCATTTTCTAATTGACCTCCTTTTCTTGGCTAAGGCTTTGGTGCACAGTGGATCCCCTTATTTAACCTCCCTCCCACTGGCAGATACAGCAGGACTCAAAGAGTCGGGGGATAAGTGGATGGATTCTCTTCTCAAGATCTGCTTCACTCCCACTGGGCCAGCACTAAGACCTGTTTTGACTCTGCCTGGATCATCAGGGCAGTTGCCATTTGGGGTGAGCAACCTTCTGATTCTCTACGTACTGATGTTGCTAAGGAAGATGTGTTGGTTCTGATGATCAACAATACGGAGGTCAATACTTTTTTGCATCTTACTGTGAGAGAAAAAATGAATTGATCCCCTGCTGATTTTGTGTGTTTGCCCACTGACAAAGAAATGATCAGTCCATAATTTTAATGGTAGGTTTATTTGAAGAGTGAGAGACAGAATAACAAACATGTTGCAAAACATGACTTAGTACTTGGTGGCAAAACCCTTGTTGGCAATCACAGTGGTCAGACGTTTCTTGTAGTTGGCCACCAGGTTTACACACATCTCAGGAGGGATTTTGTCCCACTCCTCTTTGCAGATCCTCTCCAAGTCATTAAGATTTTGAGGCTGACGTTTGACAACTCGAACCTTCAGCTCCCACCACAGATTTTCTATGGGATTAAGGTCTGGAGACTGGCTAGGCCACTCCAGGATCTTAATGTGCTTCTTCTTGATCCACTCCTTTGTT
Organism: Rhinophrynus dorsalis; assembly: GCA_037306005.1. Lineage (NCBI taxonomy): Eukaryota > Metazoa > Chordata > Amphibia > Anura > Rhinophrynidae > Rhinophrynus > Rhinophrynus dorsalis. Next base: position 101,846,685 of record CM074723.1, read on the forward strand.
GCCTTGGCCGTGTGTTTTGGGTCATTGTAATGCTGGAATACCTGTCCATGACCCATTTTCAATTCCCTGGCTGAGGGAAGCAGGTTCTCACACAAGATTTGTCGGTACATGGCCCCATCCATCGCTCCTTTGCGGTGAAGTTGTCCTGTCCCCTTAGCGGGAAAACACTCCCAAAGCATAATGTTTCCACCTCCATGTTTGACGGTGGGGATGGTGTTCTTGGGGTCTTAGGCAGCATTCCTCCTCCTCCAAACATGGCCAGTTGTTACCAAGGAGAGCTCGATTTTGGTCTCATCTGATCATAACTCTTTCACCCAGTCATTCAGATGTTCATTGGCAAACTTCAGACAGGCCTGTACATGTGCTTTCTTGAGCAGGGGGACCTTGAGGGTGCTGCAGGATTTCAGTCCTTCACTGCATATTGTATTAGCAATTGTTTTCTTGGTGTCTATGGTCCCAGCTGCCTTGAGATCATTGACAAGATCGTCCCGTGTAGTTCTGAGCTGATTCCTCACTGTTCTCATGATCATTGAAACGCCAAGAGGTGAGATCTTGCATGGAGCCCCCGACCGAGGGAGATTGACAGTTATTTTGTGTTTCTTCCATTTGCAAATAATCGCACCAACTGTTGTCACCTTCTCACCAAGCTGCTTGGCTGTGGTCTTTTAGCCCATTCCAGCCTTGTGTAGGTCTACAATCTTGTCCCTGACATCCTTGGACAGCTCTTTGGTCTTGGCCATGTTGGTGAGTTTGGAATCTGATTGATTGTTTTCTTCTGTGGACAGCTGTCGTTTATACAGTTAATAAGCTGAGATTAGAAGCACTCCCTTTAAGAGAGTGCTCTTAATCTCACCTGTATAAAAGATACCTGGGAGCCAGAGATCTTGCTGATTGATAGGGGGTCAAATACTTATTTCACTCATTAAAATTATGGATTGATAATTTGTCAGTGGACAAAGATACAAAATCAGCAGGGAATCAAATAATGTTTTCCCTCACTGTAAAAGTGAGTCTGAAATGTTAGGTTTCATTTTGAAGGGCCAGAGTGCCAATCTTAATTTAATACTGTAATTGTATTTGTGAACAGTGGGATTGTCGGACCACCAACCGATCATAGTTGCAGGCAATGAACACCTGACTGACTCGTGTGCATTCTATTGAAAGCATTACTTGCATTAACTTTCTCAGTCTTTGGTCTCTACTAAAATGTCACGTATAGAGCCAGCCAATTTCTGAACAGCATGATCAACACTATCGCTTGCCTTGCCTTTTAAAATTCCTCTTTGCTATGCACTAAACCTAATCTGTCTCTCACAAAACCATGGAAGTACAAAAAAGGAGAGGGTAGCACATCCACCCAGCTTTAGGTCCATTAAACTATATATGTTTCAACTTAAAGGGATAGTAATACTTAAAATGTAAAAAAAAATATGTTGTAGAGTTTATCCCCCTGAGTAAAACAAGGTCACTCCCACCGCTGAAAGGTGTTTCATTCAAAAGTTATTAATTTTCAAAGTTGAATTTTTTAGGTGCAATATCACAGTGGCCTGAAATTGTACAGTGGCGCTGTTGCTACACCATCCTATGGAGATTTATGGTCAACTGACCAGAGCTGTCCATAGGATCGTGTAGCAACAGCGCCACTGTACAATTTCAGGCCACTGTGATATTGCACCTAAAAAATTCAACTTTGAAAATGAATAACTTTTGAATGAAACACCTTTCAGCAGTGGGAGTACCCTTGTTTTACTCAGGGGGATAAACCCTACAACATATTTTTTTTTACATTTTAAGTGTTACTATCCCTTTAAGACTCTTTCATAAAGTATAGTACAGAGGTTTAATAACTGTTAGGAAAAATGCTAGCTTGTTCTAACCATCTTGCCTTTCTCTGCAGTATTAATATTGCTATCAGTCTGGTTGGATAGTCAGGTCTTTGAAATGGTTTATTAATTTTTAATTTGTCTTATTGTACCCCCAAAATGACAGAGTCTGCTTTCTTTGAAATACAATTTCTTACATCCACTATCATCAGCTGTACCACAATACAAGAAGTTTCTTCTAATCCTTGATGGACACATGCTTAGGATGTTGGAAAAAATCTCTCCAATTCCAGTGTGGTTCTTTTGCAGTGATTCTCAGGTTCGGTCCTTGGGACACACCAATAGGACCGGTTTTAGAGACCTATACCTATGCTACAACTCTTAGACGGACAGTTTACATTACTTTATCTTTTGTTAGATATAATTTTTCCTCAGTTGGCCTTAGCAGTGACAGACCTCCCGCAGTCCTTGAGCTGTTGGGTGGCAAGCTGGGAATGATGGATGTTGTAGTCCAACAACAGCTGTTAGTGGTTTCTTTTTAGTGAAGTCTTGCCAGTTTATTCAAAATTGGATGCTATCTGCCACCTGGCACCATTAACTTGTCATCTGTGTTCAAGAAATACATTGTGGAAATTTTTTGACACTTGTAATTGAAACTGATCATTTTTAATTGGCTTCTTTGCATTAAAGTGAAAGAAAAACCTGTCTAAGGCTTTGCTCATTTTTCATTTTAAATATGTTTGGTGCACAATTTATTATTTTGTAATTGCCATAACGTATATTTTTTTATTTTGGTGATACACACAGCTTTTATATAAATTCACAGTAGTTGAAATGAATAAGGAAATTAGGTCATTTTACCCTGGAAGCCATTGGGTCTCCATGGAATGTGGGAAGACATATAAGTTGAGAAAGTTGAGTGGGCAGCATGGATTTTCAGTGGTAGGCAAGTGCTCTAAGTTATTTGGACCAGCATATAAATGTGCATCTACATTTTGGTTCTAGGAAAAAAAGTTAAAATAGTTTTACATATGTGCATAAAATTTTAGTTATTACAGAATGGGGCTTAGGTCTCATATAGGTTGCAAGTAAGAATGAAAAAACTGTATTGTTTAAAACGGCATTAATTAAAAATTGTATTGCTTAACTATTTAGCCCCTTTTATCTCCAGTGTGGAAACAACCTATATACACTTCAAGGGCCATATATTCAAAGAAAAAATTGGAGGCGTTCCGGGGCTTTGCAATGCTTTGGAGACCTCTCTAGCATTCAAGGGGTTAAAATCCTTATTTAAATCAGTAACAATTTTTAGAATGTTTTAGTTCTGAACATGGAGCCCTATATCCCTTAAGGACCAGAGGGTTGTTCAACACATTGTGAAGCATACCCCTCTGGACAATAAAAGCCTCTCCAATTAATCTTCATAGTATTTGGGCCATGGAGAGTGTTATTTCAATACTGTCCGAGTTGTTGTCAAGAGTAATTGAATGATAAAGTATCTCCCTCCCACCTGTTTTACCTAGTGTAACACTGCTCAGCTCAGAGCAGCAAGACTGTCCGGATGGATTGTAGAGAGGGACAATCTTCAGTGAGCATATGTAAAAAAACAGGTAAAATCTGTCAAGGGGGGCAGGGTTTTCCTTGTGTTCACAGTAAGAAGATTGTCCCTTGCTTTGAGCTGTCTCGTCAAGGGACCAGTTTCCACATCTGAGGGGAGGCAGCTTACAGTAGGTAAAGGGGCGGGAGGGGGATACTTTATCATTCAATTACTCTTGAACTACTACTCTATAATTGGAGCTGCTTTTTTGTGAAACACTATCCCTTTAAGTGTTTAAACAGAAATACAGTGAGCCTCAGTGAAACAAATGGAGCTTTTAACCTCTTGCTTGCTGGAAAGGTCTCCACTGCATTGTAAAGCAATTTTTGGAGACAGCTTAAACATTCAAATGGGTAAAAGTACCATTTAATAATTTGGCTTGAAATTTTTCATCTTTTGTCTGTATACATAAGATATATATATATATATATATATATATATATATATATAAAGATAGGAAGTGCTTGCATGTCAATATTTAATTAGCATAAGTTACAATTATAAGTAACTCAAAATATAATAAACTATATTAGTTCAAGAGCCTGTGTACATGGGCCACAGTGCCACCCAGCAATGGCCGCGGTGCAGTCATGCACAGTACAGATTACGGAGAGAGGCACCCCGAATTCAGACCATAGTCCTCTCTGCACATACGGTCTGAATTTGGAGCCCTGCTCCGTTATCAGCCGCAGGACAGGCAGTCTGTAGTGCGCATGACTGCAGCGTGTGCAGCCTTTTCTACTGCACATGATGCCTTCTGACAAACACATATTTAGCGAATTATATAGGATGTCTAATAAAGCATTACCTCAATAAATTTACTGACTTTCAGTCAAAAATGTTCTAAAGTTGATAGAGGTCTCTAAAAAACATAAAAAACAAGTGTAATGTCTAATTTTTTTCTAGTAATGATGTTAAAAACATTTTCAGAGGTTGGTAACCTTGCCAACCTTGAACTGTCACTGGTCTTTGGAGACAGGTTTGAAAACCATGGTTCTATAGAACTGAGAAGAAAAAAAAAAAGTTGCAAATCAATAAGCGAAAGAGGTGCAATTCTGGGGATAACTTACAGTACTATCAGGGACAAATACAAATTTACCAATTTCCCATTGATTAAATCGTAACCCCAAAACAAAAGAGGTTTCCTCATTGGGTAATGATGTTAATCACAATTGTCTTGATTTGGGCCTACTCACATTATATCATAGCTGATGTATTTGGACAGTAGCAGAAGTAGCTTGTACAAGAAGTTATATCTGCTTCTACTCAGATAACAGTGAACTCAACTGATCGCTGAATGAGCCATATTCACCTCAAAAGCAAACAAGAAATCCAAACATAAAATAAAAGCCAGGATGCTTTTACTACAAAAACAGCATGCAAACAAAGTCAGTCATAAAATTCACAATAATTGTTGGCTGCTAAGTGTCCAGGCTTTATTGACTTATGAGCTTCATGGAAATTTGCCTACCCCATTCAGGTCTCTTCCATGTAAACGAGCCAGGCAAAATACCTGAGATTATTTACTAAATAAAAAAATGTTTATTAAAACAAGTAAACATAAGGCACACAAGCCTTTAAAGACATGAACCCTTCAACAGTAATGAGTTTCTAGGCTAAAAAGCCTTTTCCTCAGGGCACGAGACTCAACAGCAAAAAAAACAAAACAAAATTACTTTTGTTCTGAGCCTGGTGCCCTGAGGTAAATAAATTTTAGCTTTGTTCGGGTGCCTTTTATTTACTTGTTTTAATATTATTTTATTTATTTGTTTATTTAGTGACATCACTGGTATTTCTTCAGGTTGCAGTATATGGGAGAGATCTGGACAAGGGAAGGCAGTTGTCCTTGGAAGCTCATAAGCAGTTGTGCCCTCTACTGTGCAGTTGATTTGTTCCAGAATTGCACCACTGTAGCTTATTGGATTGTGTCTTTTTAGTAGCATTGACAGAGTGACACGAAGGCTTTTAACTCTGCAGTATATCTACTCTATTGTGTAGGATTAAACTGAAGTGTGATTGCAATCTTGTCTCGAACACCTTGCTCACAAAGTGTGGTAAGGATGTGATTATGATTCTATTAAGAGAGGAGGTAGTAGTGGAAGGATCACTGGAAAATATGCAAAGCTAACAGTTGTCGTCAGCATCATATATTTATTCAATTAAAATAATCAGCTCATTTTTTTTTTTTTTTTTTTTTAATATAAAATTTTTATTTTAGTTTTGCCCAGAATAGTGTGCAATGGATTTGCTTTGTAATGAAGTTCACACTCTGGTCCTTAAAGGGATCATAATGTCTATAGTAGAGCTCAGCTCCGAGTCTTCTATATGTTTTTTATAACGCACAGCGCTATGTTTAAATACTTACAGTTCTGTAGTTCAAAAGATATTCAAGCTGAAAGGATCCCCCTCAAGCACCTTCTGGCCTCCTCCCCTTAGATCTACAATCTGGTCATGGGACCGGACGGATGAACCAAGGGACAATCTTAACACAGTAAGTAAATGGAAAACCCTTCCCCCTTGGCAAAGGAAGGCAGGCTTTTCCTTTTGCTTACTGAAGATTGTTGCTGTCCATCCGGACCACACTTAGAGGAAGGATGATGCAGGGAAAGGAACGGGTGGGGGATCCTTTCAGCTTGAATATCTTTTGAACTACAGAACTGTAAGTCATTAAACATAGCGCTACGTGTTATAAAAACATATAGAATACTTGGAGCTGCACTGTAATATAGACATTACTATCCCTTTAAGAGATTAAAGAAATTCAAAAGGGAGAGTACAATCCATAAACAGTTTGTGTTATATGACCTTCATTTGGCTGTACATAAGGCAGCAATACGGTTGAACACAAATGAAGCTTTTTATTAATATACTGCAGAATTCTAATGCAAATGAAAGTTTAAAACGTGGGCTATTATTAAATTTGATTACAGAAGTGTATTGGTTTTCAATTCTCTACAAAATATGGTTTTCTGGGATGCAGTGTTCAATTGCACATTTAATTGAGGCAGTGGTGGACAAAATTATTCAGAGCTTTGGAGCCTAGCAATTGTTTAACACTTTGAGTGCTGGGGGGAGTATCCAGTGCTTTGTGGGTTCTCTGGCACTCTAGGGGTTAAAGAGGCAGTTTGACATTTCAGAAACTAGTGAATGGGTGCATGTACATAGGTGCATATAAAATATTCCAAAAAATCATTAAGTAGGAGTGAAATTGTTGGAGCCTTTCCCACTACTGAATTAAGATGATTATGATAATTCATCCTAGATTGCACCATAGAGTGCCAGCATGTTTAAAGATCTGCTTTGTGTGGAATACCAACTGCGTAAATACAGTACAATTTCATGTTAGTGCGTGCAAGTTTTACAGGTGATGGTGATGCAGGGCACACCATTAACAAATTAAAACAAATGAAAAAGATTAAAATGTATTCACGCTTGATTGCTGAACATTTCAGTGTTCTTGCACCACTACTATAATTTCCCTGTTGCAATACTACTGAAACGTTGGACAACCAAACATGAGTGCATTTGATTCTTTCATGCGAGTGCATCACTGTCTGCTCTCAGTGGCTGGAACATACAGTCCACTTCCATATCTCTTGTAGCAAGGAGGTTCAAATGGCCACATACAGACCAGGATTTAAGAAAAACTATGATTAAAAACATATGCCCTAGTCTTAGTAATAGGTATCTGATTAAAGGGACAGTAATGTCCCATAAAACTTGTAGAAGACGAAAAAATAAGCTTAATGGCTCAAACCCTATCTCTCAAACCGCTATGGTTTGAGAGATATAAGCACTGAAAGTCCCCCCCTCCCTCCCTCCCTCCCTTTCTCCTGACGTCAGCGTCTAGCTGACAGCAGGAGATCCCGGTCTGGGGATCAGCCTGTGGCTATGCAGCAGAGCCGAAATTGCATTATTGCAAAATAATTATTTTATTGGAGAGGTCTACAAAGTGTGCCTGGTTTGCAAGCACACTTTATAGACCTTTCTAATGAAGTAATTCTTTTGCAATAATGTGATTTCAGCTCTGCTGCAGAGCCCTCCTTGTGTCGGCCGACAGGGATGTCCTGCTGTCAGCTTTACAACTGACATCAAGAGACGAGGAGGGGGGGGGGGACTTTCAGTGATTATATCTCTCAAACTATAGTGATTTGAAAGATAGGGTTTGCGCCACTAACCTTATTTTTTTCACTGTCTACAAAACTATAACAAGATTTTACAGGACATTACTAACACTTTAACTCACCTAAGCTTACTAATGGACATCTGTAAAGTAGAACTGTCACTGTGTAACAAATATGTGATTTTCAAAGAGCTTCCAAAATCACCTGTGTTTATATTATCCAGTTTTTAATTGACAAAAATATTTTTAGATATGTTTAGTTTTATTTATATGTCACTTTATGAAGATGCTATTGGCAGGCATGCCAGGCAGATACAAATGTTCTACATTATCCCCCCTCCCAACAAGACTTTAAAGCCCAATTTAAGCCAACGTGAATTTTTATTTCTCTCCTATGTTGCCGTTAGTTCGCCCCAGAATGTACTCAAGGGGGGGGTTATGCACTAAGGTGTAATAAATGACTTCTCCAGTGATATCACTTCTCCAATTCCTATGTTATTCTATGGAGCCTATTCACTAAGAGAGTGATCGGAGAGATCTTGGTGCATAGGCTGTACAGAGAAGTGATATCACTGGAGAAGTCATCTCCACTTTATCACACCTTGGTACATCTCACCCCAGTTCTACTCCGTACATCAGCCTTAGAGACCCAAGCAAGACTATCCCCTTGGTCATGAATAATTTGTAACATTTAAATTCACATCATTAGGCTTACTTACTAAATCTTGTGATGAGCTGAAGATACAGCCCTAAAGCAAAGATGGGATATGCGTTTTGCAGACTTTTTTCTCTTTTAAACTAATGATGTTCGAAAGCTGCGAGGCTATAAATAGTTGAATGATGAAATCTATAAAAAGAACAGCAGAACAGAACCAATTTTAGAGTATGTTAGTGTATTTATTCAGAGACTTAACCATTTGAATGCCAAAGGGGTGTGCAACACATTGCAGATCAATGAGTTACACACTCCTGGTACTCGAAAGATAAAATGGAATGTAAATGCACACACAAACACTTGCAGGCAATCAGCCACATGAGCAATGGCGCTCTACAGTATTCTCTCACCAATCGATGATAAATTGAGAGCTCAGCTGTATGAACAGATAATGCATTTTCCCATTGACTCCAGAGTGGGCATTAACAGTGTGTCTAGGCTAAAGGAGCTGAGATGGGATGAGTAGAGTAATGTATACATACTGAAGTTGATATTTAAAGGGATAGTAATGTTTCATAATAAAAGCAGCTCTAATTAATCATCATAGTATTTGGACTTTGGAGAGTGTTCTTTCAATTCTGTCAGAGTTGTAGTTCAAGAGTAATTCAATGACAAAGTGTCCCCCTCCCACCCCTTTTACTGATGTCACACTGCTAAGCCAGATCAGACGGGAGGTGCCCAGGTAGACTGCAGAGAGAGACAATCTTCAATTAAGATAAGGGAAAAATCTGAAAAGCTTGTCAAGGGGGGCAGGGCTTTCATTGTTTTCATTGAAAGAAGATTGTCCCCTGCTGTTATCTGTCTGGTCTTACAACCAGATCCCCATCTGAGAAGATATGGCTTACACTAGGAAAAAGGGGCGGGAGGGGGAAACTTTGCTTGTGAATATCTCTTAAACCATAAAGGTTTGAGAGATAAGACTTATATCATTCTTCATACTTTTTTAATGCCTATAAAATAAAATTAAAACGAAGTATTACTATCCCTTTAAGAAGAACTAGCGTAAACATGCAGCAGCTCAGCTGCTTCATGGGGGACATATACAAATTCCCATTCTGTTTAACCCTTTGTGTGCCAGAGAGTTACCTAGTACATTGCAACTCAATGCTTGAATGCCTCTGACACTCAAAGGCTTAATATAGCTTTTTACCCCTTTAATGTTAGTAGAGGGAATTGTGAAGCAATGCTTTGGAGGCCTACCTAGCATTCCAAGGGTTAAAGTCCCCATTTAACCCTTTGAGCACCGGGGGTGGGGATGTACAATGCATTGCAAATCAGTATCTTGCTCACGTCTCTGGGACTTTAAAAGGGTTACATTAATTTTATGAATAATTATTATGAATGGGGCTTTTAAAGTCCCCATTTAAATAAATGGAAATGTTATGTTTGTCTTAGAATTGCTCTTACTTTGTGCACATGCCTCTTATCTTCCTGCTGACAGCCACACTCTCATAGAAGTTATTTTCTAGACACAATTACAGTAGAATGTATTATGTTGAGTGAGTTTTAGAAATTTTTAGTAACTGCTTTTCACTGAAAAGCAATGTACAAATATACATGACAGTAATGACATTTGGCTGCCCTTCAATGCATAATATCAATTAACATGATTCAGTGACAGGTGAACAAAGGCTGACATTGTCAGTGTTAAGGAAGAACTTAACCCTTTAAGGATGAAAGAAGAACATGTTGTTCACTCAAAAGAGCTACTGATTCTTCTGCTACTATTTCCAGCAGGGAATATGAGGAATCCACTCACCTAAACATGTCTAACAAGGTCTGTGTGCCAAATACAATGGTGCTACTGGGATTCAAGTTTCACAATTGGGCATAATATAATGATATTTTCAATTCTTTAAGATGAAAGTATCTCTACTTTATGGTGGATATAATTTCCAAGGTTAAGTTTCAATTGGATTACTGTGGTTATGTTTTAAACACATAAATTGTACGTAGTGGGCAGTGGCAGATTAGGCCTCTCAGTTTCCCACTGTTAGAGACAAGTTCAAAACCACTCTTTAGGGTTGAAATGTATGGCAAATGCATTCCTGTTGTCAATACATTTTTGTTCAACTGGTAATCGGATTAACTGCACTCACTGCTGTGTAGCCATGATCCGCTGTGCACTGGTAATCAAAGAGCCACAAACACTGCCTCACCAACCTTCATCTACTGTTCATTACTAATCATAGAACCACCAGCCCGGCTACCTAAGTCTTGTGTTTTGTAAAGGACACCAGCAGGGAGGACTTGCATATCATGCCTGATATATAAAAAATAAATAAATAACTTTATCTTAGAATCTGGTTGAGTATTCTGCATCTCAAACCAACTTCTGCCATTACCATTACCTCTTTTTACCCCAGAGTGACAAACCAACTTCCGCCTTTACCATTACCTCTTTTTACCCCAGAGTGATGTTGTTGCAGTTATTTCATCCATTTGACACTGCCGAGGTAAGAACAGGGTAATGTTTATGACAGAAGCTAGTTTGGGGGACCCTGAAGACTTCTATTCGACAATAAGATTTTTTTTTTTCCTTTAGCTTCCACATTTTCTTGATATATGTATTGTTTGCAGACATTTTAGTACAGTTAGGTCGTATTTGAAAAATTTATTAAGAACGGCAGTTTTATATTTCTGGCACTGCCTGTGACCGTTCTTACTAATGGGGGGTCATTTCACTTGGGATAAGAGCTGCTAGTGAATACAACAGAAAATACCATAGTTTTCAAATATTGCATTAAGGGTAGAAATACAAATAAATAAAAAATAGAGCACTGGCTAGGAATAGAAAGGCAAGCGATCATTTGATACAGTGGGATTTCTTCTTCTTCCCAAAATGGTATGCTTTGTCTCCCTTTTCTTTTTATCTATATAGCTATGTTCGGTAGGGGTAGTTTTATGCTTCTGGCACTCCCTATATCAATGATGTTGAATGTTTTTGGGCCCAAGTGCCCAATTTTCTGCAGAGAGGTAAGCTTAGAGATATCAAAATGCCAGTACTGAACATTTACCATGGAAACTAGGTTACTTGATGAATACATATTTGATAAGATCAGACAGATGTAAACTGTCTGATTAAAAAAAACATATGAAACAATATTTTTATTTAGAATAATTGGAATATCATTGTATCAAAGTTATGTAAAACCAAAGAAAATGGAGCTATACACTTTGTGGTATATTTTCTGCAGTGCCACCAACTTGGAAATTGAACTTACAAGTTTGCACACAATTAATCTGAGTAACAATATGGCTTTGAGCAAAGTAGGCCAACTTCACAATACTTTTCTTGCAATGACATTAACTTTTATACTTAGAACGCAAGGCCACATTTATAAAGATAAACTGAAGCAATTATAAGGCATAGTGGTAAATTAGGAGCAATTAAAAATAGTCCATTGCTTTCTATGGCAATTGCTCCTATTTAGCACTTTGCCCCAGAATTCCTCCAGTTTTGCATTGATAAATATAGCTATTATGTACACTTGAAAAAACATGTTTCTGGCCAAAGGAGGCTTTCCATTTACAACACCTTTTCTGCAGTGTCACCAAACCGTGCACACTGATTGTGGAAAAGTGATGAATTGATAATCTCCATAGATACCAGAGAAGTGTTTCTGCCTATTGTTTCTAGTTTGAGCTACATTAAAGTTTATGATGGAGCTTAAAAAGTTTTAAATTACACTAATAAAATGAGTGAAAACATGGCTTTGGACAAAAGAGCCTTTCACTTCTCAATACCTGTCTATGTTCACATGCTGATTCCCTTCCTCTGTCACTGGATATGAGTAGGGGACAGAGACAGAAATTCAATATTAGGGTAAGCTAGGAACAGAGTAAAGCCCCCACATACTTTTAGCTTTATCGTTCCTTGAATTGGCACTGTGGCAAAAATGATTAATTGTACCGCCGCCATCTTTCCACTCTAAATTAGGCATCAATCCCACTTTTATGCTCCACCATAAATTTGCCTGACAGCTGGACTGTCTCTTGTGCCTACTCCCCCTTCTCTATTGAATCTGCCAACAGTGGACCAGTTTAAGCGGTGCACTTTCCATTTCCTCCCTTTCTCACATGAATTAGGAAACAAGCCCAGCAATGTCCTATTTGTCAAACTGGAGAGATACGACTATCTCAGGACTCCTTCCCTACCTATCTACATTAATCAACCCCCACTGCAGACTGCTTCCCCAAATAAAGAGCCTACCTGCAGCTCCAATTGTCCTGACTGCAGGATCTCTCTTCCTCTTGCATGAGTTGGCAAGGCCTCCGAGTGTACATTTACACTTTTCTGCATTGGGAGAGAGCCTACAGTACCTGCTTAGACCAGGCCCAATTTGTAAGCCACTGTGACTGTCTGATACAATTTGGGAGTAGGGTCGCAAGATAAACCAAGATTTGGAGGAGGTGGTTGGGGATGTGACAGATACCCATTTGCCAGCCTTCCAGTGGTAGTACAGTATACTTTAAATTGGGCATGGGGCAGTCCAGGGAGTCTGAGCCACTCCAGCAATATCTAATTTCTATCTTGATATGAGGTAGAAGTGTGCGTCTCCACCCTGAGCCGGAGACCCCTGATGTGCCCCGGGTATGCCCAGACAATAAAATGGTACTGGAACCAGGTGTTCTAACCCCATTCTACAACTCTCTCTCCCCGTTTCCACAACCACACTATATAACTGCAAGGAAGAAGTGGTTGGCTCCACTTGGTTTGTAATAGGTGGGAAAAATTAGTTATGATGGGAGGGAATGAATACTCAGTGATCATGTGATAATAGGAAGGGAAAGGTTAGCCAATCAAAACACTTTTGGTGGAGGGAGGGGAGGCTCCATTTCCCAGTGCACCTGCAGCCTCCCTCGCATTCAGGAAAAATGGCAAAGGGTAGTGGAACCCTTGCCGAGTGCCACCATAAAGGCTTCTGAGAGTCAGTGGTGGCACCTGTGCCACAGGCTCGCAATCACTGCCCTATATTATCCTTTTGTTATATGAGCTTTTATCAGTGGGGTGTCGTTTTTATCAGGAGAGGAGCTGCAAATGCCTAGAAAAGGAAACTCCATAGTTTTCAAAAATGTCAGTACCTTTTTAAAAGGATATAAATATAAAGAAACAATGCATAATGTTTTTTCTGTAGCACATTTTATGGATACATTTGAGCACACTGGATTAGGAGTAAAAAGGCGAACAACCCCTCATTTCATGGATTTGGTTGTCTTCTTTCCAAAATTGTATGCCTTGTCTACCATTTATTCTTGTATGTAGTTGTTACAAACTTAAAGGGATACATAGTAACATAGTAATTTAGGTTGAAAAAAGACTTGCGTTCATCTAGTTCAACCCTTTTCCTATTCTTGTTTACCATCGTTGATCCAAAAGAAGGCAAAATAAAAACCCTCAATACAGAATACAGGATAGTAATGTTTCATAATAGAAGCAGCTCTAATCATCATAGTATTTGGGCCTTGGCGAGTGTTATTTCAGTTTTGTCAGAGTTGTAGTTCAAGAGTAATTCAATGACAAAGTATCCCCTTCCCACCCCTTTTACTGATATAACACTGCTCAGCTCAGAGCAGCAGAGAGTGTCCAGGTAGATTGCAGAGAAGGACAATCTTCAATTAAGATAAGGGAAAAAGCTGGAAAACCTGTCAAGTGGGGCAGGGTTTCCATTGTTCTCACAGTAAGAAGATTGTCCCTTTCTGCTATCTGTCTGGTCAAGCAACCAGATTCCACATCTGATGTGAACAGTGTTACACTAGTTAAAAGGGGCAGGAGGGGGACACTTTATCATTTAATTACTCTTGAACTACAACCCTGACAGTATTGAAATAACACTCTCTATGGCTCAAATACTATGAAGATTAATGGGAGCTGCTGTTTTTGTGAAACATTACTATCCCTTTAAGTTTAGCTATGTCATATAATTGGAAAGAAAAGCAAGAATGGTCCGTGCAGTTTTGCTTTTCTGGCAGACACTACGTTATGGCAATGCACACCAGCAGGGTACCATTAGACTTTAAAATGGTATGCCTTGGGTTTTAGTGATCTAAATATATTTGAAAATCTTTTATTTCGCCATAGTTCCATCTCCTGGTGATTGATAGGAAACCAGCCTTGGTAGAAATGTACACCGTCAGTCACTGAAATTATGTGTGGTGCAAAATGGAGAAAAAAGGATTTTTCCCTGTCGTCCAATACAGGTCACTGGTACAATGGGGAGGCGATCCGCCCCTTTAAGTAGGCAGGAACATTCATTCAAATGTATGCAGGGGGTGGAGCCTCCCCTCCCTCTTAAGCTGCCTTCAGGCCAGAGCCAAGCTAGATTGATTTGTTCCTGTGTGCTGTGCACACCAGGTGGAGAACATCTCTCATTCAACTTTAGTTTTTTATTGTTTTTATTCAAATATGGAATACCACCATTAGGCGGGTGACCATGGCTATGAATTGCCCTCTCCAAAGTGGCTAGTGCAGCTTCCAGGGATTTTCTGGTGGACCTTATGCCCTGAAGAGGGAACAACTTGAGTCAACCAGCTTCCCTGCTGGGGAATTTTCCTCTGGTTAATTCCCTTTTAACATGGTTACCTGAAGACAGAAGTCCTGCAGAAAGGTGAGCCACCCTTTGAGTGCTGAAGGTCCACTTGTCCCACAGTGTCCCTTCTTTGGGCTTGTATTTGGGAGTTCTCATTTTGCACTCCAGCACTCATAGGGTGTTTTTATTTATATTGCCTGTATTTATGCAATTTCTGTGGTATTCCCTGGGTTTTGGAGCTTTGGATTATTGTTTTCTCATGTTTTACATGTGTTTGGGGTATGTTTGGTAAACTGTTTCTCTCAGAAAAAATTTATTAATATTTAATGTTCCGCGCTTTTACCCGCATAGACGCCATTGCTCCTTTACTCTCTATGGGTTTACACAGTGTGGGACGTATCTCTGGAACCGCTTGTCACAGCGACTTCAGAGAGGGCTCATTTGGGGGGGCTTCGGGCACTGTTTTGGGGTACTTCTGAGAAAAACTATGTTTCCCATGAGCGCCCGTTTAGCGCTCGTTTTCTGATTGGCTACCGTCGCGGCAGCCATTTTGTGGTGTTATTCTCAGCGAGTATACTACGCAGGGACCGAGCCTTCTCTCCTCTCAGCAGATTAACCCTTCGCTGACCAGATAAGTTCGATTTTTGACATTTCTGGGGTGAAACTTTAATCTTTCACACTTCTACTGGGTGATTTTTCTTAGTGGAGTATATCTGACGCTGTGAGCATGTCTACTCCACTGGAGTCAGGGGCTAGACCCAAGACCAAGGGGTCTGGGGTGTCTATTTCCCCCATTGCGTTTTGCTCCTCTTGTCACTCTGGGCTGCCTAGAGAATTTTCAGGTCATTTATGCCCAAAATGTGCAGAAAGTCATGACAGCAACCCTGGGCTTTCCAGCCACGCTATTGAGCCAACTTGGGTAAAAGAGTTTAAAGCTGCCACTAGGGATCTCAGATCCACTCTCCAACTCTTTCCCTCTCAGGTTCAGGGGGCTCTGCAAGTCTGGCAGACCCCCTCCACAATCAGGACCTCCCTGTCTAAGCCACAGGGGGCTCCTGATATGTCTGATTCTTCTGAGGAAGAACTTTTGCAGGATTCTGATGCTGAGGAAGGCACTGTTATAGAATCTAATAGGTCCATTGGTGACCCTTATGAATGTGACCCTGAAGTTTCTGCTGAGGGTTTGATCAGAGCTGTGCTAACCACGCTCAACCTTCCTCTGACTCAGGAATCTACTCCTGATCCAACTGACGTTTTCCAAAAACCGTCTAAGGCTGTGGTTTGTTTTCCTAATAACCCTACTCTTGCTCGTTTAGTCTCTGATGCGTGGAGGCATCCTGAAAAATCCTCTTCTGTGTCCAAAAAGTTTGCTAAACTTTACCCTTTTCCTGAGGCTGAACTAGCTAAATGGGTTCATCCTCCCAAAGTGGATGCTCCTATTTCTAGGTTATCCAAATCTACTGCCTTAGCTGTATCAGATGCCTCTGCCCTGCAGGATTGGACGGACAAAAAGTTAGAGATTTGTCTTAAATCCATTTTTGTCTCTATTGGCACTGCCATGCGTCCAACCTTTGCAGTGGCGTGGGTTAAAGGGATAGTAATACTTAAAATGTAAAAAAAAATATGTTGTAGGGTTTATCCCCCTGAGTAAAACAAGAGTACTCCCACTGCTGAAAGGTGTTTTATTCAAAAGTTATTAATTTTCAAAGTTTAATTTTTTAGGTGCAATATTACAGTGGCCTGAAATTGTACAGTGGCGCTGTTGCTACACGATCCTATGGACAACTCTGGTCAGTTGACCATAAATCTCCATAGGATGGTGTAGCAACAGCGCCACTGTACAATTTCAGGCCACTGTGATATTGCACCTAAAAAATTCAACTTTGAAAATTAATAACTTTTGAATGAAACACCTTTCAGCAGTGGGAGTACTCTTGTTTTACTCAGGGGGATACATCCTACAACATATATTTTTTCACATTTTAAGTATTACTATCCCTTTAATAGGGCTATTGCGGCCTGGACTGAACAACTGACTGAGGCGGTTCGCCAGGATGCACCAGTGTCTGAGCAGTTACAGCTTCTTGCTAATATATCAGAAGCTCAAAATTATGTTTCTGACGCTGCTTTTGATGCTGTGCGCATGATGGCAAGGGCCTCTACTTCCTCTGTGGTGGCTAGACGTGCTTTTTGGCTGAAAATTTGGTCTGCTGACACTGCTTCTAAGAAAGCTTTGCTTTCTTTACCCTTTCAGGGGACCTTACTGTTTGGATCTGAACTTAAGGAGATGATTAGTGAGGCTACTGGTGGCAAAAGTACTCTTCTTCCATCAGTCTTCAAGAAGAAATTTCCAGCCAAACGCAATCGGTCCTTTCGTTCCTTCCAAACTGAGACACGCTCCACGTCCCAGGCAGGTCCGTCCTCCACGCGCTTCTCCTCCAAGCCCAAACAGTCCTGGAAGCCCAAAGTTGCCCCCAAGGCCAAGACCTCCAAGACTGCTTCGGCATGACTCACTGAACGCGGGTCCGCATTCGGCTGTAGGTGGACTTCTCCACATCTTTCGCTGGGTTTGGGAGGAGTCAGTGGCGGACCCTTGGGTTGTTCAGGTGGTATCAGAGGGATACAGGATCCCTTTCTCTTCCCTTCCTCCTTTTCGGTTCCATTTTACTCGTCCTTCTCAGGAGCCTACAAAAAGACGTCTCTTTGACGACGCGATTCAGGATCTTTTGGACAAAGAGGTCCTGGAACTGGTTCCACCAGAGGACACAGGTTCAGGATTCTATTCCAACCTGTTCGTTGTGGCCAAAAAGGACGGAGGGGCTCGTCCTATTTTGGATCTCAAGGATCTCAATTCCTTTGTTGTGAGTTCCCACTTTCGTCAGGAATCCCTGCGTTCTGTGATAGCAGCAATGTCTCCAGGGGAGTTCCTTGCCTCCCTGGACCTTCAGGATGCATACCTTCACATCCCTATTCATCCAGAGAGCAGACGGTATCTCAGATTTGCCTGTCACAAAGGCCACTTTCAGTTTTCAGCTCTTCCCTTTGGTCTGACTTCAGGTCCTCAGGTCTTTCAGAGGGTATTGGGAGCTTTGATAGCTGTGCTTCATCGAGATGGAGTCAGGGTGACTCCCTACATGGACGATCTGCTCCTGAAAGCCTCCTCCGCCAGCAGCTGCAGTTGTGTATACAGACACTCAATCGCCACGGCTGGATTGTGAATCTGGACAAGTCAGACTTAGTCCCATCTCAACAGCTCCTTTTCTTGGGTCTCCTGTTCGACACTCAGCAGAGCATGGTGTTTTTGCCGGAGGAAGTTGTTCATCAGATAGCTATCCGGGTGTCCAAGATCTTAGAGCTAGACACGGTTCCAGTACCGAAGTTAACCTCTCTGGTGGGGAAGTTTATTTCCACGATAGAGGCAGTGCCATTTGCCATGGCACACACCAGGGAACTTCAGAGGTTTGTGATCCAGACGTGCAGGACTCATCCAGATCATCAGCATCTGTCAGTATCTCTGCCTCCTCATGTCGAGTTGAGCCTGGAATGGTGGTTGGACCTGTCTCATCTCCTGAAAGGGAGGTCCTTTCGGGTTCCTTATTGGACCACAGTCACGACGGACGCCAGCCTCCGGGGATGGGGGGCTGTGTTGGGTCGTTTCAGTGCTCAGGGGAAATGGGGACTGGAGGAATCTCTTCTCTCCATCAATGTTTTGGAACTTCGTGCCATCTTTCTTGCCCTGAGGCACTGGTAATCTCAGCTGGAAGGTTGTCCAGTCAGAGTGGAGTCCGACAACGCCACCGCAGTGGCCTACATCAACAGACAAGGCGGCACAAAAAGTCTCACCGCTTGGTTAGAGGCCAAGGCCATCTTATCTTGGGCGGAAGCTCATGTGCCCGTCATCTCAGCAGTACACATTCCAGGCGTAGACAACGTCATGGCAGACTTTCTCAGTCGTCACACAGTCGTCAGCGGAGAGTGGGCGCTTCATCCAGAGGTGTTTCACCTTCTAACCCAGATGTGGGGGGTGCCTGTAGTGGATCTGATGGCTACCAGACACAACAGGAAGGTTCCAGTGTTTTGCTCTCGGTGGAGGGGCCCTCTTGCTCTAGCAGTGGATGCTTTGTCAATCCCTTGGGAGTTCCCTCTGGCGTACATCTTCCCTCCTCTCCCTCTGTTGATCAGAGTCATCCAGAAGCTGAAGATGGAGCGTTGTCCTGTCATCCTAATCACTCCAAATTGGCCTCGTCTGTCCTGGTATCCGGAACTGCTAGCCATGTCTGTGGCGGATCCCTTTCCGCTTCCTGCCCATCCAGATCTACTTCTTCAGAGATATCTGTGGAAGGAGGATGTTCAGCATCTCCATTTGATGGCTTGGAGGTTGAATCCTCAATTTTGAAGAAGAAAGGGTTTTCCTCTTCAGTGGTGTCCACGATGCTTAGAGCTCGCAAGCCTGTGTCTTCCAAGATCTATCATCGCATATGGTCCACCTTTGTGGCATGGTGTACTGATAAGGATCTATCTCTTGATTTCCATGTTCCCATGGTCCTGGCTTTCTTGCAGGATGGGGTTGAGAAGGGACTCAGCCTGAGTTCTCTCAAGGTTCAGACTTCAGCTTTGTCTGTGTTTTTCCAGGAACGGATTGCTATTCTTCCTGATGTTAAGGTTTTCTTCCAAGGTGTGGCTCATGTTCGGCCTGCCTTCAAGAGTCCTACTCCCCAGTGGGACCTCAGTTTGGTGCTGGGGGTTCTCCAGAGACCCCCGTTTGAATCCTTGGCTTCTATTCCTTTGCGTCTCTTGACCTGGAAAATGGCCTTCCTTTTGGCTATTGTCTCAGTTCGCCGGGTAGCAGAGTTGCAAGCTCTGTCTTGTAAACCTCCTTACTTGGTGTTTCACAAGGATAAGGCAGTGCTTCGCACTTCCAAGGAGTTTTTACCCAAGGTTGTCTCCAAATTTCACATCAATCAGGAGATTGTGGTTCCCTCTTTCTGCCCTAACCCTTCCTCTGACAAGGAAAGAGATCTACATTTGTTGGATGTTGTGCGTTGTCTTAAATTTTATGTTCATCGCACTGAGTCTATCAGGAAGTCTGACGCCTTGTTCGTCATTCCTTAGGGGCCTAGGGCAGGGAGACCGGCATCCAAGGTTACTATTGCCTCTTGGATAAAATCTACCATTCGTGAAGCCTATAAACTGTGGAATAAGCATGTTCCCTTCAGGGTTACTGCTCATTCCACCAGATCAATTGGGGCCTCTTGGGCCTACAAGAATCAGGCGTCTGCTGATCAACTGTGCAGAGCGGCCACTTGGTCCTCCGTGCACACATTCTTGAAGCACTATTGTGTTGATGTACTGGCCTCGGCTGATGCCAGCTTTGGGAGGAAGGTCCTGGAGGCAGTCTTGCCTGTTTAGGACTTCTACTCTGTGGTTCTTAGTGCTTCTTTGCTGTTGAGCCCTGTTGGCTCTAGTTCTGTGTGCCGTGTTAGTTCGGGGGTTTGTTTTTCCCCCTGGTTGGTGTCCGTTGACACTTCTGTTATTGGGCTCTATGATTAATTGGTTCATAGCAGATCTGGTGACTTTGGTCCTGGCGCCTGGTCCTTGCCTTACTTCCCGCCTCTGGGAAAGCTCAGTGTTTGTACATCCCATTGTACCAGTGACCTGTATTGGACGACAGTGAAAATAGGATTTTAGTCTTACCTGTTAAATCCTTTTCACTTAGTCCATACAGGTCACTGGTCTCCCACCCTGTCAAGGGACCATGCTTGGCTCTCCTGTGGCATTCAGTGGGGGACCTTCGGGGCATGCTCACAGGAGTCTTCCTTTTCCTTCTTACCTCTGGTCAGTTTAGTGTCTCAAATCAATCTAGCTTGGCTCTGGCCTGAAGGCAGCTTAAGAGGGAGGGGAGGCTCCACCCCCTGCATACATTTGAATGAATGTTCCTGCCTACTTAAATGTGCCAAGCTTTACCCCTTTTCTGAGGTGGTGCCTGCTCAGTGGGTTCATGCCCTCAAAGTGGATGCTCCTGTTTCCAGACTATCTAAGTCTACTGCCTTGCCAGTTTCTGATGCCTCTGCTCTGAAAGACTGGACTGACAAGAAACTTGAGGTTTCCCTCAAGTCCATTTTTGCCATTGCTGGTACTGCCATGCCTCCCGCGTTTGCTGCGGCATGGGTTAACCAGGCCATTGCAGTCTGAATTGAACAACTCACCCTGGCTGTCCGTCAGGGTCCTCCTACTTCAGATATGTTGCGACTTCTCGCCAACATTTCTGAGGCCCAGCATTATGTTTCTGCTGCGTTATTTGATGCCATCCATTTGGGGGCTAGGGTTTCCACCATGTCTGTGGTTGCCAGACAAGCTTTTGGCTCAAGATCTGGTCTGCTGACATTTCATTGTTTGGGCCAGATCTTAAGGATCTGATTAGTGAGGCCACAGGGGATAAAAGTACATTTTTGTCTTTGGTCCCAAGAAAGAAAGTGCCTCTCAAGTGTAATCGTTTTTTTCATTCCTTTCAGACGGAGACAAGTCCGGCAAACCAGGTGTTTCCCTCAGCTCCACGTGCCTCCTTCAAGCCCAAACAGCACTGGAAGCCCAAGGTCTCTTCCAACCTTCTTCGACATGACTCACCGAACCCAAGTCCCCACTCTGCTGTGGGTGGCCATCTGCGTCACTACCACAGCATCTGTGAGAATTCAGTGATGGACCCGTGGGTTTTACAGGTGGTGCGGAAGGGTACAGGATCCCTTTCGTCTCTCTTCAGGATCCCTTTCGTCTCTCTTCCTCCTTTTCGCTTCTCTCCTTCTCATGCGCCTCAGTTCGCAGAGAAACGTCATCTGTTCAACGGTGCTATCCAGGCCCTTCTGGACAAGGATGCCCTAGAGCCGGTTCCAGTTCAGGACAGAGGTATGGGTTTTTACTCAAACCTCTTTGGGTCTCCAAGAAGGACGACGGTTGTCGGCCCATTTTGGACTTGAAGGATCTCAATTCCTTTGTGATCCGGACTCATTATCACCAGGAGTCTCTAAAGACAGTTATTGCTGCTATGTACCCAGGTGGATCTTCAGGACGCGTACCTTCATATTGCCATTCATCCAGAGTGCAGGCAGTATCTCAGATTTTCCTGCGACCAAGGGCACTTTCAGTTTTCAGCTCTTCCCTTTGGTCTGACTACAGCTCCTCAAGTCTTCAACCGTGTCCTGGGAGCCTTAGATTGATACAGTCTTCTTTATTTATCATTTATTTTGGTTCACTAGAAACCAGTAAATTTAAGTTGGTAGTTGAGTATTCTTTGACACATTGTATTCACTTTACATTGTATGTCTGGTAGATAGGTTTATAAGGTCACCTATGGTTTGCACTTTAATATACCTGGGTAGTGTATTCGGAGGTGGCATTTGACCATTAACTGACTGAGTGCCAATTCATGTTTTGAGCTAGCCTCATTACATTGTCCTCTGCTTTTGCCCAGTTGTATTTTTGTTTACCTACGGTTCTTGATAATATAATATGTATCTGGTCAATGTATTTGGAGTTGGAACTTGATTTTTGAATCGCTGTGTGCCAATTTATTTTTTAAGTTGGCCGCATATGGTTTGCTTTTATCCAGTTGTATTTTTATTCTAGTCACAGTTCTGTTAGTTTGTTATTTTGTGTTGTATTTATTTTCTGTTTGCATGGAAGGCGAGTGTTTGCCCACTGGGCAATAGTTTGTGTGTAACGGATATGCTGTCAGGTGGGAATTTGGCCTGCTTCTATATTCATTATTTTTATTTTCATTATTATCTAGTAGTTGAAAAGCCCGTACACGGGCCACAGTGCCACCCAGCAAACTCGGCTGGTGGCCGGATCCTGTTGGCCCGCAGCAGTCATGAGCAGTACTGACTGCTCGAACATGCCGCGGCTAATAACCAAGAGGAGCGCTCTGAATTCAGACCGTAGTCCTCTCTGCGCACCTTCCTGGGATCCTTGGTCCCAGGAAGGTGCGCAGAGAGGACTACGGTCTGAATTAGGAGTGCCCCTCTCCATTATCAGCCGTGGCATGGGCAGTCTCTACTGTGCTTGGCTGCAGATCGTGCAGCCGTCTCTACTGCGCATGATGGCTTCTGGCAAACATACTTTTAGTGAATTATTATATAGGATATTGCTGTGCTTTCTGGGTGGCGAACTTGTGATGGTGAGCCAGTTTGTCTATATTTCCCCCCCGCTGGTGCTGATGATGGTATATTTCCGGTGATGGTGTCTATTGCACAAGACTGGATGGCGAATTCAGCATGAGGGGGGACGACTAATGGATTTGGCTCCAATTAGAGCTTTTGACATTCCACAGTATATATTGCACCATTCTAATCAATATTGCACATTATACTATTGGCTATTTGTTTGATTTTAATAAATCGTTTTTATTACAATTCATTTGGCAGCTATTATAGTGTATTTTGTTGGCGCTCATATTATACATATTGGTACATTTAAAGGGATAGTAATGTTTCACAAAAAAGCAGCTCTGATTAATCTTCATAGTATTTTTGGGCCATGGAGAGTGTTATTTCAATATTGTCTTAGTTGTAGCTCAACAGTAATTGATAAAGTGTTCCCCTCCTGCCCCTTTTACCGGTGTAAGCCACCTCCCCTCAGATGTGGAATCTGGTTACTTGACTGGACAGGTTGCAGCAAGGGAAAATCTTATTACTGTGAACATAAGGAAAACTGTGCCCCCCTTGACAGGTTTTTCAGGTTTTCCTTATGCTCACTGAAGATTGTCTCTCTCTGCAATCCATCCTGACAGTCTTGCTGCTCTGATTTATGCATTGTTACATCAGTAAAATGGGCGGGAGGGGAATATTTTATCATTCAATTACTCTTTAACTACAACTCTGACAGTATTGAAATAACACTCTCCATGACCCAAATACTAATAACATTAATCGGAGCTGCTTTTTTTGTGAAACATTATCCCTTTAATATAAAGGTTTTGTTCCAAAATTGTTGCAGCTGAAAGTGTCTCCCTGCAATGAAAATACACTATGCATCAGGAAAAATCTTATAGTACTAATGTTCCTATAATAAATGTACTGACTTTTTTTTTTTTAATCTCTTTCCTTGTGTTGAACTGTAATCCACCTGAGCAAATAACTTTTTTATTTTTTTTCAATTTAATCTCTTTCACCCCTCTACTATGACCTCAGCAGTTGTCGCAGGGGCTTCCAGGCTTATGCTACAGACACTGCTTTGAGGAAACCACATTATAAGCCAGGACTGCAGCTGGGAATGAGTAACATTCTTGACATTGGTGTTCTTACATAAGTTTAGTCTGGATATGAACAAGTTTCAGCATTCAGAGTTAACTATTTCCATAATGATGGAATGTAGTTGGCAACCATTTTCAGAAATAAAATGTGTGAGCTTTATAGGAATGATACCTGAGAGGATACAACAATACAATCCTACAATAAAATAGGAGCTACAGTGGTATTTTGTGAGCTGTGCATGCCTAACGTTCTCCCACTAATGTTGTTTGCACCAAAGGGAGAGCAGTGGGTAAGTGTATGGGAATTTTAGGGTGTAAGACTTGAGAGAGTTCCACATTGCAATTTAACACTGAGTCCCATGGATTACTTCTATTGAACCTTGAGCACTGATTTAATTAAACCTCCCTTCCACAGAGCATGGAAGCCCAACCAGAGTCAGGAGAAGCAGATCGCTTCTGCTGGTGTTTGTGGTCTTTCATCTGTAAATGGCAGCAACAGGACAGATTTTAATAATATCACGACTTCAGCACAATTGACTGAGCCATTTATTATATCACCTGTGCTCAAGAAGAGATGATCTTAAACCATGGCATGTGGCAGCACTTGAAAACTATTAGCGTGCACCACTCATATAGATTATCAGCAGCAACTATATTTTTATTTACAGGTATATACTCTTTTTCAGTTTTTTTTTGTTACTTGGTACTACAAGATTAAAGTGTAACTACTTCTTGTAACAATTTAAGGGATTTTGAAGGAGATTTTAGAATCCTCTACATTTATATTATCCATTTTTATTTAAAGCAATAGTTTGAGATACTTCACTTTAAATAGTTGTCTGATTAGGTAAAATAGACATTGCTGGCTGGCGTACCAGCCCAGTATTAACACTCGACACTGCCCTCAATCCTACCTGCCTGTCCATGCCGACAGGTACTGGCATTGATAGTGCTGTCCCTCATACCTGCCATTTACTGCTGAAAGTACAAAGTGACATAAACTGACAAATTATCTAAATCTTGTTGAAACGGATGTTCCCACTGGGCTGAGAATGGGGAGAGATGAAAGTTTCACTTAAATGTTTATAACAACTGTAACTCATGTAGGTAATAAAATATGCTATTTTACTCTACAGGCACATACCAGGGTCAGTGGATGGGAGGAATGAGACATGGATATGGTGTGCGCCAAAGTGTTCCCTACGGCATGGCTACAGTGATACGTTCTCCTCTCCGAACCTCCTTGTCTTCACTACGTAGTGAGCAAAGCAATGGCACTGTGTTGCATGACATTGGATCAGACAGTCCAGCAGGAACACGTGGAGGTTTTGTCTTGAACTTTCATAGTGACTCTGAACTTATGACCAGCAAGAAAAAAGGATTGTTCAGAAGAGGATCACTTCTTGGCAGCATTAAACTAAAAAAGTCTGACTCTAAGATTTCTATATCGAGCAAGCGCAGCTCTGTGAGGAGTGATGCGGCCATGAGTAGAATCAGTTCTAGTGATGCCAACTCTACAATTAGCTTTGGAGATGGTGACTTTGATTACTGTCCAGTAGAAGACCACGTGGATGCCACAACCACAGAAACCTATATGGGAGAGTGGAAGAATGACAAACGCACCGGCTTTGGTGTTAGCGAGCGATCTAATGGTATGAAATATGAAGGTGAATGGCAGAATAACAGGAGGCATGGATATGGGTGTACCATATTTCCAGATGGCACAAAAGAAGAAGGAAAGTATAAAAACAATGTTTTAGTTCGTGGAATAAGGAAGCAACTCATACCCATAAAGAACACAAAAACGAAGGAGAAAGTAGACAGAGCAATAGAGGGAGCACAGAGGGCAGCTGCTGTGGCAAGGACAAAAGTGGAAATAGCGGCTTCAAGGTAGGTAATGTTTTTCAATGTTATAATAGGAGAATGTTGTACTGATGTGGATCTGTTACAACAAAATTTGAAGAGATATTGAAAAGTTAAAAGCTTCTTTCCTCTTACATGCAGAGAACACGGACCCACTTAGATGATAAAGCCGTATCCAACACATTGCCCCAGAATGCATTGGGGACCTCTTTAGCATACAAAGGTTTAAGTTGGTGGTTGACTCTCTACAACATATTAATGGCATTTACAGAACTTGGTATCACAAAGTCTGGTATCTAGAAGTAGGTACAAATATGGGCTTGCAATACACTGCAGCCAATAACTTTATCACTGGTTTTATCTACACATTTCCCCATTTATGTCAATATGAATTTGTGAGATAAAACCAGTGATTACATTTATTACCTGCAATGCAATTAAGGACATAGTTAATCAGTGCTTAGGATGCATTAAAATGACTCGGATGGAGAACACTGTATTTGTGTGAGTGAGCACCGAGCTGGGTTGCCATCGCAACTGAAGGGGCTGCCATCATGGAAAGGAGTAGGAGAGGATATTACCTTTTTAGTATCTCTTAAACTAGTGACAGTTGAACAGTGTGATTGACATCAGTCACATACTTTACACTGCATTAAGGGAAAACATTATTTCTATCTCTTTAACCCACTGGATGCTAAAGAAATCCAAGTGCAATGTGAAAAAATGCACTGGAAATATCTCTAGTATCATAGTTGTCACACAGATAGCGCTAACACTAAGGTATAGCAGGAGATTGAAGTGTCAGTTTGACAGCACTTTCAAAGTGCAGGCCCATCATTCTAATCTATGCCAGGGAGTGCGAAACCTGAGGCTTTCCACCTATTCAGGACTACAAACCCCATCATCCCCAGCCAACCTATGAGGCCTCAGGTTTCCCACTGCTGGTCTGTGCTCTGCTTACATAAAACAAGTAGATTGGAAATGACACAAGTTGGAACTTAAAAAGACAAAGCATACTTTTTTAAATGGTAGAGGTAATAGAAATGTTCCCTTACCCTTGAATGCTTTTTGTTCTCTTGCAAGTAAATGGATTTATTTTTTCCTAGATTTGTGGATAAGAACATTTGAATTAAAGGGGAAGTGCACCCTAAATTATGAAGAAAAATATTTTGGAGGGCCTTTCCTTTAGAGTAAAAAAGGGGTATCCCAAATACTTAGAGATGTTTTTTTCACAAATGGTACAGATATAATTAGGCATGTTTCCGATGGCTTGATCTCAAGATGTTTTGCAGCCAGGTGATACTGTTGCTGTTACTGCCTTTGAAAAGCTGAGTGCTGTAGAGACAGATTTTCAATAGATGGATGTAGGAACAGTATCACCTGGCAGCAAAACACCTTGAACTCTGGATATTAGAAAAGTAGTTCTCTAATAGAGTTTTAAAGAATCATCCACAAGCAAATACTCGTTTTACTCTATAGGAAGAACCAGCCCTATAACACATTTTTTTCTTCATAAATTGGGTATATTTCCCCTTTAAGCATCATAACATTCCTCTCTTTATGATGGTTATGACTCTTAAGGCCTCTCAATTAGCATTTCACATCTCTTTTTACTTAAAATGCAACTGTCTCTATTCTCACCTCTGAGTTTATACATTTTTCTTAACAAGGTTTGAATGATTGTTAGCTAGTAATTTTATGAAATTGAGCAAGTAAAGGCCAGTAGAGAGTGGCAGTTGGGAGGGAGAGTGGTGTTTGGCACGTCAGGCAGTCCTGTCTAATTTGCATACGTTGACATATAAATAAAGATAATATCTCAAACTATCATTTTAAATAAAAAGCCAACATGAATATAGGTGAATTTGAACACTTTAAAAACCATATTTGTTTCAAAGTGACTGTTCCACTTTAACCCTTTGAGTGCCAGAGGGGTGTGCAGTGCATTACAAAGCAAAGCGTTGCATATTCCTCTGCACTCAAAAAGATAACAGCTGCCAGAACTTTTTTTTTTTTTTTGCTCTGTTGGTCAACGGTCTTTGTTGCGAATGAGTTTTAGATTTCCTATAACCTTTAGTAACGAGTGTTGCATAACGAGAACAGGAGCTAATGATGAGCAGACTTGAGCTGCCAGGTGACAAAGCATTAAAGTTCTGCATGTTTGTGGATATGCATAAAATAAGAACTTGGAGCAGAGTCTAAAATTAGTTCTGTTACTAAGGCTGGATTTAGGTTGTGTGACTGTCCAAACCTGTGACTTGGATCTCTGTCCTGTTGCCAATGCCGTGTGAACAGTTGAACAGCTTTGATGATGGAGAAATCTGTTAGATATTGCATGCATCTTAGAAAATAATAAAATAATGCCTGGAAGCTGTTAGTGGAGTAATTATTTTTAGAACTCGTGCCCAATTATCAAGGAACACAGTGAGACAAATGTACTGAGAAGAAGAGCAATTCTGGAACAAACCATCATCAACATAGGGGACAAATACAAGCTCCCGAAATTCCCATCGATTTAAATGGAGCTAGACTCAGTGAGTCTCTGACCCATAAAGCTCACAATCTAATAGTTGGCACCTGAGCCACATGGATATAAATGGTCTTACTCACCAAGCTAAAGAGGTACAAATCTGGTGCAAACAACTTAACCTTTGGGAGCAAGTAAATGTTCCTGTTGGCACAAATGAGATGTTTTAACCCTTAGATTGCCAGAGGGGTATGCAGTGCATTATGAAGCAAACTGTACTACATCTTTCTGGCATTCAAAGGTTTAAGACCTAGAATGCTAGCGAGGTCTCCAATGCAAAATCAATAGAAATGTCTATTTCTCATGTATGGTATATGGTTGGTTTGTCCCTGAATGGCTTCATTTCCATTTTCCCCTTAAAGGGTATGTAATATCCCTATACAATTTAGCCTGTATAGTTTCATTGTATAGAGAATATGTGGAAAAGTGTGTTTTTTGGGTTTTTTTTACGCTCTAGTTCGTCACAATTTAAGTTATAAATGCTGCCTTGCACCTACTTCCACATAGACTCCAGTTACCTGCTCTGTAACCGCAGTCTGTCACTCTGCCTCTGCTCCCCTCCATCTATCCAGCCTCCTCCGATGAAGTAGGCTCTTTGTCTGTAAGCTGGAACGATTTCATTGGCAGAGATCAATATCTATCCAATGAGATCGGTCAATCGTGTCCATTATGACACTTCATCAGGAAGAAATATTACTGTGTAAAACTAAACAGTTAGAATACTACTTTTCAATGCGTTTTGTGTCTGAAGTGTCATAACTGACATGAAACGCATTTAAAAGAATTATTCTGACTGTTTAGTTTTAATATTATATCACCATTAGAAATACAAGGACTTTTTGCTACATGTGTTTATTTAAAGATGGGAGGTAATTGAAATCTTATCACAGTATTCAAAGTCATTGGCTGAACATTGCTGAATTCTTCCCGCATACAAGGATCGAAGTTAAAAGCCTGTGGCAACATCGCTTTGTTCGGAGAACAAGTGAGACGGGAGAGATAATGGGTAAACATATATAAGTTTCCGTGCACATAAAGATTTCTGCCCGCTACAGTAAAAGCCTACAAAGTACAACTACAGATCCGAGTCGGGGGAACAGCATAAGCGCAACCAGACCAAGTGAAGTATTTGCTATTATATACCTGCCCGCTAATATTGTTTCACACCTGCTAATACAATTAGCATCTTTTTGGTGATATATTTTATCATTGACTTTTGAATTTTTCAATATTTTTTTTTTTTTTTTTGTGAATTCACATTTTTACAGCTCTTTTTATATACAGTGATTGGATTTATATTGTATAAATACATTGTTCTATTTGATGTCACCATAAACAATCTATATTTAATATTGTCTCCCTACATAATACTGTTTTCTGTTGTTTTATCTGCCCACTATCAGATTTGTAGGGATTGAAGTGAAAATTCTCTAAGTTTGATTATATCTATTTTTTGGCCTAATGGGGCTTTGGCTCCATTTTCTCTATATATTTATGTTTATCTATACATTTTTTTCCTTTAATATATAATTCTGACAACCACCTAAGTCCATTCCTTATTTAACTTTTCGTGTTCATGTATGCCTATATGGATTATGGACACAGTTTGTTGTATTGTCAGCATATAACTGGCGTATACATAATATTAAAATTAAATACACTGTATTTTTTAGTTTGTTTATTATTATTCTTCTAATGCAGCGGTTCTCAACCTTTCTAGTGCCGCGACCCTTTGATAAAATTTCCCAAGTTGTGGCGACCCCTGACAGTAAAATTATTTTCATTGCTCCTTCATTGCTGTAAGTTTGCTACTGTTATGAATTGAAATATAAATATCTGATGGTTTTAGGTGACCCCTGGCAAATCGTCATTCGACCCCCGAAGGGGTCCCGACCACAGGTTGAGAACCACTGTTCTAATGTGACATTTAGGAATGGTGTTTTTTATCATCTGTGTCCAATGCTTCATGACAGACTGTTAGTAGTTTCATTGTAGGTTACTTGTTACATATCAAATAGCAGCATATTGATACCAGGGACCGTATATACACAAAGTTAAAGTGGAGGAATTCTAAGACAAAACAACTGCACCATATAGAGCAAATCCAAAATATCAGGGTCCGTTTTCCCATTAGGCAGTGTAAGCAAGTTTTGAGGTGTTTCAGCTGTGCTGGCCACACCCACATTCAGAGTAAGGAGTGTGGCCAGTGGTATATCGCTGTACCTGTACCATTTTAAATACCTCTTTGCTGGCTATCATTTAACCCCTTGGATGCTAGAGAGGTCTACAATGCAGTACAAAGCAATGTGTTGGAGATCTCTCTAGCAACAAAGGGGTTAAAATCTTTTACACTGTGTTTGTTTTTTATAGACTAAGGGTATTTTCTCTACCAGGGAACAGTGGCTTGGACTGCAGGTGGGATTATATGAGGAGTGGGGGTGTGGCCATGGAAGAAGCTCAGGGCATCTTGGGGCACAGGAGATATAAATCCAGCCCTGAAATTCCCCAGATTTCCGTTTGAGACATTTAGCCCCTTGAATTTTAGGGGTTAAATCCCCATATAACCCTTTGCATGCCAGATGGGTATCCAAGGCATTGCATAGCAATTCCTTGGGCACGCATTTAGCATGCAAATTGTTTATGGGAGTCTTTTTCTATCCCCTGTGGTTCAGTTATTAGCCACAGAATTGCTCCAGTCTTATCGTTGTGCCTATAGGTAAAGATTGGACACTTGCTGACTGTGAATGTTAAAAACATGTTTTAATTGGTAGCGGGAAAAGCTTACAGCTCTAACTTACCATAACATTTTATATATAATAAATAACATAAGAAAAAGACCAAGTGAATAAAGCATAGATAGCAAGGAATGAGAGGCTTCTACAGACCCCCAAATATTAGGTTAAAACCTAAAATGCAAAAGCAAAACAAGAAACAAGCCTACGCTCCTCCCATACAATTTGTGCAAAAGGTGTGCCCTGTATAAAGCATATATTATGGACCTGTATTAATAAATATGAGGTTTTTGTTCCATAGTTTGGCCAAAGTATGTTTAAGCTTGCCCACCATGTCAAGGTACCACAAAATCAGGCAAGTCCTATCTAAATATACAGGCCACACATTTGCACAAATTGTATGGAGGAGTGCAGGTTTGTTTCATTTTTTTATGTTTTAATTGGTGCACTCTACATCAATAAAGTAATTGTGGAGATTAGTGTTGCAGCACTTTTAAACTCTCGAATATCAGTTCCATGTTATTAATATTAGCATTATTATTTATAGTATCATTACTTTTCTTTATTTATCAACCTTTGAGTGCCATCTTGGTATCCAGTGCATTGCAACGCAATGCTTTGGACACGTCGCTGGGACTCAAAGGATTAAGCACCAACATATTTAGAGGCAGTGAAGAACACCTAATGACGTACAGAAAATGATTGAAAGAAATGGTAGTGAGGGTTTGCTCAGAAGTGTTTACATCAGGGTTGGCTATTTTCAGAATTTCTCGACAAGCAGAATAGGGAGGGGAATCATGCTGAGGCACTGGGTTAGAGAAAGGGGGGTTATGGGGAGGAAGTAGGATTAAAGGGGGCAGAGCTAGAATGAGGTAAAAGGCAAAGGATAGAAAGGCAGGATCGCCATTTTAAAGTGAACACGAAGACGAGAACAGCACCCTCCCAATATATTATTATATATATTAAAAAAATAAATACATTTAAATCAGAAAAAAGGGAGAAAGTTACCAGAAAAAAGAAAGGAGTATAGTTGAATACTGATAGGCAATTGGTGAATGTTGTTGTAAGTTACAGTTTGGATGGCGCTTTTGGGGCTTGTCAGGGTATATGGGGAGATTGGAAAGTTAAGGATGTGGAGGCCAGTGGCCTAAAGAAAGTGTGCCCCCAGACTATGGTCATGGGTTGAGGAACATACTCATTGAGCTGCCGGGGAAAAAGCGAATGGGGTATGAATTGGTGTTTTAAGACAATGGCGGATTCGAGCATGGCATTAAGAATGGGAATGGTCATGCTTGGGCACATGGGAATAATACCTAGCAAGGGTTAAAAGAGATTAATAAAGTGGTTGTAGAAATGTATTAATAGCATTGTATAAATCAGTAACGTTGTGGCTTCTTTTCGCTTGCCTATGTGTTGAAGTGTTTAATTTATGAAGCTAATACCCAAAGCACAAGACAAGACTTCCAGGAGGCCACCACTCCCATCGTCCGCAGCCACCAGCTTGTTGGGGGCAATGGGAGGTTTATTCCGCAACAGCTAGAGATCAAAGGTTGCCTACCTCTGCTTACAGCATGTAAAATAACAGTATTTTTTAAAGACATTACACTGATTGACGTTCAGTGATGGACAGTTTTTCCTTGCAAAAGTTGCTCTAATTTGGATCAAACACCTTATAACAACTTACTCGGTAGATGATTTTGAAAACACTTTCAAAATTGTCTATATTTATAGTTCATGTTATCTAATTCTGTTTAGAGCAATAGTTTTATATGTAGATTTACTTATTTGTTTATACCACTCTGCCACTCTGTCCCCCCACTCCCATTTTCCACTCCCTGCCAGCCAATCAGTGATCACCCACTTGAATAAACTGGTAATTCTGCAAATCATACAAAGATGGATCCTTCCAGTGAGGGGAGAATGTGGACAGGTTCCACAATAACCACACTTTTTCACATTGCTTTGGTATTTAAAAACAATGCACTATAATTTTTATTTTGTGTGTGTGGGAATGTGTATGTTCTGTATTGTAAATGCTCTCCAACATACTTAAAAATGTATATTCCTACTGGTAAAACACAGTTTCTAAATAGGGTGACCACACTTCCCGGAATGCCCGGGACTGTCCCTTATTGGGGGTCACCTCCCCACCGGGACAACAAAGAGTCCCGGAATGGAGCAACACATACCAGTCCAGCCAGCCAATTAAATGTATTTGCTATATGGTCCTCATTGGATGGCTGAGCCAGCAAATGAAGACCATATAGCAAATACATTTCATTGGCTGGCTGGACTGGTGCATGCGAGACAGCTGGGATGGAGCAGGTATGCTGGTGCTGCAAGTGAGACCCGCGGCTGAGGCTCCCGCCGGCACTGACCATCTTTCTGAGGCTGACACAGAGTAAGAGTTCCCACTGAGCCTCAGCCGCGGGACTATGGTGACCATATGTCCCGGAATGGCAGAACGGAAATGCGGTCAACCTATTTCTAAATAAATAAAAAGATGGATAAATATGTTTCGCAGTTTGATAAATGAATTACAGTATTCAAGGCATGACCTTTTTATATTGATACATGTCTTTGATGGCCAGTTTGTGGTATTCCAGCTCTTGTTCAACTGGACACCCATTATTCTCAGCTGGCCATCAGATGAATGTGTTTTTAGTCCAAAAACAGCTGGAGAATCACATATTCCAAACCCCTAAGCTACAGCATCTGTGGTTGCTATTGAAATTCATGGTATACTTTTGCAGAGAGACTGGGCAGCAGGTGCCAGTCAAGCCAGTCTGTGTTAAATTACGTGCAGTGCACATTTCTCTGCTGTGCTTTCAGCTGACTCTACCCATCTCACTTTACTCCAAGCTGTGAACTGGACACTTTCAGGACTAGAACCATGCAAGTCTTTCAGATTCTTTACTTATTATAGATGCAGTATTAATATTGTGTTTAGAAATAGGATCTTATTCTCAGCCTTTGGCATTCCAGTAACTCATTCCCTAACATAAAATGTCATTTCCTGATTTTGTGAGAAGTCATTTAATGGCATTAGAAGCACAGCCTGCTTGTCACTTGGTAATATGAGTGTTTCCAGAACAGCCTAGATCAACAAATGACATTGGCCCGTATTTATAAAAGCAAACTGGACTTATTCTGGAGTAAACATCTGCACCACAGGGGACAATTACAAATTCCTTTTCAGTTAACCCTTTGAATGCTAGAGAGGTCTCCAATGCACTGAAGATCCCTAGCATTCCCGGGGTTAAAGCTCAGTTGAAGTGCGTGGGAATTTAGGAATTTTTATTTGTCCCCTCTAGTGCAGCTGGTTTACTCAAGAATAACTCCAGTTTGCTTTTATAAATATGGGCCACTGAAGCTTATATACTAAGAAAAACTGGGCAATTCTGGGGTGAACCATCTGCATTGTAGGGGATGAATACAAATTACCACTTATTTTAAATGGACTTGTTTAAGCCATTTAACCCTTTGAGTGCCAGAGGGGTACGGAACAAATTGCTTTGCAATGCCTTCCGTACTCCTCTGGCACTCAAAGGGTTATAATGCGAGAGAGGTCCCCCAAACACATTGCTGCACAATGCACTGGAGATTTCTAGCATTCAAGGGTTACAAGTCCTATTAAAATCAATGGGAAATTTTAATTTTTTAGCATATGGTTTGCTCCAATATTTCTCCAGGTTCACCAAGTTTGTAAGAAGAAACTGGTGGACAGAATCTCTGTGCGATTTTCATGAAGAAACTCCTACATGTACTGATGATAAGTTACTTTGCCAAGTCAGGAGCAAGGGGCAAAATCAACACATTGTATTATACATGAGGCCAATACACATCCAACCTTTTTACCATGATACCTTAAAGGGACACTTGTCTCTTGCTTTGTAGCATTTAAAAAAATAAATTATATGGCAAAAATCCTCTCTCTGAAACCTTTATGGTTTGAGAGATATTCACATGTAAAGTTCCCGCCTCCCTCCCCCTCTCCTGATGTCAGCGTCTAGCTGACAGCAGTAGATTCCGGTCCGGGGACCAGCTGGCAGCTCTTTAGCAGAAATCGTGACATTGGAAAATAAAAGGTCTACAAAGTGTGCTTGGTTTGCAAGCACACTTTGTAGACCGTTTCAATGAAGTAGTTATTTTTAAATAACGCAATTTCTGCTCTGCTAAAGTGCCTCCTCGAGCCGGCCAACTCGAATCTTCTGCTGTCAACTTTACAGATGACATCAGGAGAAGGCAAACGTTACATGTGAATATCTCTCAAACCATAAAGGTTTGAGAGATAGGATTTATGCCATATAATTTATTTTTTTAAATGCTACAAAACAATAGTTTGTTTTTTTTATGGGACATTAGTGTCCCTTTAAGATCCCACCCATTGTCCTTGTTCATAATTGGATGCACCCATGCAATGGGCCATTTTACTGCAAGTAGCTATTTTTGTGATGTAAAAGTACATGCAATGTGTCTCATCTGGCCCTGTTCGTTCATGCTGATGTTTTGGATTTCATCAAGCCCAGCTACAAGTGAAGTGAAGCAAGGTCTGCAGTTCTCCAGACACCGGACTGAAACACCAGACTCCTAAAATATCAAAAAGGTGGGTCTTCACTCCCCACCACTAGAAACATGGGGGTGTACATGCTTGAGACAGCTGGGTCCTTGACCTTTTGTGTTCTCGCCTAGTTTATATAATACAAATGGGGCAACCTTTATGGGAAGCAAGAGGAACTCCCATGTTTTAGCCTTCTTTGCTTCAGGAAGCATCAGATTCTCCTAGATTTCTGGTGATGTTTATTGTGAATGAATACAGAACCCCTAATGCAATCAGCAGCACATTTTGAACAGATTATATATCTATGTTGATTTATTCACCCTCCTCTCATTGTCTGCTCCCAAGCTCACCAAAGCAGTGTCACTCTTCTACTGCCATTTACAGACTATTTTGTATCAAGTGGTCAGCCCCATAGACCCTGCATTTCCAAAGACATGTTTTGGTGATTTCTAACACCAAAGTATATACTTTGATGTTGATTTTTATAATGTTAGGCAACGTTTCCTTATTTCAGCTGAGGATACTTTGGTACGTGTGACATGAATGCACTCACAGGCACACAAAAGCTGTGTGTGGGTGTTTAGAAGTGTAGGGATGAGCCTCAAATTTCTGCTGGTATGTTGGCTTGAAGGCAGATAGTATTACTTATTGCCTTACCAGTCTGGATTAATAGTTTTCATAGTTTTCTGGAGTGGGCCTCTGTAACCCATGTGGATCAGGTTCTATCCGAAGCTTCTGTTAATATTTGGCAAAGGGATTTGAGATGAGGGTATTCTTATTTCCACTATTATATAATTGGTTTTGCTGAATAATTACAGAGTGGATAGGTGACCATCAAAACCATTTTATTTAATGTTGGTAATATATTTAAACCTTATATATTTATATTTTTCTTATTATTATTTGTCAGTTTATTATATGTTTGTTTATATGGCAGACAAAGCGCTTTATGCATAAAACTAAAGACATGCAATTATGTGTGCATCAGAGGAAAATATAAAAATTCCCATTGAAATGGAACATTTAACCCTTTGAAGATTAGATTGGCCTTCAGCATATTGCTTTAGCACTCAAGGGGTTTAAAGCCCCATTTAAATCCATGTTTGTTTGGCCCCTAGGGTAATGTTGGTTTGCTCTAGAATTGTACCTCTTTAGGTTAGTATACAAGGCCCAAAGTGTTTAAATCAGTCTGAATTGGATCAATGAAAATATACAGTGAGAAGCAGCATGATAAATTTGATGTGACAAAGTGAAATGCCTAAATAAGCTTCCATATGACTCCGAATCTCAAATTCCTTCAACAGTGAACAATGCATTTGTTAAATCTGCTCTGCAGCTTTGTCTTTCAGATGCCCATATAAGGACTGGCCTTCACAATGAGCGTATGTCTGGAATTCTTCCCTAAGCAGTGTGATGATGATCATGTAGAGCTTGACCATGAGATGGTCATCCTCTTAATACTGATCTCTGCCTTACTGATCTGTTTAAAAGTCATACTTGAAAACTGCTGTAATTCTGAGGCAAACCAGCTATACCATAGGGGATACAGTGAAATGTTTCAAATGCCAAATGATTTAAATGGGGCTTTTAAGCTCCATGAATTCTATAGAGGTCTTCAATGCATTCCTTTACAAAATGTTGGCATTCAATTACCAAAAGCCCCATTTAAATTCTGCATTAATTTTTATTTGTACCCTCTGGTACTGTTGGTTTGCCCTAGAATTACTTCAGTTTTCTTTGAATGTAAGGCTCTAAAACTGTAGAATATTGTCTAATAAGGAAATTATTCCTAAACTGTTTGTTTAGAAATATATCATTTATATAGGTAAAGGGTACAATAACTTAGCTTGCGCTTACTGCTAGTTGTATGCCTTACTAATATTACTAATAATAATAATATTATAATACACCCTCCGCCACCACTCACTCACTCTCATGTCTGGTGACTTTTATGATTGATGGCACAACCATAATGTCTGGATACCCCACCAGTCAATCGTATTAGTTAAACACAGCAATATAGATGGAATTTAAAGGGGAACATTCACCTAAAATACCAATTTGACCATGTGTTTTAATCTTTAAAACAAGATTAGCGCTTGGTATGTCTTTTTTTGTAACTCACCTACTAGTGGAGATATTTAGCCTTTAAATCGGGCACTTCTGCGTTCTGTGGGGCCCTGTATGTGCCGCATGACTCCTCAGGACTTCCCAGCTGCCCCAGGGAGCTCTTTCACGCTTCCCTTTGTAGCTTTCTTTCTGTGGGCTAACGTTACAGCAAACTCCATTTACCATGCTACTGAGGTTGCAACTACCAGTGCATGTTTACAGGATATTCTGCTTGTAGTCAAGTGGATTAATCTGTATTTCTGTCACTTTAAAGGCTGCAACTATCAAGAATTAATAAATACAAATATATGTTAAAGCTCTTTCTTTTAGTAGTAACTTCTTATACCACTATTTCTACCCCTAGAAATAGTAATATTGATGGACGCATTTCTTTTTTCATCCCATCAGCTAACCCTGCTGAATAAGTTGTCGCTAAATAAAGAAGATTGTTACTATGTAACCATACCTATTTGTTACAAAGTGACTGTTTAAATAATACATAAACACATATAGCGAAAGAAAAAATGAATTCTTCCAAAATTAAAAGGATAGTATGCTGTTCTTCTTAAATAACATTTAATTTTAGCTCCTTATGGCTGATTGCCAAGTTAGCAGTGTGGATTTCATGTGGGGCCTATAACTGCAAGCATGTAAACCTAATAATGCACAGCATGCTGATTTCCCAACACGAGATTCTTCCCCAGTGTCACTTGATTGGCAAGAAAAGGTGAGGTTCGAGGTCGTCAGCTGCAATTACTGCTGGTCTTGCTAACGGATGTCTGTTTTCCAAGTACAGTAAAAATAGAGTTGCAAATCGGTAACGCTGTACATTGCAATATGTTGATTGTCTCCCTGGGAAAGCAGCTGGCATGCTGATTAACCCTTTAAGTGCCAGAGAGAGATTTGAAAGGTTAGTAATGTCCGGATATAAATTTAGGCTGTATTATAGATTTAACAAAAATAAATTATCCGGAGCTAACCTTTATGGTTTGAGAGATATAAGGTTTTAAAGTCCCCCCCTCCTTCCCCTTGTGCTGACATCGCACTTCATTGAAACAGTCTACAAAGTGTGCCTGCAAACCAGACACACTTTGTAGACTGTTCCAATGAAGTAGTTCTTTTTAGATTTCGGTATCTCGGCTCTGCTAAAGAGCCGCCTCGTGTCAGCCAACTCTAATCTTCTGCAGGGAGGGGGAACTTTAAAACGTTCTATCTCTCAAACCATAAAGGTTTG
Organism: Rhinophrynus dorsalis; assembly: GCA_037306005.1. NCBI lineage: Eukaryota > Metazoa > Chordata > Amphibia > Anura > Rhinophrynidae > Rhinophrynus > Rhinophrynus dorsalis. Next base: position 101,885,740 of record CM074723.1, read on the forward strand.
AGAGATCGGACTTCCTCCACATAATTTATTTTGGTTAAATCTACAATACTGCCTAAATTTATATCCAGACATTACTAACCCTTTAAAACAATGTGTTGAATACCTCTCTGGTACTCAAAGGGTTAATATGTATGCATTATAGTTCTGCAGTTTATAACAACAAAATGTATATAACTTAAGAGCAGCAAAGTTTAACATTTTATGTTGAGGGCTGTATCCAGGGAACCAATAATTTAACCCTTTGAATCCCAGGGAAGCAATGCGTTGGATACGGCTCTGGTACTCAAGGGGCTGAATAGGGTTTGATATACCCTTGAATGCTAGCGAGATGAGGTCTTGAGTTAGAGAAATCTAGCATTGAAAGGCATAAATGGTAGATAGTCTCCTACTCAAAGTGAAGCAATACATTTGAAAACTGTCTAGCATATAAAGCTTTAAAAACAATATTGGGATTTTGTATCTTCCCCATGGTGCAGTTGGTTTGCCCCAGAATGGCTTCTCCTTAGCTTCCTGAATAAGGTCATTGGGGCCTTATGTACTGACCAATGTATGAGCAACTCTGGAGCAAACAAGCTGCACCATGTGTGAGATGTATATTGTCTTTGATTTAAATGTTGGTGTTAACTCCTTATAGGCTAATTGCTTTGCTTCACATTGAGTTAGCGATCTATTTAGCATTCAAGAGGTTAAAAGCCCTGTTAAATCAATGGGAATTTTGGCAGTTTTTTTTCACCATGGGTGCAGTTGGTTTGCTCCAGAATAGTTCCTCTTTTTTCTGTTTTGTGCAGAAAGCCCAAAGTTTATTTGTCAGGCTGAAATGGTGCATTTCTGGAAAAAACCTTCTGTGTTATAGGGAGGAAATGAAAATTCCCATTAAGTTTAAAGACATTGAATGCTAGAGAGTCCATAGGACACTACTTCATAATACATCTCTAGCATTTAATGGTACTTAAAGTGGTTAAAACACTATTTACACTACATTTATATTGTAGAATCTTAATTTATCCTTAAGATGTAGTTGGTTTGTTCCAGAATTGCACCCTTCATGAATAAGGCCTTTAGGGTAGTATGCAAGAAATGTGCACAATCACTATGTACCATGTACTTTTGATGGAAAATGACTAGCTTATTAAGGAATGTGTATGCTTTTTAGTGAATGGATTTCTAAAAGTGGGTGTGGCTAAAAGTGCCATTTTGTGAGAGGTTTAGTAGTTGTGCCTAATTCCGCATAACCAGTTACCGCACGCTTTCATACATCTGGCAAATTTTGCCATAAATTTAAGAGCACCTGCTATTCAGCATCAGTGCTTTAAAGGAGCAGTAAACTTTTTTTTATGAAAACACATATTTTACAGAGCATTTCCTGCTGAATAAAACAAGGTCACTCCCATCACTGTCAGATGTTTTATTCAAAGTTTATAGCAGTTTAAATAATCATGAAGTGAATTTATTGTGTTTAACTTCCTTGAAGTTCTATCTGACAGGAAGTGACAGGCAGTTTCTATCACATTCTATGGAGAACTGTATGTCTCTGACTTTTCTGACTTTCCTTTTTATCTCCAAATAGATAAAGCATATGTATGGAACGCTACTTGCCTAAACATTAAGCTATTGTAATATAAGTTATCACTCATCAAATATCATTCCATTTGTGGGTCCAGAGCCCCCCACAGCTCCGGCCAAGAGACTCCAACAGACAAGACGACATAGGTGGGGATTGCTTCTACGGACCCATCCTGGTGGGTCTGTTGTAGAGCTCCCCACCTGTGTCGTCTTATCCTCACAAATATAACTGTTTACTATCCCTTTAAATTAATAATAATACGATCTTAAAGTCAGTCCCGTGGTATGTAACACCAAAGGATAGAAAATAAGTTAACCCTTTGACAGCCAGGGGGTAAAAAGCTGATCCGGTCACGATTAAACTGAAATAATTTTGCAGTTTACACAGAGGTGGCACTTGATTCTGAGACTTCAGAGTCCTGTGTGGAGGAAGACCTATATAAGCTGAGGTGGAGAGGGATTGCGGCCGTCATACGCGATTGACAGCCAATGAGAGAGACGTACCCTAGTAAAACTCTCCTCTCTCATTGGCTACTGTGATATCGCAATTTCTTGGAAAGGTACTGGATTGAACGGCACATCTTAAGTAATTCTTTCCATACCTTGCTTCTTATTTTGTTTAAAGGGCCATAAACAGTACTAGTACCATTACTGACAACTGTGGCTGAGCCTGGGATGAGTCAGAGTAGCCACAACATTCGGGGCTTCAGCTCCCTTAGCCCCCCTAGCGACGCCCCTGGTTGTGTGGCTAGAAATGACACCCTCTTCATTGCATAAAAGCATTTTCTATTGTAGACACCAGTGAACTGGAGTAGGGGTGTGGCCAATAGAGGAGCGAAGGGTGTCTAGAATTCACTGTCTACAGGTTCAGTAAGCTAAAGAGGTACAAATAAAAATTCCAAGTGATCGAAATTGTGGTTGGAGACCTCTCTAGCAGTCAAGGGGTTAAATCCCCATTTAAATCATGGGGGGGGGGTTGGGAAATATTTTTCCTCCCCATGATGCACTTGGTTTGCTCCAGACGTTTTCCTCTTTATCTTGAATATGGCTGAAAATATAGACCTTGTAATATTCCAATACTGCCAGATTGATATTTGACCTTCAAAAGAGTTGGAAAAATGGCTTAAAATGACTTGTCATTCCCTTATGGCCAGTATAGTTCCTGAGTTTGGGAATTTGGGATAAATGCATGTGAACTCTGGTGTAGTCTAGTTGCTAGTTGTTTCAGATTACAGTATAAGAAAGAGAGGTGACCCATATGAGCCTTTCAGGTCTATTCAAGCCTGTTGTAAGGAGCAGCCTATAGGCAGACATCAGCAGACCTGATTAAATACAGAATATTGCAGATAAAATGCCAAAACCATAGAGATATATCTCACTGCTGTATAAAGTACAAATTAAAATATTGATATACCTAAATAAATATTTTAAACAAATTAAGAACCTTTATTACTAGGGTATGGTTCACCTTTAACTTACAATTTAGAATGTCAGTTATAGCCTATAGACCAGGCTGCTCCTGTTGGCTTAATTTTTTTTTCCTCAACTGAGAAACAGTACCGTGTAGTATGTGGCTCCTTCAGTAATTCTCAGTGCAGTGCAACACATTACTTTTCTTGATTTTAAATATACATTTTTAAATAGATGTATTCTGTTCCTGCATTCATTGTACTTGTCTTTATTGGTAAAAAAAAATCATTTTTAAACTGTTTGGTTTTGACAAATTTTAATGAGATCTTCTATCTCTGTAGGCAGTTAATTAAGTTGCTTGTTAGAGGTCATCCTGAAAGTTCCAACCAGTAATATCCTTGTCTGCTGCCTTCCTGAGTGAGGTGACATTTAACTGAATCAAATTGGGTGAAAAAAATCTAAAAATAATAGCCCCTTGGATGCTAGCGACCTCTCCATGACTGCGCTAACATCCAGTTAGTTAACTCATCCTATTTATAGATTTTGATCATTATTATTGAAATTTCATTTACAAAAATGTGATTTTTTTTTTTTTTTTCTCAAATTATTTTCCACAGCAGAAAGCTTAATAGTAGTCCATAGAGGTATTTACCCTTTTGGGTTACAGTACAAATCTTTATGCAGAACTATACAAAGAACTTATTAGGCTCAGTGAGTCTAAACCATGTAGAGCTTTCAATGTATTTTCTCTGTCGTCCGATACAGGTTACTGGTAACTTTGGTAGGTGATCAGCCCCTTTAATAGGCAGGAACAGTTCTGAGAAGTGACTGCTGGGTGGTGCCTACCTCCTCTCCTTAGCTTGCAGCTAGCCAATCCCCAACCAGTAACATTTGTTCCTTGGTCAAGACACAAGCAAGAGAACAGTTCTGCTATAGTTTTAGTTTTTTTATTATTTTTCTGTGAGATATGGGATACCACCCTCAGGCTGATTACCATCACTGACAATTCCCATCCCCCAAATGTGGATAGCTCAGTTTACCAGGTGCTTTTCTGGACCTAAGCCCGGGGGGGGTGGGGAATCTTGGCTGCAGGTTCTTTCTCCAGGAGTTGCCCACCGAGGCTTCTTCTTGATATATGGTAATCTGAAGACAGAAGACCTGCTGAAAAAGGTGAGCACCCTTTGAGTGCTGAGGTCCACATGTCCCATGCTTCCCCCTCCGCACAGGGGTCTCATTTGGAGTTCCTATTACATACTCATGCATTCATTGGGTTTATCTGTATGTCTGTGAGGTGTTTGGAGCAAGTTTCAGTGGTAACTTAACCCTTTTGCTGCTGGCTTGCACCTTTTGGAGGGTTTTTGGGCATTTTTCCTACTAGGGCCAGTGTTTATTGTGTCTGCTATTTTATTCTAGTGGGCTTTTGAGTGGTTTTACCGCATAGACGTCATTGCTCTATTCACTTCTGTGGAACTTTACAGTTTGGGACATATCTCTGCAACCGCTCCACGTAGTTGGTCAGAGATGGCTCATGTTGTGGGTTTTCCCTTGCTCTGTCATCCGGTCAACGTTCTGGGGATGTTGAGGGCTTTAGGGGGCTCCGGGCATTGTTGGGGTACTCTGTCAGCGAAACTACATTTCCATGAGTACCCGCTTTGCGCTCTCGTTTCCTATTGGCTCCCGTTGCGGCAGCCATTTTGTGTTTTCACAGATCATGTATCGTACGAAGGGCTTGGACTCTCCTCTCTTCCACAGCCCTTCTCCCTACCTTACCATGGGTAAATAGGGCTGTGGCTGTTTGGACTGAACAGCTCAGTTCTGCAGTCCGTCAGTGGTGTGGTGGCTACTATGCTTAGTGCCAGCAAACCGGTTTCCTCTAAGGCCTACCATCGAGTTTGGTCTACCTTCCTGGCTTGGTGTGCTGACACAGACCTGTCTCAGGATTCTGACCTTCCTACAATTCTTTCCTTCTTCCAGGATAGTGTGGATAAGGGTCTCAGTCTGAATTCTCTTAAGGTTCAGACTTCTGCGCTCCCTGTCTTTTTTCAGAGGCATCATGCTATCATTCCTGATGTCAAGGTTTTCTTCCAGGGTGTTGCTCATACCCGTCCGGTGTTTAAGTCCCCTGCCCCTCAGTGGGATATTAACCTGGTTCTGGGAGTCCTCCAGCGTCCTCCCTTTGAGTCCTTGGCTACCATTCCTCTACGTTTGCTGACATGGAAGTTGGCCTTTCTCATGGCGATTGTTTCTGTTCTCCGAGTTGCAGAGCTGCATGCCCTGTCTTGTAGACCACCCTTTTTGGTCTTTCACAAGGGCAAGGTGGTTCTTCGTACCTCACAAGAGTTTCTTCCGAAGGTTGTGTCTGAGTTCCACATCAATCAGGAGATTGTGGTTCCTTCCTTCTGTCCTAACCCTACTTCTGACAAAGAGAGGGATCCTCATTTGTTGAATGTTGGATGTTGCATTGTCCCAAGTTCTGTGTGCATCGCACTGAGTCCTTGAGGCAGTCTAACACTCTGTCATTCCTGAGGGTCCTAGGGCAGGGAAGCCTGCTTCCAAGGTTACCATCGCTTCTTGGATCAAGTCCACGATTCGTAAGCCTTACGAACTTCGGAAGAAGCCTGCTCCCTTCAGGGTTATGGCTCATTCTTCGAGGTCTATTGGGGCTTCTTGGGCCTACAAGAACCAGGCCTCAGCTGATCAGTTGTGCAAGGCGGCCACTTGGTCATCTGTGCACATTTTTTACAATACTATCATGTGGAAATGCTGATGCCAGGCAGCCTTGCCTGTCTAGGATCTCTTTAGTCTCTTAGTACTCTTTCATTTTTGAGCCCTGTTGGCTCTAGTTCAGTTTGCTGTGCAACAGTTCATGGGGTTTGTTTTACCCCTGTTTGGTGTCCTTGCCTTTCTTCCCGCCCTGAGGAACTTAATGGTTGGACATCCCAGAGTTATCCGTAACCTGTTTTGGGCGACAGAGAAAAGAGGATTTTAGTTTTACCTGTTAAATCCTTTTCTCTTAGTCCATACAGGTTACTGGTCTCCCACCCTGTCAAGGGACCATGCTTGGTTCTCCTGTGGCAGAACATGGGGGTCCTTTCAGGTCATGCTCACAGGAGTCTTCCTTTTTACTACCTAGTCAATAGTTAGTCTTCAAATCTTACTGGTTGGGGATTGGCTAGCTGCAAGCTAAGGAGAGGAGGTAGGCTCCACCCAGCAGTCACTTCTCAGAATTGTTCCTGCCTATTAAAAGGGCTGATCGCCTACCCCAAAGTTACCAGTAACCTGTATGGACTAAGAGAAAAGGATTTAGCAGGTAAGACTAAAATCCTAATTTGTGGTGCCTGAGCTATAGGGTGATACAGGGACTAATTAATTTAGCTAAAGAGGTACAGTTCTGAAGCAAACCATCTGCAACACAGGGAACCAGTAAAATCCCCATTGACAGAGCTGAACATTTTTGCTAGTCTCTGACTATAGCTACAGTCTAGCACACAAGTAGAACATTTTGCTGTCTAGCAACTTTTGTTTCTCTGACTAGTGAAGTTGAGTGATATTTTTCCAACCCTGCCCATTGATTCTATTCTCGTCCACACTCCAGAAGCTTTGCTAGTACCGATGACTGCTGTTCCTTGCTACTCCTTACTGTGTTAAGCCTTTCACTGCTGTAATACCTATTTGTGTGTGTTGGGTGCTTTGGCGTCCCCAGGGGGTGTTTTACTGTATTCTTTTATGTAGATCGATTTTCATGTGGTGATCCCTTTAAGAACATCTTTGCTCCATTGACTTCTAGGACATATCTCTGCAACAATTTGGGCTACAACGGTCAGAGAGGGCTTTATCATCTTGTCTCCTCATGTCCTATCATCTGATTGTCCAGGGGGCATGGCGCTGCCAGTGGGTGGAGTTTTGGGCATTTCTAGGCATCAAACAATATAGAAGACTACTGTTCTCATAATGTCTGTTTCCTAGGCTTTCTTATGATTGGCTGATTCTCCTTGCTCTCCTCCAGATTAACCCATCACATACCATATAAGTCCAACTCTTTCAGGGACATGTCTGACAGAAGGGGCATATGAGGAAAGATTCAAGGACTTCCTTTATCCCCTTACTCACTGTTCCTCATGACATACAGGGATACTACCAACTGAATATTCAGGGTCTGTATGCCCCTCATTTCCTGTTGGCTCCCTGCTACCATCACCAGGCCCTTCTAGCACTGAACAAGAGCCTGCATAGGTTAAGACACTACTCTCTTCAGTGGCGCAAATCCCTCCTCCATTCCATTCTTGGGAACCATGCCCACCTTCAAACAGGTTGACCCTGTATTGAAGGGGCACATTCAGGTTATTAGTGTTACGCCTGCTGGTTTACTGTTTTTTTTATCCTGCTCCCTCCTTGTAACTTTCTGGACTCTTCCCTTTGTCTCCTATTGGTGCTGACTAGCTTATATGCTGCTCAGACAGTACCATTGCTGCCCAATTATTTATGTTTGTTTGTTAATTTGTTAGATTTATTTGTTCCTTACCTCTGATTTTTGGCTTCTGACCTTGACTTTTTTTTTACTCTAATCTCTGTGGTTCCTGATTCTTCCGGTTTTGACTTTCTACCTGTATCTCTGACTATCCGTTTGTCTATTCTCCTACATATTCCAACGCACCCGGTGACTCTGACCCAACTGACTATGCTATCACTACTCTCCACTGCCAGGTAGGCTGGGGTATATTATTTCTGCATTTGTTCCATCTCCCTTGTATTTGCTTCTCCCTGTTACCCTTTGCCTATTGGTCATGAGTGTTTCCGCTCATCAGCTTTACTGCGGTCTTACCATTGTCTTATGACTGCTTGGCCTTTGTGGCTGGGGGTCAACCTATTCCTGGCCTCTGATCCTTCTAACTGCAGATGTTTTCTTGGTGAGAGTTGATTGCTGATAGTCTTGGCCAGGAGCCTTCTGCAGGCGTATCGCGGCATACGGTTGAGAAGGACTGTGTGTGCCCTCTGGTTCCTGGTTTATTTGGGTGGTTTATCTGCCAGGACATGGATATTGCTGGCAGTTTTCACGCCCCAGACCTAGTGGTCCAGTCAGTTTCCCTCCAGACTTAAACGGTCTTAGCCTCCTGATCCTCTGGTAGGAGGTCATATTCCACCTTTGCTAGTGTCTTAGGTTGGACTGGTGGTACTGTGGTACCAGGATGGGCTCTCCCCATTCCTTTGGGGGGCTGCCTAGCAGGGATCTGGGTTGTTGCCCTGCCTCCTTGGAGGGCAATAAAAGTATAGACCATTGCGGTTGCCTTGTCTCCCTGAAAGTCACCTGAGCCCTAGGTTTCTTTTGTTTTGTTTTTGTGCATTTTCTCCAGGAGGAGGTTCTTACATCTCTGTCTTCTCACTATGGTCCAGTCCCTCCTGCTGGGCTTCCCTGTCTGCCTTTCTTACTGGTCTGTGACCTTCCTTGGTCAGCTACCATACCCTCCATTGAGTTGCTCTGGTTAACTAGCCTGAGTTCCTGCTAGTGTTGGTTCCTTGTGTTCTCTGGTACTTCTCATCTGTCTAGCAATCCTTCAGTCATTCAGAAGTCTTATATTTGGTTCCTCCCTATTCCCATCATGATCAGGGTCCCAGCTCAACTGGAATCGGACATCTGGCTTTGCAGACAGCAAGTTTACCCGAACTTTAGCCGCTGCAAGTGAAAAGGGAAACTGTCAACTTCCCTGAACTTGTCTCTCTAGCGTTGCCCCCAGCATCCATCTCAGATTTCAGTAGATCCGAGACAATTAGGACATCCTCTGAAGAAGAACTCCTTGCATACCTGCACCAAACACTGCCGTGTCAATGTCTTGGCCTCAGCTGAGACCAGTTATTTTTTTTTTCTACTTCCAGTTGTTCAGTTGTTTCCGAGCCTTGATGACTTTTGTTTGGTGTGCTGTATTAGTGTAGTGTCCGTTGACACTTGTTTTTTGGGAATATCCAGATTCTGAATAGTCCTAGGGAAATGTGATATCATGGGGACGTGGTAAGTCTTTTTCTCCTTTCCCACCCTGGGAATTCTAGCTATGGTATATCCCAGAGGTAACTGTGTTCTATATTGGATGTAAGAGAAAATAGGATTTTAGTGTTCTAACATGTTAAATCCTTTTCTCTTTAGTCCATTTGAAACACAAGTCTCTAACCTGTAGGAAAAAAACTTTCCTGAGTTGCTTTCCTGGGCAGAAGAGTCCTCTTAGGGTCTTAGTTCTAGGAGATTTTATCTTCTTCTTACCCTCTTATTTTCTTTTATTTTGGCTCTTTTGCCATATGAATTCTGGGAGTAGGTGGGAAGTTGATCAGGAGGAGAAGTCTCCACCCCAAAGACCTGTCTATTGTGGTGTGCCCTGCTCTCCTGGAGGAGTGAACCAACCCCATAGTACTTGTGTTCCATATTGACTAAAGAGGAAATGATTTAACCAGTAAGAACACTAAAATTATATTATCTCAGATTATTTTAAATAAAAATTGATTATGTCATGAATAGGTGAATTTGAAGTCTATTTTAAAATTCTGTTATAAGATTTAGGGCCATTTTTAGGGCAGGGAAGGGCAAAATGTGTTTGTTTGTTTTTTTTTGGTTTGGTTTATGTCCGGCCTGTGTGAATTTATGTGGAGCAGGACACATTTCTCCTTAACATGTAAATTCCCAAAGGAAAATAGACCAGTTCCTATACAGTCTATGGCTGGAAGTTAAGCCTTTCATACACAGGGAAGTGTGTTGATCATTGATCATATGATGGCCATGGATGATCAAATTGAAATTCACTAAATATAGCATATCATTCATACTCTTAAATGGCAAACAATATAATTAAATCATGATAAAGACCTACACTAGTATCATTTTAATAAAGAAACAATCACCCCATATCAGACTGCAAAATGTACACGACCGTGGGCGTCAGCTAGTTGCTATTTACAAGATTATTGTGAATGCCACCTTGGCTGGCTTATTTTTTTTTTTTTTTTTTTTTTTTTTTTTTTTTTACATGAAGGATTTAACTTGACAAAACTAAAGGGGTGCAATTCATGGAGGACAAATGAAAATTCCCCAAATTCTTATTGATTTTAATGAGTTTATAGCCGCCACTTGAATGCAAGAGAGGTCTCCAACACATTTTCATTTAATTCGCTTTTTTTTTTAAATAAATATTTACAAATCATCCACAAATCAGTAGTGACTCGTTGACACATGCTCCACATCCTGAGACGTTTTACGTAGGTGTCCAGTTAGGTGTTTTATAAGGATACTGGAATGCAGTGTTAATGCCTTTTGTTGATCTTCCATTCCAGTAGTGGTGGTGGTGGTCTCTCTTGTTATGAAAATATCTTTTGTTGTAGTCTCTCATTGCATTCTTCTGTGTCTGAGTAGAGTTGGATTTCATCCAGTTCTGTGGTTGGACAGAATGTTAATCCCTTGGAGAGAACGGAGATCTCTGGTGGTGACAGTTGGTAATCTGAGAGATAAATAACTTCTGTACTGGCTTCTGATACCTTCTTAGTTATCAATTAGTATATGTAAGAAGAAATCACTTCTAACTGTTCCCTGCTTGCTTTGTTACTTTCACTTATTTGTCAGTTAAACCTTTAAGGACCAGAGAGGCTGAATTTCAGTGATGTACATTCTAGCTATTCGTGTATACATACACACATACGTGTAGATTATGTATGGCTTTTTTTCTTGGATAAAAGAAAATGCACAAGCCTTTGTTAATTTATGAGATAAACACACTCACATTAAATCTGTTGTAAATTCACTTTTGATAATTTGCCATATCTCCACCAGCAGAAGCATTAGAACAGGACAATATTTGATATTTGTTGAATAAATTGCATATTCACAAGTTTAAAATAGGTGGTAGTTCTGCTTGAATAGTTTAAGTTAATTAAATAACAAAATACATAGTGAACAGAAGAAAAATGTAAATCAAATCAATATTTGATGTGACCACCCTTTGCCTTCAAAACAACATCAATTCTATGTCTGTTTTTGAAAGTATTCTTACTTTACAGCATTTTTTCACACCTGCCTAAAACATTTGCGCTATAAGTTAATGTTGAGAGTATCCAATTTTTTTATCATTTAGAACTAGTCCTGCCTTTGTATTGATTTCTTAATGGGGGGTTTTTTCTCTTTTGGCAGAATTATATAGTTAGTTATGGTATGTTCCACATTATGTTGTCAGTGTAAGTCAATCTCGTTACAAAATATGCATTGAATGGGGTTATTTTCCCAAATTAAATACAAAAGTATCTCTATTCCTGGGGCAAATATATTCAAAATAATTAATTAGTAAAGTTCTGGAGGGAAGCGTTTTCCATAAAAAGAGGAATACTAGAACAATAGGACATGCTCTAATGTTAGGAGATGAAACACTCTGAAGTGCATATTACTTTACTGGGAAGGTGATAGATTCATAGAACAGTATCAGTGGACATAGTAAGAACTAATACTGGAGATGAAATTGAAAAAAAAATATCTGGGATAAACATGCCTATTCTGAGAACTATGTAAGTGTGCATTTAGCTAACTGGGAAAAGGCAGGATGGTTGGGCTAATCGGTTCTTATCTGCCACGAAATCTTTGTTTCAAAGAGTATAATAGTCTTGCTTCATCCACCTTAATTAGTTAATTCTATATGATTGTGCATCAATCCATATCAAGTAGGAGCATGTCTAACTGATATTTGGATTTACAAATAAAATGTGTATATTTTCAGTCTCAAATTGGTATTTCAGTGGGATCATTTTAATATCTATTTGAATGTCTACATTAACAGCTTCTTTTTCAAAGACATATGTAAAGCCATTCTGCCTCTGCTCTCCCAAGTCATTAGACTTCAGATATGCTATAATTTGCGCTTTTAATAATATGTATTTCCCAGTTACTGGTTAGACTCACAGGTCTCTAGTGAAGAGGTACTACACTGGCAATTGTCCCGTCATCTGGGACCAATCCTCTCAACAGTGAATGAATGGTTAAAAATCTCAACTAATTGTGTTGCAATCTCTTGTTATACATTTGGGTGAACATCATCTGGATGAACTGATTTTTTTTCACATTTCATTTTGATAATACAAATAAAACTGCACCCTTCATAAAAAAAAACATCTTTCTATCACTCCTGCCTGTATATCCCATATGCACATTTGTTATTCTTTGCAATACCTGTCACCCTTTTTGAGATGTTTCTTTATAATTTACAGTTGTTAACATGCCTAATGCAGATTTCTGTTGCAGATTAAATTGAATGTTTTAAATGTTCCCATTTCTCATGCACACCATAAAATAAACATATCTTTACTAGGAAACGGCTTACATATTCACCCATAAGATAAAAATGACCCTTTCTAAAATGTAAGACCTTTATTTTTGTGTGGGGATACACAGACATTACCTGTATATTAAACCACACTGACTGGGGATCACTGTTCCCTAGACTCTAACCCACTAATATATCGGACAGAATGTCGACATTAGTGAGTTTCAGATCTAGTCTTTTTCCCTTGCAACTTGGCTCCATCACCAGCTGTATAAAGTGTCCCCCCTTGTAAGCAATCTAGGATGTCCCTACTCGTTAAAACAACATGCACCTGCCAGTGCACATCCTATATAATATTTGGCCAAAACGTGTGTAACGACAAAGTCATGTGCAGTAGAGACTGCCCGCGCCTGAACGTCTAGCTCTGTATCAGCCGCGGCGCGGGCAATCTCTACTGCGCATGACTGCCCCGCGACCGTCTGGCAGTGGCACTGTGGCCCGTGTAATGGGCTCTTCGACTAGTATGGCATATTAGTCTCCCATAACTTTAATTTCACCCATAATTGACATTTTTGTTATTTCCTTCAACAGTGATTTATCCAGTTCTTCAACATGTCCTGCAGGTCTATAAATTATCTGATCAATGCAGCCTCCAGTTTCAATAGTTACCCAAATGCTCTTTAACTTGGTTCCTTTTGTTAATGTAGACTTTTTGTTCTTCACATAAAGAACAACCGAATCTCCCTTCTTTTCTCTAAAATTATACCCAGGTTAAATTGTGTCCCATTCATGAGATTCACTGTACCAAGACCTTATTATTATTCACATTAGTTCAGTGAGTATGTTTCCTAAACTAGAAGCATTTGTACACCTAGGATTAGGAACATTTCTGTTGTTTTGGTGCATAGGTGGTTATTATCAGGACGTGTTTTTACTACTTTATCTATTAAAGTAAAAGTTTTTTAAAACGTTTTTTGTGCCTACATCCATTGCACATCCATGTTTCTCTCTCTCTCTATTTTAGCTTTTAATTGTCTTAATAGTAACATGTCATTCTACTGAAGGCTAAACAAGATTGGCTTCAGAAGTGCAAAAGCACTTGCTGTACTGGCTTGTCAGCAGGAATGTCTGTCTAAATAAGGAAATGCAGGAGCTGAGTTTATCAGTCTTTGACAGGAATATAGTTCTCCAACAGCTGATACTGTAGTCCCTATTTTTTATGCTATCATCAGCTTCACGTTGCATGTCTACCACTTCTGGAGTTGCTGACTATACACAACTTGGATGATTTTGTACAGCGTTCTACTTGAATGAAATAAAAATACCTTCTTATTTATCTCCAAAGGTGTTCCACTGATTGTAGCATGGCAATTGTTTTTTAATATTTGTTACAGAGAAATATACAAAATAGATTAATGTCTATGCATGTACATATACTGTGCCATTCTTTCCAAATGATGGTGTGATCATAAATATAAAGGCAATTGTATCTATTTGTTACATGTAAATGTGCATTTTATCCAAAATGTCAATTGTATATTGTATTGTATATTTTTATTTATATACCGCCAACCAGTGTACTTGGCACTTTACAGATTACATTTAATATAGAAGGGGTACAATAAGTGCGGTGATTAAGCTCTTATATAGGCAGTCATAAGGGGAACAACAGGTGAGTATACATTAGGATAAGAGGTCCCTGCCCTGTAGAGCTTACAATCTAAGTAGTGCAGTTTCATTCTAATGTGGCTTTAGAAGCTTATAACACCCATAGAGTACCATATGCACAAAGTAAAAATAATCAGTTCTGCAAACCAGCTGCATCATAGGGTGTTGTGGGGAAAGTCTCTTGCCTGTCTGGGACTCCACTATAGATTATCATCCCATTCCCAAAAAATACTACAGGTCAAGCATGAGAAACACTCTATTACATGATACACAGCAACATGAGGAGTCTGAGTGTGAAATATATCTGCACCCACCCCACAAAACCTTTTACAAATTGTTCTCTTTATGCCACAGCACATCAGTATTTACCCCTCACACCCCTTTGCTCTAACTCATCCACACTCTTGTTATTCCCCTGCTTGTCCCTTTTGAGGTCAGGTTACCAGTCTAGAGATTAAATACATCCAGGGAGATCTGAACCTGAAAATGAGGGTATTGCTGCCAAAACTGTGAGTTCAAAACCACCCAGTGACTGTCCTGATAACAATCTTTATGAAAATCATGGGTAATCCCCTCTACCTCTTCTGTCTCTGACTTCCACATAATCACATCAGTCCTGACAACTCCTTATAGTGTTTGTCAGTGTCCTGAGGGCTAGTGCATGTGCTCAGAAACAATGCTGTCTATGAGTAACTGCAGACTTCCTAGTGTCCTGGAAGCTGTGCTCCAGGGATGGTCTCTGGACTTGGTTAACTCCAGTCCACTCCATATCCAGGAATCTGAATATGGAGCCCCATGGCTGGAGACCTGCAGAAGTTTGTGTGAAGTATGGGGACACATTTGGCACTCTGTCAAGATATGGACTGGGGAAACCTAGAGGCGGAGAGTAGATTGCTGAATTTAACCTTATTTTAACATGCACTCACATACTGAAGAAACCATAACCCATATTCAGGACACCACAGGAGCATATAAAAATTCCCTGATTTCCCATTGATTTAAGTCAGGCTTTTAAACTCCTTGAAAGATGGCAATGCATAAATTGAGAAAATGTTATTACTCTGTTCTGTAGGCAGTTTGCTGTGATTAAAGGGATAGTAATGTTTCACAAAAAGAGCATCTCCAAATTATCTTCATATTATTTGAGCCATAGAGAGTGTTATTTCAAAACAGATAGTTGTAGTACAAGAGTAATTGAATGATAAAGTTTCCTCCTCCCGCCCCTTTTACCTAGTGTAAGTCACCTCCCTTCAGATGTGGAATCTGGTCCACAGACCAGACAGCTCACAGCAAGGGACAATCTTCTTACTTTGAGAACAATTAAAACCCTGCCTCCATTGACAGGTTTTTACCTTATGCCAATTGAATATTGTCCCTCTCTGCGATCCACCTGGAAACCACCTTTCTGTTGTGAGTTGGGAAGTGTTCAATCAGTAAAAAGGGTGGGAGGGTGATACTTTATCATTCAGTTACTCTTGAACTACAACTCTGACAGTACTGAAATAACACTCTCCATGGCCCAAATACTATGAAGATTAATTGGAGCTGCTTTTTTTGTGAAACATTACTATCCCTTTAAACCTCAGTGTGTCATTGCAGGTAGGCATGAGTGCAATAGCATCTTTTGTGTCCACTCTTAGCATGATAATCCTACATGTTAGTCTTTTATTCTTGCTGTGCTATAATATATTCAGTTGTTCCCGAATTGTATCAAACAAAAATATTTTTGGCCCGGTTATTTATATGATAAATTCCATTGTGTATACAACATCAACCTAAAGTGGTTTTAGAAAGGGCTACACAATTACATACAAAACTCATTCGGAACAATTGAGATTCCAAAGACTTTTAAGCACAAAGACTGTCAGTACTTTATGGACTGTATGTTCAGACGAAAAGTGGACTCGTTTGGGGCAAAGCAGTTGCACTACAGAGACCTATAGCATTCAGCAGTTTAAAATCCCCATTTAAATCAATGGAAAGTTTTGGAATTTTTAGTTCTTCCATGTAAGGCATTCGGTTTGGCCCAGAACTCCTCCACTTTTCTTTTGGCTACACGGCCCAAATAAACAGAAACATTTACACCAAAATGATATAATGCCTTTTATTTGTTTGGAAATTTGTATTTCACTGTCGTCCAATACAGGTCACTGGTACTCTGGGAGGCGTAAGTCCCCTTTAATAGGCAGGAACAATTATGCAAATAATTTGCAAGGGGCGGAGCCTCCCCTCTTACTTAAGCCACCTTCTGGCCAGAGCCACTCATATTGATTTGTTCCTGGTGTGCTTCCACACCAGGTAGAGAACATCTATGCATCTTAGTATTTTATTATTTTTTATTCAAATATGGAATACCACCATTAGGAGGGTGACCATGGCTGTGAATTGCCCTCTTTAAAGTGGCTGGTGCAGCTTCCAGGGATTTCTGTGGACCTATACCCTGATGAGGGGACAGCTTGTGTTAAGCAGCTCCCCTGTTGGGGAATTTACCTCTGGTTCTTTCCCTCCCTATCATGGTCACCTGAAGACAGAAGTCAGCAAGGAAGGTGAGTCACCCATTGAGTGCTGAAGGTCCACTTGTCCCCACAGTGTCCCTTTGATGGGCTTGTATTTGGGAGTTTTAATACACTCCAGCACTCATAGGGTGTTTTTATTGCATTATTACTGTTTATGCAATTTCTGTGTTATTCTCTGAGTTTTGGAGCATTGGGTATCATTTATTTATGTTTCTCATGTGTTTCATGCTTGTTTGGGCACTTTTTAATGTTTTACTAAACTTTATTAAAAATGGTGTTCCGCGCCTTTAAGCGCGGCTTTTTCCCGCTCAGACGCAAGGGCTCCTTTACTCTCTATGGGAATTCACAGTATGGGACATATCTCTGGAACCGCTTGTCACAGCAACTTCAGAGAGGGCTCATTTTAATTCTAGGCTCCTGCTCTATCATCCGGAATGTGTTTTATTTATGTGGGGTGTTCAGGGGGGCTTCGGGCACTGTTTGGGGTACTTGTGGGAAAAAACTACATTTCCCATGAGCGCTTGGTTCGCGCTCGTTTCTGATTGGCTGTCACGACGGCCGCCATTTTGTGGTACTTTTCCTAGGCGAGTACACTACGCAGGGACCGAGCCTTCTCTCTCCTCAACAGATTAACCCTTCGCTGGCCAGATAAGTCCGTTTTTAGAACATTTCTGGGGTGAAACTTTAATCTTAACACTTTTTCTGGGTGATAGTGTTATTAGTGGGGTATATTGACGCTGTGAGCATGTCTACTTCACTGGAGCTAGGGGCTAGACCCAAGTCTAAGGAGGATGGGGGGTCCGCTACCCCCATGGCGTTTTGCTCCTCTTGCCACATTGGGCTGGATGGCGATAATGTGGGGGATCTATGCCCTAATTGTACTGGTCAAGATAGCAACCCTGGGCTTCCCAGCCACGCTATTGAGCCATCTTGGGTGAGGGAGTTTAAAGCTGCCACTAGGGATCTCAGATCCACGCTTCAACTCTTTCCCTCTCAGGTACAGGGGGCTCTCCAGGTCTGGAAGACCCCCTCTACTATCAGGACCTCCCTGCCTAAGCCACAGGGAGCTCCTGATATCACTGATTCTTCTGAAGAAGAACTTTTACAGGATTCTGATGCTGAGGAACGTACTGTTATTGAATCTAACAGGTCCATTGGGGACCCCTATGAGTGTGACCCTGAAGTTTCGGCTGAGGGTCTGATCAGAGCGGTTCTGAATACGCTCAACCTTCCTCTGACTCAGGAATCCACTTATGATCCAACTGATGTTTTTCAGAAAAAGCCATCTAAACCAGTTGTTTGTTTTCCAACTAACCCTACTCTTGCCCGTCTGGTCTCTGAGGCATGGAAGAATCCTGATAGATCTTCCTCTGTCTCCAAAAAGTTTGCCAAACTTTACCCTTTTCCTGAGGCGGAGCTGGCAAAATGGGTTCATCCTCCCAAAGTGGATGCTCCTGTGTCTAGACTATCCAAATCCACTGCTTTGGCTGTCTCAGATGCCTCTGCCTTGCAGGACTGGACGGATAAGAAGCTAGAGCTCTCTCTTAAGTCTATTTTTGCCTCCATTGGCACAGCCATGCGCCCCACTTTTGCTGTGGCATGGGTTAATAGAGCTATTGCGGCCTGGACTGAACGACTGACTGAAGCGGTTCGCCAGGATGCGCCTGTATCTGAACAGTTGCAGCTTCTTGCTAATATCACTGAAGCTCAGAACTATGTTGCTGATGCTGCTTTTGATGCTGTGCGCATGATGGCGAGGGCCTCCACTTCTTCTGTGGTGGCTAGACGCGCTCTTTGGCTGAAAATTTGGTCTGCTGATACAGCCTCTAAGAAGGCTTTGCTTTCCTTGCCCTTTCAGGGGAATTTGCTTTTTGGGTCTGAACTCAAAGAAATGATCAGTGAGGCTACTGGCGGTAAAAGTACTCTTCTACCCTCAGTCTTTAAGAAAAAGTTTCCAGCCAAACGCAATCGGTCCTTTCGTTCCTTTCAGACTGAGACACGCTCCTCGGCCCAAACGGGTCCTCCCACTACGCGCTCCTCCTCCAAGCCCAAACAGTCCTGGAGGCCCAAAGTTGCCTCCAAGGCCAAGACCTCCAAGACTGCTTCGGCATGACTCGCCGAACCCGGGTCCGCATCCGGCTGTAGGCGGTCGTCTCCGCATCTTTCGCCGGACTTGGGAGGAGTCAGTGGCGGACCCATGGGTTCTTCAGGTGGTGTCAGAGGGATACAGGATCCCTTTCTCTTCCCTTCCTCCTTTTCGGTTCCATTTTACTCGTCCTTCTCAGGAACCCACAAAAAGGCGTCTGTTCGACGACGCTATTCAGGATCTCTTGGACAAAGAGGTCCTGGAGGCGGTTCCTCAGGGGGACACATGTTCAGGATTTTATTCCAACCTGTTTGTGGTAGCCAAAAAGGACGGAGGAGCCCGTCCCATCTTGGATCTCAAAGATCTCAATGCCTATGTGGTGACTTCCCACTTCCGCCAGGAGTCCCTGCGCTCTGTGATTGCAGCAATGTCTCCAGGGGAGTTTCTTG
The DNA here is from genome assembly GCA_037306005.1 of Rhinophrynus dorsalis. Taxonomy (NCBI): domain Eukaryota; kingdom Metazoa; phylum Chordata; class Amphibia; order Anura; family Rhinophrynidae; genus Rhinophrynus; species Rhinophrynus dorsalis. The sequence continues at coordinate 101,904,713 of CM074723.1, forward strand.
CCTCCCTGGACCTTCAGGATGCTTATCTTCACATCCCTATTCATCCAGAGAGCAGGCGGTATCTCAGGATTGCCTGCCACAGGGGACACTTTCAGTTTGCAGCGCTCCCCTTTGGGCTGACTTCAGCCCCTCAGGTCTTCCAGAGGGTGTTGGGCTCCTTGATAGCGGTGCTCCATCAGGATGGGATCAGAGTGACCCCCTACATGGACGATCTCCTACTGAAGGCCTCCTCAGCGGAGCTTCTCCACCAGCAATTACAGATGTGCATGCACACCCTGAACCGTCATGGCTGGATCCTGAATCTGGACAAGTCGGACTTGATTCCATCTCAGAGGCTTCTGTTCCTGGGTCTCCTGTTCGACACTCGCCAATGCATGGTGTTTCTTCCAGAGGACGTGGCTCACCAGATAGCTGTCAGAGTGGCTGGAATTCTGGACCTGGACGTGATTCCAGTTCTGAAGTTGTCGTCCTTAGTGGGGAAGTTCATTTCCACAATCGAAGCAGTACCATTTGCCATGGCCCACTCCAGGGATCTTCAGAGATTCGTGATCCAGACGTGCAAGAATCATCCAGATCATCAACATCTGTCTGTTTCTCTTCCTCCTCATGTCGAGTCGAGTCTGCACTGGTGGTTAGATCTCTCTCATCTCCTGAAAGGGAAATCCTTTCTAGTTCCTCCTTGGACCACAGTCACTACGGATGCCAGCCTTCGGGGCTGGGGTGCAGTCTGGGGTCGCTTCAGTGCTCAGGGGAAATGGGGTCTGGAGGAATCCATGCTCTCCATCAATGTTCTGGAACTTCGAGCTGTCCGGCTGGCCCTGAGGCACTGGGAGTCTCAATTGACCGGTCTTCCAGTCAGAGTGGAGTCCGACAACGCCACGGCGGTGGCTTACATCAACAGGCAAGGCGGCACAAGAAGCGGTTCCGCCTGGTGGGAGGTCAAGGATATTTTGTCTTGGGCAGAAGATCACGTGCCTGTCATCTCTGCGGTTCATATTCCAGGCGTGGACAACGTCATGGCAGACTTCCTCAGTCGTCATACCGTCGACAGCGGAGAATGGGCTCTGCACCCAGAGGTGTTTCACATGCTCACTCAACGGTGGGGGATGCCTGTGGTGGATCTGATGGCTACCAGACACAACAGGAAGGTTCCGGTGTTTTGCTCCCGGTTAAGGGACTCCCTTGCTCTAGCAGTGGATGCCTTGTCGATCCCTTGGGACTTCTCCCTAGCTTACATCTTCCCTCCTCTTCCTCTGTTGGTCAGAGTTATCCAGAAGTTGAAGAGGGAACGTTGTCCTGTCATCCTGATTGCTCCAAACTGGCCTCGCCAGTCCTGGTTTCCGGAATTGATGGCCATGTCAGTGAAGGATCCAATTCCACTTCCAGCCCGTCCGGACCTGCTTCTTCAGGGGTATCTGTGGAAAGAGGATGTTCACTCTCTCCATTTGATGGCATGGCGGTTGAATCCTCGATTCTAGCTAAGAAAGGCTTTTCTCCTTCTGTGGTATCGACGATGCTCAGTGCTCGTAAGCCTGTGTCTTCCAAGATCTATCATCGCATATGGTCAACTTTTGTGACATGGTGCTCTGACAAGAAGTTGTCTCTTGACTTCCATCTTCCCACTGTCCTGGCCTTCTTGCAGGACGGTGTGGATAAGGGGCTCAGTCTGAGTTCCCTCAAAGTTCAGACCTCTGCCTTGTCTGTGTTTTTCCAGGAACGGATTGCTGTCCTTCCTGATGTGAAAGTCTTTTTCCAGGGTGTGACTCATGTTCGACCTGCCTTTAAGAGTCCTGCTCCCCAGTGGGATCTCAATTTGGTGCTGGGAGTTCTACAGCGACCACCGTTTGAATCCTTGGCTTCCATTCCATTACGTCTTGTGACTTGGAAGATGGCCTTCCTCTTGGCTGTTGTGTCAGTGCGCCGGGTAGCAGAGTTACAGGCCTTGTCTTGTAAACCTCCTTACCTGGTGTTCCACAAGGATAAGGCTGTGCTTCGCACTACCAAGGAATTCTTACCCAAGGTTGTGTCTGAGTTTCACATCAATCAGGAGATTGTGGTTCCCTCTTTCTGCCCTAATCCTTCATCTGACAAGGAAAGAGATCTCCATCTGTTGGATGTGGTGCGTTGCCTCAAGTTTTATGTCCATCGCACCGAGTCTATCAGGAAGTCTGACGCTCTATTCGTCATTCCTGAGGGGCCTAGGGCAGGAAGACCGGCTTCCAAAGTTACCATTGCCTCTTGGATTAAGGCTACCATCCGTGAAGCCTATAAGTTGAGGAATAAGCATGTTCCCTTCCGGGTGACTGCCCATTCCACCAGATCTATTGGGGCCTCTTGGGCCTACAAGAATCAAGCTTCTGCTGATCAACTGTGCAGAGCGGCCACTTGGTCCTCTGTGCACACCTTTTCTAAGCACTATCGAGTTGATGTACTGGCTTCGGCTGATGCCAGTTTTGGAAGGAAGGTCCTGGAGGCAGTCTTGCCTGTGTAGGTCTTCCGCTCTGTGATCCTTAGTGCTTCTTTACTGTTGAGCCCGGTTGGCTCTAGTTCCGTGTGCTGTGTTAGTTCAGGGATTGTTCCCTTGGTTGGTGTCCGTTGACACTTACAGTTTGGGCTATGTTATCAACTGGTCATATCAGTTCTAGTGACTTGGGCCTTGCGCCTGGTCCTTGCCTTACTTCCCGCCTCTGGATCAGCTCAATGTTTGTACATCCCAGAGTACCAGTGACCTGTATTGGACGACAGTGAAAATAGGATTTTAGTCTTACCTGTTAAATCCTTTTCACTTAGTCCATACAGGTCACTGGTCTCCCACCCTGTCAAGGGACCAGTCTTGGATCTCCTGTGGCATTCAGTGGGAGACCGTTCGGGCATGCTCACAGGAGTCTTTCTTTTTGCTTACCTGAGGTCAGTTCTTGGGGTCTCAAATCAATATGAGTGGCTCTGGCCAGAAGGTGGCTTAAGTAAGAGGGGAGGCTCCGCCCCTTGCAAATTATTTGCATAATTGTTCCTGCCTATTAAAGGGGACTTACGCCTCCCAGAGTACCAGTGACCTGTATGGACTAAGTGAAAAGGATTTAACAGGTAAGACTAAAATCCTATTTTTTTGTTTAAGAATGCCAATTTAATTTGGTATTATATTTGAAAAAAAAATATATAAAAAAATCTCAAATAATTTTTATGTCTCTTATATCCAATATGGAACACAGGAGCCATGGAGATTCATGTGCTCTGTGACAGCAAGAGGATGTGCTGGCATTCCTCTAAAAATTTGTAGGTCTACTTTATTATTTTTACTTTAGATATGGGGCTGTATAATTCCCCATCACTGGCTTCCCAGGAGTTGGATTGCCCAGTTCACAGGCATTTTATTCTTGCACCATTTCCTTGTGGAGGTTGACTTTATGAGAAGTTTGTTCCTATTTGCCGAACCTTATTGAGGTTCTGCTCTAATCATCTTTATTTAATTTTATTCTAGGGTTTTTCCTAGTGAATGAAATAAGAGAACTATCACTGTTGGGAAAGGCTCCATTTAAATGTATTACAGCTTTAACTGTAAAGTGGTGGTACTGCTTCTTTCATATTCTGTGGATATAAGTAGCACTGACAAAATCACTTTCCTTTAACAAAAAGAAAAGAAATGCTGACAGGTTTGTATGGTGTATTGCAAAATGTTCTCCCCCCTCAATGGCTAATTTCACTGTTAAACCTCTTTTGGACAGGGGTGGATTGTCCTACCTGGGGAACAGGCATCCCACTGTGGACTATAGGGTCATGGGCTAGTTGGGGAGATTGGAGGATCTTGCATGCCCAGCCTACAATGCATGAGGAAGTGGGAGGTCTGTGCACTCTCTGGCACAGACCTCCAGGGGCTGGATCAGTGGTTCTCATCTCCTGTCCTCAGGACCCACTAACAGGCCAGGATGTGATGATTTCCTTGTTAGAGCACAGGTTAGTTAATCAATGTGAATTACTCTCTGATCACCACACCTGTGCTGTAGCAGAGAAATCCCTAAGTCCTGGCCTGTTAGTTGGTCCTGAGGACAGGAGTTGAGAACCACTGGGCTAGATTCTATTGCAGGTGCTAAATATTAACACCAGTTTTATCAAACATTATCCTATTGAAGTCTATGGGGAAAACCGGACATAAAAGCAGTGATAAAATTAACACCTATAATAGAATCCAGCCCCCGATCAGTTTTCTGTCACAGTCCTGTGTGGGTGCCTGAATATGACTGTCATCCCACAAGGAGACTACAGGGAAGAGCTGATATGAAGGTCTGTGTTGGCAGCTACACAGACCTCTTACTCCTTACAATGGAAAAAAGGTATTGCAAATCAGTTAATTTCTCTTGTTTTCTGAGTTTACTGTTTCTTCCCCTCCAATCCTTGTGAAATATATACCAAAATTAACATATTAATACTATCTGTTTGATCTCTTCCACTACTAATACAGTTGTCTTTTTATTTATTATACTTATAAATATTATATTATAAATATATTTACTTGCACCATAATTTACTAATACATCATGGACTTCTCTATACATGTGCACTACCCTCTGATTGCTGATGGAGAGGTGCTAAAAAAAGCTCACCCAGCCCCATTATTGAGAAACCAAGGCACTCTTCCTCTATATACTCCTCACAAACAATTCACTTAATTGTTATGTATTTTATTAATTGCCTTGGAAAAAAACACATGAACTTACCCTCGCCCTTAAACATCCCTAAAAGTCCTCTTCACCTTTAAAAAAATAACTTTGTCTATTGCACAATACACTCAAAATGGATGAATTAAAAGCATGGTGTTATGTATACAAACCAAAAATCCTTATGCTTACTGAATCCTGGCTGAGCCCTGAAATATCTGTTACTACCATTACCATTCAAGAAGCGAGGAGGAGGCACAATCATACACAAACACATGTATATATAAATTTGACTCTTTTAAATTAATCTAGTACCTCTACCATGTGACTATATTGCTGGCAAAATTTTTATTTCATCTTCAAAACAAATCATAGTTGCTGGTATCTGCCTACCAGGCAATACCCCGGCACAGACCCTTTCCAATATTTCCCACCTCCTCAATGAGATTGTCACTCAAAACAAGAAAAGCGAGTTGTTGGTTTTTGGAGATGTAAATGTTAATTGGCTGGACCCAGGTAGTGACAGATCATGTTCATTATTTAAGGCACTGAACTTCTCACAACCCCCCTACTCTTATAAATCAAAAAACATCCAACCATACTCTGTTGGACTGGATCGTTTCATCCTGCCCAAGCCAAATCCAAGATACATCCATACTAGAAAATCTGTTTTGTGATCACTCCACTGTTTACTGTGTTCACAAAACTAAGGTAATCAAATAATCTCCCAAAATGATACATACTAGATCTTTCAGGAAGTGTAATCTTTCCTAAATGATCTAAGAAATTGTCCGTAGTATAGAATAAGCTTAATATCTGGCCTAGACTTAGCAATTGACTTTTTCACTCCCCGTTCTTGCAGGTCTGTAATACCCTTGCTCCACTAAGTAAGGTCAGGGTAAGGGGAGGGCATCTACCATGGACCTTTGCTGACCTACTAGAGTTACACAGTTTTTGAGATGTCTTAGTTCCAAAGGATAAGAGCATTCAAGGGGTTAAGTGCACCATATAAAAAATGATCATTTTATTGTCCTCTCTGATGAAGTTGGTTTGCCCAAGACTTGTTCCAGGTCATCTTAATGCATCAGCCTCAATGTGTGGTTGTTTGTGAAAATAAAAATAAGTAAAATGGTTTAAAGTAAATGTAACTTTGTTTAGGTGTGATTGGTCACTTCTCTGACAATCAAAGGGTAAGAGAGCCAGAAATGTATTAAGTAATATTCAATGGTGATCAAACCAGTGTGCTCTGATTCAGATCAAGCAGATAACATGCACATCTCTAATTACCAGGCTTGACAAGCCATATTAAAAATAGAATAGCTGTAATCTCATGATAATGGCCAGTAATGGATTGTAAGAGCCTCTTGTCTGAGCAAAGCCTATAATTAAATTGGTATCCATGACAGGAATAATCCTTGAACAGTGTGACAACAATGGATGGAGAATGAGTGCAATATGTTGTCAGACCTCTGCTTCATCAGTACAGAATTTTTGCTGGCCCAGGTGCATTGACACAACAGGATATTATGGCCAGCAGCGGAAGTGTATATTTGAGGCTGTAACTCCTCTCATCCATTCATCATTCAGTTAATCACTTCATCCATATTATTATCATTAAAAGGAGATTTTTTGACTAGTGACTTTTCAATAATGTTACCACACTGAAACGTTTTTAATTTCCAATAAGTGCAATAACGATAATACTCTGTTAGGGTTTGTTTTACTAATGCCTGGATTGATTTTATGTCTAAGACTTATCATATTGATATTACTAAACTATTTGGTATATAATTCCATATGAGATGTTGATGTAAGGTGACAGAAACATACTACCCAATAAATATATAGTAGCAAGTCTCGTTTTTATTTTCTTTTTGTTAAGTGAGTAGTCTGTAAAAATATGTTTAAAGAGAGATAGAGAGCTGTCTCCTTGATCACCCAACACTGCACAAGTGATGTTTTACTGAATTTATATAACATTACTGTAAGGGACCATGCTTTCAGGTAGGGGACCCATGGAGCTGTGTGATAACACCCCACCTCTTTTCTTTTCTCCCCCGTGAGTCATGGGTATTTTGTTTTAACAGGGTTGTGTTAGGTATTAGAAATTGGTTAGGTCCCCTTTAAAAATTAAAAAAAATAAATAAATAAATGAGTGAGAGTTCTAGAAATTTCAAGCTTTCCCACCCTGAATGGTGATTGGCTGCAGGTAAGCTACCTCATGCCAGGTAGCCAATTCTGTCAGTTCCTGAAACCTCACCTTTTTTTTTGCCATCATTGAGCTTCGGTAGTTCTGTATCACTCCTCCACTCGTAATTTTTTTTTTTAATTATGTGTATATATGTTTATATAACTTTAATTATATACAGATTGCATGTCTAAGTCATGTTTATATTAAAAAAATATATATATTTGGTATAAACTGTTGCAGCATGGAGGATTTTGAGAAATAAGTTAATTAACCCTTTGACTTTATCATAAGTCTATATCTCACCTTTGAACTTCTCTGAAATTCTCTGTTTAAAATGGGAGTATGAATACTGGTAAGTTTTACGGTCTTATCTACAATTAAGGACCAGTAGGTCTGAAACACAACATGGTCTGTCTGCTACATTTTACGTGCTTTCCTAGTGTTTTTAATTTTATTTCTGGAATATAATCCATGCTTTTACAATAATCGCCAGGAGCGTTTCAGACAGTTTTGTCCGCTTCCTTTGTTCCCATCCTATGTACACTCACGAGTCATTGCAAAATGGAGAACTGATGCATATGCTCAATGTGGGCAAATTGAGGAATATAAAGAGGATCAATTCTGGGTCAAACCAACTACACGATAGGGTACAAATGAAAACTCAAAAAATTCCATTAGATTTAAATGAACCCCTTGAATGCTAAAGTTCTCCAATGCATTGAAATTCAAGTGTCATGTAGAGCATTATGAGATTTCATTTGCCACGTGTGGTGCAGGTTGTTTGCCCCAGAATTGATCCTCTTCATCTTCTTGAACACACTCTATATTCCATAAAGGAGCAGTAAAGAATTCCAATACGTATAGTCTACTGCTTCTTGAATCCTATATAAACCAAAATGAACACAACATTTTAACACTCTGAGTGCTAAAGTGGTATCCAAAGCAATGTGTTGTACCATGTAGTAACCTATTTTCTATCGATAAATCCTCAAAGTAAAAAACAGCACATAGTTTCTTTGCTTTGCATCCCAAGATGAACTGAAGACAGATTGGTCAGTTAAAGAAATACATATAAAATATAAATTATCTTCATGAGCTTTAACCAGTGGCACCAACCAATATTGGCCAATCATAGCAGTAATGGCTAGGGTTGCCACCTTTTCTTTAAAAATATACCGGCCATGGCATTCTCTCTATAGACTTAACATTGGACAGAAGCCAATTTTTTACCGGCCTGCCGGTAAAATACCGGCTGGGTGGCAACCCTAGTAATGGCAGCATTACTAGTTTTGCCCATGCCATATATGAATTCTTTGAATCTTCCTGCTGTTCAGTTGTATGCAACCTCTTCAGTGTCTCCATTGCATTGCTCTTGCCTAAGCAAAGGTGAATGTGTGTGATACCAGTAGTTACAACACCTATGCTAAATTCTAGTCTGGTAAGGGAACTTGAAGGCAAGATTGAGAAACTTATATCTGCAGACCTTTTCAGTATTTGGTATTTTTTCTTAAAGATCACACTTTTTTTAAGTTGTCAAATACTAAAATAGTATCTGGAGCTTAGAAAGGGTTAAACTTGTATTTAACTTCCTAGAACATCAAATTTTTTTTTGTGACGGAATAATTGGTGAACACCTGACTAACTCTCTTGCTCATTTCGGTGTCCTGACATACTGTCGGGGAACCTGTCATATATGTTGCTGGTAATTTTTTTTTTTTACTGTGCATACTGAATCAGCCATGTAAAGCCCCCATACCTGTTTAATCTGTAGAAACCTAACTTAAAATTGTTTACAACGGTCTTTAGCAAAAGATGAGCTTCCCTTCCCCCTCTATTTTTAAGAGATGCATTGTTGCTATGGAGATTGCTCTTTCCATCTCATCAGGTTAACTTGCTTTTCCACATCAACAGAATTGCTACAAGCAAAGCATGATCTTTACTCTGTTTTATAGAGACATATGTACATATATGTTCTCCATACATTAATTAAAATAACTTGTGTTTAGACTAAATTACTAAATAACTATGTTTATTAAGTGTTTGTTTAAAGGAAAGGTAGCACCTCTTAATAATACCCCCCTCTTACCCTACTATGGACAAAAATCCTAATAGCCCATATGAATTGTTCACTTGTGCCTTTGTCCAAGAGAAGATCTACAGTCAGTCCAAGATGTCTTGTCATGCAGGAAGACATGACAGTTGCTGGCTTTGTTTTTGTGTGTTAAACTGCAAAAGCCTACTTAACCCTGAAACACTTTGAGTGCCAGAACAATGTGTTGCACACCTCTCTGTCACTCAAAGGGTTAAGGACTGATTGGGTGTGCAGCATTGCAAAGCCAAATGTTTCCTTCCCCTCTGGTCCTTCAGTGGTTGAGATTACCATGTGCTGTGGGTGGAGTGAGGTCATGTGGTCCTGCTAGCAACTGTCATGTCTGCTTGCATAGCATCCAGTGGTGATTGAGATGTTATCTCTTGAACAAAGACAAGATGGCAAAATTAATAAGGGCCATTAGGATTTTCTAGTATTAATAAGCTAAGTGGGGGTTATTTTTAGCAGCTGTTACTTTTCCTTTAGGGCAGTAGCCACTATAGATTGTATATTTTTATACAAATATGTGTATTTTGAAAAGTGGTTTTTAAATTAACCTGTTGAGTGCCGGGGGTATTCAACCCATTGCCAAGCAATGCGTTGGATACCCATCTGGCCAGCAAAGAGTTAAAAGTTCCTAACTGTATGGCTTTAAAAGTGAGTAGGTGTATTCATTTATAGAGCTAATTTGCAGTGGTTCAGGGACTGTGTATATTTTACTGGTGACCGGGTACATTTTTTGGGGCACTTGACCACCAAGAATAATATGACCTGGTACCTTTCTTTTTTAAAAATCACCTCTGTTCATTTACATTGTCCTTTATATCAGAGTAGCAGACATATCCCAGCAGGGGAAGAAAGGGAAGGATTGGGGGGTCAAGTGATGGGAGGATGAAGAGGGAGGGGGTCGATAAAGTTTGGGAGACGAGTGATGGGAGGAGGGGGAAGGAGGCAGAGAGGAGAAGGAAGACTGAGATGGGGGAGAAGGGGTTAGAACACAAAGAGAGGGGAGAAAGAACTGGCAGACCCAACACCCCATATGCAATGCTGTTCAAAAGTCTTAGACATTGTAACCCAGGCAAATCATGTTTAAAGTTACTTTTCTGGGCATTAAGTGCTTGCTTGCACTGAAAACACTATATAACAGAATAAAACAAATAAACATTGATACAATATAACTTAACAAGAATTTATTTTTTCCCCAAAAACTTATTTCCCATTCCTCTCCTAGAGGCACCCAATCCATTCCATTCAGTTTCATTCTATGTGGTATATTTGGTAGGTTACACCCTCAGCACACCAGATGTGTGTTAGTGGTGGAATTCCACATATACAGCACATGGAATAAAACTGTGCATGGAATTGCTGGGTGCCTCGAGGAGAGGTTTGGAAATTGCTAAGCTAAAGCAGTTTGACAGACATAAAATCATAGTTTTGCATCAACAAGGCGATTCTCAGTGAGCAATAGCCCGCCTTACCAGATTTTCAAGATCTGTCATAAAAAACACAGTGGAAGACCCAAAAAGTAATGCAATGCAATGGAGAGACCACACTAGTATCAGAGGAGATAAAATGGACCTGTCACTTTGATTCAAGTTTGTACATTTGAAAAAAGACAAAGAAATGCACTGTATAGTATGTATGGTAAAGAAGGTATATGTGCTTTCATATGCAAATTAAAATGTTCACTGACATTTCATATGCTAACGACTATTTTCTGAGATGTTTCATATGCTAATTAAACTTTCTGCTCTACCGTAAGACTTTCACGTGTCCTAGAAATGTGTGAATATTATTTAACCCTTTGAGTGCTTTGCAATGCGTTGCGTACCCCTCTGGCACTCAGTGTTAAACTACACATCTGCCGGTCTTTTGGCTAACATGACACATAGGCAGTTCTGAATGAAGTTTTCATATACCGTAAAATCTCGGGTATAATACGCACAATTTCACCCCACTTCACCTTATGTGAAGTGGGGGGTGCATATTACACATGAGAGTTTTTTATTTACAAAAAATTAAGCCTGCCAGAACCCTTCCCTCCCCCGACGCTATCCGATGCTAAAATACCACTTACTTTCTTCAAAAGTCAAGTCCCTGCATTTTCAAGATTATCAGGCAACATATGAACAATGTCAATCTTCCTCTGCGGGCAGCATGTTTCCATTCGCCACCCGTTTCCTTCAATTGGCTTTCAGAACCTAAAGGCTACAGCCAATGGTAATGCCCTGTGAGGATCTGAAGGTCCTCACAGGGCAGTACCATAGCCAGAAGGAAGCGGGCAGCGAATGGAAGGAGGTAAATATTCTGACGACTAGCACTATTGATCAGTTAGTCGCCAGATGGGTACTTCTTGGGATTTCACTTTATGTGGGGTGATAGTTCCCCTTTAAATGCCCCTTTTCTCCTGGCTTTGCCACTTACTAACAGGGACCATGCTATACTGTGCCTTGACTAGTGCGCTCTTACACACTCCTGCACTCCTACTATTAAGGTATGAGTGTTTTATAAACATGCCTTTTTCTTAAAATGCAATTAACACTTTATAAAGACTTGGACTTGGGTGGTTGAAAGTACTTTCAGGATCACCTATATTTGTGTTAAAATCACTTTTAAAAATAAAGTCTGAGATATTTAGCTTTATTGTCACTTTATGCAAATTAGCTACTATATCCTAGTAGGAAGTGGCAGTTGGGGGGGTTGGAATGTTAGTATCTGACACCAAGCTGCTGCTTAATTTATGTAAGCTTACAAATAAAGAAATAATGGGTAGCACAAAGTGCTTTCAAAATCAGCCAAATCATTGTAAAGTGATAGTTGCACTTTAAAATACTCTGTCATGTAAGAACATGTGTTTTTTTAAATAGGAGTCCATTTAAACTGATTGAACTCGTAGTGTAGGGGTAGTCAATCTTTGGAATGTTAGCAGATTGGGATAATGGGAGTTCTAGTATCCAGTGTCTGAATCTTTAACAGGAATGATTTCACAAGTGTATAGTTTCAAATATTATCGGGGAAAACTGTGGATTAATCTAATTCCTTTTTTATTCTTGGTTAAAGTGGACATATTAATAGAAGTTTAGTTAGTTTCAAAGATAGTTAAAACTTCCTATATGTTGCATTACACATTTGATTGTAATAGAAATAATTATTGAGAAATGAACCTTTGATGGCAGCACTATGTGGCATTTCATGGTATTTTTTTGTGCTGGGTCAGTATTGCCACACACTGTTCTATGAATGAATCTAAAAGGAGCCCACACACTGTTCTATGACTGAATCTAGAAGGAGCCCACACACTGGAGTCATTTCTAAGAGCACGGAAAAAGGTAAGTGTGGCTTTGAAAATAACTAATTTACATGCTGTAGAGGAAAGTAGCTTAAAGCGGAACTGCTGCCATAGTTTAAGTCGCCCTGCGATAATTAAGCAGATGGCAACTAGCTTAATAATTGTTAGCTTACCTCTTAGAACTACACGATTCTAAAGAAAACCTTAATTTTCCGAGACTGACGGCCTAGTTATTGCAGTTTGCACGCCTGCGGCGTCAGTCCCTTCCGGTTCCTTTTGGCACAGTGCAATGCTTTTTAATGGAGACCAGGACTGACATTGCAGGAGCGCAGATGCCTGGCTTCAGGTCTCGGAAGATTAAGGATTTCTTTAGAATCATGTAGTTCTGACAGATAACTATTATTAAGGTAGTCGCCATAAGCCTAATTACTGCAGGGCAACTTTAACTATGGTGGTAGTTTCGCTTTAAAGTGTCGCACTGTGCCCTCAAACTATAAGGTTACTTTCTCAAAAACTAATTTATAGAAAAATATGCACTACTACACATGGGCACACCTTACTTATCCTATAAACCAGGACTGTCCAAGTTCAGTCCTCAAGGGCCACCAACAGGCCAGGATGTAAGGATTTCCCTGATTAAGCACAGGTGAGTTAATCAGAGGCCCATTAATTCTGACTGACTCACCTGTGCTTAATCAGGGAAATCCTTAAATCCTGGACAGCCCTATTTTAAACATTAGGGTACCATGTCCACTTTAAAAAGTTGGTAAATTTTTTTTTCTTATTTTTTTTACATATTCTGCAGTAACTCAATATTTTGCTTTCTACATAAGGCATTTTATCTCAATGTTACATTGCAAACTGCCCTGAAAAAGGAATAGCTAAAATTAGTTTAATTTTGTAAAGGTATAAATTAATAAATAAGTGAAAAAAATATAACTGGGCTCGTCAATCTGCGGGCACCAGGTCACCGTACTGACTAAGAAACTGGATCTGGTGAATAGACAGTGACTTCTCAAATACATAGTAACATAGTAAGTTAGGTTGAATAAAGACACAAGTCCATCAAGTTCAACCTTCTCCTCATACCCCAGTAACTGAGAAATTTATAGCTTTCCTGCTACCAATTAAGTTAGTCTTTATCAGACCTTCCTGATCTGCCTACTAATAAACAGTATAACTCTGTGTGTTCCCTTTTGAAGGAAATGTATCTAATCTTCTCTTAAATGTATCCATTGTATCTGCCATAACCACCTCCTTGGGCAATGAATTTCACAATTTAACACACCTTACTGTAAAAAAACTCTTCCTCTGAAGTTTAAACCTCCTTTCCTCTAATCTCAAGGGGTGTCCCCTGGTCACCTGATCAGGCCTTGGAGTAAATAGCTCACAGCAGAGATCCTTGTATCAACCTCTCATATACTTGTACAATGTGATAAGGTCTCCTCTTAGTCGTCTTTTCTCTAGAGTAAATAAACCAAGTTTGTCTAGTCGTTCCTCATAGGTCCTCCATTCCCTTAATTAATTTTGTTGCTCTTCGCTGTACCCTCTCTAGTTCTAGTATATCCTTTTTCAGAAACATAATGGCAAAATAATGTTATCCACTCTTGCTTCAATGCCCCTTTTTATGCAAGACAGGATTTTGTTTGCCTTTGCTACTGCTGTTTAACACTGGTCACTGTTTCCAAGTTTGTAGTTGACAAGGATACCCAGGTCTTTCTCTAGCAATGAGTCCCCTAAAATGATTCCATTAAGTTCATATGTAGCCTTGGGATTCTTTCCTCCCAAATACATGACTTTACACTTCCCCACATTAAACTTCATATTCCATTTGTTTGCCCAATCTGACATTGTATGTAAGTTCCTCTGTAGAGAGAAAATATCCTGTTCTGAATTAATGACCTTGCATAATTTAGAATCATCTGCAAATATAGATATTTTGCTTTCTATATCTATTTCCAGGTCATTTATAAACATGTTAAAAAGCAGTAGACCTAATACTGAACCCTGAGGTACTCCAGTCTCCACTTTAACTGTATTGGAGAATTGTCCATTTACAATCACACACTGTTCCCTATCCTTCAAGCATTTCTGTATCCAATTTTGTATCCAATTGCAAAGGTTATCTCCTAGCCCCAATTTCCTTATTTTATACCCCAGCCTTCTGTGTGACACTGTATCAGTTGCCTTTGTAAAGTCTAGATATACTAAATCTACTGCCTTACCATTATCACGGTTGCTGCTTACTTCCTCATAGAAGTTTGGCATGATCTATTCTTCATAAAACCATGTTGATTCATGCAAATTATCCTATTTTTTGAGTTGTAATCCTGAATATAGTCCCTTATTATCCCTTCTAGCAGTTTTCCCACTACAGAGGTCAAACTCACAGGTAGGGCCATTTTACAAGGCGCCTATTGTATGTTTCTCTTTCTGTCTCTTTGGATGAGATGTTCAGAAAGTGGTGGTAACTGATATTGTCTGTAATCAGAATAATAAAATTCTTACACCATGATCCGTCAATTCTCAGACGTTTCCGTCATTTTTTGCATCCAATTCCGCCATCTCCATCAAAGGGAAAAAGCCGTCTTAAAAGTGGGTGTTTAGTCTTCCGTCATCATGTAAGGTATTTTTAGAAAAAAATATTCATTTGAACGTCATTTTTTTTGTCTAATTAACATAATTTTTTCCCAACATAATAAAAATGGTCTAAACTTAAGATCCGAATTTTTAACGGCAATGGTCAATGAGATCGTCTTACTTCTTCCTTAGATGAATTTTCAAACGTGAGGGATTTACTACTGAAAATATTGTCCTTCTTTTACCACCAACTAATGATCCGACAAGTTTTTCATTATGAAGACTTTTTGAACATCTCGCCCTTAGTTGTAAAGTTTTGAATTATAGAAGTGAATGAAATACTTCGCAGTGCAATGCATTGTATACTTCCTGACACTCTTGGGGTTAAGCCATCAGCACACTAACATCATATTTGCAGCTTTCAACTTTTCCTCTTTTGATACTTGAGTATATTGTCTAGTTACAGACTGGACTGCAGACACGTTATCTGCCTGTGCCGACTGTGTAACAGGACACTCGGCAGGTAGACACTAAGGGTTCTATATTATTCCTCATGTTAAGAATAAATACTGACAATGGTGGTTATGAAAGCACAGTCTGTTATTCTAACAAATATGCTGTTGAAAAACACTGATGCATAAAATTACCCAACAGGCTCAAAATTTTCGCCCATTGAACACAAAAAAATTATTTGAATTTTGCACTCTAGTACATGCAGTGGCTTCAACTCACATTAAGGAACTCACTTTTTTTGGGCAAAAAATAGTGCCATCAAAAGTAGGCGCTGAGTCCCTAAGGTGCTTTGAAAGCAATCGGCGTGTATTAGAACAGTGGTTTTCAACACACACGCATGCGTGGATAAGCCCTAAGCCCCATATCAATACATCCAAGGAAATAAAAATGTGATTAAAACAAAAGAATAATAACCCTATGAGTGCCAGTGGGGTATACAACGTTTTGCAGAGCATTGCATACCCCACTGGCACACACAGGGTTAATCCCCCTAAAGTTACCAACATCCCCTGAAAATAAACAGTTATATATAATCCTGATGTCTAGCAGGGTCTTCAGCACCCTGGTCAGCTACTTTCCATCTTCTTCTTTAATCTTCTGTCTTCCTGATTCTGTAATATTCCTTCTTCTTCTCTTCTTTCTTCTAATCTTTTTCTTTCAAAATATGTATTCGAAAAAGAAAAAAGTCCAATGAAGTTAAAAAGAAAAGAAAATTATGTCCCAAAGATATGCCCCCTCCAGCACTCTAAGGGTTAAATGCATACTGGCATATCATGTCTAAATAAGCCATCACATACAAAGAATTTAGTCAGGCACTCCATGTGTTCAATAAATACAGACATCCCAAGGATTAAATTGGGAATGCAGAGTAACCCCCACCCCATACCTATTGGGCCATTACCCAAGTCAGAATGAGGAATTTTTTTATGGCTCACTGTTCAAAATGGTTGCCACGCTACAATTGGCTGGAAGGAGCATAAGCATTCATCCCAGCCAATTGTATCATGGGAACCATTTTGAACAGAGACTGGCCATGTAAAATCCAGTCTGTACAAAATTCCCTCATTCTGACTCTGACAACGGCCCAATAGGAAGGTGGGGGGAGGGTTACTCTGCACTGGAAGCAGCAGTGGCAATTTAACCCTTGGGATGCCTGACTACGTTTTTTTGAAAGGAATGCCAGCATCAATATGTGATTGCTTATTTAGACATGATATGCCAGCATGCATTTAACCCTTAGAGTTCCAGAGGGGTGCCCCTCCGCTACTCAAAGGGTCAACAAAAGCAAATCTTTGGGGCATATTTTTTTAACCATCAGTAATTGGTCTTCAAATATAGATTTTGAAAGAAGAAGATTAGAAAAAAGAAAAGAAGGAAGATTACCGAAACAATTAAGACAAAAGAGAGAAGAGTGAAGAAGAAGACGGACGGTTGATGACAGGTAAGTGTTACAGTTCTGTTAGGATACTGTTAAGGTTAGTACTGTTTAACTGTCATGTTAGGGATAGTGTATGGTTAGTGTTTTGGAGGTGGGAGGATGACTGTGTTATGAGCTCACTTTCGTTTGAAACAATGATAGTTGGCTTTTTTCCTTTGATGTTCCCACAACTCCCGCTATTTAGTGTGAGTTCTGGGAACCAAAATCTACAATGAGTGTTTGGGCACAACGTGGATTTTGGCCAGCAATGGTGGTTGTTCCATGTTTCAGTCCAGCTATAAAATAGCTTTGGTACACTATTGGTTTTCTCACTCTGTTTTTTTTTTTTCCCCCTTACCGGCTGTTTTACTGGTTGGAATAGTATTGAGCCCTAAGGAGGACTCTAGTGCAATCTTTCATAAGCAAATTCACTAAGGTATCAAAAGAGGCAAAGCAAATATGTTTTCTCTGTCGTCCAATATAGGTTACTGGTAACTTTGGGTAGGCGATCCGCCCCTTTAAGTAGGCAAGAACAATTCTAGAAGTGAATGCAGGGGGTGGAGCCTACCTTCCCTCCTTGGCTGCAGCTAGGCAATCCGCTCCAGTAAGATTTGTTCCTTGGTGAAGACACAGGCAAGAGAACAGTTCTGCTATTGTTTTAGCTAATTTTTTATTTTTCTGTTAGAAATGGAATACCACTATTAGGCGGATTACCATAACTGACAATGCCCTTAAATGTGGCTAGCTTAGAATCCAGGTGCTTTTTGTGGACCTTAAGCCCTGGGGGGAATATCTTAAGTTCAAGTTCTTTCCTCAGGAGTTGCCCTCTGAGGTTTCTTCTTAATACATGGTAGCCTTAACACAGAAGATCTGCAGGAAAGGTGAGCAACCCTTTGAGTGCTGCAGGTCCACAGGTACCACAGTGCCCCCCCCGCACAGGGGTTTTCCTTTTGAAGTTCCTATTGCGCACTCCTGCACTCATTGGGTTTATTTGTATGTTTGTTGGGTATTTTGGAGCAAGTTTCTGTGGTAACTTAACCCTTTAGCTGCTGGTTTTGCATCTTTCGAGGGTTTATTGGCACTTTCCCTACTGTGTTCATTGTTTTTTGGGTGTACTAACATGTTCTAGTGATGTTTCATGTACTTTTAAGTCACAGTTTCAACTTTTAAAAAAATAGTGTTCCATAATGCGCGCTTTACCGCATAGACGCCATTGCTCCATTCACTTCTATGGGACTATGAAGTTTGGGACATATTTCTGCAACTGCTCAGCATAGTGACTTCAGGGATGGCTCATTTTAGTTGTCTGCCCCTTCTCTGTCATCCGGTTAGCGTTTTAAGTGTGTTGGGGGGCTCAGGGGGCTTCGGGCACTGTTGGGGTACTTTTTCTAGGAAAACTACATTTCCCATGAGCGCTTGCTTCACGAGCTTGTTTCTGATTGGCTCCCGCCGCGGCAGCCATTTTGTGCCTTTTCCAGGACGAGTATCCTGTGCAGGGCTTGGACTCTCCTTCTCTCCTCTGCAGATTAACCCTTCGTCTGCCAGATAAGTGTATTCTAGTGAATTCTGGGGTGAATTTTTAATCTTGCACACTGTATTTGGGTGATTCCTTATACATTAAATGTTTTTTTGATACAGTGAGAATGTCTAATCTGTTGGAGCTTGGGGCCAGGCCTAAGACTAAGGACGCTGGTTATAGTTGTCATTTAAGGCACTATTGGGTGCCCTCTCCTCTGTTTCTTTCCTATATGTTTATCGTCCTGGTGGATGTTTTGAGGAGCAGCCGTGAAGATTGTCACTGTTAAGGGGACAGTATCCAAAAACCCCAAGTGTTATTTCCAGATAACATATATATGTTGTTCTGGACAATACTTTTGTGAGTATAACATCTACTAGAGCAAAGATTTGAGCTTTTATGTTTGGTTCCACCTGGGATAATACACTAGGAGAACCTCCTGTTTTTTCTGTTTTTCTGTGTATGTATTCAGTCTTGAAATGACTCCTGACACCCCTTGCTTAATTCACTGACTGAAGGAAGTAGACTATCAGGATTGGGTCTCTCTGTGAATGCTTTTAAATCAATAGGTAACCCTTTGATTGGAATGCAATTTACAGAGCCACACTATACCAGTTTCATATCAACATTCTGACTTGTCTAGGAGGCAGATTGTTTGAACTATTGTTCTTACCCAACTCACTCCTTGGTCACATATGCATGTACAAGTATAAAATGGAGGGGTACCCAATCCTGGTCCCCAAGAGCGACCAACAGTACGTGCTTTTAGTATATCCCAATTAGTGGCTGTCACTTTCATTGGTTTTCCTGTTCTCATTAATGGCTATTATGAAAACAAGCATTGTTGGTAGCGCTTCCGTTGGCTAGCCCTGATAAAATGCCTACATTGTATGTGTTGAAACAGATCAGATCTTGTTCTTAAGATTCCACAGACTTTGTCCAAAATGTTTATCTGGTGTCTGTTAACCTTGCCTGGCAGGCTCAGGGACAATTAGGGGCTGTAGATTATTAAGTTGCTTCTCCTCTATTGGACTAAAATCTCATAGTGGATTCTTCACACTGCATACAATTAATATTCCTAGTAGCTTAATGGGTTTAGTGGAACACAGAAGAGAAGCATACAACTCCGATGTAAACCTTCACTGTTAGTCCAGTTGATCTGAGGGTTAGCTTTCTCAGAGGGCCACGGGGCGAGTGTCCAGGAAACCGTAGCTTAATTTCTGGTATATGAGATTTATTTTACTTCTGCTGAAATCCACCAAGACTACTGATATTCACTAACAAACAACACATCTTCTATCATTCATCTCACCTTCATTTGACGCTTTTATGATTTTCATTCTTAAGGTAAGTTTGTGACCATTGTTTGCTCAGTGATGAGCTCTATCTGAGTTTATTTGGAGTATTGATTTTTTTATTGACCATCATTTCTCTGTATTCACTTCATTTTTATGTGTCGTTTTCATGATTTCCGTTCTCATTTACTAGGAATACTTTAATTTTACTTACACACCCCTCTCATTCTTGAAGGGTCATTTGCAGGTGGCATCTGTTGCATAATAAATAGTTTTAGTTTGAAGGACAGTGTACTGTAATGGTCAATATTGCAGCAAGAACTCCCCGTGAAGAATAAGAAGGGGAGACATGTCTTAGCTGGGGGAGGCAAGAAAAAAGTTAGAGGGTAGGAACAGGAAGTGAGGTGAGGAGGAGGTGGGTTAATATATATAGAGTTTGGAAAGTTGTCACTTCCTTTATAATGCCAAGATGGAACAGCTTGGACGTGCGTTGCATCTGCTCTTGGCCTCTAGCTTATCTATTCATGTTGGAGGATGTGTTGCTGTTGTAGGTGCGGTGGCTGCTCGTGGTGGCGGAGACTTGCAGCGCAGTGATCACCTGGGGCAGCGGAGGGGTGAGGTGCAGGGTGTTCCTGTCTGGCTGGTACGCAGCCCACGCGCACGGCCTCTTCAGAGTTGAGCCCATCCGCTGTTCATGGGAGGAGGGGGATTTGTCGAACCGACTCGGTGGGGTGCAGTGGTGCGGCGATTTGGAGTGGCCATGTCTGACCAGTGGAGTGTCGTTGTGTCCTTCCGGTGAGAGGATCTCCGTGGACTCGGAGCCAGCAGTGTGGGACGGGAGTGGTGCCCGGAGGAAGGTGCAACGTGTCTGGTGCTGCATGGTGTGCTGGGTGTCTCTCTGCTCGTCTTGCCAGGTGACTGTGTGGTATGTGTGGGGCTGCGGGGTCGCTCCTGTCTGGACCATGTGTGTCAGTTGGCCCTGAATTTTTCACCTTCACTTTCCCTTCCCATTACCTACCTTTTCCTTGTTTCTCCCTTCCTACTGCTCCCTCTCTGTCTTGGAGTGTCCTCCTGGTTCTCTATCTGCTCCCCCCCCCCTTTCCTCTGTTTCCTGCAGGTGGTGTCCTGGTGGCTTGGGTTCCCTTCCCCCTCTCTGGTTCTTTGTAGGTAGTAGCCGGATGGCCGTCAGTGGCCTGGGTTCCCCCTTTCTGATCATCCCCTGTTCCTTTGCAGGTTGTGGCCTTGTGGTTGGCTGGGGCCTGGTTCCCTTTACCCCTCCCCCCCCCCTTTTCTTTACAGGACGAGGCCTGGAGGCTGGCTGGGACCTGGGTTCCCCTCCCTGTTTCTTTGCAGGTGGTGTACTGGTAGCCGTGTGGCCTGGGTTCCCATTCCCGAGGGGGTGGGGTGGTGATTTCTGGGGCTTCCCTCCAGCAGGGGGTTGGGGTCAGGTTGAGTCCCCAGTTGCCCTGTGATGAGTACCTGGCTTGTGATCGTATGGACTTGCTGATGCAGGGTGCTAAATGTCAATTGTATATCTTGCTTTAAGTCACACAATAAAAAAAAAAAAAAAAAAAAAAAAAATCTAAGCACGAAAAGACACAACACTTGTGAACTACTGTGGGGGGTTTTGTTTTATTGTGGGGGTCCGGGGGGTTCCCTATTGGGTGGTGTGTGTGTGGGCTGTTTGGTGGGTTGGTACTGCATGTGTTGTCATGTGGGTTTTTTCCTTCAGGTCATGGACGGGTTGTGCTGATCAGGGACGGTGTCCAGGGGACCAGCGGTCGTGCCAATGTCTCAGTTGGTGATGCTGTGACACAGTCCATACCGGCTGTTCCTTCGGCGGGGGCAGGTATGGGGCTGTCCGGGTTCTTGGGCTCTGCTGGGTCGGGATGACGGCCTACCGCAGTGGATTTCTGTGAGTCTCGTTTTCGGGGCTGGGCTGGTTGCTGCCTTCGGCCAGGGAGCGAGAGGCTTCACTGTCTGGAGCCGGGGGTTTTCTGTTCCTGGGGGCTGGTTCGGTGGTTCCTCCACCTGTGGCTGGGTTTCCGGGATTGTCTGGTGGTGTGCTTGGGGTGCGGGGCTTGGCGTCAGTCGCTGGGGTCCCCGATGTTGAAGGGCTAGGGGTTCTGTCTTCATGCGTGGGGGGGGACACTTGTTCCAAGCGGCATTGTTGATCCTTTCCTGTGGACGGTTGGGTTTAATGGGACGGAGGTTAGTGGGGTGGACTTTGGGCCTTCGGGTAAGGGCACGCTTCTGCTACCCGGTTGCGAGTTTGTGGTGGGTTCGGAGCTCAGACACTGGTGTCTTCCCCTCCTCCCTTCCCTCATCGGGGTCTGGCTGGGCGTGGGGCAGTTTTTCCGGGGATGGCTACACGGGAGGGGTCTGCGGCTGCCTTGGGGGCCGCTTAGGGGGGGGTTGGCAGGTCCTCTAGGCATCCATTTGTGTTGGAGGGATAACTCAGTGTATGTTTACGTGATATGGTGTAACGAGTTTGGGGTCCATTTCTCCTTCATTCAGCTTGAGGGGTCGCCACCAGAGAAGGGCGTGGATGCGAGAGGTGACAGCCTGTGCTATCAGGATACTCCAGCTGTTTGGTGCTTGGGTTCGTGCTTTTTCTGTCTTGCCCAGTGTCCTCAGGGTACCTTATCCTGTGATCTGCTTCGTGTTATTATGTCCTGGGACACCATTTGGGCGCCAGCAGTATATCCTGGGGGGTGGCATGGGGGGATTCAGTCGAGCAGTGTGGATGGTGTTCCATGACTATATCCTCGGACCGGTTGGTCTTCTGTCAGTGGCTTTCTATGCCGAGCCATCCGGATGGTTCTCCAGTGGGCGTGCGGTTCTTTACTCGGCCCGGGAGGTTGCAGTTTCCCGCCTCGCTCATCGCCAGTCGGGGTCAGCTGGGTCTGCTGGGGTTATGCAGCGGCATGGCTAATGTGTGGACCCTGTTAGTTTCCAATGCAATTTTCTCGTCGTGGGATACAGGGGGCTGGGTGTGCCGGTGGTTGTGGCCCGCATTACAAATGTTTTGCTCGGACTTTGTGGTTCTGCTGTGTAGTGGGGAGGACTGTTCGTCTGGCTACTGCCCTGTGCTTCCTACAGATCATACGGATTTGGCACCTTGGTGTCGGCTGCAGATGCCAACTCCGGTGCCTTTTAGGAGGTTTGATTGCTTGACGTCCGGCTCAGTCGTGGCCTTTTAGGTTTTTAGTCATGGTAGGCACGCTGTTTGTCTACCGATTTATTTAGATGGGTGGTGTTGACGTCCGGTGTCTGGGCGCGGTCCTTGGGGGGGGCGTCTCATGTCCTCACCATAACATTCAGACTCCGTTGCTTTTGTGGGACGCTGTGCAAGTCTGGGTGTTGTTCTTGGTGGCCACAGGAGCTGGTCTTACTTGCGTTTGTCTGTGTGGTCTGGAGTGGACTGGGGGTTTGCACTCTGTTGCTTTGGGATCGTTAAGTTTGGGGTCATTGTTCGGTGCTCTTGGTATTCTGGGTACCGGCGGGTTTGAGGTGTATTATGTTGGTCCTGGACTGATTGTTGTGGTAACAAGGACTCGGAGGGGTGACATGAGGAGGGGTACCCGGGTGGTGGTAATTTCTGATCCCTTGTGGGTTCCTGGTTATATTATCTCCCTGCTTTAGCCCCTCTGGTTCTATCCCTTTTATGGCATCTAGCCTTCTCTTGTTCACGTCTGTCTGTCTTTTTGGAGAGTCTGATCCATGGTGTTTGTCGCATTGCAGCTGCGGTGTTTGCTAGCTTCCGGTTGGCGGTGTTTCGGGGGCGCCCTCGGGGGGTTCATTCCAGTGGCATACCTTTGGTGGATTGGTGCTGTGACTCAGCTCCTGGAGTGGTGCCGTCCTCGTTGGCAGGGTCTTCTGTGGCTTGAATGGTTGTGCCTTCCTGGAAATGAGTAGATGGCTGCCTGGGCTCAGATGCTGAGCCGAGTGCTGGGGTATTGTGGTTGGTGTGGGATTGTCATGCTGGGGGGCTTGTCCTCCTCGGCTCGTACGGGTGTAATGTCAGGTTCTGCCTAGGGCTTTCTCCTTCCGGGGTAGTACGAGGTCCCAAGGCCTTTGCTGTTTACCTGGTTCTTTGGGGTTTGCAGTGGGTTTTTGTCCTCCTATTTCCTTTCCTTTATGGTGTAGGCGGTCGGAGGTTCAGGTCCTCTCAGTTGTTGGCCTGAGGCGTGTTATCTCGGAGGGTCTTTACCTTCTCCCTTTTGGGACCGTTGCGCATCGCTATGGGTTGGCATGTGCCAGCTCGTCCAGGGGCTTTCTGTTTGTTACTGTGATGTTCCGGTGTGTCCGCTGATTCCAGATGTGGAGGTCCGCAGCCGTTCGTTTTTCTGTCCGGGGTGTGGCTGTGTGCTCGGTAGCTGTCTCTGGCATTCTCTGTAGGCATCGGTCTTTGATGGGGCTCTGTTTGTGTCCACTGCGGAGTGGTTCTTGTTAGTTTCCGTTTAGCGGGTTACTGCGGCGGGGTTCTTGACTTTGTCATCCCTCTGGCTGTCTTTTGGTGGGCATTCACTTTTGGTTTGGAATTTACACAGAGGCGGCGCGGATGGGTTTGGGTTGTTGTCCATTGTGAGGATGGGCCCGGTGGGTCTCTGTGAGATTTCAGTCTTATGTTTGGCCTGGTAGAGTGCTTCTTGGCTAGTGGTGTGGGGTCATTCTGTTGGTTATTCTTTGTTTGGTTCTGTGTTTCCGGGGCTTGTATCGGCATTGGGGGATAGTGCCCATTCATCTGTATTTTGGATGGTAGGTGGGCGGCGGTCCGGGTGCGTGGGTTTTCGATGTATGGCGCTGGCTCATTTCTGTCAGGTTGCTTGGTTTGGTTTCCCAGGTGTTCATTGGTCACCGCTTTTCCTTGCAGTTTTGGGGCCTGGTGGGTGTTTTGGGGTGGTGTCGCTCATTTTGGTGGTTCCATTGGGGGGTAATGATTTGGGGTTTTCTCCAGTCTTGATTGTTGGGTACGGACATTCGCGGGAATCTGGGCAAGTTGTGGTGTTTAATTTGTGGTTTTGTTTTTCCGAGTTTTCGGATAGTGTAGGTGGAATTCATCACTGGTCGGTGCTGGGTGGGGACCTGGGAGTAGATCATGTTTAGCGGAGGTCTTATTCCTCTGCATCGGTGGTTGTTGGAGCTTTTGCCAGGCGAGGGTGTTTGGCTATTGGGCGGAGGGTGTTGGGGGCTCTGGCCATCGATTTTTCAGGGTTGAAGGGCATTTCACTTCATGTGCTTGGGATGGATTTCTTCGACCTGGGATTGTCAGTGGTGCGGGTACAGGCCACAGCTTTGGTTGGGGGGGAAGGGCCTGTATGGGTAGGTAAACTCATCAGGCCCTTGTGGCGCTTTGGGCCCTTGCCAATGTGGAGAAGGTCATTAAGTTGGATATGGTTCCATGATGATGGTAGGCCAGCGGCCTAGGGGCAATGACACCCGGACTGTGTCGCGGGTTTAGACACCGGCCTCATTGAGCTGCATTGACCAGCTAATGGGGTGCGGTAAGGTAAAACAAGATTGGGGTGAGCCTAGGGGCTCAAAAGGAGGGATAGGCAGGTAAGGCCTATCAAATGGTGGATTGGCAAGGACTTAAAGGCTAGGTTAAAATTTATGGTAAAATGTGTATTTTAAATAAAGCTGTGGCCTGAGTTAAAACCCATAATTAGTTGTCTGTGTTTTTCTTGAACCATTACCCCATGCATAAGACATGTAAAAGGGAATACATTCTTAATACAAGATTTAGCAGAGTTTTGTCTTTTTGTTATGTTCTCTTTGACTAATTTCACATTATTACTTATAGACAGTAGAATATACAGTGACACAAATGTTTCACAGTAATGTATTTTGCAGGGGGGAAAAAGCCAGTATTTTGTGCATTAAGGATCAGTAATATGGGTTTGCCAATATAAACAAGTCATAACATAGAAGAAGAAAAATGACCCACCTGCCCACTGACTGACTGACAAAACGAAGTATAAAAAAAGTCTTTCAATGAAAAATGACTCAAACTGCTGTGTAATTCCATATATGGCTGCTGAGTTTGATTACGAGATATTGTTAAATCTAAGTATTCAACAGAGGAATTAATGAAAAGCATAAATTAAGCATATGTTTGACATAAGTATTACAAGAACAAAGATCTGAATTAATACATAACATTTTAATCATCAGCTAACTCATAAAGCAGTTACTTTGTTCAGAAGTTATAATTAGGTCATCTAGTTGTAGAGTGGTATTCTTACATCCCATGGAGACCAGGGGGATCACTCACTAAGGTGTGATAAAGTGGCAATCACTTATCCAGTGATATCACTTCTCCAGTTCCTATGATATTCTGTTGAGCCTATGCACCAAGATCTCCAAAACTTAAGAAATGTTAGTGAATTGGCTCCATAGAATAACATAGGAATTGCAGAAGTAATCTCACTGGAGAAGTCTTCTCCATATCACCTCTTTATCATGCCTTAGTGAATAACCCCCCCCAACTGTCAGTGTCTCACTTCTTCCACAGAATAGAATAGACTAATTGCAATGAATGGCAAAATACATAAGGAAATCATCTGATTTCCATGTTCATTACCATTCACTAGTTCATAAACACTTTGAGTGCCAGAGGGGTATGCAGTGCTCTAGCACTCAAAGGGTTAATGACTGGATCAGATATGGCACTTGCTCATTCATTAGTGGGAAGGAACACACACTCATACACATATGACGTATGCACATTTGTGTGCATAGCAGAAATGGCCACATGGCCTTAATTTTTTTGTGTTTCTCTGCATAACATATGCAAGGCAGGGAAATATGATAGAGCATTGATAAATACTCCGAGATATTTGTCAGTGTCTGTGGTGAAGTTTGGCATTTCTGACACATTGCTCTTGGCACCACATCATGAATTCCTCCCTAACTGCATGGACACCAACTGAACTCAAGACGATCTGGGCAAACACACCTCCAAGTAGTGGGAGTGCCATTATTTAAAGCATCAGGAAAAGCCCTACACTATTTTTTCCTACTACACATCAATTTCCATGTATTCACAGGAAATATTGGAAGCTAAGAAAATAATTCACCCTGGCTCTAATATAACACAAATCAATAAGTATGCTATGTTCTCCTTTCACATTCTTTATTCTCAAGTATAAGAAGGACCTGCACAATAATCCTATATAATAAAATGGCTGAATGTTTGTCCAATGCAGTCATGCGCAGTAGAGACTGCCCAAACGCACAGAATGCTGGGAGCCTTCTGTGCTGGGAGCATTCTGTGTGTTCGGGCAGTCTCTACAACAGTGAGGAGGCGGCAGTACGCAGAGCAGGAACGGTCTCTTAACCCTTTGAGAGCCAGAGGGGTACGCAACGCATTGCAAAGCAATGTATTGCGTACCCTTCTGGCACTCAAAAGGCTAACATCACTAGGACCTTGGCCTGTGTACATGGGCTTTTACACTAGTACATTAAATAATCCTTGCTCTTTTTCCATGTATTTTGTTTCTTAAACTATGTTGCACAATTCCCATTGCTATGTTCCTTTTAATTTGCTAGGCTTTTTATTTACAAACGTTGTCTGAAATCAAACAGACTCATTTCCCTCTTGAGCCCGCTGATTAGATTTTGGCTGATTCTCTAGTGCTCTTCAGTCTTTCTCCACCACTGCATAACTCTGTTTGGGCCATCTGTTCTCTGTCCTTTTTTTTGCTACGTCCTACCCATTACCATTTGTTGTAAGGATTTCATTCCACACTATTTTTGTTGTGAGCAAGTTGTAGCCCTAAGATATATATACAAAAATATTGCTGTCTGTAGAGATGTCTAACAGTTGTGCCTTTGGATCGCTCACTTCAGGACAAGTGGTTTAAAGGCAAATTTTTTATGTTATAAATTTCATAATAGATAATTTATTACAATATATGTACTTTTGGCTGTATGGATAAAGAAAAGAGGAACAATTCTAGAGTATACCAACTGCAGCAAAAGGGACAATATACATTTAAAAAATGTTATTTTATCCTTTTGAATGCTGGCAAGAACTCCCATCTCATTGCTTTGAAATGTCTTGGAGAACTTTTGAGCATCTTCGGAGCTAAAAGATACAGTTAAATCAGTGAGAATTTGAGGGAATCTGAATTTGTCCCTTATGGCGCAGTTGGTTTACTCTCCTTATTTACAAAGGAGTTGATTTTTTTTTTTCAAACTAGTTTTAAAGCCCGTGTACACGGGCCAACACTGGCAGCGCTGCAGTCATGCGTGATGCAGAGAGGACTACGGCCTGAATTTCGGAGCGCCCCGCTCCGTATCAGCCCCGGCGTGGGCAGTCAGTACGGCGCATGACTGCAGCTCGCACTGCCGTCTCTACTGCGCATGACGGCTTCTGACAAACATCCTTAGTGAATTATAATATTGAATTACACACACATATCACTGTTGATTAGTGGACTAGCATGAAGACTAGGGAGCTTAAACCTGTCCTCAAGCCCCTTCAGCAGTGCATGTTTTCAAGTTTTCCTGCCTTAACCCCTTAAGGACCAATGAAGCGCCATGACTATTAGACATTTCTGTCGTTTGAGGACGGAGGACTCACCTCTGTATGTGCTGCGATCATTGTGAGGAGGCTGTAACTGACCACAGCAGTCAGTTTCAGCCATTCATGGTGGCTTGGCACGTGATCGCTACTACAGAGGAGCCACAAGACAAAGGCAATGTATGTAAACATTGCCTTATTCACCGCTCCCAGCCTCTCTCCTCCTCACTGTGATTGTGAGAAACAGAGAACAGAACTCCCAACATTTAAAATGGTCAAAGAGGTGGCACTTTTATCTTATGTTATGGTGCTGGGGGGTTTGGTTAGTTCATGGCCTATGATTGACACCTCTTTTGTGCAGCTGAATACATGGTTGATAGCAAGCTCATAGTATTTTATTTACACACACTAATTTATAAACACATATGCTGAAGTCTAAACAAACATTAACCCCTTGAGTGCCAGAGGGGTACGCAACACATTGCAAAGCAATGTGTTGTGTACCTCTCTAGCACTCAAAGGGTTAATATGCGTTTTATTGCACACACACTACATAGTCTGATCTCCTATACTGAGGGACACCAGGATGGGAAAGACAAAAGGATTTTCATAACAGAGGGACTGTACCCCCTTAAAAAGGCACACATGGCAGGTATGAACAAACATTCATACATTTTATCTGGTCCCTGTTAAAGATACCCTAATTGAGCACAAATTGTCAAAGGAAAAATGTTGTTTTTTTTCTTGGGGGTGGTTCCACTTTTTTATATCCTTGTCAAATTAAATGTTGGGTTATACATATAAATATGGCATCAAAAGAAAGTCCTGCCTATCCTTAAAGTATATCAATTGTGTAGGTATACAAAATTAAAGAGATAGTAGTAATGTTTCACAAAAACAGCAGCTCCAATTAATCTTCATAGTATTTGAGCCAAAGAAAGTGTTAATTTCAGTACTGTCAGAGTTTTAGTTCAAGAGTAATTGAATGATAAAGTTTCCCTTCCCGCCCCTTTTACCTAGTGTAAGCCACCTCCCCTCAGATATGGAATCTGGTCTTGAGACCGGACAGCTCACAGCAAGGGACAATCTTCTTACTGTGAAAACAATGAAACCCTGCCCCCATTGACAGGTTTTCAGGTTTTTCCCTTATGTTAATTGTACATTGTCCCTCTCTGCAGTCCACTTGGACACCACATTTCTGTTCTGAGGTGAGCAGTGTTACATCAGTAAAAGGGGCGGGAGGGAGATACTTTATCATTCAGTTACTCTTGAACTACAACTCTGACAGGATTGAAATAATACTCTCCATGCCCCAAATACAATCAAGATTAATTGGAGCTGCTTTTAGTATGAAACATTACTATCCCTTTAATTAGAGGGACAATATAGTTGAACAAAGACATGCTTTAAAAAAAAAAAAAAAAAGGCCCTGATCACCAAATGGGTATATCCATCAGAACAATTGAACCACTGACTTATTTCACCTTTGTTCATGTGAGTAGATCCTGAAACTCTGCACCACTGGGGTGAGGGCCTGATGACAGATTTGAGCGCCCCTGGAGTAAGATGTTGAGACTTTTTCGCTGACTCATTTGGCTTTCATTGACTTCATTCAGTTCTAAGTTTGTAGACATCTTGAATTTTGGTGTGCCAGTAAGAGTTACAAATATAAATAGTCTTGAAGGTAGAATAAGATTTGTTTAGGGACTTTTTTTTAGGAATCTACTGACATGTATAAAACAAGCTCTGTTTTAAATATGGTTTCTTGTGGCAATAATTTATAAATGAATACAAACTATTGTAAACCATATCAATCCAATTATATGTGAAATGTATGGATTAATAAATAACCCAATCATCAATTTTATTGAAAGATTTGCCAAGCTTAACAGTGCACATTGTAGAAAAAACAGCTGGAGAAACATTTTTAATTCTTACCTTTTTCAGTCTCCAGAATATCATTTCTTTCACTTTATTTTCTTTGGTTTCTTGTATGTTTTCTTATCTTTAGTGGTAAAATTATAATCCTCATCAATAATAATTTTGATGACTATGACAATAATACATAGCTCACTCATTTATTGCAAAAAATAATGCCTTGACGTCTGGTTTCCAGCAAAACACAGTATGGAAATAGGTCCCCATTATATATTGCTGTAGAATATATGGATGCTATACAAATACATTATTATAATAGGGCAGCACGTGAAGTGGAATAATTGATTCATTATTTAAAAAGTGTCAACTTATTCTGCAGCGTGTACAGTTGGGGACTAGTAATTATAAAAGCAATGGAAACATAGATATAAATGAATACAAATGGTAATGAGGATCGTTCTTTTGAGCGCTCCTAGAGTGCCTTATTTAACGAGCATACACTAGTGAGAAGCCCAAGGTCATACTGGATCTCATAGGGCTGTGTGTATAAATGTGGAATAGTGCAATTCTGGGACTAAATGCGTTGGAGACCACTTTCGTATTCAAGGGATTATAACCCTCTGTGTGCCAAAAGGGTATCCAATGCATTGCAAAACAATACGTTGCGTACAACTCTGGTATTCAAAGGGATAATGCCAAATTTATACGAATTGCAACCCTGGGAATTTTTGTCTCTCCCCTGTTGTGCAGTTGGCTTACCCTTGAATTGCACTACTCCACTTTTATATACAGTCCAATGTAGTGCTTCACAATAAGTAACCTAGAGTTAGTTGAGCTTTGGACTTCCAAACTGTTGGAGACCACAATGGCTGGTTGAAGATAAGGGGAGGTGGAGTTCCAAATATTGACTACCCCTTCCATGAATCGTAATAACGTCCAGTGAGACAAATCCATAAATATGTATACATATATTTATATATAAATATATGTAACCAACAGACCTGGAATCAGTTTAGTACTAGACTTTCACTTTCAACTTACTGTACTTCAGTTAATTGAGACTTAAAAAATAACTCCTAAAGTCTGAATGGGAAATGCCACAAAGAAGGCTTGCTTCTTCTATATATATATATATTAACTCACCAGGTTAGGGAGGGGTAAGCTGAGTTTGCCCTCTTGGGTGGAGGCCTAGTTAAAGGACGTGCACGGACAATCTGATTCTGCAGACTCCCCTAAAATGTCCTTGTATGTATTGCATATATATATCATATTGTAAGCTGAAAACCATAGGCATGTATGGAATATGCTTATGACTAGTCCCCCTTCCCCTTCAGCCCTGCTGGCTAGCTAGTACCTTACCATACACTGTGCTTATTAGCAATCCCTACCTAATGGCTTGTAATCCTTCCTCACATCTTGCTGGCTAGCACTCCACACTCATACTGTTGGCTAGTACCACCCAACCATGCTGGCAAGTTCTGTTGGCTATTTACCCACCACCTATCACGATAGTTACCCTTCATCCACTAGTTATTTACTCCTCCTCTTTGATACCTAGTGTTGGTGTACCCTTGAGGCGACTGCCCGAGCCATCCGCATCATGCTTCCATCGGCTCCAGCCGCATCCTGCTTCTGGCGGTGCAGCCGCTTGCTCCCCTTTGCGGCTCGGCCACGTTCTGTGTTCTGAAGGCTCAACCGCCTCCTGGGTTTTTGTGCGGCTCCAGCCACTTCAGTTTCGGCATCCCAGTGGGCAGGGTGACGTCATCTATGTGCGCACGTTCAGAAGCATTGAAGTGTGCTCCATTTAAAGGTACAGTTACCTAATATGTCTCCTCCTCTTCCTGTGGCTACAATTTATATACTGCCTGGACACAGGGCTCAGTCTGCCTTTCGTTGGTGTGCAGTTCTATATTTTGGCATTCCGTGTATTATCTGGTGCTGACCTGTGGCTCTGTCTGACTATTCGCTCCATGTATGACCCTTGGCTTAGTTGGATAACCATTCTGGGTCAGACTGCGGCTCTGGCTGACTACCCGTTCCGTGTATGACTCCTGGCTTGTCTGACTATCCGTTCTGGTGTTGACGTGGGGCTCTGTCCACTGCGTATCCAGCATACTAACACTTCAGTGGATATCTTATCAGGTGCAAACCCGTGGCTCTGGCTGACTACCCTCTTCGTGTATGACCGCTGGCTTGTTTGTCCATCCATTCTGGTGCTGACCTGTGGCTCAGTCTGACTATCCTCTGGTATGGCCTTCCAGGAAGTCAGATAGCCAATCTGGTGCGGGCCTGTGGCTCTGGCAGACTTTCTCCTGGTTGCCTTCCTATTTGGTCTGGCTTCTCTCAGGTGCGGATCTGTGGCATTGCAGACTACTCCTTGTCCCATCGCTGGGACCTATCATAGAGAATCACATGGAAGCAGTCTTCTATTTCTGGTAGTTGTCGCTTACTCCTTTGTGCGCTTCTGTCTCATACCGTTTATTGTGATATTTGTGTTTCATTGTTGGTGCCTAATAAAGTTTGTGTTACCTATTAGTACTTGTCCTGAGTTTTCTTGCCGAACCGTGACACCTAGTTACCAGCCTCCCTTCCAGAGCATAGTTTTGTCTTACCTACCCTTCTGTCCTGATTTGTTACCCCTCCCAGTTTCCTAGATACCTCTCTCTCTGCTGCCTAGTTACTTCTTTCTTTCTTTCTTTCTACTGCCTAGTTACATCTCCCTCCTCCCTGATAGTTGCCTTTCCCCAACTGCCTAGTTACCTTTTTCCTTTGCCTGATACTTAGTTCCCTTCCCCCACTGCCTATTTCCCTCTACCTGCCTAGTTACTTCTCCCCACACACACACTTAGTTACTGAGTACCACTGGAAAGGGGAAGAAAAGCAAACAGATCATGTAGTCTGTTATATTATCTTTTATTTATAAAGCGACCAATGTATTCCTTGGAGAATTCAAAAGAAGGGAATTTACAAGCAACATGACATACATGTACAATCTGGAACAAGTGGTTTACAATGTAGAGGCCACACTAGAAATGGATTATGAGTAACACATCTTGGCATTTCAAAGAAATTCAGAATATACAAGCATAAACTAAATGACCTATTGTTTCGTACCAATGTGCACTAGATATATTAAGCCCAAACCATTAATACTGCCAATACAATGTGCCAGAAGATTCTAATGTTGGAAAGCAGTCATACATTTTTTTCACATAATTGATTGTATTTCAGCCTCCTTGTGAATGTTATGACAGGGGGCAGTGCTCCCATAGTTCTAGTAGGATTAAATGTAAGATATATGGTAAATGTGATTTTTAAAATTCTTATTATATCTTATATCTTTTGTTGCTTCGATCTTAGACTCAAGATTGAACCACTAATCCTTAAAATTTCATATAAACCATTTTGTAGTTTGAGAAAATAGAACATAGGTTTTAACGTAAATTAAGTTGCAATAATTTTTTTATTTTTTTGTCAGAACTATAGCAAAATCTTTTGAATGGACTGATACCAAATTTCAATTATGGGGTACTTATTTGTTCTTTTTAAGTAAAAAGATTATCCCATTCCTGAGAATAGTTAGGATTAAAGTTAAAATTCTGTGCTTGCAAAGAGTGTCGAAACACAAAGAGGTTTGTTATTCATGAGAACGTGTACAGCTGACTTGTACGTGCATTGCTCACACAGTCACACTAACACAATGCACTGTATGAGCCAATAAAAAGGGTGTACTCCGTACCTTTTGCAATCTCACCCCCTGTGGCTCTCTTAGGGTTAAAATCATTAGCAGAACAAGTGTACTTTTCCTACTCGTTTGTATGCTGTCAGCTAGCAGGCTATGCATCTTGGGGAAGAAAAAAAAAAAAAAAAAAAAGAGATGTCAGCTGTTCACTGTCAATGAGAATTCCAAGAAGCCCAGATTGTTTTCAGTTTAAACAGGATCGCTACAATCTAGCATGCAAGCAACCAATATGTCAGTTTACGTCATAGTATTATTTAGGTTGTACAAGCAATGTA
The DNA here is from genome assembly GCA_037306005.1 of Rhinophrynus dorsalis. Classification (NCBI taxonomy): domain Eukaryota; kingdom Metazoa; phylum Chordata; class Amphibia; order Anura; family Rhinophrynidae; genus Rhinophrynus; species Rhinophrynus dorsalis. The sequence goes on from CM074723.1 coordinate 101,938,680, forward strand.
ATTAAGATGTTTGATGCAATAAGCAACCATAACTGCACTAGAACATTTTGCATGATTAAAATAGAATAACAAATATTAAGCAATTTTCAGTGAATGAATTATCTTGTTTATCATATATGAAACAAATTCAGACATCACTTATTCTATGAACAAACAGTAACAGTCAGTTCCAATCATTGAACGTGATCAACGAAGAACAAGTGGACCACTTGTGGAGCAAACCAATTGCACCATAGCAGACAAATAATTTAAATGGGGTTTGCTTTCCAATATGTTTGGAGACCACTCTAACCTTCAGTGGGTTAAAATCCCCACTTATATGTACATCTGGGAACTGTTTCTAATGCATTTCCTGGAGGGGGCTCATGTGGTGCTGCTGGGGGATATAAATGATTTGCACCACAAACGGAGTGGGGCTTAACCCTTTGAGTGCCAGAGCAATGCGTTGCGTACCCCACTGGCACTCAAAGGGTTAATCACAGGGGAGAGGGGGTTTAACAGCATGTGACATAATTTGAGCGGGAAGTGAGCAGAACTGGGTGGGAAGAAGAAGGTGGTAAATGGGAGGAACAGGCTGGGAAGTAGCAGAAGTGGGCAGAGTTTCATAAGAAACACCCCACCACTGGAGAATCAGTAATTCACTTCAAAACACTCAGTCTCCTGGCCAAATCCAGAGAGTTCCCAGGTGTGCTTATTTTACTTTCTGCTTCTCCCCTGTGGCGGATTTTGGTTTGTCCCAGAACTGTTCTAAAGCCAGTTGCAGGATATTCTGGTCCCAGGACCAGACGGAGGCTTTTCAGCAGAGCCTAAATAGCACGATCCTGACACAAATACTTCATTGGAATGGTCTACAAAGTGTACCTGGTTTGCAGGTTCCTCTTCACGCCCCTTTTACCTAGTGTAAGCCACGTCCCCTCAGATGTGGAATCTGGGTCACAGACCAGACAGCTCACAGCAAGGGACACTTTTTACTGTGAGAACAATGAAAGCCCTGCCCCCATTGACAGGGTTTTCCCTTATGTTAAAGATTGTCCGTCTCTGCAATCCACTTGCACACCACTCTGGGCTCTGAGCTGAGCAGTGTTACATCAGTAAACGGGGTGGGAGGGGGGATACTTTATCATTCAATTACTCTTGAACTACAGCTCTGACAGTACTGAAATAACACTCTCCATGACCTGGGAGCATGAAAGGATCAGTTGGGAGATGGATGAGCCAGGGAGATGAAGGGATGTATGAAGAAGGAGATTTACTGGGGAGAAGGAATAGGAGACAGGGGGTTCAGCCCCAGCCAATCCTGTACAAATTACCAACATCATATGATATACACATCCTATAATATAAAAGGCCAGAATGTTTGTCTGATGCAGTCAAGCACAGAAAACACCGCCCAAATGCACAGAATGCTGGGAGTTCTGTGCTGGGAGTATTCTGTGCGTTCAGGCAGTCTCTACTATGCTTGACTGCATCACGTGAGCCGCCAATACGCAGAGCAGGACCGGCCTCTTTACCTCACCAGACCTTGGCCCAGGTTCACGGGCTTTTACACACATTTGCTAGTGTGTGTGTGTGTGTGTGTGTGTATGTGTATATATATATATATATATATATATATATATATATATATATATATATATATATATAATATATATAAATACTTATTTCTCGAATGGTTTCTGATGTATTTCCCGGCAGTTTTCTTTTGATCTGTCGCTAATTTTATGTTTTTGTCTCTAGTTTGCTGAATAACTAGGAACAGATCATTCACAATTGCATTTGTAACCTAGTATTTATTTAGTGATACCTTGGTACTGTACCCCATAGTGTACTAGACAAGTTTAATCTTTATCTACAGCTTGTATTATTCACCCAAATCTTCAGTTCCTCTGCTTAGGTACTTTCATTTTGTCTCTTCAGAGAACATGTACTTTGACACATCACCATCTGCATTTAAAGCTGTTTTTTATACACAGGGCCGGTGCAAGGATTTTTATATACACAGGCGAAGGTGCATTTTGATGCCCCCCCCCCTGACACAATCCACCTGCCCCCCCTGACCTTACCACAGTCCCCTGCCCCCGCCCACATATTCACCTCCACAATGCTCCCTTCATCTCCACATTGCACCTTCCACAATGCCCCCTTCATCTCAGCATTGCCCCTTCCACAATGCCCCTTCATCTCCACATTGCTCCTTCCTTTGTGCCCCTTCATCTCCACATTGCCCTTCCATAATGCCCCTTCATCTCCTCATTGCTCCTTCCTTTGTGCCCCTTCATCTCCACATTGCCCTTCCATAATGCCCCTTCATCTCTACATTGCTCCCTCCTTTATGCCCCTTCATCTCCACATTGCTCCTTCCTTTATGCCCCTTCATCTCCACATTGCCCTTCCATAATGCCCCTTCATCTGCCCCTTCCATAATGCCCCCTCAGCTCCCTCCTTTATGCCCCTTCATCTCCACATTGCTCCTTCCTTTATGCCCCTTCATCTCCACATTGTCCACATTGCTCCTTCCTTTATGCCCCTTCATCTCCACATTGCCCTTCCATAATGCCCCTTCATCTGCCCCTTCCATAATGCCCCTTCAGCTCCACATTGCTCCTTCCTTTATGCCCCTTCAGCTCCACACTGCCCTTCCATAATGCCCCTTCACCTGCCCCTTCCATAATGCCCCCTCAGCTCCACACTGCTCCTTCCTTTATGCCCCTTCAGCTCCACACTGCCCTTCCATAATGCCCCTTCCATAATGCCCCTTCAGCTCCACATTGCTCCTTCCTTTATGCCCCTTCAGCTCCACACTGCCCTTCCATAATGCCCCTTCATCTGCCCCTTCCATAATGCCCCCTCAGCTCCACATTGCTCCTTCCTTTATGCCCCTTCAGCTCCACACTGCCCTTCCATAATGCCCCTTCATCTGCCCCTTCCATAATGCCCCCTCAGCTCCACATTGCCCCTTCCTTTATGCCCCTTCAGCTCCACACTGCCCTTCCATAATGCCCCTTCATCTGCCCCTTCCATAATGCCCCCTCAGCTCCACATTGCTCCTTCCTTTATGCCCCTTCATCTCCACAATGCTCCCTACCTTGAGTCCCTGGTGGTCTAGCTCTAAGAGAGCTCTGTGCCTCCTTCGGCACAGAGCTCAGCCTCCCAGCGCTGTTCTCAGTAATGCAGAGCGCTGGGAGATGATGTCATCTCCCAGCGCTCTGTATTACTACAGAGCCTGGGTCGCTCTGCGTTGTGAGCGTCCCATAGACGCCGCGAGGGAGCGCTTGGTCGTGTAAACGAGCGCTCCCTCGTGGCAGATATAGTTAAAAATAAAAAAAAAAAATATTTCTCAGCTTCTCCCTTTCCGGCGCCCCTCCGATGCGGCGCCCTAAGGCAGCTGCCTGTGCTGCCTTAATGGTAGCACCGGCCCTGTTTATACAGTGAACGACAATCACAAAATGTGCTTTCACATGGTTTTGGACTTTGCTTTTGGTGGCTTGCTTTGATGGAACGTTATGATAAACTAGTATAAATGCCCGTGTACACAGGCCAAAGTGCCACCCAGCGGCCTCGGCTGCTGCCCCGGAGACAGGCGGTGGGCCTTTTGGAGCACCCTGCTCCGGATGGAGGCCAGCGCATTCGGCAAGTCTGTACTGCGCACGACTGCATTGTTTTGGGCAGTCTTTACTTCGCGTGTGCGTGTTATGCACAGAGGGAGCAACGCATCCTAGCAAATTCTATATATATTGATTGATGTGCAGTTAAAGGCCTGGCTTCTGCTTCTTCATATTGCTTGGTGCTTCACATTTAGGTTTTGTTTAGTGATCAGAGTGCTATTACATTGATGATGTGTGCGTTGCGGCATCACATCAGTGACATCTGTCCTTTTGTTTCCTTACTGAGAAAATCATTTGTTTATCTCTCCGCGTGACACCTGGCAAGCACTTGTGAAACAGGAGATGAAAAAAATCCAGACTCTCCATCTTTTTAACCCCTTCTGTGTCATGCAATATGTCATGTAGGCCTCATCAGGCAAAACAGAGTATTCAAAGCTATTTTTTCTTTCTTTTAAAATATGTGATTGTACTTTAACCCTTTGAGTGCCAGAGGTGCACAATACATTGTTTGCAATGTGCTGCACATCCCTCTGGTCTTCCAGGAGTTAAAGTGGACCTGCCACCTTAAGATTTGTTGTTTTTAAAGATAATTAAAACTGACTTTATGTTATGATAGGCATTTGTTTGTGATATACATAGTTTTTGAGGCAGTAACCTTTATTTGTTGGAGGCACAGTGTGGCACGTAATGCTGGGACTGGTTTCTGTATTGGCACAATATTCCCCCACACTGTGCTGTGAATGAATAGAGGGCATTTCTAATAGCACAGAGAGCCATAGGTTTCCTTGTAAAACACTGATTGGAGGCCCTTTGTAGGATCACATTAACCTCTGAGTGCCAGATTGGTACTGAAATGCATTGTACTGAAATGCATTGGATATCTCTCTAGCAATCGAAGGATTAACCCTCTGCATGCCAGATAGGTATGCATTGCATTGCACACCCTTCTGGCAGTTAGAGGTTTAAGGGAGAGCCAACAGTTCCTGATGATAGTCCCTCATTGTGTTATGGCCAGAAAATCTTAAGCCCAATGATTTTTGTCCTTGTGCCTTTGTTCAAGTGATAACCTCTTCAGTCATTTCGGATGCCATGTTCTTGGACGTGGACATGACAGTTGCTAGCAGGACCTCAGACTCTGTTTACAGTCCGCACTAATATTATCCTTTTAACCCCTTAACGACCAGGGAATCCGGACCCGGATGCGACTGAATGACAACGGAGCATTTTTTTTTTATTATTGCTCCGTTGCATTCCGGACTCCCCGAACAGCGCGCAGCCGCGGGGGGAGCCCGGAATTCGATGACGGTCATAGTACGTCATCAGTCTTTCAGTCAAATCGACCCTTGACGTACTATGACCGTCAAGGGTCGTTAAGGGGTTAAAGAGAAGAGGGGTTTGCAGAGCTAATGATCTGTGGAATTATGCATTCTGCCTCCTTCAGTTGGAAAAAACTGCCAGCAGCTGTCATGTCTACCTAAGTGGACATGACATCCAGGTCTGATAATAGAAGTTTTCTTCTAAACAAAGGTAAAAAGGCAACATGAATAGGGTCCATTAGGATTTTCTAGACATAATCATACCTGAGAACTCCCTGGATCTTCTCCAGAGACTCCAGTTATCAGACTGACTAACCGGTCTCCTGAAACAGAGGCTGATTCTCAGGCAGTGATTGATGAGTTTCTTTTCCTTTCCACCCTGTTCCTCCCACTTCTTCTCTTTCCCACCCTTTTCTTGCCCACTTTATGCCATAAGCCATGCCCACCTGATTATGCCCCACCCCTTTATGACATCACGTAATTTACATCCCCCTGGTCAGCAGCACATGAGCCCTTTCTGTGAACTCAAGATGAAGAAGTTCTAGAAGTATCTTTCTTACTCCCGGTAATATTTGACCAAAAAGCTGCCATATTGGCATGTTGTACATTAATCACAGACTCATGTCTCCCACACTAATGTGACAAAAGGAATTAATTGTTTAGTTGCTGATTAGCTGGGATTGTTGGGTTGTAAAGGTGAAACCCCTGAACAGGAGTGCCCTGATGAGTGCCAGTATAGCCATTCATTTATATGACCCTGTTTTGTAAAGTGCTACTTATTTCTTAAACCCTTTGAATGCCAGAGGGATGTGAAACACATTGTGGGTTATTCTCTAAGGTGTGATAAAGAATTGATAACCCAGTGATAACCTCTCCAGTGATATCACTTATCCGGTGCCTATGTTAATTTATGGAGCCAATGCACTAAGATTTCTCCAATGTTGGAGAACTTAGTGCATAGGTCCTATAGAATAACATAGGAACTGGAGACGTTATCGCCATGTTATCACCTCTTTATCAGTCCTTAATGCATAACCCTCATCATTTTGCAATGAGCTGCCAACCCCTCTGGCATTCAAAGGGTTAATATTAATAGTAAGGCTTTTTATAAACTAATCCGTCCTCTTGTTCTCAGCGAAAAGTTAATGTGACCAACCACACAAAGAGGACAAAAATAAACAGACTTTGGAGCCAGACTGAATTTGAAGAAGCCAAGTATTTGCTTTAGGAAGCATTGACAAGGTGTAGTTCCATAGAGTTACATAAAATAACTCCTGAATTTAGTTACCAGCAGTTCAGTTGTAGGAGCCTGCATCTCCATGCCCTGTGGTAAAAACTATATGCATGACTGCCGAAAGTATCTGCACAGTGCTGCAGTGCATCAAAACTTACACATAACAATGTGTTAATAAATTAATTTTAAATGCTGACTAACCTATTATTGTGTTTAGCCATATTTTTAGATCAATATAATAGTAATATCTTTATAAAATGGATGTAATACAATAAAAAAAAATATGGAGCTCCAGGAAGTCCTCAGAGAGGCTTGCAAACCTTTGACTCCCTAGCTAGCGTTGGATTACAACTCCCATAGCTGTCAGGTGACCCTGGCCAGACATCGGAGGTTGGAGTTGTAGTCCAACAGTGGCAATTCACCTTGATCTAAAAGCTGTTTGTGTGTGGTATCTGGCAGTCAGACATCCCTGAGCTATTCTATGGGTAGAGATCAGTAAGAAATAGGTTGATCCAACCTCTCAGGATCTGATACTTGGTATTATTACCAGACATTGCCTCCTTACTTGCCCAGCCATTCTTTTTTCTCTTATAGTGGTACAGGATAAACATGTATCTTTGTACAGTAATTCATTGTTTATAAAGTTTTGACCAGTATTTTTGCTTAATTTTAGGACAGCCCATTCTCGAGCAAAAGGGGATGCAGCTGATCAGGCAAGCCAAGCTGCTCGGCAGGAATCGGATATTGCAAGAGCTGTAGCAAGAGAGCTTTCACCAAGCTTCCATCAGCCAGGTAAAGTTAGTCTGAATCTACAGAACGGAGAGTGATTCTGGAGCAAACCAATGGCACCATAGGAGAAAAATAAAAATTCCCCAAATTGTCATTAATTTAAATGGGACTTGAAACCCTTGAATACTAGAAAGGTCTCAGAGACACTTCAAAGCAATATGTTGAAGACCATTCTAGGATTCAGGGGGTTAAATGGATCTGCTCCCCTGGGAGCAAATCAGAGCATGAGGTCTGAGCTGCTCTGTGAGCAACAGGGGAGCAGCATATTGGTCTGGGAAGAGGCTCCTGATGGTCCTGTGAGTAGAAACAGAACTGCAAGTCTGTAGTCTTATTGGGGTGTGCACCCAGTCCCCATATTCCCTCTGTGCCACATTCTTCTGGGGAGCATTCCAGCGCAGTTCCAGATGGGGAGGAGGTCCTGTTTTTTTACCCCACCCAGACAGCTGCTAGGAGCAGTCTGAGGCCTTGACAGTTTAATCCCAGGCATTTTACAGTGCAATCTTAGGTTTTTACGAAGTCTGCTCACATAGTATATGATAATTGCTCTTTGAAAGTTCAGTTTAAAGTGACAGTAATGTCAAAGAATAATATTATTTTGTGTTGTACATGAAAAAAAATATTTGCAGCAAATCGCAACTCTCAAACCACTATGGTTTGAGAGATATTCCCATTGAAAGTCCCCCCCCCCTCCCCTGTAAAAGCTGACAGCAAGAGATTGAAGTCGACCTACTCTAGGAGGCTCTTCAGCAGAGCCAAAATCGCATTATTTAAAAAGAACTACTTCATTGGAACGGTCTACAAAGTGTGTTTGCAAACCAGGCACACTTTGTAGACCGTTCCAATGAAATAATTCTTTTTAAATTACTCTATTTTGGCTCTGCTGAAGAGCCGAGAGCTGGCCCCAGGACAGGGGTCTCCTGCTGTCAGCTAGAGCGCTGACGTCAGGAGAAGTGGAGTTAGGGGGAACGTTCAATGCAAATATATCTCAAAGATGAGAGATGGGATTTGCTGGAAAAAAAAAAAAAAATATATATATATATATATATATATTTTTTTTTTTTTTATCTACAGTACAAAATAATATTATTCTTTGACATTACTATCACTTTAAATAAAGGGTGATTTTAGGAATAGCTATTTGTATCTTACATTGCAGTTGGTTTGCCCCTGAATTACTCCAGTTCTTAGAACATCAGCCTCTTTATTTTGTCAAGTCACCAAAATATGTTTAAACTAGGCAATATAAAAATTATAAAGACACAGGAATCTGCATAAAGGTGTTATGCTGGTCTCACCCTTCTTGCCAGCTTAACACCTTGCAGTCAGATAAGTATTTTTACATACTTTTAGATGCATTTTCCTGTGTTTCTATTATTTTTGACCTTTTTAATACTATTTTTATGGCCTCCTCACCAGGTCAGAATCTAAGGGACACAATAGCAAGTCCAAGGCTAAGGATTCTAAAGTCCCTCTAACTCCTTTTAGCACATTGTACCTCTCGCCAGACTGGGCTTCCTAGGGAGTACTCTGGTTCATCAGGTCCCTCTTGTACAGTAGGTTCTACACTACCTCCGGAGTCCTCTTCTGCTGACCAGGAGCTAGTTTGGGTTAAGGCTCTTAACACTGCAGTTGCCTGCATTTCATTTACAGATCAATGAGTTTCAGTGAGTACTGTATAGACTTCAAGTCCCTTCCTCCTACTATTTTTTCCTGTCCAGTGCTCCTCATGATCTGGGTCAAGATTGTCTTTTCCTAGAAGCAGTTTCCTCCGTGAAAGACATGCAGGTTTTGATGCCTATTCCTTCTCAGGAATGATTCATTGCATTAAATTTTTTGCCTCCCATCCCCCAAAAAATGGCAGATGCAGTCCCATTCTGGTCTTAAAGTGCCTCAATCATTTTAAGTTGGCCCCATGGTTCAAGATGCAGTCTTTGTTCTCTTCATAATGGCTATGTGTCATGGGGAGTTTCTAGCCCCCCCTAGATTTGAAGAACTACTTTCAGTTTTCTGCCCTTACATTTGGTCTACCATTGGCACTGAGGATTTTCACAAAGGTCATGTTAGCCTCGGAGACCCACTTCTGCTCTCAAGGAATCTCCTTCACTCCCTGCCTAGACAACCTTTTACTCAAGGCTCTTTCAGAAGTAATCTCAGATTCAGGAGTGCACCTCCATTCTGGATAGCACAGTTGTGTACTCCGTTTCAAGAAATCTTGTCTGGTTCCATCCAAGGTCCTTCATTTTCTCAGCATGAGATTCAGTACTCTCCAAGGGAGGGTGTTTATTCCAGAAAACAATATTCAGTCTTTTGTCACTTCAGGTGTCCCAGGCAATCTCCTGCCCATTGGTAACAGTTTGCTGGATTATCCGGTCCCTGATCTGAGGGCAGTTCAAATTGTTCAATTCCACAAATGGGAATTGCAACAGGATATTCTCAGGAATTGGCCCAGACATCAGTCTCCTCTGTCCTGTGTCCGTTACTCTTTGCATTATACCCTTTTTGGTCCTGTGGCTTTTCAGGTACTTACCTTCCTCCGTACCTGTCCTGCTATTAGAGCACATTGGCTTTTAATCTCCACTGGATCTAGTGCTTGCCGCCTGATTATCGAGCTGGCTCCGAGTACGTCTAGTTGCTTGATTTGCTGCTGTTATTTTTTGGTATTGACCCTTGGCTTGTATTCATGACTTTGGTTCTGCGCTTCTCCATTGTACCTGTTCGCTTCTGTTGACCATCTGCTTGCTTTCCTCTGACAGACCCGCAGCTCCTGGTGACTTTTTGTCTGCAATGGCTTCTCTCTCACGTGCGCGTGCTTCCCCTCGGCAGCGTGCTGCCTTTATCTTGAGGATCTGTTGTGGCCAGACTTGGTCCTCTTACTTCCGTGGGGCCTTCCTAGTACTTTCGCAGATTCAGCTTCGCCCGGCTGACCGGGCTGTTCCCATCTCTTGTGGGTCATGGGGCTGGAGTGAGCTCGCTCCTCCCCTCTGGTGGGTCATCCGTAAGGTGAGAGTTGCAGTCAGTAGCCTTGGCTGAAACTATCACTTGCGGTGCTCTATTGGCCTTGCTTTTTGGAGAACTGCAATATCCGGCTTAGGTCAGTTTGGGTATTGTGGCTGTCTTTGGTTGACCTATAGATGGGAGGACTTCCACTGTAGATGGTCTTAGCCCATCCCTGGGGGGAAATTATCTGTTGAGATTGTGAGATTATCTACTGTTAGACTTGGTCCATATTTGTACTGGACTCTGTTATAGCCCGCTGGACCACCAGTGTTACAGTCCTGCCCTGTATTGTGGCGTGTCATAAGATTGTCAGGGCAGCTGTTGAGCGGTCCTAGCCCACAGGTCACTGCCTCCTTGGAGAGTTCCATTTTTAGATCAGTGTCAGGTTTACCCCTCCTGGGACTCTACCTAGTTACCTGTTTTCTCTCACTACCTCTCTGGTAGGTTTTGTCTTTTCTGAGTATCTTACCACTCATGCTACCTATCTTGTTCTTCTGCACAGGGATCCTCCAGTCTGTAAGAGTCTGAGAAGTACAGTACACTCTACAGTGTGTACGGTACATTTTTATATGCATGATAGTTCTGCGTTAACAGTAAATACAGTAAAATCCTCTTTTTGGGCGGACTCATTGCTATTAGCTGTTTTCCTTAAAGAAAGTATAGATAAGATCCCTTTATCCAGAATGTTTAGAGAAAAAAGAGAGATGTGTTGTGTTCCATTTACTCCAATGCATTGTGTTCCATTTACTTCAATGCAAACTCACAGCTAGAACAACCCTCTTGTTCGAACCCAGCAGTACATTATATCACATATATTATACGGATGATCTATGTGTAAAATTACCTTCTTGGGCACCTTCCATCACGGTCTTCTCTTTTCAATTACTTTATCTCTTTGCACTAAAACTATAGTACCTGCTATTCACTCAGGAAATTCAAAAGAAAAGCAAAGTTAGCTGGCTAGCCAAGTTGTCCATTTCCCTGTTCAGGAAATGAGAACAGAACAAACAGATCCTTGTCTCTAAATGAGAGAAGTTTAGCTTCCGAACGGATAACCTCAGTGGATTAGATTTATCAACCACAAAAAAATAAAAAATCACTGGAGCTAAATAATGTCTACTTAATATTCAATCATTTGATTCTCATTAAATTTTTGCTTTTCCATCTCTTTTGCTTTTAAGTAAAAAGCAGGATACAGACTTCACTTCACAGACACAACTGATGTAATAGAATACAATGATTCTTTGTACAGTGAAAACCGTTCAGATAATGCGTCTTTTATAGAGGAAACAACTTTAGTCTGTCCAAGCCATAAACCCCTCTTTCACTGGGCACAAGTGTCCAGTGTGCTAGGTGTTGCTAAAAAAAAGTGCCACATATAATAATGGGCAATCATTCTGTTAAGAGGTCTTGGAAAGGACAGATGAGTACTGAATGTGATTGTGTGAAAATGTTATTAATAGCCGTTAATAAAATGTGACAGCACATAAGGTCACAGCAAGGGATTTATGCAAGAAAGTGACTTGCAGTATCATTTTTTGGAAGACATGCCTTTGCTCTCATTTTGGTCCAGATTCTATGTGCTTCAGTAGCAAAACATGTTTGAAAAAACTTATTATCAGAAAACATTTAACCTCTTTGGATCCCAAAGTGATCTTTAACATCCAAAGTGAGTAATTAATTCTTGCTATGCGTTAAATTTGACAAAATGTGCCCAGATGACAATAAAAAAATGGAAGCTTTGAGAATAATACATTTCAGTATGTTACGTGATATAAAATATCACTATACAAAATCCTATAGAATAATTCCCTAAGGATGTTTGTCAGAAGCTGTCATGCGCAGTGGAGACGGCATGCCCAGTACTGATTGCCCGCTCCGCGGCTGATACGGATCGGGGCACTCCAAATTCAGACCGCAGTCCTCTCTGCGCACCTCCGTATCAACTGTGGCGCGGGCAATCAGTACTGGGCATGACTGCAGTGCCACAAGTGTTGACCCATGTACACGGGCTTTAAAATTAGTAGTACAATATTTCAGTGACTGAGTTATGCATAATGGTGTAAAATACACATTACACTCATACTCCCATATAGTAATTCATAAAATGTAACATGTATGTGTGGATGACCAAGCATATCAGTGGGCATAATTTACTAATGGAAGAGAAGACTCTTTACACATGATATGAGGTCGGCAACAAGGTTCTCTCTCTCACCTCTTTCCTCATGATATTTATGTTTTTTAGGGAGGGAGATATATTTGCACTGTTATTCTTGTGGCTCCATCCTTTGACAAAGACCATTCTGGTCAGTTATGGATTACATTTACCATGTTGTTTTGTCAGGGTGATCAGCACATGAAGAGTCTCTCTGAGTGTAGCACCCTCTAAATACCAGCTTCCTTACTGAATTGTAACCCCCTTGGCTTGCAGTACATTTGAAAAGTCTGTAGCACCCAAGTTATCCTCAAAGATTGTCATGGAAACTTTCTCTTGTAGTCAATAGTATATATGAAAATGTTACCCTACATTGTTGTGAAAAATAACTGTGAAAATAATTCACAAGATATTTCCCCTCTTAGACCTCAATGATGCATGTGTATGTTGTAGAACAGGGCTGTCCAAATACAGTCCTCAAGGACCACCAACAGGCCAGGATGTATTGATTTCCCTGATTAAGCACAAGTGAGTTAATCAGTGGCTCATTCATTTTGACTTGTCAACTTGTGCTTAATCAGAGAAATCCTTAAATCCTGGCCTGTTAGTGGCACTTGAGGACTGAACCTGGACAGCTCTGTTTTTGAACATGGTATGTTCAAGTGCAGGAATAATGTATCTAAGGACATCTGTCTCTTTTATGTTCTCCTTCCAGCCATCAGCTAGTTTGGGATGATGGTGGTTGTAGTCTCCAAGAGCTGAAAGTCCAAAGACTGACTATAAGTATCAAAAAAATGGTGAACCCTTAAAAGAGAACTAAAACTTCCTACTAACTCCACAGTCACATTCATATTGTCAAAATATCTAAATGGCTGTTGAGAATTGTCTCTTGTCCTTTAATCAGTCCTGTATGTCATGTCCATGGAAGATATCCTGGAGACACACGTGGGGCTTAGCTGAGGAACTTAGTGGTTTCCTTCTCTCCTACATACCTGATTATTTCTGTACTCAAGACATGGGCTACCTTATGTTTATAGATGAGCATCTATTAACTGTTGGACATTGATTTTTTTATGTAGTATATTTTTGCACTTTTATCACTTTTCTCTTATTGTATAAACACTTTGCAATTTATGGGCTTGTCAACATATTGCTTTATTTATTTATTTTATTTGGAACATCTGGTAACAAGTACTTGGTTTGTCATGTCATAGCTGGTTTATGCAAGATACTTAATTTATACAGGGAACTAACTATAATTGTATTTTCACTTTTTTACTATTTTTTCATTTTTCATATTTGTATTCATTTTGAATAAACTGATACATTTTTGTATGTATGTCTAGTTTGAGTGCCTCAGTTTATAGGTCTGCTATCTTTAGGTCGACCCACCATTTTCTTATGGTTAGATCTAGGACTCTTTTTTTATTCCACATATCCATGGAGGCGGACATGACAGCTGCTAGCAGAACTGCAGGAGTTGACTCTGTTCACTGTGCATGGTAATGTCAGCCTTTTAAGCACAAAAGGCATATGCAGTGCATTGCTTAGCAATGTTTTGCACATGTCTCTGGTCTTTAAACAGTTAAGGAGACTCTCTTGCCAGCAACTGTAATATCTGCCTCAGTGGATATGACATCCGATACTGACTGAAGATGTTATCTACTGAACAAAGGAACAAGGGAAACATTCATAGGGGTCAGTAAGATTTTCTGGCCCTTTAAGGCAAGCAGAGTGACTTATTATATTATTATTAGAAGGTATATTAGCTCTCCTTTAATTTTACTTTCTTTGTCATCCAATATAGGTTACTGGTAACTTTGGGTAGGAAATCTACCCCTTTAAGTAGGCAGGAACAATTCTAGAAGTGAATGCAGGGGTGGAGCCTACCTTCCCTCCTTGGCTGCAGCTAGCCAGTCAGCTTCAGTAAGATTTGTTCCTTGGATGAAGATACAGGCAAGAGAACAATTCTGCTGTAGTTTTAGCTATTTTTTTTTTTATTTTTCTGTCAGATATGGAATACCACCATTAGGTGGATTACCATCACTGACAATGCCCTAGCTCAGTATCCAGGTGCTATGGTGGACCTTAAGCTCTGGTGGGAAAATCTAGGTTACATGTTCTTTCCTCAGGAGTTGCACACTGAGGCTTCTTCTTGATACATGGTAATCTGAAGACAGAAGATCTGCAGGAAAGGTGAGCAACCCTTTGAGTAACATAGTAACATATACATAGTAGATAAGGCTGAAAAAAGACATGCGTCCATCAAGTCCAGCCCATGCCAATAACACTCCTGTTGATCCAGAGGAAGGCAACAAAAAAGCCCTCTGGAGCAATTTCCAGTGTAGGGGGGGGGGGGTGGGGGGGTGTGTGTGTGTGTGTGTGTGTGTGTGTGTGTGTGTGTGTGTGTGTGTGTGTGTGTGTGTGTGTGTGTGTGTGTGTGTGTGTGTGTGTGTGTGTGTGTGTCTCAATATCCTATTTGCTTTGAGGCCATCTGTCATAACTGTCAATATTGTTCTGTGCTAGATAGGCATCCATTGCTTTTTTGAAAGCAGTTACATTATCTGCAAGCACAACATCCCGAGGCAAAGAATTCCATAGCCTTACCGCCCTTACTGTAAAGAATCCCTGCCTGAGTGCTGAGGTCCACATGTGCCACACCTCCCCTCCGCACAGGGGTCTCTTTTGGAGTTCCTATTGCACACTCCTGCACTCATTGGGTTTATCTGTATGTCTGTTGGGTGCGTTGGAGCAAGTTTCTGTGGTAACTTAACCCTTTGGTTGCTGGTTTAGCATCTTTTGGGGGGTTGTTGGCACTTTCCCTGCTGGATTCAGTGTTTAGCGGATCTAGTTACATGTTTTAGTAATGTTTGGTGCAAATTTACTACTTAGTTACAACTTTGCAAAATTTGTGTTTTACCGCACAGACGCCATTGCTCCATTCACTTCTATGGGACTTTACAGTTTGGGACATATGTCTGCAACTGCTCATCATAGCAACTTCAGAGATGGTTCATTTTGTTTGTCTGTCCTTGCTCTATTATCTGGTCAACGTTTGACATGTGTTGGGGAGCTCAGGGGGCTTCGGGCACTGTTGGGGTACTTTTTTCTGGGAAAACTACATTTCCCATGAGCGCTTGCTCATTCCTGATTGGCTCCCGTCACAGCAGCCATTTTGTGCTTTCCCTGAAACGAGTATCCTATGCAGGGCTTGGACTCTCCTTCTCTCCTCTGCAGATTAACCCTTCGCCTGCCAGTTAAGTGTATTTTAGAGATTTCTGGGGTGATCTCTTAATCATACACACTGTATTTGGGTGATACCTTATACTTTGAACGTTTTGACACTGTGAGAATGTCTACTGCATTGGAGCCTGGGGCTAGGCCTAAGACTAAGGATGCTGGGGTCTCTGTATCACCCATTGCACATTGGTCCTCATGTCAATCAGAGTTACATAGAAAATTCTCAGGTCATTTATGCCCAGCATGTTCTGCTGTCCCTGCGTCTCCCCCAGGGACCTCCAGCCATGCGTTAGAGCCAGTTTGGATGCAAGAGTTTAAGGCTGCTACTAGAGACCTCTAGTCTACATTACAACTCTTTCCATCCCTGTTACAGGGGGTCTTCCACTCCTGGCAAACCCCTACTTCTGTCAGATCTTCCCTCCCAAAGCCACAGGGAGCAACTGACATATCAGATTCCTCTGAAGAGGAACTGTTGATGTATTCTGACAATGAGGAATGTTCTGCAGTGGTCTCACCTCAGTTCTTTGGGGACTCCTTTGAGGCTGATCTTGATCCCTCAACTGAGGGCCTGATCAGGGCCGTTTTAAACACCCTAAACATTCCCTCGGTTCAAGAGTTTTCTTCGGACCCCTCTGATGTGTTTCAGGAGCCTAAGAGGCCCCTGGGCTTCTTCATCTAAATTAAGACTATCTTCTTCTTTAGTAAAATATCTTTTTAATGTGAGTTTCCTCACAAACTTATGTATGTCTATAGATAGGTCGAATTCATTAGGTTTTGAAAAAAAAGATTTTTAGAACATAGGAACAATATTTTAAAATGAAATAAACAACATTCAGTGGCAAAACACTGTAATAATTGTCCTATGTTCAAGAATAGTACAGATATCAAAATATCAGGAACGGAGCATATCATGCCTACCATAAGAGGTGGAAATCGTTTTAAAAAACTCTGCAAACAAGAAAGTTATTGGATTTTTAAACTCCAAACTTTAGAACCCATGGGGATGAATGAAGAACTCGACCTATGGTGTCTATTATAAATGTAATTGCAGTAATCTATAAATAATCATCATTTAAATGTCTGCAATAATACCCAGGAGAAAGGAAGATCATCTCCTAATTAATGACCACGCACGATATTGATAAACCCCCTAATACCATTTAGGGAGATTTTTGAATCTCTATTAAACAGTCCCATCAGGCACCTTATAGTTAGTCCAGAGAACACTCTATTCCAAAAACATAAATAGGAAAGAATGAATAATAAGGAGTTGAAACACCTAGGACGCCACTGTATTGCGCAGCAGGACAGATTCTAATAAATATAACCAACGTCAAATGTAGTACTAAATTTTAATGAAACCAATCACACCATTTATTTGTTGCCATACATTGTTACTTAAAATTCTTATATTTGGCCTAAGTTTATCACGTATATGGGAAAGTCCCGCACAGACCTTGTTTTTAAACTAATATTATTTTCAAACACCCCTCTCTTTATGAGAAATAATTATTTGAAGCATTTGCAAACAATCAGGATGAGAAAAGATTGTTTTTTACTTACTCGTTAATATGTAACACCAAAGGTTACATTGTTAACCTTACGAAAAGACTGGTGATTGGCTCGTTTGGGTTTTAAAAAAAACCTGCGTAATTTTCACTGACTCTAAATCTCGAACTTGAGAAAGGGGACCAGATCCCCGAAACGCGTTGATCAAAGATTAATTCTATATATACAAACCAAGTGGATCACCCTGCGGACCTTATATTGTTATCTATAACGGAGATTGGACCGCAAGAGTTGTCCTGGAACTAGCTACCTAACACAGACGGAGAACCAGAGGATCGGTGTGGAGAGGGGAGAAGGCTACATGATCTACAAGATTTAATTGCTATGGGCCCACTAGCAAGAAAGTATCCGGTTAGCGGCTAGATTTACTAGATGCCAATTGTTTAATCAGCTGCAACAATATATCCTACTCCCCACGAAACAGATCAATATTTGAAATTTAGGGAGATAGGGTACTCACGGTATACAATATACTTCCCTCATCCACTATACATCCTTTAATAGGTCCCGTTACCATTTGTAGCTTGATCCGGTTGGATCCATTTTTTATATCTTTTTTATGCTTGAGAATTTTAAAATACATATATTCCAATTGTTTATTATGATATATCAGTATATCACAAGTACTTCCAACTAAGCAGTACTTTTTAAGTTTTCTTGAAACATTGGATTAATTTTACTTGATTTTTTGAGAATAAACTTATTCCCAATTTTCTCTGTGTATTCTTATTTTATACTTTTTTAATTCTATAACTCACCAATACTACACTTAGAATATTTCTGTGCGCTGTCTTTTACTTCTGTTTTTATATATATCCCTCTAGTGGTCATATTCCAATTGATTATTCTGTTACTTTCTAATTGAGAGGAATGTCACCAACAAAGAGTTCTCCATAGAAAGTGATGGAAACTGCTGAGTCATGAATTGTAATGTAATTCGCTTCAAGATTATTTGAACTGTTATAATATTTGAATAAAGCAACTGCCAGCAGTGGGGGATGCCCTTGTTTTACTGAGCGGGAATATAATATTTTCATTAAAAAAAAGTTTACCAGTCCTTTAAGTGAATGATTGTTTAGTTTTCTTTTTTGGTGCAGTTGATTTGCCCCAGAATTACTCAATTTTCATACTTCAGCCTTAGTGGAGTGTCCCTGCATGTTGAAGCCTCATTTACGGCATTTATACCCAAGACATTTTTTGAGTGTTTTTTTGTAATACTTTGAGTGCCAGTGGAACATAATACAGAAAGGGTTAACTATACGAAAATAAAGTACAAATAAAATAGAACTTAACTTGCTCTCTTAACCCCTTTGAATCCACGGAAAGCAATGCATTGTTGACATTTCTTGCATTCAGTAGGGTTACATTTAAGAACCAAAGGATTGTGCAGTGTTGCAAACAGTGCATTGCACACCCATCTGATCCTTAAAGTGGTACAAGTTTACTTCAGTTACACAGGAAAGAGTTCTTTTTTTAGTTGTTTACCATTAAACGGGTAGCGCCTTCTAGAAGGAAAATTATATATACTTTTGATAATCAATACAGCATTGGGGAGCTTATTCTGGACAATCAAAGGTGACCAAACACACCTAAAATAAAATACAGTTACATTTTGAAAATGTTCACTATTTTCGAAATGTCTCTTTGCCTCTAAATTCAACCAGTGTTCCTTTTCCTTCTGCTTTTTGCTCATTTAAAACTGCCACTTATGATCAAAAGCCGATCCCATTGAAGGAAATGTGAAGGAAGCGCATGAGCTGAGAGAGAGCGCAGGTGGAATTTGAGTGGTTGACATCATCGGAATAACAGAAATTGAGATCAAACAAGCTGCCTATTTCCATAGCAACAGAAGAAGCTAATTAAACTTTTTTTATTTATATATTTTATGTGACTAAGTGATATGAGGATAAAAATAAAAACACACATCTGATTTATTTTTTCCTGTTAATGCGATCCTGTATTTATCTCCGTTTTGTACTAGAAGGCACTGCACCTTTACCACAATCCAGTTGGTAAGCTGTCACGAGCAGGGCCCTCTGATCCTTCTGTTCTCCACATTTGATTGTTCTATTTAAAGGGATAGTATTGTTTCATAAAAAAGCAGCTCCAACTAATCTTCATAGTATTTGGGCCATGGAGAGTGTTATTTCAATACTGTCAGACTTGTAGTTCAAGGGTAATTGAATGATAAAGTATCCCCCTCCCGCCCCTTTTACTGATGTAAAACTGCTCACCTGAGAGAAGCAACGTGGTGTCCAGGTGGATTGCAGAGAGGGACAATCTTCAATTAAGATAAGGGAAAAACCTGAAAAGCTTGTCAATGGGGCAGGGCTTTCATTGTTATCACAGTAAGAAGATTGTCCCTTGCTGTGAGCTGTCTGGTCTGTGGACCAGATTCCACAACGGAGGTGGCTTACATGAGGTAAAAGGGGCGGGAGGGGGATACTTTATCATTCAATTACTCTTGAACTACAACTTGGACAGTATTGAAATAATACTCTCTATGGCTCAAACACTATGAAGATTAAATGGAGCTGCTGTTTTTGTGAAACATTACTATCCCTTTAATTCCTCGGTATGTCTATTCCCAATTGTACAGCACTGCGTAATTAGTTGGCGCTATATAAATAAAGAATAATACCATAATAATTGCTACATCTGTACATCCTACTGATATAAATTACATGAAACATTGGGTATTGTAGAAGAAAAAGCAAAAAGATATGCAATTATTTTTCAAAATCATTTTTGTAATATATTTATTGAAAGGTTTTCTATATTATACAAACAATGGACCCACAAGAACCTGGATCAGTATTAATACAACATCAACAATGTCAAAGCGTTAAAAGTAGCGAATCATATCGCTCGAGCTG